>BSDF01000010.1:12519768-13119768 GCA_027925045.1 Hypotaenidia okinawae
ATAGTGAAATACAGATTGTGTTTGGTGGCCAAGAAGAGGTCACACGTGTCACTGAAGTCCTTTCCCTCTGCATGTCACACAGACTGCATTTTGCAGTGATGGGCGAAGCTGCTGTTGAAGCGACAGTGAATTCCATTTCTCCTCTGAATTCCAGAAGCACAAATGTGCAGAGTCAGATGTCACCCAGCCTTTGCGTGCTGTATAGGCCATTGCTGGTTAGTTTTGATATTTACAGAGCATGAAGGAGAACTGAGAGATGGCAATAGATAGTTCAAAAGAATGATCAATGCAGTAATTTTCCTAGGCTAAAAGTTTTCTTACCTTAGTAATTTAATTTTTTTTTAGCTTTAATGTTAAGTCCTATTGGAAGAATTTGGAAAGGATGAAAATATATTAATAAAATATTTCCAGGTATTTCTGACTTTTTTGTTTCGACCTTCCTTTTGTTAGTATTTCTCCTTATAAATAATTGTAGAGTTCAGTCCAGCAAGTGAGAGATGTAGAATAGGTATATCAAAGGAGATTAATACTAACAGGCTGTTTAAAAGCCTGTTCTTATATCTTAACATCACTACTACTTATTATATGATGTATATTTTTATCTCACAACTTTAGAACTCCTTGTTGCGTTAAGATCTCTTTAACAAAACTGTGGCCCTACTGAAGGCAGTATTTCATTAACTTGAGTCTGAGACAGCTAAATGTTCTGCTAAGATTTTGCTTTTTGTCTTAAGTAATACCAGGTGTGGTGATCACATGCCAAAATATCATGGTTTATAGTAGCCATGCTCCAGTTTTTGCAAGGTAAAGGTGCCATGTTACTCACAGCAGGAAGTGCTGTGTGTTTTAAGTCTCTGCCTATTGCTAAATGTGCCAATTTTTTGCAAATAAAGATCCATTTTTGCAATCACAAACTAAAATTTATTGTCTATACAATGTACTTAGCTGCAGGAAGCTTTTGCTTAAGATAATCTAGTTACTATAACTGTTAGAAATACTTTTTTCTCTCAATTTAACTTCTGGTTTAGTTCATTAACATATTGTTAATTGTCTGATTTAGTTTAGCTCCACATAAGTAGCATTGGTGAAGCAGATTTTTTTTTATTCTTTGTTTGAGAAGAAAATCTACAGCAATTAGAAAGGGAGGGGGATGTAGAACACCTCTAAAAAATTTTGAAGTTTAGTATTTAAAAACAAGACAAATAGATACAAGTTTGTGCTTAAGGGCAGAGAAATCAATGATCTAAAAATCCATTTCATAAACCGCATTCACTCAGAAAGGAGTGAGCTTTGAAATACATCTCAGCTTGTGTATGTCTGAGGGAGAAGGAACTTTGCTTTAAAATTTGGCACATTTGTCTGAAAATCCTGAAGTTCTGGGGGTTTTGTACAACATCAGGTTGAATTTTATGTTGTGTTGGGAAGTGCTGCCTGATAATCCCCATGGGACTGAGACCTGAATGCAGATAGTGAATGGTAACTGCTTCCAAATGACAATTTTATCCAGAAAGACAAGCAATGCGCCCCACCCCCTTGCCCCAAATGCACAAATAATCCTGGATGACAGGAAGTGTGAAAGCCACAGCTGGAAACACCTTCTGCAGAATCTGTTCCTACTTGAACAGCAGCATCCAAAAGCTGTACTTAGTCTTTTATAGAAAACCAACAAAGTCCTGGTACAAAAGATCCATGCCAAAGCTCTGCTACCTACTCTGCTTTGAGTCAATCTGAAGCCTCTGGCAATTGGTTTTGGTTCAGTCTAAAGTCACTTTTCGTACTTAAAATGGAGGCTCTATAGAAATCTGTCTAGATTGTATCTATATGTGTGTATGCACACACACTTTTGTGTATGTGCCCTTTCTTTTTAGGGGATCATCAGGATGCATACAAAACTAATATGTATTGCTGTAGTATATCTCTGCCCTGGATTGAGATTTAATCAAGTGTTGATATTATTTAAATAAAATTATGACCAGACACCACATAAAATGATCTTATTGCTGGAGAAGAGATTGTCTTGTTGTTTTAAAACCAGGAGAAATTAATCTGAGTATATCTGGAATAGACATCTTAAATAGGGCCTATCTGGAAATGTTGTAATACAATATTCCTCTGTGTCTGCAGGCAGAAATAGGGAATGATTCTAGGCTACTCTGAAAATCAATATAAAAATATTTTCATAGTTCTGCATGGCAGGAAGGTCTCAAAAGATCTACTTCAGAAAGTTTTGTTTGGGATTCCTTTTTTTTTTTTCCTTTAATTTGTTTGTGGGGCTTTTCATCTTACCAGTTATGTGATAAATAACATTCAGCTGACTGCTAAAGAGGACTAAAACTTAAATAAAAAATATGATTAATCAAAGTGGAATGACAAAAAAACCCTCCAATGTAATGTCACAGGACTTCAAATTACAAAATGTAGGGTCTATCTAGCTCTAGATAGAAAACTCAGATGTGAAACTCAGAGTTCAGGGCATAATGTTCTTTGCCTATGTTTGTGTCAGGGTCTCATTGGGAGTCCTTAAAATATAATCTAGTTTTAGGGCATTTTTAATATTTGTTTTCATTTTTTTACTGCTCAGTGAGGAGGAATATAAACTGTTCAAGGGACCCCAGAGTAAAGGAATCAAAAAAGCCTGCCACTGTCAGAGGAGTCCACTTGTGTGCCTAGAAAGTAAGAACAGATTGTGTGAAGAGAAGCTTGGAAATATTTGTTTTCTGTTGGAGTTAAGAGCTGTTAAAAAAATGGAAGGGCAACAGGTTCTGAGCATGCTGCTCATTGATGCCTTCCATACAGCCTAGTCCCACAACACTGTCCCCATGGGCTTTCAACCTGCCTGACCTGGTAGTTAAGGGCCCTTGAAAACTGCTGTCGGTTGCCAATAGATGAGAACAGAGCAAACCAGCCTCTATATCAATGTCTCTTTCCTTTGCTAGGTTCAAGGAGATGCTACAGTTTTTTTCTTACCCTATATAGAAACTACCTGTTGTCTTGCAAAAGGGTACTTCAGCTGATACTGAGAATTTTTTTGAAAAATGCTTCCAATATACAAATTGAACCAAGGGGTCAGCTTTCTGGGAATACGTTTGCCAAATTAGATTGCTCTGAGATCATATGGCATATTATCTAACCCTTATTGTTAAGAAGAAAATGTTTTCCCTACTTCACTCTCTTCCAGTTCCTTGAAAGTTACGAATTA
Source organism: Hypotaenidia okinawae (assembly GCA_027925045.1). Taxonomy (NCBI): domain Eukaryota; kingdom Metazoa; phylum Chordata; class Aves; order Gruiformes; family Rallidae; genus Hypotaenidia; species Hypotaenidia okinawae. The sequence continues at coordinate 12,522,968 of BSDF01000010.1, forward strand.
AGGGTTAGATGCTTGGGTGCTGTGAAAATTTAATTTTACCAAAATCATGCATCAGAAATACATGGTGTTTTATTAGCGGGGAATTTATTCTGTGCTGTAATTAATGACAGAAAAAAAATTTAAATGCCATTTCTATCAGAGTCAATCTAGTACCACTAATGAAGTAAAATTTTATGGGCTCTGCTCTTCCTTGGATGGATAAGAATAGACAAGTAACTTGTGAATCCAATCAAATTTTCAATTTATACACTTAACTGAAGTCAGAGTTGTCACAAAGTAATGTGAAGAGACAAGCATCTGTGTTGATGCAAAGTTTAAGGCAATATCACTTCGTCATTGAATTACTTTGTTTCCATGCTGTGTTTCCAGCACAGGAAACTATTATGGTGTGGTGGTTTTACCAAACTGGAGCAGTTGGCAGGACTGATGGAGGAAATGGCATACATATTTGTCAATGTCATGTACGAGGTATGTACTTAAATCTGGAGTAGAAAATATTTACATAGTGCTGTTTAAAAATCTTGAGGTTGGTTGTGGGTTTTTTTTTTTACATTGGGAGCAGTGATTCTTTCCTTGGTGTGTGTTTTATGAGGAGTTTGCTGTGTGGTCTCTTGATTAGGTTGTTAAACACAGATTTGCTTTTGCTTGGTACCAGCTTGGCATGTGTGCATGAAGTGAACCTGAAAATCTTCTGAACCATTAGCACGTGTTTATCACACTGCATGGACAGTTCCCCTTACCAGTCCCAGTTGCAGCGCTCTCAATGCAGCTTTATAACATTTCTGTGCAGTCTTGGGAGAAGATTCAGTGCTGCTTTAGCTGTTTTTCAACTGGGATTTCAGAGATGGAAACAATGAGGTTGAGTCATCCCCCTTTGGTCAGTAGCCCTGTTTATCCAAAGAGCTAGTCAGTTCTCCTTGGACCATTCTCAGGTCCTAGCCATAATTTTGATCTTGATGGCTGCATGTATAACATTACAGTTTTTTCCATGTTTCTCTGTCTTTTTCACCCTTTGGCAGACAAAGCCATGAGCATGCCAATGGAGGGTAGCTTGTGCTCAGTATGTGTCTTCAGAGCAACTTGTGCATGAGTGTTTGCTTGGGAACTGGTGGGGATGAGGTGTCTGACCCAATCCTGGTTCACTGCTCCTGCACGTATAGTCTTTGTTGTGTGATGGAAGATGCTCAGGCACAGTCCATCTGCAGCCAACATTACTGCAGCAGTTGTGTTTACCTCTGACTGAACTGACTTTATTTATAAGCAAAAGTAATTTTTAAAGCCTGTTTAATTTCCAGCTGTACTGAATGACTTATGGCAAGAGGACTCCCCTGACAGATTGAAGGAACCTAGTCAACCTCAGCAGGCCTTTCAGTGACTAGTTCAGCAATTTTGCCTCCTTGTTTGTTCTGGTTTGGAATGTCTCCTTCCACATCAGGTTTGAGAAATGACCTCTTCTCTAGTGCTAGAGCATATGCATGCATTTAAGTAGATACCTGTGGTGTTTTCATCAAAGACTTGCTTTGTGAAAGGGAAGAACCTCAGAATAGAGATTATTATAGCCAAATATAGACTCTAAGTGCGCATTAATGAAACTAAATAAAGATAAACGTGCTCTTAAGGGTTTTGATAAATAGATTTCTTATTTTGGGGAGTATTGGAGCAGGCATTGGACTGGGGGGGCCCACAGATGGTGGGTCACATGGTAGAACATTACTTTCTGGCTGCCACTTCAAAAAAAGCCTGAGAAGTTTGTGCCCTCTGCCGTCAGTGCTCACTGGTTCCTGTTCTCCCTTTTGTAAGTGTCTCTAAGAGAAATCTTGAGATCCGGATTTTGATACAGTTTTACAAAGAGCAGTGCTGGTACTGTTGAGCGAGTGATGAACGAGTAAGAAGGCAGAGGAGAGGCTCAGCATCTCTTGTGCTGGCTGTGTTGCTGGAGAAAATGTTATAAGAAGCTCTGCTCTGTCAGTGAGTGCTATTAGCTGCTGGGGTGATGTTTAATGTAGCCTGATCCTCCAAAATGCTGGCATTTTGTCTGGAGGATTCTGAATAAAAATGACCCAGCCAGAAAATACAAGCAACTTGCCAAGAAACCTAAGACCTGCACTACCTTTTGGGGATGCTCAGCTAGAATTTATCTACAATGGAAACAATTCCAGAATATCGACCTGCTCATCACAGCACGAAGCATTTTCATTTCAGCATGTGAGTGTTTACATAAGAAGCCTATTTAGGTCTGCAATTTCCCTTTACATTTACATCTTTCTTTAAAGTCCATTCCCTGTGTAAATATGTGCTTAGAACATCACTTTCACATGAGTAACATTCCTTTTGTGCAAAGTACCTGAAGACCTTTGATACTCTGTTTTAATCTTTAGCTTTGCCTTTAGTTAATGCATGCTGAACAGATACCTGGAAGACTTTCAAGTGTATCTAGACCAGGTTGTAAATGGGATAAATTAAGTAGCAGGTATATCTGAGGAATAAAAATGTAATGGTGCTAGTAGAAAGAAAAAGTGAAATTTGATTCACTTTTCAACATAGCAGTAAAATTGGGGAGTGATGGCTGAAGAATGGCTTCAGTGCAGAGATGCTAGATGATGTAGAAGACACATGGACTAAGTAGGTATATTTTGTCTTAATGAGTGTGAAATCTCTGAAAATGCAGATCTGACTTAAATATCTGTGATCATCAGGCATTGGAAGTATATTAATCCTTCATACAATTAGGATTATATTAAAATTAGGGTTATACATTATGTTAAAATGTATAAATTTATAATCTCATGCTTTAATACAAATTTTAACTCAGAAATTAACTTCTTGGGCCTCTTAAGGTGCTTGTGTACAGAACTTTGTACACATATATCTGAAAACACTTGCTAATGATATGCTGTTGCACACTGCACTGCCATTTGTAAAAAATATCTTGAGTTTATCTCTCAACTTTACTAACTGTTTGTAAAGCACACATGAATGTATCTTTGGAATGCAAGACTGAGCTACTGGCTTCACTGATTCTCAAGTAAAGAGAGTCAATTTATGTGTTGTAGTTTGAAGGAAGGCTTGAAGGTTGATAACAGACACTGCTACTCCAGAGACACACGAGTGAGAATAGATGCAGGAATACTACTAAATAATGTACGGATAGTATGGGAGAAGAAGAATCCTGAGGATATATAGAGTGCTGAAAAGTCAGGAAACGCTAGAATCCTCCTGTGCATGCAGAGACTTATGTGCTGCTGAGGAGCCAGAGTGTGATGTAAGGCACAAATAAATTTAGCAAATGCAAGAAAGTTTACTACCTTCACATGCAAATGAAACATCATTTATTTAATCAGGTTTTGATGTCTGTAGTGGTGTGTATACTGTGTTTTATATGGTTCCTGTGTGGCCGTAAATATATTTTATTTAGAACGTTGGAGGGAGCTGTTATTAACACAGTTACTCACAGCCAACATCAATTATCTCTGGTATTCTACAAATACTTATTTATGGTTGTGATAAAATATTCTTGTGGAAATGCAGTTCTGTGAAACTACCTAGAATACTCAGTATGGAGACCTCATCTTACAGAATAAATCCACTGTTGTACACGACCAAAATATGGAGAATCCATGAGTTGCTGCCTAACCATCAAAACGTTGGCCCTTATGAGTTAGCATGTTCATTGTTTTTCTTTCTTAAGGTATGGTCCTCATGTCATGAATAAAAGCTCTCAAGAAGAGTACCTTTGTAAGGAGACAAAGATATAATGATTTGGAATAATAATTTGTAATGTGGTACTAAAGCTTTTAAAAATCAGACAGTGAAGGCTCTTCAGAGAACTGTTTATAGATGTTTCTTCTAAGCAACCTGTTGGTTTCTTCCTCCACTGTAGTGATTTGTCATAGGGGTAGTTTAAGTTTCTGGAGTAGAAGGTGTATTTTTTTAAAAAAATATTTTGAGATTTGTGTGCCTAGTGTTTGACAATTTCAAGACCCTAATGAATTACTTATTCTGCACTTTAATTAGAGTATTCTTTTAATACTGGATTCTGAGTATGGAATTATCTACCCCCCACCTTATGCCACTAGTAAGCAGAATTAGAGCTACCAAAAAGCTCATCGTTTTACTGTTCATTTGTCTCTCTGCATTGCAAAGATCCAAATCAGAGACTCCATTCACAGTGACAAGTGTATTTATTGTCATAAAATGTGTATCTTCATTTGTGAAAAATGTTTGGAGGATTATTGATGGCAGAAATTTCCTCCTCATGTGTGAGGGGGCTGAAGTGTAGACTTTGGCACATGATAACAGTTATCAGTAGGTATTAGACAAGAATATTTCAGTTATAGTTGGTAAGCTGAAAATGATAAGTCCCTGAATTAGCAAAGGCCATTAGTGTTTAGCCACGTAGGTTTCCAGTGAGGTGTCTTTCTTTTAAACTACAAAGGAATACAGAGGACTTGTTGTTGTTACTGATTTTATTGGCTATTGTATAATTAAATTTCTTTGATTATTATGAAGTGCTTTACCTTGTGGTTTCAGCAGATCAGACTTTCCAGAAATATAGTCAGGTTTTATGTGAGACTTTGCAATTAGCAATAGTGCCCCAAATCATCAGATTCATATTGGTCAAATCACACGGAGATTTCACAGCCCATGGAACTGGAAGCCTGTGAAACTTGAAATGTTCTCGTTGGTTTTATCCCATATGGAAAAGTAAGAGAGAGGCAGTGTAGCAGCAACCCACAGAAAAATTATGTCATCAGTCTTAAATTCCAAATGATAGTCTAATCCTAACTTAAAACCATTAAAGAGGAATTTGAGGTCAACCAGATACCATGTGGAGCTTGCATATTTCTTTCCTTAAAGGAAATTATCATTGATTTTTCTTCTTCTTTTTTAAACTATATTAGCAGTAAGAACAAAGCATGCTGCTTGCATCAGAGACTCGTCTCTTTTTAAAAGATAATTCTCCAAGCAGAAAAGAAGCTTTCCATGTTGCTGGAGTATAAAAGTAGAGTATGAATAATGTCTGCTTGGAAATGAATGTACAGTGCCATATCAAACACAGCCGACTGGTCACAGTGTGACAACCAAGTTGCACTGAACTGTACTGTGTGTTCTGCAATATTTTTCTTCCATGTAGCTTTAGGCAAATACTTCCTTGGTTTTGTTATTGGATTGGGTCCCACAAGTTTATCATGGATATTTATGGGTGAGCTTGAGGTTAAACTACCCGTAGTACTGTGGATTAATATGAAGGACAGGAAAGTTAATTTAGCAGATACATCAATACATAATTTCAAGAAAATAAAATCTAGGAGATGCAAGCAATCTGCCAAAATAAATAGTTCCTAGTGCTGGACATCTTTTCCTGCCAGGAAAGAGAGGGCTGCTGTTTCTCCACATCAAAATTCTGATGGAACTGGAAGCCAAAGCAAGATGAGGGGTTAATTGTCTATGATAGCATTTAAACTCTAGCTTTTACAGGGAATTTCACTGTTAAGTGATTTAACAGTTACTTAAGTAAACAGACCATAATCTACTACTGCCACTTCACTGTATGGCAGTTAAAACCTTCCAAAGCACAAACTAGAAAGTGTTTCTATTTAGTTATTTTGTTCTGCCTCGTTCACCACAAGAGAAAATAACCTTTGTTCAGATCACAGAGCAGCTAATGCAGTGCACAAGAGAATTCCTACAGCACAGCTTCCTACTGCTTACCCTTTTAGTAAGAACATGCTTCACTTGCTCCCTTTTTTCATAGCTGTATAAAAATGACTGGGCCCATAAGAAACATTCTTTTCTGACAATTTTTAAACTGCAAAAACTCATTGTCTGACAAAACAAAATAGTAACAAATAAACAGTTGAAAAAGATGAATGAATGCCATAAATATAGTTGGGAGCTTCATCTCTCAGTGTTTAGTTTTGTGCTTTTTTAAAGTTTGATTTATAATGCTTGTTTTTATTTGGCATAGAAAACATCTAGGAAGGATTCTTATTCATAGAATCATAGAATTGTAGGGGTTGGAAGGGACCTCGAGAGATCATCGGGTCCAACCCCCTGCCGAAGCAGGCTCCCTAGGACATTTCACTGAGATAGGCATCCAGACGGGTCTTGAATATCTCCAGAGAAGGAGACTCCACCACCTCCCTGGGCAGCCTATTCCAGTGCTCCGTCACCCTCACTGTGAAAAAGTTTCTCCGCATGTTGGTGCGGAACTTCCTATGCTCCAACTTGCAGCCATTGCCCCTTGTCCTGTCTCCACAGACCACTGAAAAGGGGCTGGCTGATTCCCCCTGCATCCCTTGCTTAAGATAATTGTAAACATTAATTAGGTCCCCCTTAGTCTTCTCTTCTCAAGGCTGAACAGTCCCAATCTTCTCAGCCTTTCCTCATAGGGGAGATGCTCCAGGCCCTTTATCATCTTCGTAGCCCTTCTCTGGACTCTCTCCAGGAGATCCCTGTCCTTTTTATACCAGGGCGCCCAGAACTGGACACAATACTCCAGGTGGGGCCTGACCAGGGCAGAGTAGAGCGGGAGGATCACCTCCCTTGACCTGCTGGCTACACTCCTCCGGATGCACCCCAGGATCCCATTGGCTCTCTTAGCCACCGAGGCACACTGCTGGCTCATGGCCAACCTGTCATCCACCAGGACCCCCAGGTCCTTCTCCACTGAGCTCTTCTCCAGCAGGTCATCCCCCAGCCTGTACTGATAGAAACGGTTGTTCCTTCCCAGGTGCAAGACTTTACACTTGCTTTTGTTAAACCTCATCTGGTTTCTCCCTGCCCAGCTCTCCAGCCTGTCCAGGTCTCGCTGGATGGCAGCGCAGTGTTCCTGCGTGTCAGCCACTCCTCCCAGCTTTGTGTCATCGGCGTACTTGCTGAGGGTGGATGCTATTCCCTCATCAAGGTCGTCAATGAAGATGTATTCTATATCAAGTGTTATTTCTGTGATATTCTCTTTCTTGTAGTAACTAGCTTTCAGGATAATTCTGTTCCTACAATCGTATGGAGCACATTGACATAGCAGCATGAAAGCTCTTCCATTGCATGAACTTGGAGATTTTAGCAAGTAAAGGACTCAAATTTCAACTGCTTCATTTTTATGTATTATGCTGTGTAAAACAAACAAAAGACACAATAGAAGTTCAGAAAATTCATCAGGGTATTTGAAATGTGAGACATGCACTCTTTTTGTCCTTATAGCTTGCATATTTGCTTTTGATAGCAAATCTAATTGGAAACTCATGGAATCCTCCATACGAGTACAAACTTGTCTGCTTACAGGTACCCCCAGATGAGAAGAAAGCACTGTCATACAGATGTTTCTCCAACCAGCCCTGTGTTGTGCAAAATAGCAAATGGATGAAGGAAAGTATGTAGAGATCGAATGTAAGAAGGGCCAAGGGGAAAATCTTCCCATTAGAGACCATTGCTGATGAAGGTTTTCTTTTGTTTTTTTTCCTCTGGGCTGTGAGATAAGACAGCACTTCTTAATGGGTTTTGCCACCAGGCTCTAACTTGTTTCAGTCTCCTGAAATGTTATCCATCTAGAAGCCGGGATATGCAAATGTATGTTAGGGAATACAGCGTGCTACTCCTGGCTGTGGCAACAAAGTCACAGTGTGCCTGGAGGGCATCTTTATTACTTAGGCTTTATAGGTACAACAAAAATCTTATAAGCAAGTCAAGAAGCATGTTGTAGATCTTGTAAGCTTTCTTTCTGTCCAGCTAACTCCCAAGCATTAAAAATTATGCATAGGACTACCACTCTCATCTGGTTTCCTTTTGATTTTTCAGGTTCTGTTTTTGTGGTTTGTTTTGGTTTTGCCATGGGTGTTCATCCATTTTTTCAGCAGCATAATTCCAAGTTTCAGGCAGCTGCTGTAATTGTTGCTGGGGAGAGGTTCAGTTAGTTATGCAGCAAAGGCCTAATAAGTCTTTAACCTGTTAGAGTTCACCTAGTTAGTGAAAAAGATTTAAATGGTTCCCTCTCCTCTTGCCATTTCAAATAATTCCATTTGGAGTGCAGGCTTAAAAGGGAAATTCTGTCTTACTGAATTTAAATTATCTATTACTCATTCCCTTTAATTAATAGCTGTTGAAAACATACGTAGCTTATTCTATATGCTTTGCTTACTGGGCAATGTGATTTCTGGGGTTACACCATTCTAGATGAAGAGGGACATTTTAACTTGAATTTCATGTAATTTCCAACTTTGGAGTTGTGTTACATACTAAATGGTTTGACTCCTCTGGTTATTTAAGCATTTAATAATCTCAATTGCTGTACCCAAAAGAAGTCGGTAGAAGATGAAATTGTAATTTATCTGTCAGAATGCATTTCCTTTGCAGAAGCCCTGTAGCAATGGTAAAAATTAGTGGTTTGCCTTGGGTGTTTCATCAGATGTGGTCGATTTAAGATGCAAAATCAAAACAGTTCCCATAATCCTTGTAGGACGTTAATGAACTAAATTGACTAATATGATTTTTGTTTGTGTTAAGACATGTGGTAATTTTTTTTATAGTTGTCACAGAAAATCTGAATTCACTTCAAGAAGTTTGAAGGTCATGGTAGCAATCAGTGACAGTAACCTTAGATTACACTAAGAATGAATACACATCTCTTACACTGATGGATTTGTGCTAAAATTATGACATTGACGTGTTTGGCTAGTCTAATATGTCATGATACTGTTTCACATAAAGATCTTGGAAACACTAAGATAAACAAAAGATTGGCTAACTTACTAATTATGATTATGTAGTACAATTAGTACCACATACTAATATGTAGTATTGCTAACTGTGTAAGCTGCGCAGAAAGGATATGAAGACTGACATGTTAAACTTGCAGTATTCTTTGAATCAGCCCTACACAATGACCAATCTACTCACATGTTGCTTCTCATTTTTAGTGCAAGGACAGGAACCCCCTAACCTTTGTATGTTCTTTACTGGATACTGCTTAACACTTGTCTTTTCTTTTCCATTTTGTACCCAGGCAAATGGACTTTAAATACCAGTACTTTTTTTACTTTATGCTTTGAAACACTTGTTAATATTTGTCTGATTTAAACAACGAACTTCAGCTGAGGTTTTGTGTAGTCAGTGCCTCTAGAATTCATATGATGAGCATAATGCAATTCAATCTCAATAAATGATCTTTTATCAGATAGAATTTGCTTCAAGTGTAATGTGGCCCCATATCAAATTCAGTTTTGGAATAGAAATGAAATTTTGTAATATACCAATAGGCTTAGTCAAAACTTACTACATTTTTTCATCAACTGTAATGGGTTCGTGCTACGTGGTAAGGATAACTAAAAACTTTTGCTGTAATAACTAAAAGATATGTCAACAAGACTGCTTGTAGGTGGTTGGGTTTTTTAAACATAGATGAAATATGATTTATTCAGCAATAATATTAGGTAAAAGGACCCCACTGAAACATGAAGCAGCATCTCCCATCTCCCTGGTGGGGTGGGACATATCAGTTCTGCACATCAGAAAATTGCTTTTTCGCAGTCACAAAAAGACTGAGGATCCAATACTGTTCTCTTACCTACATGCTACTCATTACAATTAAGGAAAGCAATTTGTATCTATAAAAAGTCTCATTAAATCAAACAGCATTCATTTCAGTACATAATAGTCTCATCAAAATCAATAGGATTGAGGGCTATAATCTCTTTGTCCACAGGGAATTGTGTGTGCTGCTGCCTTCCCTGTCTTGGAAGGTCTCTGAACCTTTCTGCTCAACCCTGTAATAGAGAAATGAGGCCCTTGAAAACCTTGGTTGCTGTATATTGAACTGCTTTGATTTTCCTTCTTTTCTGAAGTATTGTGAGATACTGTGTGCCACTGTCCTTGGGATACCTATTAATATCTGTTATAATGGTTAAAATATTCCAATTTTTTTTCATCTGAGTATAAAGGTTTGCAACCTCTAAGAAAAATGCCGTGCATTTTCATTAATATCTTTCATTTACAGAGAAAGAAACCCTCAGTAAATGGCATATGTCCTGATGTAATCGTTCAGCAATGCAGTTTAAATCTGACTTCTCCATTTTTCCATATTTTTTTCCCAGTCTGATCAACATACACAATCGAAGCATTTATCAGCGTGGCTGAAAGAACGAAGTGCAGCTATGCTAACAAAGCTGAGCAAAGACATCTCTCTGTCTGTGGAGGGTGGTTTGAATTTTCCATTCTGCCTTGTTATTGAGAGAATCGTCTCTGATTATGACACTTAAAAATGTAGCAGCAGAGAGTCTGAAGGGGGAAAAAACCTCAAAGTCATTAGAAATGCAAATTATTTTATATTACTATGTAACTGCAGTGAACTACAAGCTTCCTGCAGTAAACATAACAATAACTTATTTTCACAATATCCTGCACTGACTTACAAGTTAAGGAATCATTCACAAAGTGGGAACTGGTGATTATCTAGCTGATGCTGGCAATGTATTAATTAATACAATCAAGCATCAATAATGACACTTGAGGGCATTATGCAAATCTTATATTTGAGTTATGCTTATAATCTGATTAGGAATTACTCAAGGGACTTCACATCATTAACTGAGTCCTTTTAAGGCTTTTAACAGGAACCTTTACTTTCTTTCCCTTTTCTGGGGATAAGTACAGGGTTTTTTTTAAAGTCACTCTGATGTGTCTGACTACATCTTTCACTATATAATTATGGGTTTTGTTATAGAAATGTTATAAACCATTTTCTCAATTACCTCTCAGAGTTAGCAATTGGTACACTCATAAGAACAAAAGGGATATTTTTTCTTTAGAAGACTTGATTTCAGTCTTGTGGATAGGAACTGTGCCTGACATCCTCCTCCCCCATAAACAGTCTAACTGCATCAGCCATTGTGGTGATCAAGATCCTTTCACTTCAAAGTGTTTAAGTCATCTCATCAAATATACACTAAGAATAGAAATGATGAACAGGCAGACTCTCATTTTTGTGACTTTTTTTTTCCTTCCTGTTTTCCTTTCAAGTTTTGAAATCTTTGACCATGGGGATAATTAGTCTGCTCTTGGTATGGAGTCTTTCCTCTGCTGTCAGCTTCAGCAAGCGCCTAAAGCTAATTTGCAAATTGAAACTTCGTTTATGATTGAAGGAATAAATGCAGTTAAATAAGCAAATTTTCTGCTTATGACCTCCATCTTTAAGTCTCTATTCCATGTAATGCCAGGTGCATCATGGCCATATTAATCTTTTTTCCCTTTCCACTTTTAAAGAGAGCTATTTTGATCATCAACCTAGGTGAACGACCATTTATAGTCCTCGGAGAATATGAAGCAACTGGGAATGACCAAAGGAATAAATATAAACGTGCATGGTCAAGGGAAGGCAGGAAATAAAGTGTGAAAGCTAGAAACAGTTTTCTGTACTGGGTTCCTCACATTGCCATGTCGGTGATAGCTGAGAGTATTGGAAAGCCTTATGGAAATGACATCAAGAAAATAGCATCACTGATGTCTGTTCTCAACCCCAACACATTAGATAAATGTTTTTTACTTTTAATATTTCTTGATATTTTTCACTTACTAGAAATTTTGGCATTTTGATGATGCAAAACTGATTGTGGGGATTTTTTTTTTTCCAATTTGCCACACAAAGATTAAGAGGTGGGGGAAAGGTATATTTAAAGCACCAATGGCTCTTAGCATTGAGTGAAGAGACTAAGAGCTCTAAACTCCATAAGCAGATGTATGATAGTAGCCTTTAAAATCGTTAGCAATATGCAAAGAATGGATGGAGACTTGTTACTGTCTTACCCAGCCATAGTAACTGGAGGGCATTGGCTGAAGCCAGGGTGGGTGAGGTTCAGAACAAACAAGGGCAGAGGGATTAAGGAGTAGCAGGCCTGTGGTGCCTTTGACAAGGAATGCTGTGGGTGCCAAAAGTTCAAGTCTGTCCTAGGGCAACTTAGACACATTCATTTGAATGAAACAGGCATGAAAGCCTGTTTTATTAGTAAAATGAAGTTATGCTTGCTCTTAAAAGAAGCCCCAAGTGATTCTGGTTATTTTTACCCATCAGGGTAAAATTGCATAGTATTCTAGGAATTCTCACTCTGACAATTCTAAGATGGCAAGGTGTTAGCAGCTTTGCAAACAAACATTGTCTTTTGAAGGATGAGTCAATTTTGGAAGGAAGTCCCCCTAAAATAAGACAAATGAGACGTTAGACACTAAAAATTAAGAATAATAGTAGATGTATTTTTTTGGTAGTGCCCCACTCAGCATCCTGGTCACATTGCACAGACAAGTAGTTTCACTGCACTTCAATAGAAATCCTCTTATTGCTAAGCATCTCCTTTTCTGCAACACCAATTTCTGTTCTCCAACTTGCCAGCATATTTCTTTCATGTAAACACCAGATCAAAACAACTGTAGAAAACAAGTAATGACTAATGTCTTTCCTCTGCATTTTTAATGTGGGAAAACTCTTCATGTATATACTTACTTCTTGACTAGTGCTAAAACATTACAGCTAGCTACATGCTCCATTTGCCTATTGCAAGATTTTAGGTTAGTTTGGCATGCTTCTACAGCCTTACAAAAATCCCTGAGAGAGCAAGTAAACATAGTTTTAAATACAATGTCTAATGAATGTAAACTGTTTTTCTCTTAATTTCCTTTTTTTTTCCAGTTGGTGCATATTATGTCAGATGATTCAGGTTTGAGTGATTTCTCTTTATACAAAGATATGATTAGCCTCTTAAAATGAAAACTTTCTTAAATGAAACATAATATAAATCAATTTCACAGATTAAAACCCTTCAAAGTATTTCTGAATTCCGCATATTTCTCATGTGTAGAATTACAGGTCAGGTGAGGGCTAAGTTCTCCAAAAAAATATAGGAATGGGAATGTGAAGATTGTTGGATATACAGTTATCACTAAAAAAGTTTTTCTGGACTTCAAAATACCTAAGCTTTACATTTTAGAAAAATTTCTTCCCTTGCCACATTCTTCCTTTATTATTTCTTATATTTGCATTTGATTTACATGAGGGGGGAAGACAACAAAAGACCTCAACAATTATGGGCTTAATTTTAAGAAAATAAAGATAACTTTTAGGTTTCCACTACTTTATTATCTGATAATAAATATCCAAATGTCAAAGTATTTCCCATAAACCTCAGCGCCTCTATTCTTCAAAGTATATTTGCACTGGTCCCTGACATCTATAACTTCATTTTCCTTTTGCATTCATACTCACTGTGACCTAAAGTTATGTCAACTACTGGCTCATGTAATGTTAGGCCATTTTAGGAAAAGAGTACTCCTGTTGGTGCTAACCTTAGGTGTATGTGTAAGACTTGTATACATGCAAACTTACCGTGTCTGCCTTACTAAGTCGTATTTTCCCAAGCAAACCTCACTAGGTAAGGGAGCTGTAAGCAACAGCATACAGCATGCCTGAAGGAAAGCTTTTATTACTTTGGTGGTAGTTACTAGTATCTGGTAGGGCTACTAAAAAGTTTCGTCAGAAGGTCTTTTTTTAATCAATCTAACTTCTTGGTAAAGTTTGTTCCCAGCCTACCCTGGAGTAATTCAGCAGGATTGCCTTCAGAAAAGTGAGAATTCATACATTCCCTAGGTACAGTTCACAATTCACTATGCTTTTGTTGTACAACAGAATACAGCTCGGGTGTGATAACTCTCTGACTCAACCCCTTGATACTTTCCTCTAATAACATATATTTTGAGTGAAAAATGTTAACCAAAACCACAGTCAGATAAAGCAGACTGACTAAATAATGTATCACTGTGGTCAAAAGGTGTTCTTGTTAAAACATGCATTATTGGAAAGAAGCTGCGGCTGATAATGGATGCTAGTGGAAATCTGTCAATGATGAAAGGGTAAAACAGTTTTAAAAAGCATTTTAGAATACAAATGGGATCAAAATAAACCTTTATTGGATTCCTTGTTTGATAAAGATGGTGAAATCCTGAAAAGGGATGAAAAAAAGAAAGGAATGTCAGCAAGAGTTTCCATCCTGTATTTGCAACAAAGCAAGAACACACATACAGGAGGAAACTGAAGGAATAGAATAGTTACCAATTTTTTTGGAAGGAGAGGATTGGGGGGGAGAGATAAAAAGGAAAAGGTAGCACTTACTGAAATGAGGATATTTCTTAAACAACAGATTCAGAAAATTTACGTCAGACTTTAAAGACATTAGATGAACAACAGTGATATTTTTTCAGAGGCCTGAGAAACATGGGGCAACTGTTTCTGAAGAGCAGGAAACTCTAAAGTGGTTAGCCATCGGCCAAGCAGAAGTGTAATAAATGCACTAGCTAAATGGAGACTGTAAACAATTTAAGATTAAAAATGTAAGCTGCATCCATTAACATGGCTTCGTGAGAAGTAGTTTTGCTAAATAGGTCTGTTATCCTTTCCATAGAAATATGGGTTTGAGTGACAAAACCAGCTATGTTGAGTAGTGTATTTTTGTTTTAACAGAATTTAATAACAGGTAACATACTGATGTGAGCCACATGGGGCAATTGCATTAGGTAGACTTAACAAAGGTGTGTGTTAGACTCACTGACCGCTTTTAAAATGTAGTTGTCAATGGAGCCTTATTAATGAGCAAGGTTTTTATTAACAGAGAACCTCGTGGATTTCTTCCATTAATGACATTTGATGTTTTAATCAACACTCTGATGCTACAAATATTTGTGAATAAGGTTTGCTGATGAAATAGAGACTGATGACTCAGAAGATAATGAGAGCATATTACAATTGTTAAATGATTTGAACAACAATTTTGTCCAAATCCAGAAAAATGCCTTAAAATAAGTCCATCAAAGAAAAAAAATACAGACAGGATCAGAGAGGAGATGCGGGTTAATATTGCAACATGGAAGGCTTCTGTGAGGTAGAAATAGAACTAAGATGTAATGAAGACACCTGCATGAACATGAGGTATCTGCAGAGTTTTGTGGGTTGAAAGGTTAATATTGTTTGAAATCTAAAAAGAAAGGGGTTTATTGAAGTGTTCTTTCCTCTTGTTAGAATTGCTACAAATCTTTAATGCTAATTCTTGTTTTAACAATCCCCAAAGGACTTTCAGATAGCAGAAAAGGATGTCACAGAAGTGAAACAGACTTTCAATGTGAAGTTCTGACTTAAAGACAATAAACAGTATAGATTTAGTACAATCATATTTTTCTGACCTTGTTTGGTAGACTGACAGGATCAAACCCACCAGCAGAATGGATTTTTTTCCAGTTGAAACAAGAAAAAAAAGGTATTGTATTGGAAGATGTAGGCTTGAATCCCTTTGATTTTTTTTTTTTTCCCTTTCCTTACAGTCTGTAAATTCTAAGATTACTGCAATAATTTCTGTGGAGGAAAGTTACAGTGCCAATAATGATCAGTATTTCTAGCTGATGTACAGGTCATGTCTGTAGTACTTTTGTGTAGAATGGTGTGAGGAGGAAAGATTACTCTTTCTGTCATAGATGTCATATGTGTTTTTATGGCCACAGATCAATGCGAGCTCTCCAAGCCTACAGACTTATTCAGATAAAGCAGGTAGGAATGTTATATGGAGAGCTGCAGATAAACTTGTTATAACAGGAACTGAGCACTTCCTATTCCTGTAAATCTGGTTTTTTACTTAGCAATTAAAATTTTTATTTAGATACCTGATTTGGGGAATGCAAATCATTGTAGTTTTGGTTTCATAATATGGGGTATGAAATGGTACTTTCAGATTCTGTTAAAAAGGTCTATAAATACAAGTGTCTAAGGATGGTGATAGCGCAAGTAGGAATCAACAGATATTGTGGAACATATGCCTCTTTCTATTATTAATGGCTGGTGGAATCAATATGAAACTGGTGGGCTACCTCTTTACTGCCTGGTCCTTGTCAGAGTGCAGATTAATGTCAGTCAGGATGATTTCTTCATATCAGCATCCCCTAAGCACGCGGAGGTCCAGGGCTTTCACATTGTTTCAAAACCCCACAAAACAGTGCTGAATCTGTCGAGGTTCAATCCACGTGTAAACACCAGGTAACAAACCCAGGGAACTTTGTAACAGCTTTGTTTTGTTCCTCAGCACAGGCAGACAGTAAGGTCCATGTGTTGGGGTTGAATAGGTGTGGTATTTGTGTAAAAGAAACTGTGATTAGAAAGGGAGCTCCTAAAGCACCTCTGAACACCCCAAAGACATTCTAAACTTGGGAATAGCACTCCCCTATGCCAGGGTCCAATTTACAACTTTTGGATGTTTATTATAAATTTAAATTGCATATAACACCCTAAGTATGTAGTTTCTTTCTCATGGTGCTCTTCCTCTTTCTGCAGCCTTAATAAGATATCACTTAGCTGCTCAGGTGCATGGCTACAAGGAACCCTCTGTGGAGAAGCAGCTGAAGTTTTCCGAGTGCTTGCAGTATGACATGCTACCAATATCTGCTGAGTTATGTTCAATATAATTTTTGAATCGTGTTTCACAGCACTCAGCAATACCCGTCATATGCTTCGTATCTATGTCACAGTTATTGCTGACTTCAAATGAGTAATATTTAGGTAAGTTTCTTTGAGACATTCAGGTGAAAAGCTAGGAGATTCATACTCTTGCAAAGTTTCATCTTCTACTGATGAGTCATTATTTTTTATGAAACTTTAATGAACAACAGCAAGTACATATAAGTCATAACTGAGTTTACGAAAAGTAGTATTATAATTACTTTTCCTGTGCTCTTCTAAAAAGCTGCTGACTTCCAAGACTTTCTTACTTAATCAAGCTGAAGAAAAATTGGTTTTACTAGAAGATATTTCAAAATAGCTTTCACTGTATGTTAATGTCAACAGAATTGCTTGTGAAAGCAGTCATTTAAAACACAATGGTCTTTAAACAGCAGACATCATGCATAATATGTAATGATCAGTTAGCTTCAAAGGCATAAATAAAAGATTTTTAATTAATTAGAAATTTAAAGTGAAAGTTATCTATTTAGTCCACATTTTCTTTCCCTGTGCATTGATTGTTCAACTTGAGTGTTAGCTGCAGATACTCTGTTTCTTACAAGACTTTTACCATAGACAGCTATTACCTTTACTCCTTGTATGCCAGCCTTCCCATGCTTTTGAATATACAACATTTTTGTCTGGGATTTGGAAAATGACTGAGCCCATTTGGCTTTTGCTCTTACCTACCACCTTTGTGTACATCCAGCAGCCCAAGACTCCCGATTTCTCTGGTGTACTGCTATACCTGTCTGCCAACCCCTTTTACATTTTCATTTTGCCCTTTGTTGTAAATCTAAAGCATATTTTATATTCAGTAGAGAACTTTCCCTTCATAATATGTATGATTTCTGGTAGGTTTTTGGGGCACATATTTACAGCTCTCTAACTAGTAGTCTTTTAACACTCACGGGTTAAAATATTGAAATATTATTATATTATTATTATACAGGTGAAAATAGATGAAATATTCCAGAAGTCAGGTGTGAAATGCTATCTGTATTGTTTGGATCAATTCATATATACAGTCTTTGACGGAGAGGAGATTTAGATAAAGATGAGGGTGCAATTCTTGCTGATAGAAGAGTATCTCTAAAGGGAGCAGCAAATCCTCATTTTTCTAGATACCAGCTCTTTGACCTTGGTAATAAGAGTTTACTTGGTTTAAACAAGGGCAATGTGAGTTTAAACATACTGCGGTGTAACATAGACGTAGCTGAGCCAGATTAAAAACTAGCAGAGAGAGTTGAAGTACAGAGGAATTAGGCTTGAGGTAGGCACTACATTATAGCCTAAAGCTTCAAAGGGTCCTTCTGAAATCAGTGGAACTGTTTTTCTCATGATAGTGGCTTAGCACACTGTGACTGTTCTGACTAAAGCATCCAAGTGTTGCCGTTTCTTACAGCAAGAAGTCCAAGGGTCCAAGAATGATATACTTGTAGGCAAATACTAATGGCAAGAGGGAAGAGGTAATTTCTTGTTCTGGCCCAGGCACTGAGGAGAGCAGCCCCAGCTTCAGACACTCACAATGTGGCAGAATCAAGTGTCCTGTGATCATACTCTTCTGCATGGGGGAGGGACAAAGGATGAATGAGCTTAATTTGCTTCTGCTGCCTTTTTGTCAGTGGAGCTTCCCTCTCCCTGGAGAACTGTCAGCACCCAAATCTAGGAGTCTGTAGGTTTTGTTGCTTTGCATGGCTGATCCTCCTGGTGGTAACTTCACAGTGTGAATTGTTTCATTTTCTGCATTAACTCGACCTCCAATTTAAAAATGTTTAGAGCTAGTCTCAGTGCTGCTCCTGAGCTGAGAGTGCTTGTCTGAAATGGTAAAGCCTGGACAGGACAGTTTTTCAGAGACATTCACGATTTCTTTTGCTAGTTGGAAATTCCTTACCTCTTAAACCTTTTATGTGAACCTAAACTGGTACAAGTGGACTAATTTAAAGGTGGTCACAAAGATATCACACCTTTTTATATGAGAAGTTGCAGAAGTAAACAGTGTGATTGCAGCGCTCTGTAGCTGTCTGGTTATGTTTAATGTTAACATATTGAGCTTATCAGCTCTTGTTTGACTTGTGACAACATCTAGATTAATTAGTGTACTGGGGCTGTATTGAAAGAGATGTGAATTGTTTGGGTTGTGAAAAGTAAATGCTCTTTGTATGAGTATTGGGATTAGAAGACTGTAGCAGAATGACTAAAAGGAAACTAGGCCATGAGATTTTGGGTGATAGCCCTTTGACAAATGTAGCTGTTTACTCCCTTTTGGTATCCATGCAGACAGGTATCCCATTGCTTACTGCAAGAAGAGTTACACATCTCATACAGCCTTGGTGTTTCTACAGGTCTCACTAAATATTTTGGAGAAGTACCCTGTGAAGATGGAATGCTCCAAGTGTAAATGGGAGCTCCAAAACAACTAAAAATGACTGGGGACATGCCTCGGGCTCTCAGGCCTTGTTTTTAAATGAAAAAATATAGAGTGAGACTCCCAGATACCCTTTTCTTTCATGTTCCATGCTTACGGCCATAGCAACTAAAAAGCCTTGCTGCGCTGAGACTTGAGATAAGCTGTGGGAATATTAAATAAGCCAGTATGCAGACATCACTGGGAGTAGGTAGGAGTTTGAAAGCTCCAGTTTATAAAAGTAACTAGGAAATTGTGCTGGTAGCTAAAAGATCAAACATTCAACTTATCAAAGGTTACGTTTGAAGTTTTGGGAAACAAAATAAAGAAATTCCATGTTCTATTTCAGTGACTTCTGTGGCATATTTTCTTTGGCCATTGTGCTTTCCTTAATAACAGTTGATTTTTTGTATGGGTAATTTTTAGCAGTGCTGAATCATACAAGATGAATCCACAGCAAATTCTCTGTAAGGAGTGTGTTAAATTGATTTCTTGTCCCTACTCGAAGCTGAATAAATGTAAATTTCAGGTTCTTGATCTAGTAGTTGTTGGCTTTGTGTCCTGGCTCATGTTACTGTGTTTCTTCTAAAACACACTTCAGCTAAAAGCGTGGGTCTTTCTTAGTCCCCTCTATTTGTGCTGAGAAAAATATTTTTCCTGGTGAAGCAAGGCAGCAAGTTTTTTTGCATCATGAGGGTTTTTATTTGGTACATGACACCTGACAAGTCTGTGCCTCAAACCAACTTTAAACACTGTGCTGCTCATCTAGAATACAGGCTTCAAATGAGTTTATAGGCAAGAGTTGTAGAAGGGTTAATGAAAATGCATGGCATCTTCCTCATCTTGGCAAGTGTGAGTGAATAGCTTTTTTCCATTTTGGGGGAGTATTAAAGCATAAGATTCTAGAGAATGAAACCTGTATTTGGTTTCTTGTAAAAATCGTGTTCATTTGAGAAATAATAGAAAAATCTCTTTGATGTAGAACCAAACCCCAGTGAAAAACAGGACTATTTCTACTCAGCAAAATGCCAAGCATTTCTGTGTTTATTTATAGGTCAAGTCTGAAGGAGAAGTGGAAGCCAGGGAACTTTCCTCTGGCTAAATCCCTAATTTGTCTAGCACTTAAGCTCTGCTTGCCTGTCTGCACTGTGAATAGTCTGATTTCAGTGGGATTACTTACAGTACATAAAGTTAAATCATAAGCAAGCTTTTCAGGATTGGGACCTTCAGCGACAACTGCCAGATTTATAATGCATTATTCCAACATGCACCAAAGGGTTCTCTGTGTGATGCTCAGCATGCTTTATAACACCAAACTAATCTCCTAGTTACAACTAATCTTTTGGAGCTTGATTCTGTTCATCCTCATTTCAGTAAGTGCAAAGTCATTGCCTGAATCAAGTTAGTGTGTTTGGCTTTTTTATTCCTTGATCCTTAATTATTACATAACCTTTAACACAGGGTTTACAGAATAGAGAGGTAGTTCCAGCATATAAATTGGATTATTTCTCCTGAAACCTGTGGAGTTAAATGTTTACAGTGACTAAGAATCTGGCCCATAAACTTCACTGAAAGGCCTTCTGTAATCTGGCACTATAGTTAGTCTGAATGAGTTATTTTCAAGGGTTGTTACTACCTGAAAATGAATATTCACCAGGGTATCATTAGCATAATAGCCAAGTCATTTCTCAAGGATGCAGAAAATCCAAACTCTGTGCTATTTGCGTTGCTCAATAGGACAGTTAATATGCTGTTTCTCTCCTGTGTGACTTCTCTAGGAAAACTGGCCTATTAACTATAACAACACGTATGAATTTCCCTAATCAAAAAATGAAACTGATGTCTCAGGCATGACAAATACTCATGCCTTTTGATAGAGAGCAGCTTTTCAGTATGCAGCGAGGACTTCACAAAAACGTGTAAATAGCAAAACAATTTGCAGTTGTAGATTAGGAGAAATGTCACTTATACTGAATAAGCTAGAGAAAGTTGACTGTATATCTTTTAATAGGAGCAGATGCAAGGCCTTTGGAAATGGAAAGAGGCTGGCTGCCTTCAGCAGGGCCTTGATTGGTCCTGTTGTCCTTAAGGTGTGCAGGCTTTTGAGGGAGGAAGGGAACCACCATACATATAATATTCAGACATCCAGAAAATCACAGTGCTGGCTACATTGCCCCCATGGGGCAGTCCTACTCATATGATCAAATGAATGCAGACAGAGAATCAGCCTTCAGATAACTGTTCACATCCTGGCAACAGCTGTGGGATTGTTTGTGATATATAGACAAAGCTGATGGCAAAGATGAGGCACAGACACATCGAAAAGTGTCCTAAGAGGCACTGTGGCTTAGATGGGTGAAATACCTGCAGGCATGCAGTGTGCTTTGTTAAGCCTGGTATGATGGCAGTAAGGAAACCAGGAAGAGTGTCCCGTATTTGTGGACCTTGTAAGGAACCTTGTTGCCTACCTTATCAGGCACAATCACAGTGTGCCAGGCACTGGTGGTGGGTGCTGTTTGCCCTGCTCCACAGGAGTCGGCATGGCAGGCAGAGTAGCCATCTCCTCCTGTCTCTGTCCCATTCCACTTTGCTGCCAAGGCAAGGATGAGGGTAGTGCCTGACCTCTGAGTCTCCCTGGGCCTTCTACCTGCCTTCCAGTCCTGTATAGCTGTGGTTATCAGAACTATGTGGAGAGCTGGGGGCTGTTGCATCTCAGAGGGACAGATGAGCCCTGCATTTTCTCCTGCCATTCTCTCCTCTACCTGGGGACTTTGTGTGTGCGTCCCCCCACCCCAACACAGTGGTTTTTTGGGTATAGAGACATCCCAGCAGCAGCTTGGAGGAATTTTACAGAAGCAAGGTCTGTGGCTTTCTGTACAGATATGACTGTTGGTGCAGCACATCTCATTTTACATGCACAAAATGTTTTGTGCCTGTACTTAAAATAGTAGCTCAAGCATTAAGACATCTGTTTTACATCTGTTGTGCATATGAATGCAAATACTGGTCTTTAAAATTAATTTTTACTAATGTACTCACCGTTTCAGAATTCCCTGTCTTGCTGTATCATCAGGGTGATACATCCAATGCCATCAGCACACCATGTTTCAAAGCAAATTATAAGACGTTGCTAGTGTGAAGCTTAAGACATGCTTTGTTAAAAGCCAGCTTTTATCTGAGAGAAAGGTTTTTCTCTCTAACATCAGAGACTATTCACAGTAAATAACAATGGCCAAATGAATACTGTCGGTTCCTAGGAAGCTGTATCAGGAAACTTTGGGTTATTCCCTATTTCTTCATGCTAATCTTTAATACCATTTTGTCCCACTTTATGAATTTCTGTTTTTGCAAAGTTTATGACTTGACCACTGAGGGATAATCTGGTACATAATATAGGCAGTGAAAATATTTTCATGTTATCTATTTTTATCCTCATTTGAATTCTAAAATAGCTGTTGAGTGGTTAAATGATTGCTCATTAGTATTTCCGTATTTGCTAACTACAAGTTGGAACTTTCTATTTAAAAGCTATCTTCCTAACGCGCCTATTTGAAATAGTTTTTATCAGATTAATTCTTCCAAGAGCCACAAAGCAGGAAATACATAAGACATGTATGCTTTCTTTAGATACAGAAAAGTAGTGGTACTGAGATGAATGATAAAAACAAAATTATTTTATGCAACAAAATGATGATAGAGAAGCTTCTGTTGATAGAAATTTTTGCTGAGCTGAAAAAGAATATGTGTCTACGCAAAAATCTATAGAGAACAACTTCTAAATGTGAAATAAACTAGCACTGCCAACCTTGAAAGATAAAACTGGAAAGAGGAAAATAAAAGAGATTATATCAGGGTGTCAAATGTCAGAGTGATGAGAAGATGAAATGTTTTTTTCATCGTTGGATTATAAAAGTGAAACTTGATAGTCATTTGACTGACTGGATCATGAGATATTATCATTAGATATAATGATTGCACAAAATCCTACTAACCACTTCCAAATCTTTCTCATGGGGAGTGTAAATGCTCAAAACTTTGTAAAAAATAATGATAAGAATGTTTCAGGAAAATTGCCCAGTTTGCTCACCTCCAGCGCATCCATAAATGGTTACTGATACAAGAGAGATGTGAAAACATGATTTTCTCTGCTTGGAAATCTTGAGGAACCTTATGCCACATATTTATTTAGGAGAATTGGAATACTTTCAAAGGCAGAGACCTCTGACATTATTAATACTACTAATTAAATCTTCCTGTCAGGAAGGTTCTCAAAACTAATTTAGAAGGACCTCCAGGATTTGCTAGCACTGTGGCTGCTGTGTAGCTGTGCCAGGATGGGTTCTCATTAGTGGCAGTGTTATCCTCTACCCATTTAGCAAGGACTGCAGGATCCAACCGCAATCCGAGGCTTTGTTTTCCCTCTATCTGCCTAGCCTGACCTGTGCAAATTGAGAACAGATATTTTGGTATCAAAACTTTAAAAGGTGTAGCTCTCTTTATGACTTTCTGATACCTTCTGGCCGTATTGCTGCACGACGATGCTGTCTGCTGCCTTCCCTTGTCTTCTGCTGTTAGGACACTTACAGGTAATTGGCAGTGTGTGATGGGCCTCCTGTGTGATCTCAGTACCTCTTTTTTTTCTGCAGCAGGGTGATCCTTGCCAGAAGCGCTCACAGCCTGATACTCGTTTTCAAAGTCACAAGTATCTGATAGGCTGAAAGTGCCTGGTTTGCAGTTTCCTGTTTTGGAATGGACTCCAGACTACTCTTTCTGGTTTTAACTATACCATGGGGAAAAGCTTGCAGCTTGACGTGACCATCATACTACAATAATATATTCAATTACTTCATTAACATAACTACCATTTTACTTAGTTTTTAAAGAGACAGAACAAAAGTAAATGCTTTTTTATTTCAAGGGGAAAAAAGTTCAGTTATATGATGAGAAGAGGAATTTTGGGCTTGTGCAAGACTCAACAAGAGTACTTAAGTACTCTTGACCCTCTGGTGAGGAACAGCAGAAAATAAAAGTCAAGATTTTCTGTGCAGTGGGTGTTTATGTGCTTAAGAATATTCAGCTTCATACACTGTAACAGAAACTTCTTTTGGTAGGTCTTTCATCTCTATAAACAGCTTACTGCAGCCATCACAGTTAATTTGATTAGTGGCACTCAGACGTAAACCCGGGGAAACAGCAGCTTAAGAGCACTTTTGCAAACAGCAACTATATTGGGAATTCTAATCTTTGTCAGAGCTGCACAAGAGGACAGCTACTTCTCTCACATTTCTGAATGTTTTTAAACTATTTTGAACACTTATGTGCTATAGGGAATGACATAGAAAGGGTGAGAAAGATTATCACCTGACAAAGCTTTCTTGAATTAGGGCACTGGAGGCTGTTTCGTTTAACAGTTGTTCCTTTTCCTATGTGCTAAAAATCAAGCTTTCCTTCTCTTCTCTGGCATAAGATAGTCCGGTGTTTCTTGATGTGTGAACACAGAGAGGATACGTGATTGTGGTGTCAGAGAAGGAGGGTAATACCTTTCTCAAATGACCTCAGAAGGAAGGACATGTTCCCTATTTCATATAACAATTGGATTCCCTGCACCCCAGGACTGTGCTGTGCTGCTCTCATACATTGTTTTCCCAAAACTGTTGATGCCCATTACAGTTAACGTGGCTTTGTTTCCTGTTCCTCAAGTTGGATGTATAGTACATTTACTTGCAGAGTGTTGAGATGCCCAGATTTTTTGGGTCCTGCAGATTTTTAAATGGAAAATATGAAATGGCAGAGAAAGATATGAAGAGGAGAGAAGCTGCGGGCTTTGACAGCTCATTAGGGGAGGCTTTCAGTCAGAAGATTGTAGCAATCAGTTTCCGTGTTTGACGTGAAGGTGGCAAAAGCTGTACCTGGGAGAGGATGCACTTGGGGAGGTACAGATACTACATTCATTTCAAGGGCTGTATATTAAGATCATATCTTGATACAGTAAAACTGAGTGGAATTAGCTCTTCTCTTAATATCTCTACTTATATAAAAGACTAGTGTAAGGGTTTGATAATCACAGGTTTAGTGTGCCTGCCCAAACGGTCAATAATAAAGCAGTTGAAGTGAAGGTACTTGAGCACTGCCACTTGGTTTTAGTGTTAACACCTACTGAGATAAATTCAAGCTGCTAGTATTAGTGGCTTTCAAAATGAGGGGGAAAAAAAAAGTCTAACTTCTGTAAGCCATTGGCTTGGTAAACTTTAGGAAAGCATCGATTTATGTGACCAGATAATCATGCCTTCCTTATGAGGAAGCTGGAGAGGCTTTTGGCTCACACAAGTTTGATAGGCACCAAGGAACTATGGGTATCTGAGAATGAATCTGAAATCCACAAGTTTTCTGTGTTATTTTTACGATGTGTTCTTTCTCAAAATACTTAGAACTGCCTTAAAGATATTATGTGCTTAATTGCAGACGTATCACTAATTCTCTCAGTCTCATCTTAAGGCAAGCATTACTACTCTACTTTTAATAATAGCCAAAGCAGTTAATACACTCAAAAATTATGACAACTTCCTTCTGACAGTATGAAGACCATATGGTTGTGAAGAATAGTTGTTTGAGACTTCCTTTCACTAGCGCTGTACAGTAAGCTGTGGCTGCCAGCAAAAGGAGGAATGTAGTACTTGCAGCTGTTTTTTTCCCTACCAAAAATCGTTTGGATCAAGGTATTTTATCTAAATATATTCAGGGTACAGATGAAATATATTTTGCCTATTTATTTTAAATAAATAGGAACTTTGAATGTTCTGGCCGCTTCACATGCAATGTGCCAGCACCTGTCAGGTGACAGAATGTCACTTTAAAATCAAATCGAGTTTCTTTAAAAAAACTATTAAAACTCTGAGATCAGCTACACCTTATCATTCATCTAGCAACCCATCAACCCTTCCCACCCATCCCTGGGAAAACAGGAGTGCCTGGAGGGATGATATACTAAGATCCGATAAACAGAGGTGGGACAGGGCATTTGGAACTGGCCATAGCTTTTGAGGGATGCCCTGTTCTGTTGAAACATATGTGGATTTACACTGGTTTGTTATATTGTAGCAAAACAAATCATTCAGTCCTAGAATCCATTTGCAGATAAACTAAGACAGATTGTTGTATTATATTGGCCAATAATGGCTACTGTATATATTTGGATTCTGCTATTCAGCTCTATTTCAGGGGCCTGAACAAATGACAGGGAAGTAATGTAAAATTGCATGGCTCGGAGGACTTTTTAATAGGATACAGAGCCTCTTATCTCTAAGTAGTCTGTGTGGGCTTAATAGGGCCCAAATGTTGTGACAAATACTTATGCAGACACCAGAGCACAGTGTCCTGATTTTTTTTTTAAAAAGGGCTACACACTCCAGTCCTACTGACGTCAATGGAACTGTGAATGTCTCAGCTTCTTATAAACGACTTAGTGTGTGCTGAAAAAAACCCCTAATTTAGATCACCCGGTTTTTAACTCTCTGCCTTACAGAGCTCTCATGTAAGACAACAATACGTATGTATTAGTCAGTCCTAAAATTCACAACAATCCACTTGGTACCAAAAGGATTCTTGCTTGTTTGAGCAATTACCTCTTTCCAAACTTCTTCACATTGTTGGCACAAGTACTTTATTCTGCTACTTGGGAGGAGAAACTAGCTATTTTTATGTGCTTCTTGTGTCTATTAGCAGTATCACTAGATAAAAAAATATCAAAGTCCCCAAAAAGAAGTGTCAAAAACTCCCAAGAGATTTGAAGTTGCATTGAAGCTCTTGGATGTGTCTCTGTAGAGTATTTAGATACTTTTGGAAATCCTAGAGCTGTTTTTTCTTGGTGCCCATCATCTGCTGGGTACAGTAAGGAAGGAACAGAACAGAAAGGACAGACTGTGAAGTTCTTACTCTTACAGTCATTGACTTTCTCAAAGGAAAGGTTAAACTGTAGAGGTGTGTAAGATCTGTCTTGGTTTTCTGCTCATACCAGGGATCCTTGGGGTTAAGGTACAAAATACGGCTTGGCCAGTGTCTGCACCTTGCTTACTGGAAGGAGAGAATTCATCTTTCCAAGACTCATAGTCTGGGTCCTTTCATGGGTAACCACACAAAAAAATTAAAGATGAAAAGGAAATAAAATGTTTATTATAACTGTGTTAACAAGCTTAACGCTGCTGCTACAGAGGAGAGATCCCATCACACACCAGTTTTTCATGACATCAAAGGATCTTTCAGTAGAATACTGAAAAATGGCTGTATTGAAATACATCTGGCTCTACAAAATCTATCCACCTATCATAATTACATATTAAATTCAGGTTCAGCAGGTTCAGCTTGCTACAAGTAGATTCCTGCTTGCAAGTAAATTGTGCTTGTTTAAAAAGTTAGAAGTAGAGAGACAGAATATACTGAAAAGAAAAATATCTCCTACAATATTCCTGGGATAGTTTGAAGGATTTTGTGGTTATTCTGTAAGTGTTGCAGAGGATTCCCTTTAAGTTGCCTACAAAGTACAGTTTTTCAGAAAAAAAATTCATACTTTTTATGATGTTGGGATGCACATGCCAGTGAATCAGGGCAGCACATCTAAGAAAGGATTTTTTTTCTCATCACAGAAAATCCAATGAGTATAAAAAGGCACTTCTTCCTTCGCATTTATATAACGTAGAAAAATACTATACCAAGCAGACAAAAAACCTGACACCAGCCTCTTGATCTCTGTCGTACAAACCAACAATGGTATCCATTTATTGCTTCACCCAATATCCTTTCTACCCTATTGAATGGAATTATTCTCTGGTTGCGGTGTACTTCAATGAAAACTTTTTATAAAGCACCTGCTTCAACACTTTGCTGTTTTATAATGAAGCAGAAAGCTCTTCAAAGTTACATACGTATGTATTTTTATATAAGTACTATCCATACACATATATATAATATACACACACATATAATATGTCCACTACGCTGCGCTCACTTTCTATTGACTTACTTCCCATTTATGGATGATGAGAATTCCAAATACTGCAGGGATAAAAATGCAGCATCTTCTTTCCCCCTGCAAAGCTGCTTCCATAAAAGATACAGTCTCTCAGACTTGAGACAGAGTTTAGAAATTGCTGGAAGTTTGATCCCATACTGTCCTTTTTCAGTGCCAAAGGAGTGAGTTTGGTTTTGAGTCTCAGAATGGCCACTGCAGACCACATTGAAGACAATCATACAGCAATTGGCTACTCTACCTTTCCTCCTGCAGCAGCATGTTAATGTGTGGCAGCACAGTTATCAAAGAGCTACAGAAGTGGTGGGAACTGGCTTTGTCTTCTGCAACCTCAACACAGGAGAAAGTATAGTAAGGTGTTTGCAGAACCTGGCATACACTTTGAAGCAAATAGAATCCACTAGCTCTGATGGCAATCTGAGGAGTAACCTAATTAATTAATGTACCTGTTCAGTAACAATAGTTAAGGAAGGTGAAAAATACAATGCTGTTTTGCTTTTAGTGAAAACTGGAATGATATCCACCTGTTCCAGAGCATACCTGAGCATTTTGAGGTTTTATTTCTGCTCTATTTAAGGAGCTAATACTATAATTGAGGGATGTATCAATACTGGAATTTGGTTAGTGGGTATCAATACTGGAATTTGGTTAGTGGCAGGTTAGTTCTTGGTTGTAGCAGATATTCTTTTTTATATCAAGGAGGTTTGGGAGGGGAAGTTGCAGTTAATAGAGCACTATCTTGTTGTGATTGTTCTGTTCTTTTTTTTCCCTTCCTTTCTTCCAACAGTGCTAGTCATTCTGTGTTAGAGTCATGCAGGAGTACAACATGACTAATGCTTTTGAGATACTCTTCATTTCAGTAAGTTAAGAGTACAGAACAGTAGGTGGTATTTTAGTAAGGGTCCATCCCTCAGCTCTGAATGAAAAGTCTTTCTTTGCCAGAGATGGGATGGTGTGTTGCACAAAACTCTGAGCTCTGTACCTTCTTGTTTCCTCTCTTTGTTGCACTAAAACCAAACCCAAATATAGTTTCAGTTTTATAGAGCTGTCACTAATCTCATGATCTCTAGAAATGGGAAGGGATAAGAGCATTTGAAGGCATGTTCTACGCATAGGCTGGATTTCCCATCAAAGTCGGTGTGTAACTTCCCTCAGATGCAGCTGGCCAGAAGAGCTGCAGCCACCAGCTCATTTCCTCTGTAATGGCCTCTCTCTCTGAAGTTGTGCTTGTTTCTGTACCCAGACTCCACAGTAATTTTTATTGTTAATTTTGTGTAGCAGTGAACAGAGAAGTTTTTGTTTACACAGCATAAGGCTCAGTAGCCATTGTGGTGTTTATCATCCATGACACTCATTTCACATCTCATCTGTTCTATGAATGAAATGTGAAAATAATCATGTTTTTTTTAGCATATCAGGGATAAAATGGCTTAAGAAAACCAGGAATGGCTGGAGTTGCTTTCAGTTGCCTTCATTAGTGTAATTTACCAATCAAAGACTGGAAACAGTCTTCTCACAGATTTACAGGAGCAGTAAGCGCCCAAGCTACAGCTCACAAACCTGTTGCTTGGTCTTAAGATACTAGGCTCAATGTCAGGGTAGGGTTTTTTTTTTTGTATTTGTTTTAATTGAGGAAGACTCAATTTTTTGACTGCTGGCCTTGAGAATAATCACAACTGACCATGTTCTGTTACGCTGAATAAAATTCTGGTCAATCTAAAAGACATCAGTATCACTGCTTGATGTACTTTCTGTTCATCCTGAACAACAGTATGGGGATCAATACCTGGTTTCTAGTGAGTAAATATTTGTTTGGAAACAAATTAAGTTTCTTTTATTTTGTAACAGAGAAGGCGAATATTTGGAAGGAAGGGAAAAGACAAGGCTGTGCTGTCCCCTATAGAGTATAGCATGAAATTGCACTCAACAGGCTGTTTAAAGATTCAGAGGAGAAATTAATTCATTGTACAAAAAGTCATGAGAGTTACTGTCCTGTCAGAACAGAGAATAAAATAAGAATGGTGAAGTTAGCGAGCAAGAAATTGCCAAAGAATTGCTCATGAGTTGGGCTGTGAAATGAGATGAAGACCTAGGGTTTTGGCTGGGTTGTTTATTTATTTATTTATTTTTTGCAGGGGAGGATGGCTTGGGGATTTTTGATGACATCTTGAAAGCAGAATGGGTTTTAATTGTGACATAATTTCCGTTGTGAACATAGTCATTATAATTTGATATGTAATTCTGAAAATGATCACTTAGGGCAATGCTTTGATGAAGTTTGGAATGTAGTTTGAAAAGTCTGTAAGAATTTTATGTTTTACTTTATAGGCTTCAGATTACTTATCTGGTGCAAGTGTCATAATGAATATTAGGAGAACCAATTTGATTGCATACCTAAACACAGTGAAACCAGAGAGTTCCAGGCTTGGCTTTATGACTTTATACATATATTATACATCAAGGGAACATGATGGTTGTGGTATGAACCAAGAAAATTTCCAATTCCAGGAAAAAAACCAAAAACCACACCCATACTCAGCAAAACCACAGTGTAACTCATTAGAAATGAATTAAGCAACTCACTGTTAAATCCTTATACAGATAAAACTCCCACTGGTCTAAATTCACTGCTAGCCTAGAAGAGTCTGTCTTCACGGAAGTTGAATTTGTCTCAAGATTTAAATGTTGGGAAACAGTTGGAATTTCAACATAAGCAAGGATTACAGAATAATGCTCTAGGCTTGAGCAGAACAAAATTCATCTCTCATTTCGGGAAGCAATCCCCAGTGCCTTTACCTTTCAAAGTTGAAGACATAAACACAGACATTTTAAATATGGTAAAAAGTAGGATGCAAAAGTCATTATGCTATAAGGATGTGGATTAATTTGGATCTCTGTCCATTATTTGAGACAATTTAGGTAATTGCCCTAAATTAATTAAAAAGGGAGAGGGACCTCTTTTCAGACTTAAGTGACCTATCCCTATCCAATGAATTTTGAGGAACACTGGTCAATTAATCAAGGTCAAAATTCTGTCCATCTGTGTAATTATGTGAACAATGGTCAAATTGTACTGATGAAAACACATTGAGTCTTATCTATATTATTTGTTTCTTTCTAAAATATCCATATTAATATGTGATGATATCTATTATTATCTGCATACAATTCATCTAAGACTGACAAATTTTGTTTTTGTGGTTGAGGATGACTTATTACATAAGAAACTAGCCTGAAGCACATATTAGAGAAAAGAATGGAAAGGCAGTGAAGGAGTTTTATGGAACATGTGTGACACTCACAAATCGTTTCAGACATTCAAACTTGTAACAGAGCAGCTAATTGAACTTATTTGACACTTAATTTCTCTGGCTGTCTTTGGAAGTAGTTGCAAATTATATTTTTTTAACAGAATTATCATTGTTAAAGGAAACAGTGATTGAGTGGTACAGTTAAGTATGATGACAGAAACATCACTTGGAATCTCTCTGCTTCACTTGGATTTGAAAACTTGTATCCCAGATGCACACAGACATTAACTTCTTTCTAGCTGATACATTCATCTTAAGTACAAAAGAAACACCTTATTACAAAATTTTTTCCTACCTGTCCGTGAAGATCAGGAGGGATGCTGCGGAAGCTGTTCAAAGAAAGAAATCCTAGTAGTTTTCACTTACTGATAAAATCAGTATGTTCTATGCAACGTGTTTGTTTAGGATTTACCAGCATCTGACAATCTGATAGAAGCTGTAAGTCTACCTGGAATCCTAAACAAATGGTCTTGTGTGTTTGCAGGCACCATACCTGACGTCTATCTCCATCCTGAGCAATAAGTACTCGTCAGATTCAGACCTGATGCATTGGCCTTGGACCGCCTGGGTTGTATATCACATGTAATCAGTGAGAGATGAAGTCACATGATGTGGCTGCACAGATTCCGTTCTTCCATTTGCTAAGAGTCTGAGAAAATAATTCGTTTTTTCATGTTACCTACAATTCTCTATGGTCAGGGCAGAAAGCCTTTATAAGAGACTGCTATTTCAGTAATTGCAAGATAGTTCATTTTTTGTGCCATTGCTGGAGAGAGAAAAATTTGTGTGGGATCCACCTTTCTTATAGCTGCCTTAGACAGAGATACAAACAAATTAACATCTTAATTGTTTTATTTGGCTGTTATCCAGAGACCTAGGGGTGAGAATAGTGACACAGGCTAGGTTATACGTAGCTAGGTACCACAATGGATAAATTTTATTTCCAGTTATGTAATGAAAAATCCTTCAGTAATCAATGAAATTAAAGATGAGTTGCATGGGTGTGACTGATGGAAAAATATGGCCTATTAACTCTGCACTGAAAAGGGAATAATCTGAATGCCTCTAATTAGTGTTGCAGCTGAAAGCAGGAATGGACTTTAGCTGCTGCTGTGGGATATAAAAAACTTTTTTTCATTTTAAATCCATAAATCAACAGCAAAAATAAAGGAAGAAAGCAAATTTTCTCCCTGAAAGGAATAAAGCAGCATCTATTTTGATAAAACTTTATTTCCCATTTGCAGAGAAACTGATGTTTCAGGCTGAAGCAAATAAATAAATAAAATGTTTACTTAGCAATATTGCTGAAGCCTTAACCCTAAAAATATGGACCTGTCAGGAAACAACTAGCCTTCTCTAAAGCTATAATAATGCTTTTTTCTTTTTACTTTCACTATTCCAGGCCTTGGAGGTACTATAGATTCCAATGCAAAGCATCAAGAGAAACTATAAATAGAAAATAAACTGTAATACAGCTGCAGTGAAGGGACTGCTTTTTCTGTCTTAGTGTATGCTAAGGTTTGAGAGCTGTCTTATTCTTTTCAAAATAAGCCTTACAGGATTACGATCCTGCAAAAGCATTGAGGAAAACAACTTTGCAATCCACATGGTCTCTTCTAGGTGCTTTTTCTGAATATCAATAAGATATTTATATTTCAAGGAATTAATTTATCTTCTAGATTAGGAATAGAAATACATGTGAACTGTGATATAAATGGATCTTGGAGTTTCGTAATTCCGTGTTTTGACAGGACCACATACAATAATGCAGTGAAACCCTGGAAAGAGAGCAGCTCAAGCATCTTCTAAAATGAGTCACATCTTGAATTTCCAACATGCTAAGAAATGTGCTTTCTTAAAGGTAGTTATAAAAATAGGTCACAACATAAATTCATCCCTTGTATGTGAAAGTATTATTAAAAATGCTTCACAGCTATTCATATAATTTTATCTGATTTATTTCTTAAATCAAGCTGCCAAGGTTCTCTGTAAGAATGAATTAAAAATGCTAAGCAGATCTCCCTGAATCATGAGGGTAATTCAGTGTATCTTTTAATCAGTAGCTTTCAGACTGGCTGATATTTGAACAACAAAGCATCCACCAGCATTCAGTTTTAAGGAATTCTATAATTATTTATGGTTTATGTACAGAATTAGCTATTATGAACACTTGTCTTTGCAAGGCTGTGCATGCCATAAGTGAAGTACAGTTTAAGCCCGGTTTGACCTCTCCAGGCAGTTGCAGGTTTCTGTTCTGAGAATTTCTCTCTAATTGCATCTGGCTTCTGGAGAGTTCAGAGGTATGTCAGAAATACGGAGTTCAAATTTTGCAGTAGCATTTCCATTTGGAGCAGGTTGTTATTGCTGCCATTATCATCTCTGGTCCTTGGTTTTGGAATAGGCAGGATCATGGGGGAAAAAGCAGTGAGACAAAAATGTAGTACAGTCCTCTGTGGTACCTGCCCCACCTCCCACCCCCCAGATTACTTCCCCAAATTGAATACCTGGGATAAATGAGGCAATTTACACTGGAGATGAAAAAAATCGTATATCTGAGGGAAGACCTGTTGCAGTTCCTACTAGAGCATGTTTTACATTATGAAAATGCTGGAGAGTCTCTGTTTTTCTGGTGAAATGGGCAGGATTTAGTCTCTGCAGTGTGGACTATTTTATCACAGCTGATTCTCACAAAGTGTTCCTTATGGATTTAAATATTTATCCAACACTGCCTGGCCTCACTGTGCTGCTTCTCTAGATTTGAGGTTTTTCATGGTCTCTGTTTTGTATAAGCTTGGTCAGATGCACAGGTTTTCTTTCTGGGCATATCTGAATCCTCCTGGGTCTCTCTTTATGTGGCTTATTTCATACTGCTTTTTCTCTTTTTTTCCTCACGTGTGTCTGTCTAGCATTTAACATTTAGGGGCTTTCCTGTTGACAGTAACTCGAGATATTGCAAATTAATTTTGTGAGGGTAGAAATAGGGGCTAAAGTGTACAACTAGGAAAGTGCTATTGTTAGCTCACATTTTATAGACAGGAAGGAAAACCATGGTTACGTATTGCCTCTGAAAATCACCCTGCTCGGACAAGAACTGTATGTGGCAGAAATGCACGTGTATGGTAACAGTGATGCTGCAACCTAAAAATGATGTTATTAAGCAAACATACAGCTTATAGGTTCTAATGCCACCTAATACATTTGGAGAAGTAAGTGTAACATGAGCATTACAGAATTCTGTGTACTTTTTTCAGACTCTTAAATAGTAACCTCAGGCTTTGGTACAGTGGGAGATAGGAACCCTGAGCTCATGCAAAAGCAGGTAGAAAAGGAGGAAATTTCACCTGAATAGTAAATTCTGGATTTAACATCAGTACTGCAAATGGAATGAAGAGAAAAATCTATTTTGATCTTATTACGACTTGACAAGACTTTGCATCATTAAAATATAAGAAAGACTAATTGCATTAAAGCAATTACATTTCATTTTTTTCAGTTTGCTCTAAAACTAATTATAAAACAGCTTTTAATAACATATTTTGTGACAAAGCCAATATATTTTATATTCTATTTATTACAGAGTGGATTACATCTCATGCTATAGTTTTAGATTCTTAATCTCATTCTTCATTTAGACTCCAGGAAAGAAATGAAGTTTTTAAAAATATATATTTATATATAAATCACACAGGCTACATTAATTACAGTGTTTCACCAGATCCATAGACTATTCACAAAGAAAACCCCATCAGAGAAGTGCTGTATATGAAATACTTTCATTAATGTAGCCTAGGTGATAATAGAGAAGATTTTTCTCAGTAGTGGGCTCAGTTTAATTGTGACATCACTAGATATCTGCCTGTGACATGCCCCAGACTGAAAGTCAGAGCACTTTTCCTACCACTCTATGGAGCCTTATCCCTAATTGTCATAGTTTAACCCCACCCAGTAACTGAGCATCAACCACTCAATCACTGCTCACTCCTCAAGAGGATAGGGAGGAGAACAAAAAAAACCTTGAGTTGAAATAAAGACACTTTAATTGGATTTAAAAAAAGGAAAAGAATAATAAATGAGTGATGCACAAATGCAATTGCTCATCACATGCAGAAATAAACACCCTATGCCCCAAGTCTGTTTCTGATCAGCGATCCCACCTCCCAGCTAGCTTCCCCAGTTACATAGAGAGCATGATGTTACACAGCAGGGAATATCCCTCTGGCCAGTCAGGACCAGCTCTCCTGGCTGTGCTCTCCCAGCTTCTGGTGCACCCGGCAGGGCGTGGGAAGCTGAAGAGTCCTTGACTTAGTGCAGACACTGCAACTACCCAGCGACAACTGAAACCATCTGCTCGTTCCCAACAGTATTCTCCTACTAAATCCACAACACAGCATTACACTGGCTTCTAGAAAGGAAATTAACTCTAGCTCAGCCAAAACCAGGACACTAATTTTGTTTATTCCTATTAAGTTTTCAAATGTTAATCTATATTTAAGAAAATCACTGATTCTCAGCATAAGCTAAGGTCTAAAAGATTCTTAAAAATAATATCAGTGAAAAACCAGACTTCTACTGGCCAAACCAGAGAGGTAGAAGAGAGCTAAAACATATCACCAATTTCAGCTTCAACTTCTTAGCCTGAGAATTAAAGCTGTATTGATTTAATTAAAAGCAGTGAAATTTGAGTAATGGGAGTTGTGTACATAAAATCCTTCCCTAACCTTTGTAGATTAATCAGAGGATTTATGGAGGGGAAAAAAGAAAATATAAGAAAGAAATGTACATGTGTATGTGATTTGCTTTTTTCATCTCAGACCAAGGTGAAAAGCGTTGGAATATCCAGTCAGAGACTTTATGGGCATCTGGTATTTAGAAAACATTAAGCAGAAACTCCTTGAGAATCTGTCTGTTTTGGTGTGGCCTTTTTTTTTTTTTTTTTTATAAATTCGGACTTAAAATTAGGTTTCCCATGTCATTTGAATATTTGCAAGAATTGTGCTTGCTCCTCTACAAATGTCTGCATCCTGGAGGACATACATAGCAGATTGCTTGGGTCAGAATGTTGTGTGTTGACATGCTATTGCCAACCCTGATGGTAACTTCCCTTGGCAAGCAATCTCACTAATTTCAGTGAAAAAAGATGTTAGTCCAAGTGATCCCCGTTGTCTGAATTTAGAGACAAAGTCCTGCAAGAATGTGATGTTTTGTTCAAGCATCTTATTTTGGGTGCTAATTCTTGAAGTCTGTCAGTGTCTTCAAAACAGCGTTCATACGTCTCTTGCTTCAGATCAGTTGCATTTGCCAACGTTGAGTTATATCAGTATGATGTCTTTATAGTGTCATAGATAAAAGTAGTAGTATTTGCATCA
Organism: Hypotaenidia okinawae; assembly: GCA_027925045.1. Classification (NCBI taxonomy): domain Eukaryota; kingdom Metazoa; phylum Chordata; class Aves; order Gruiformes; family Rallidae; genus Hypotaenidia; species Hypotaenidia okinawae. Next base: position 12,559,590 of record BSDF01000010.1, read on the forward strand.
CTGATGTTTCATTGTATACCATCCCAAAGGAGAATATCTCCAAGGTTATTTTATCTGTGGAAAATGGAAAAAGGACAACTGTGTGCAGAGATGGTTAACTGGGGAGCCATGTTCTGCAGGACTGTCTTCATCACCTTCAGAAGGTTCCAAATGCAGGGAGCATAATCCAAGCCTCTCCTTTAAATACCCAACTGAGGAACTCCCCTTCCAGTCATGCAAGCACAGCACCTTCTGATTTTGCTGGTTTGAACTTTCTTCTGAAGCGCCTGTGAGTGGCATCCAGATGTTTCACAAGCTGTAGTTATGTGCTGACAGATTCCTTCTGGCCTGGAGGACATGTCATGCTTACACTGTTGGGGTCAAACTGCTAACCAGGCTCAGGGCTCAAGTATTTGCCTCAATGGCTTCTGATCTTTAATCCTTTCAATGTTGTAATTTATCTAGAAACAATCTGTGCACAAATCATAGAATCATAGAATATATTGGGTTGGAAGGAACCTTTTTAAAGGTCATCAAGTCCAACCCCCTGCAGTAAGCAGGGACATCTTCACTAGATCAGGTTGCTCAGAGCCCCATCAAGCCTGACCTTGAATTTCTCCAGGGATGGGGCCTCCACTGCCTCTCTGGGCAACCTGTTCCAGTGATCCACCACTCTCACATTGAAGAACTTTTTCCTAATATCCAACATAAATCTACCCTTTTCGAGTTTAAAACCATTACCCCTCATCCTGTTGCTACATGCCCTTGTGAACAGTTCTTCCCAAATACAGAAAAATCACTCAATGCATAGAGAAATCTAAAGGTGAAACCTTCAGGAAAGTAAGACACAGATAAGTGATCTTATGGTGGCCTCTGACCTGGAGATTTGTGAAAACTTTTATGTGGAGATGTGAAGTAGAAGAGACTGTGTATAAAGCTCATGATATCCAATTAACTTGTCTGAGGCTGAGCAAGTGGAGCAGAAGGAGGAGAGGCTGATGGTATGTATGACTGCCAACCAGAGAAGTCCGGTTAGGTATTGTGTGAATGTCATGTGCAAGGAGAACAGTGGGGTGAGAACTACAGAAGAGAGATCAGTGAAGCCTGCTGCAGGAATAAGGGAGGACTGGCAAGAGTTAAAGATGGTTGGCGCTGAGGCTGTCAGATGAGAGGTGTGCAGGAAAATGGATTGTCAGGAAAAGTAACATTAGAACAGCCTAAAGTGAGGAGAGTGAAACCAAAAATTAGTCCTGAAGGAACAAGTATGACTGAGAAACAAAAGGTCAGCTGTTAAAGCTGTAGTTGATGTATAATATGACAAAGAAAAGACACCTAACAGATCAGATCATAATAGAAACTCTTGGAGCAGGTAACTCAGCAGTGTAGGTGGTAAATTGAGGACAAGGCTGAGGAGCTCAGTGACAACAGAGCTGTGTGTAATTGGATCGGTGGAATGGGCTCTTCAGGCAGGGGGTTGTCTGGGTTTGTTTTTCTCCCTGCAACTTGGTTTGTATAATCCCCTTCTTTTCAACTAAAATGGGAAAATAATACAGTATAACAAATTCTTCATTTCTTAAACTCACCAGTGGTATGTTACCCAGACCTCTGTGTACAAGTGGTTTAACAATTGTGCAACTCAGCCCTTACTACTGAATAGCTGTAGGTTTTTGCTTTGAAATATTTGCTTCATGTTTCTCTTTCTGGCGAGGCATGATCATGAGGTTTCTACACAAGCTGGAGATTGGCTTTATTGTTTTTAATAGCCTGGTTTCTGGTAGCTGTCAGTAGAAGCAAACCAGAAACCTTATTCAGTTCCAGAACCTGCCCGGGCTGTTGGCTACTCCCAGCGAGAGATATCAGTTACTGAAATCAGCTACTCTGCTTTCAACAAACCTTGCTAAATCTGGATTTAGCAAGGTTTCAAACTTAATTCCATCCAGAAACAAAAATGGGCATTTGGGCATAAGGTAGCCATCTGCACTTAACTACCTGCGGCATCAAGGTTGGGTTCCTGCAATATGGTTTAAACAGAAGGAGTTTTGTGCTCATTGTAAAGCTGGATTTGAACTATTGACGAGTAAATAGCAGTCACAGCTCAGCCTTTGGGTAATTTGCAAGTGCCAGGTTAGCACAGCAGGAATAACTGTAGTGGGCTATGGGCGAGACTGACTCCTGTTCAGACATTGCTGGCAAAGAATCAATCATCCCCAGATCAATCAGAGCTAATCAACACTTTTCCAGTTTTGAATACTGAACACTTGTCACAATCTGCATCTGAAAAGGTATTCACTGAAATTACACAGTGAATTAATTGAAGTAGTACCTTTGAGAAAATTGCAAGTGTTTTGCAGGCATTTTGTGAACAGGTAAAAGTAAAATTAATTGAATGAATGATTTGTTATGAACTATTCTCCCAGCAATAATTTAGAAGTAGGAAGGTGGTATTTTACCTTTTTCTGATTTCACTAAAGAAAGTTTGAAAATGTTCTCCCATATATCCTGCCAGAGAAACACAATCCCAGGCCTGGCCATTCGTTTCTTCTTTAGCACCTTGCCATGCTGCGAGGACCACTGACATCTTTAGGTTTATTTATGAAGCAACCTGTAGCTGCAATGCATTAGGAGTTTAATGATTCATGTGTACATAGAAATAGAAACTATCCACTTTATTATTTTTATTTAGTTTCCCAGCTGTACCATATTTACATTTGTCTACCATGTAATGCTGGGAGGTAGAATTTTGTCTATAAGCAACACTTTGAAGCAGTAGTCTAATGCCTGATATCTGAAGTAACTCTACCTCTGAAAGATAATTAACAGCTGACTAACAGTTTTAGAAAAAGAGAAGTGAAACAGTCTTCGTCTTTTTCACTGTCTTTAGTGCTTAGCATGAATTTTCTACTTCTGCAATGTAGTGTGATGTGAGTTTGCCTCATAAAGCTGTTGTTCAGTCTTTATTAACGAACACTTTTATTCAGACTATATAAATTTGTCAAAACTGCAATGCATTCTGACTTGACTAGACTGAAAGTGAATGCTGTGTACCCCCAGACATGCTCTGTTCTGAACACGAAGGAACTGACATTGTAAGATCTTGGTTTTTTACATGTGAAATATGTCTGAAATGTAAAACAAAGTCCTGTTTGCTTATACTTCTGTACGTTGTCTGTTGAGATGCAACCTTAACGGTGATATTAAATACAATTATGACAACTGACAGCTTTTTCCTTTGTCTGCTAGTTCTTTCCCCTGTGCAGTGGATAGTGCTGTGAAGCTCAAGAAGTTGCCTGCTTGAGGAGATTTTGCTATATTTAATGCATTCCTCCATCCCTGATATGTTTGTAGACTATATATGTGTCTATAGGAAGCATTTTCAGAAGTAGTTGTTGGCCTCTTCTCTCTGAAATTACTCTGAATTTTTACTATCTCCTCCAAGTTAGGCTGAAGTGAATTCTTTGGAAAATTCCATTCTACTTGTCTGTACAAGAAAAAAGATTGTGGCCTACAAAGATAAAAGCTTTCTCAGAGAAACACTGACTTCTTGATATCACACTTGGGGAATTCGTATTAGCGCTTTATTATATGGCTTCGGTGAGCAAAACCAGGTTGCTTTTCTGTCTCTGCCAAACTATCTGAGGAATCTTTGAGCAGCAGAGAATAAATATCCTTGGGGTCTTTGAAAGGATCAGAGGTACAGTGACTGAGATTTGAGACTGCAGTTTCCTTGGACCTGATCCTTGAATCTCAAATTGTAAGCTTCATCCTGTGAGAACAGTTTTGATTTGTTACAATAATTCTATGGAACAGTTTATTGAAGAACAATTAAATATCATCCTCTTGTCCTGCTCCCTCCTCCCAGGATCACAGAATTACCGTTGTCTGAACTCATTGCAGCAGGCTTGGGCATATAGGTCCAACACAATCTGAGGTGAGGAAAACAATTCTAACTAGATTTGCAATGAAACAGTTCAAGTTCCCTTCCTCAGAGTCTAAAATACTTATCTTTATTGACATAAGCAATGTGAAACAAATTGAAATAGTAGCATTTATTAGCTCCCTATTTATTTCAGCTGCAGTTTCTGACTGGATTGACATTATTTATTACAGCTATCACTTCCCTTTGAGACAACAATGGAGGCTTAGACCAGGACCCATGCTGTGATCTGTATACCTTTTTGTGGATGAATTTATTCTGTGATCATGAGGTAAGAAGAAGAGTGAGGTAGTGCTGGATTAGAAGTACGATCTGGTCCTTTTCTTCCTTCCCCTTGGATTTAATTTGGAAAAGGTGAGGGAGGAATCTTGTTCTCATCTAGTTTTAGAGAAAAAAGCATGTTAGAATGACCTGTGTAGGTAAGGCAGGTAAAGCAGCTGATGTGTAGTCTAGCGTGGCTGAAAGAGTCCAATACCTGCTTTTCCATGAGTAGCTGCTGAGAAGACATGCCTGTTGGCTGATTGCTCTCTGGGGGAGGAAAGGTATAACGCTGATCTGTGTGAGCCTAGCTGCTGCTTCATCATTTCACCTTAGTGTTCTCAGGCCCTGAAATTGTAGATTTGTTTCAGCTCTCCTCAGCTCTGGGATTTCTGCAAATACGAAAATTTTGAAATTATTTATTTTTATTCCAGTTTGGATTGCTTTGACATTGCCAGATTACTCTGTCCCTTGAATCAATTGTGATGGGACAGCTGTGGCTCCTGGCCCAGGGACTCTGCTGAGGCAGGCAGGAGCTCACTTGGCAGTACTGCCTGAAGAATCTTGTTTCCCTGTCTGCAGGGCACTCAGCCTCAGGGATTTGCCCTGAAGCCATGGATGTCTGGTTGTGAGGCTTTGCTTTGTAAAACCATGTGGTTCCCGTGAGGAACTAGGGAGTTACCAAAAGTTCATCACTAAGATTTTTCAGTTTAACTTGAACATACTTTATTAGTGTTTTCTGCACAGCTTTCCTACAGAAAATTTTGGGTAGTTATAATTCCAGTTTTACCACCTGCTTTGACAATGCTGCAATAGAGGAGATCAAATTCCTCATTGTGTTTCCAAAGGAAATTTTGTCTTTGCTAAATGCAAACGAGTCAGTGCATTTGATTTTTGTCTTTAGAATTTAAATCAAGTCAGCTCTAATTGTCTTGAGCTTCGTTTCATACCAATGAAATTGGTAGAGTATTTGTGGACTACATGATATACGTGAGACCAATTTTAAATTAGTGAACATCTTTTTCTTCTAAGAAAAGGGGATTTTAGACACCCAGAGAAATTCTGGAGCTAGATAAATGTTTGTGTTTTCCTGAGTTCAAAACCATTTTGCTGTTTCTGATGTGCATATCATTCCAAGCCCATCTTTTTCCCTTGAGTCTCTAGACAATGTTGCCATGAGAAGGAGAATGGATCACCAGACAGTGTGTAAATGCAGTGGGGGTTCATACTCATAAAACTATGGGCGTTTCACTAAGAGGCTGATAAATAACTTGAAAGTGGTTCCACCAGCTGTAACCTTGGAACACACTGAATTGTTAATTGCCAAGACTTACTTAAAGCTTCCAAATTTTCAGATTAAAAGCAAAATATACAGTAATTTCAAGTCCAAATCTGTTCTGAGATGTGATTTAAGAATATTGTGCATGCATAAACCGTTTCTGCAATGTTTTCCACTGACTGAGGTAGAACAAAAGAGCAAAGGCTGGATTTGCCATTATGCCTTAGCTTCTGTCTTTGTTGAATGCGGGACCCTGTCTCCAAAATGGGCCAAAATCTTGTTATTCCAGGTTGAGCTAATGCTACCAAGCCCAACAAATTCCATGTTTTACTCTTAGTGAGAATAAAAACAGAAGCTAAGCTTCAGCTCTACAGTAAGATGAAATGTATTTTCCTGTTTATGTACACAATAACAAAATTTATGTGTGACCATTAAGGAATCTCATCCTTGTCGTCTGCCTATTCCCATTAAGTGGCAAGACTTCAGCATGGGTACTATGTGCTTTTACTGTGCAGAAGACAGTTTACAGAGATGTGCATTGTGATTTTCCTGTTGGTGGTATATGAACAACATTAGAGTCTCTCTAGACACAGCAAGTTACCAAACGCTTAAACTTTTCATGTCAATGCTTTGCCATGGTCTTAATTCTTCTTCAGAACTAAATAAAGGCTTAGTGATTATGTTTTCCTGTGTGTGAAAAGCTTTGGGGTGGAAATATTATTAAATCTTTTTCATAGGTGCAATTAAATGACACTGAGAATAGCTGATCACCAGTTCTCAAAATCAAACATAATTTTTTAAAACCTATGCCAAGATTTTCTAGGAATACTCCATTTTCTTGTGAAGAAACAAAGCAGCCTTTGTGAAAAAGACTGTCTCCTGATTGACTTGTACAGCTATTTTGCCACCTGGTTGCCATCACAATCAAAAGCAAAAATGACAGGATAATGCAGTAATGATTAGCTGGAATACAGCTGTGAAAATGTACAGATTAATTTTACCATATGCAATGCATGGAAAGGAAACAGTCAATAAACCTTTAAATGTATTTGGAAGTGAAAATGAAAAGCTGAAGTGGGTAAGTTAATTACTAAGGACAAATTTAAAACTTGGTCATTTACACTGAATTACAGGAGGGTGTAGGATGGTGTGCGATAATGGTTGTCCCTGAATGCTGAGAGGAGTTGCCATTGTTCCCCAGGAATCAAGATAGCCGGAAGCATTCAGATGCATCAAGTCGTCAGAGAGACAGAGGCTGTCTCTCAAGGTAGAAGACATGAGAATGGGACACATAATTTAGCAGTTCCTAAAGAAGTGTTTGTAAACCTTACTTCTCAAGACTTTGGCTTGTATCTGATGCCAGTTCCAAATTAAATGTGAGCAAATGTTTGAGTTTCTTCTTGCAGTCTGTCTCAGGCTTTCATATCAGGCCACCCAAGAAGGTGCCTTGTATGGAGGCAGTTTTCCTGACCTGGGTGTTCAGAGGCTGAACTCAGACCGCTCTCAGTACTGCATCTGCCAAGACAGTGCGATAATGGCATTAAAAAGAATGTCTTGCCTCTCAGTGAAGCTCTTTGCACACACCTTAAAGAAATTGTTATCTCTTGAAATGTTACCTGGATAAAATTCATTATGTGTCTTAAACATTATATATTGAAATGTCATGTAAAATTTACTAGCCAGATGGGCTTGCTTTCATGAGAGGTTTACTTTGATTGCTAGATTTTTTCAATATTTTTGATTTTAATATTGCATTCCACTCAAATAACATATTGCCACAGAGTATCTAGGGTGTTCAGGGTACTGAAGGTCTAAACCCTGCAAATTACAAGGCAATTAATTTTTGAATTATTTAGTAACTTAATTAGAGTGACTAAATGATGTACATAATTGCTTCATTATATGCAAATACTTATTTGTGAGGTAATTGCAGTGTATTACATGTGCCAGCTAAATAGTGAAGTGAGGAAGAATCTGCACACACAAATTTTACTGAAGACATGAAGTAACCTTTCAGATAGTGGGAGCCAACTTTGAATTGCTTTCCTTTGCATTTGAAGGTCAGAATTTAAGTTCATATTGTGAATTTTCCTTTTTCCAGAATTAGTCAACAAGATAAGATAGCTAGAGAGAGATCACCGAGCCACTCTCTTTTTCTGCTGCTTTGCTTTCCAAAAGAATTCTTCTCATCTCTCCCCCTCCAAAGAGTTCTGTAATTCCCTGGATATGGTTAATGAGAAACTTGAGTTTTGGCAGTGTTTGAAGAACAGGAGCTTTAACAATTAGTAGCAACAATTTAAAGTTTACCACCTTCATTCTCACCTCACTCAGCATTAAGGAAATGATGGTTTGTTGGTTTTGGGTTTTTTTTTTTTTTTTTGCAATTGTCTATTCTCATGAAAGACTTTGTCATAAGAGCAAAGGAACATGATGAAAGCCAGATATTTGCTAGGAAGTGTTACTGTGTTTCCTCTACCTGGAGTTTCAATTGTAAGAAAATTATGTAATAACCTGGTATGCTGTGATGAAGTGAGCATATTAAAGAGGGAATGGTTGAAGGTTGTTTTAGAAGGGTTAACAATTTTAGTTACCCAGATGAGTATGAAACAAATATAAATCATGGTGGAACCTGTGAGCAGCTCCATATAATTCTACCCAAACACAGAGCACTATCCTGGAAATTTTAAAGGTTGTATTAATGAATGCCACTTCACTGTCATTCCCAGTATGGGAATACTATGTCCAAGGTATAGAGAGGGAGGGAAGACTGTGTGTATGAGAGTGTGAGAACATGCTCTGCTTCCCTTCTCCTGTCCCTTTAGGACCAGTGATGGGATCTCACAAATTTTAGAGAATCATATCTTGCAGAAATATGGTGAGAGTTAAGAAAGCTACTGTACAAATAGCCAGTGGTAGGCTGGAGCCACTGAATGGCTCCTTTTGCCCAGAAGCCTGCTGATAGATTGTGTTGCAGATTGCATTAAGTATTGCTCCCCCAAAACTTTCCGGGAGGAATCTCGAGAGGCAAGATTTGTGTAATCCTCTCAGACTGTGCTGCTTCAGACAGTGCCTCTCAGAGGTGGTTTTTTTCCAACCTATTAATTGCGTTGTAACCTACAAGCATGTGTTTAAAGAACACCTTGTTTCTGCCAAGGATTCAAGGCAGCTGAGCATGTCGACCTGCTGTTCCATGGAAGGATTAAACGGTCAAAGATTGCAGAAATACTGGGCAGCTTTTAATGGAGAGGCTCTAAAAGTCTTTTGTGCCTGTCCTAATACAGAAAGACATTATAATCACAGCACTTTTCAGAATTGGCATTGAATTTCCTACTTGGAAAAGCACTTATCTAGCAAAAGCAAATGATTTTGCTACTTCAAACGGTACACCCTTTTGAAATGTAAATTAGAAAAATGGAGGTCTCAGGGCTTGGTGGTTCATTTGTTATGATGTACCTCCTCCTCATTCTGCTGGACCTAAAGCCGTACAATGGGGCTGCCTTGCATAGTGTAGATGCATCAAACAGGGAGGTACCATATTGAAATGTTAGACTACAGGGATGTTTGCTGTTGCAGTTTATGGAAATGCCACCTCTAACAGCCATAAAAATTAGGTGTTTCTCTTGTCTTTGCTTTTAGGTTGCAAATTAATGAACATGGCAATGAACCCTGCTGTTACAGCAAAAGAACTGAGAGAAGTCCACTTTTTGATGAATGTAAATGTAGAAGCAAGTATAGAGGGAAACTTCCCAGTGCTCTATCACAGGTGAGAGAAGAGAGATTAAACATATGGTCATGTTGTATGACTGCAGATCACCATTATTAGCGAGCTGGTGATACACTTCTAACAACATAAGTTCTTTGTTGTTAAATGGTTAGAAAGGAATGATAATTATTGTTTTCCTAGGAATATGGTGGTCCTTTTAGCTTCACTTTTATAGGTGCAATTAAGCTAACAATTTTATGAAGCAAAATAATGCTTTTTGTGACAGTCATTCGGTTTAGTACAGAGGGACTAAAGAAAGTCTCCATACTTAACTGGAAAATTACACTGGTGAGTGAAGTGTCAGTCTGGGAAGGTTGTCCCAAGGCTTGCAAACAGCAGCAGACTCTGTTCTACAGAGATAGGTATTTAAACACATCTCTCTATTTTTGAATGGTACTGTTGCAACACAGAGCAGTGTTCAGGCAAGATAAACCCTCAGTCCATCAGGCACCTTGCTGTGGGTCATACTACAGAAGTTCTCCCTGCTGCTTTGGGAAAGTTTGTGCTGATTTGTGGAAATCTTGCTAATTTTGGATGACACAGCTCTGTGATACTAGTGTAAGGCAAAATGCTGACTTCAAACACTTTGCCTCAGGATGAGGTGGAGATTTCTTTGCTAACAGTGGGTGGAAGAGGGACTTTTGGTTATGTCTCTACTTAGTTACACTTAGGCTTTGGTTCATTTTTTGGTATATAATAGGTTAATAACAGCACTCATTATTTTCTCAAGGTGTTTTTCTGTCACTCCTCAAACCGATGCATTAAATAACCTTGCAGAATGGACCATGAAAATTGTTGGATAGAGTGGTGGGAGGAACTGTGGAATGTTTCACACAAGTTTTCCGATTCCTACCTGTGTTGCCAGTATCTCATAGATGATAATGCTAAAAACAACCTCTATATTGAAGACTGTCAAAACTACTGTTTCACTTTTGCCCTTTTTTTTTTTTATATTCATCCATACTATTATGCTTTTTTTTAAATTTGGGAATGGCCAAACCTTTATGCAGACAGAATATATTGACAAAGTAATTATGAATGTGGTCTTGTGCATGTGTTTGAGAAGGGGAATCTTTCTTTTCATGGAAGGGAGGATATTGAAATGTTTTTGGTGAGGATCTTGAGCACTTCTAGTGGTTACACAGACAAATGAGGTGCATAGGAAATGATCCTGAAGTGGCAAAGTATTGTCATCTGATAAGAACAGGACATTACATCAAGTGAATGAGCCAATTAGAGTGGTGAGGTGAAGGACGCCTGAACAAATAATTTCTTGAATTTTGAGGTAGCATGGCAGTGGCTGTTGTATTTCTGTCTCTAAAAAAATGAAGGTTATGAAATAAAGCAAGTTTGGAGGTGGACTTTTCAGGCATAAACGGCAGGCTTGGTGCTTTACTGTAATACAGGTGCCAGTGCTGTGGTGATGAAAACTTGCTCTGGTTTCGAGCACTTTGCTATAACAACCATTTCTCAGTCTCCTCCCTCCCTGTTGCAAACTGATCCAAGGCTACCAATCTCACATGGGCTAGTTCTAAAGGTAAAATACAAGCTTAAATTCTAATATTTTAAATTTAATGTTGTCATATATTTCATATATGTATATATGCTATGTATGCACTGAAGTCCCTTCTCATTCATGAAAACATTTAAGGCCATTCATAGAGACAGCAGGAATCATGTATACACTTAATGCTAATCATTAACTTGGGTCGTTTCCTTGGACTGGTCTGTTTTCTGGAATGTCAATCTAGAAAACAGTTTCTTTGCCTTTTTCTGAATAAATGAGTTTACCTTATTTTTACCCAATTATCCCTCACTGTCAGATGCACCCCAAGTTTTTACTTCTATGGGTCCTGAGAATTTGGACAATTGCAAATTCTCATTTATTGGCAGGTTTTTGATAAAGGAAGAATTATCAGAGAGGCAACAACAGTCAGAAAGAGTATGTATGACTGACATTTCTTAGGATGGAATGATCCCCTGGTTGTTTCAACACAGGTTGTTTGCCATGTGACGCAGTCTGAAGAACTTTGAGCTGAATTTGGGTGGCTGCAGTTTCTTTTTTGAAGATGATTTGTTAAAGATGCATGGGCACAGAGGAGAAATGAGCTTTATTTTCCTTTCTAGTCCTCAAGACTTGATGATGCATTAGATTATGGTAGTGCAGATGCTTTTAGTTTGGAGTGTGTTATCACTAAGTGCAGGACAGAGGTAGACTAATGGCTTTGAAATATCTATCACTATTCATTACACCCGGTGAAATGATTTTTGGAGGATTTGCCATAAATCCCTTAATTTTCAAGATGACAAAGGCCCTGAAGCAATGCTAAGTCCACTAAAACCTTTTCAAATTCAGTGGGTCCTGGATAATGCTAAGTGGCTTACTATCTGTGTCTACCCCTCAAAGCTCTCTGCTTTTGCTGGGAGGTAGAGAGTTCTGCTACTTGTATTGCTATATTTTTACAAAATATGTTCTTTTAAAAATATCCAGGTGAGTTGTTCCATTTGTGTCATGTTCATTGGTTCCTAGTTTTGGTTCATTAATTTTTTCTAACTAGATACAGCTGAAGCGTTAATCATAAACACTGTAAGCCACCGAGGAGCATGACACTTACATCCGCAACAGAGGAAGATTTCCACTATTGCCCTACATAAAAAATAAAGGGGCGGCCTTTCTGTTCCTGCAGAGAGGAAATTGCTATAGAGGCTTGCTCATGAGCCAACATGCCTAAGACACTGTTACTCCTGACCAGAATCTGCCCTGTCAATTAACACTCAGCATGGCAGATAGTGCCAGGGACAAAGCTAATGCACTGTGTCATGATTATTGTACTCCTCTGAGCATAAATTGAATGGGGAATGGTTAGTAATTAGCTCAAGCCAAATAGACTCTACACTTGTCTTCTTTTGTCATTAAAGTCCAGGCTGATAACAAAAGAAGCTCTGGTAATTAGCACAAATCCATGCAAGAGGCCTGACTGTGCTTCAAGATTGCTTTCACACATGCAGTTTTGTTCTAATGAAAATTTGACTCTAGAAAACAATGGGCGATGATAAGATAATTGTACATTAATAAGCAATAATTATTTTAAGAAGAAATTCAATTTAAGGATCTTTTAATGGCAAAGAACAATTAATAGAACAGTTATATACAGGTTTATGGATATAGATAGGCAATCAAATACATGTATGCATGCAGCCCTCCCCGAACTCTCATGGGGAGAGTTGAACAGAGAGCTGGTTCTGAGTCTTGATGATATTCCAGTCTCCCAGCAATCAGATTTGCAGAACCTGCATTTTGTGCAATGTTTAGATGAAAGACTACCTTTTTAATTTTTTCCTCTTAATTTTTATTTAAAGGATGTAGAAAACACCTAAGGAGTTTGGTAAAAATGAACATTTGAAGTTTTTAATACATTTTACACAAATATATGTATATATTTACATTCTGCTGCCTGAAAATGTAGGTAATAATGCTGGTGTTCATTGACTCATAGTTTCAGGACCTACACAACAAACATTCCAAACCCTGAAAAATGCATGGTGTAGGTTTTTTCATGCATAACAATATCATAGCGATGAGATCAAATGTTCCATCAACACTGCAGGGGTGTAGGTGGCTTTCTGCAGGTAAGGATACCTGAGGAGTACACCTCATACTTTCTGCTGCTGCTGGGCAGAGTACATTCTGCTCTTCAGTTTACCCTGGGGTATTTTGGTGTGTGTGCAGTGTGGAATAGTAATTTAAATCAAGCGTTAAAAAAGGTAATGATATATGACAGCTAAGGGTTTCAGGACACCAGCATTCTCCAGAAGATCTGTAAGCTCAGTCACGAGTTGAATCATCTTTGTTGCTCCTTTATGCTAAGGAGTAGCAAAAAGATGTATGGCAGAAGTTTCAGCTACATTTTGTTTCTGTCTCTCTTCACTATCAGTGAAGACTTGGGGTAGAGCACATCTGCTCAGGGACCTGTAAACATGAAGCCTGTGTTCACACCTTCATTAATTGTGAATTAAACCCTTTTAATCCAAAGGCAGTGTTGGTATCCTAGAATGCAGTACAGCTCCACTAATCCTGGAAGGGACAAAGGCTGTTGACAGTACCTTTCTCAGTAGTTGCTTGGTTGTTCGTTTGTTGTTTTTTAAATCATGATAGCTAAATTTTAGAAAAGTGAGATGTCCTTAACATATGGTGCATTAAAAATATGGGTATCACTGATGTTTTGCACACTAACGAAGAGTTAGTTTAGTTTACAACCAACTTTACAAAACACCTCAGCTGTTTCTCATGTTCTTCAGTGGATCTCCATACCTGATCAGCAGATACAGACTCTGCTTTCTCGAGCATATCTCAGTGTCCAGAGGAATGAAGTGTGTTCTTGAGGCTTTCTCTTGAATTGGTCAGGATTTCTTCTTAGTCTTCTTTGAATAACACTCTGCCTTGCACTGAGAGCGCATGCCTCTGAGTACCATGGTGGGTGCTGCATGATTTTATCAAGGACTTTCTGCTTTCTGGGTCTTGATATTTATTGGGTGGTGTTTTGGTGTGTGGTTTTTGGGTTTTCTGCTGTTTGTGGGTGTTTTGGGTTGTTGTTTTTTGTGGGGTTTTTTTTTTTTTTGGGGGGGGGAAGGGAGTGTTCAATATAATATAAAGATTCCTGCTTATCTAGCTTCTCTCGGCTCTGTGTAGAGCAATACTCAGAGAGTGAACTTTCTCTTTTATGTGTGGGGTTTTTTTCTGTCAAAAGGTGGGCAAGAGAAGCTGAACTGTAGTTCCAGAGGACAAGAATTTTGATTTAATAACACTTAAATAGTTAAATGTTTAGCTGATTTCTGTGTGATTCTGAATTAAGGAGTCATGGCTGGGGATTGATTTAACCCAGGCATCTCTATGTGCTAGTGTATGTTTTTTTAGTTAGGTTTAAAAACCCCTAAATTTCAGCTCTTGTTTCCTACCTGTTTATTCAGTACCTGGTAGACTTTTGGGTTTTGCTACAAATTATACTGGGAGAGGGGAAAAAAAATCTAGACAGAACAACACAGAAAATTTATAAGCAGCTTTGTATTGGTTGATCCCACCAAGACTTGTAGAAAAAGAGTCACTGAAATTCACGAGACTTCTAAATTCCAGTTTGCTCCAACACTGAAAGGCTTCTGGTTTTTAACTGTAAAAGCTTTTAATGGTTTATAGCTTAATTCCTATAAGAAAAAATCTAGTAAGATTCTTTTTTGAGATAATCTGTCCATGCTTCCCAGGACTGCAACTAAACGTTCCTGATGCAAATTTTAGGAGAAGTATTTTTTTTTCTGTGCCTCAAAGCCATTCCTGCTTGCTTCTTCACTCTGATAACAGTGTTTACACTTCAGATAGAAACAACCAATGCTAAAACACACCAAGTGTGCATGTGCAGGGAATGCAATGCAGCAGTTTACATATTTTGGCAGCTCTGCTATATTTCTTTTCCTCCCCTTCCCCCAGCCCCTCCCCCCTTTTTTTTTTTCCTGAAAGTGCTATCTAAGCACATTTTCCCAGAGAGATCAATAGTTGCTTCATGTGTGTAAACTGATGTGTATGGCTTATAAGAAATATGTGATAAAGGAAGACTCTAGAATTGCTGATATAGACAAATTCATTAAGATAGCAGTCTGTTTATCTAATGTTATTGATGTGTTGTAGTTATAAATCACCCATTATTATAGCAATTCATTTCTGTTTCTATTCAGGTGATTTTTATCCTTAGTTTTGTCCCTACACAGATGGCTCTAAATCTCTTCCCTCAAGATTTAGAGATATTTTAGATTTAAGAGACAAAATACTTCCATCAGTTATGACGATAAAGATAAAAACACGTAGCCATTGTCCATTGGCCAGCAGTGCGAGGTCTTCAAGCAAAGCACTGAAAGAAATCAGTATGATGAAAAAGCCCCTGCGTGATCCTGTTGAATACTAAGTTTGCAGCTTCGTAGCTGACTGTTGGGATAACGGAGCTGCATCCTCCAGCCTCTTAACTGGCATTCTCTCCAACCCAGCAAAGATGGCAGATTACAGGGATGAAGGGGCCCTCTTGGGGCTCCTGTGAAATGTGCATAGGATGGCAATCCCCTTTGTGAAGACTGAACAGTCTCTAAGGCTACTGCTTTAACTGCTTGCATTGGCTAAAGACCTCCCTAGGCTGGGATGCTGCATCCAGCCTGGTGTCACAGCCAATGGCACTCATGGCTCTCATAATGCCAACCTATCATGTACATTACATATATGAACCTCTCATCATGCTAGAATCAAATCACTTTTATTAAAAAGTTCCTGATGAATCCAAAAGTACAAATGTTAATAATATTCTCACAAATCACCCAGGGAAAAAAGCAGATAAATTTTATCTCCCCTATTTTGCACAAAGTGAATTTGGTACGTAAAAGAAGGAGCGATTTCCCTGTGGAAAGTGCCTTGCCTATCCCTAAGTATCCTTTTTCAAAACTGCCACTTATGATGTGTTTGTGAATAAAACCTCATGAGGAGTACTGAAATGGGGGATATATGTGTGTGATGCTATTCATTGTATTTAATGCTGTTCTTGGCATCATGTTCTTTTTAGCCCTAAATTGTATTTTAAAATTTTATTCATTGATGCATTTGGAAAGGAAAATTTATAGTATTTATATCATATGAAGCCTTGTGTCCATTTTTTAATCCTGGCTTGAAAGGATTATGTGTCTGCTCTCCTATGGATGCCCTGGGAAGGAGTGAAATGCTTAATACCAGAAGCAGAGGAGACAGCTGTTTGGGCTGAGGAAGCAGAGGAGATGCTGGGTGCTGGGCCCCCTGCCTCTGCTCCAGTCCTGGGATATGCCTGCTCTGCTGAAGGTGTAATTGCCTCAGTGTGAAAAGATGCACTCTGGCTATGAAACTTCTGGCACAGCTTTTAAGCTGTGCTGAGAACTACCTTGCACATTTGTGCAATTTGCACTCCTAGATGTACTGCCTGTTTACTGCTTATGAAACTACGAAAAAGTAAAGGTCTGACATTATATCTTGAGTTTAATATTGTGTTTATACAGTAAGTGCAAGCAACAGCAGCAAATTATGACGCAGGTTTCCAGTGCTTTTATTGTGCAGTTAAAACCTACATTAAAAAAAAATCTGTTTCTAGTACATCCCAGCGAGGAGCTCTTCAGCATAAATGTTTTTATAGTTATCAAGTAATTTTCTAAAATTTGATATGGGTAAATAGCTGGCAGTATCAAGAAACCTTCACTCTAGGTAGGAAAACATCACTGATTTTGTATTAATATAAGTAAGTTGTCCAGGCAGCCTGGATTATATTTTCGCTGCTGAGACAATACATATTTGTGTTTAGACATGTACCGATGTTCAGGCATTTTGGATGGAAATAAATGAGTGCAGATGGAATTTCAGAGTATGGGAGAAAATATTTCTTTGGTTTGCACTTTCGCAGTTGGGCTACTTACAAGCATAGTTTGGTTTTTTTTTTTAAATAGCTTTTCCATTGTCAGTTTTGATCAAAGTCACTGGAAGCATGGAAGCAGTAGTCCAGTGCTGTTATTTTGGGTGTTAGTTGTTTGCTTTTCTACAAGGTTTTGATTGTAATCGTTCATGAAATTACTTGAGCATCAGACATTTGGATACAAGGATAAGAGTTGATATTCCAGATGGCATCCCCTCAGAACTGTCTGTCTGTTTACTGGTTTATTTGGTTATTTAGCCTTGCTCCGGTCTTGTTTTTTTTTTAAACGGGAAAACTTTATGGGTATTATTTTGAACAAGACACTAAAGTTGTGAGAACGCTGTTTTGTTAGTGAAAGCCAAAATA
Organism: Hypotaenidia okinawae; assembly: GCA_027925045.1. Taxonomy (NCBI): domain Eukaryota; kingdom Metazoa; phylum Chordata; class Aves; order Gruiformes; family Rallidae; genus Hypotaenidia; species Hypotaenidia okinawae. The sequence goes on from BSDF01000010.1 coordinate 12,576,632, forward strand.
GTATCCAAGATAAGAGCAAGAGTTCTTAATTTTATTGGTGCATTCAAAAAGGAGTCAGCTGCTTGTGATAAACATGTAGGCAGTGAAACTGATCACTTTTCAAAGAGGGTTTTTTGCTTCTTCCAGGGTAGGTTAGGAAGGGCAGCTCCAATCTATGTGAAGCAGCCAGAATAGCTGATACCCTCAGCAGTCTGCTGCGGAGCAAGTGTTTTGGCTATTTGCTGCATTGCAAACAGGAGCGATGAAAGCATTCACATGGTGGTATGCTGGTGTAATGAACTCCCTTTTCAGAAACTTGTAAGTCAGTTCTAAACTGAGCTCTACTCTTGGATTTGTCTGTAGCATTAATCTTGAAGCAATGTAGGCTTTTTTCCTAATTAGGTGGGAATAAAGACAATAACAAATGACTAGTTTAAAACTTTTGTTTATTTGTCATACTTGCAAGTGGCATCCTTGGATTCCTCAGGTGTCAGCCCACGTGGCCTTGCAGGCTTACAAAGCATTGTGCCAGGTGACAACAGAGTCTGGTAAATAAAAAATTGGAGAGCTCGCTGCAACTTCTCAGGGCAAGTTACGGAAACATAAAGGGATGCCCTTGGATAGGACCTTGTTCCCTTGAGAGCAACACTGGAGCTTGGTCAAAGCCCATGCTTCTCTGTCTTTGGGAGAAGACCTCTGCATGACAGGACTGCCTCCCTTAGCCAAATATACTCAGCTCAGTCACTTTGATGTCATAGGTATTTTTGTTCTATTGATTTTTTTCAAGCAATGAGAGAAACTTGCAATTTACTGTGAATTGATATGACAGCCAATGTGTTCTCCTTTATCACCCTCTCATGACTGCTTTCCAAAGAGTGTAATTTAGGCATGCAGCAATGGGGGGTGTGATGGTGGAGACTGGCTGGCAGAGAATATATACACCTAACATAGGATATGTTGTGGTGTCTCACATAAATGCTCTGGGGAATGACTTGAAGCTTAAATTTTAATTTTACAGCATTGTATTTAAACAAGCAAATGGTGAGAAAAACTTGCATTCCCACACTGATTCATGATTCGAAACAGAGCCAGTGTATATCTCGAAGGATCTTACACTAACGCTAGCAGAGAAGACAGGGTATCAAAACTGTTGGCTCCAGAGCAGCAGGAAACTGATTGATTTCCTCTCATCCCTTTACAAACCTGGATTAGAGTAGCTCTACAACAGGCCAATCAACAAGAAATAATGGCACTTCTGACAGCATTGCAACCTTTTATTATCTCCACCTGCACCACTTGACATTCACAACTCCTTCTAGAAAACAGGAGATAATGTTCAAAGTACAGGAGTTGTCTGCAGCAAGGTCTGGTATGCCATGCAATTATGGAAGTACTTCCCAAAGCAATTATTTAATCTTCTGGAGTTTTTCACCTGGAGGTGGGAAAGTTAGAGCTAAGATTTGGATGAAGTTGAGCTGCCTGATGCTACAAGGATTGACTTTGTGTCTTCAAAACCACCTGTATGAACATGTGGATGCACTTCAATGACAGTGTGCTGGTGGCATTTTCTATGCCTGGGCTAGGTCAAGCTGTGTCCCAGGTGTTTCGTCATGTGGACTAGCAAGCTAGCTGAGATTTCTCTACAGCAAATTGCGTGCAGTGTGGGACTGGACATGTCGACTCATTTATCTCATTCATATCTCTCCCAATTTTTAGAGTGGGAGCAGAGTGTGACCCTTGCACTACCCTGTCCTCAGCATCTCGTTGCTGGATGCTCAGTTTGTGTTAATGATCCCAGCTCCTTGGAGTTCAACAAAAGAGTGTTTATTTGCAGCTGATGAGCACATTGCTTCTTGTCTTCAACAACACAAAGGGAAAATCTGAAGGCTATTATATTAATAAATAGATTTATACAATCTTCTGTCATATTTGCTTGCAACGTGGTGTGTAACGAGGAAAAACTAGATCCAAGTTATTCTGCCATTTATAGCAACACAGATTCAGATTCATTACTTTCATTGGATCATCTGTGTCAGTACTCTGGAGAGCAAAATATCTCTCTTGATATGTTGGATTTGAGTGCTAAAAGAAAGCCTCACAATTAAGCTAGAGAAGATGTTAGGTATGGAAGGAAAAGTAGAGGGGAGTCATGCACATTTTTTTTCTTATGATGTTATAAAGTGCTACAGCCATTGCAATTTGTACTGAGCCAAAAATAACTCACTATAAGGGTCTCACAAACTCTTCCCAGTTTTTATCACTATCACAATAAGAGAAGAAATAAGAATTAAAAAAATTGTAAGTTTAATGTATAAATGGAAGTAATGTTGAAATTGCTGTTTTAAAATGCTTTTTCCTTCTCATTTCTATTACTCAGGCCTCTTTGTTTTACCTGTCTCTCTGGTTACAGCAGGCAGTTTACATCTCCTCAGGCTTATTTTAAATATATCCATTACCTTATTTAAAGCCAAGTCCTTGTGTGTAGAGGCTTTCATCTGCATCAGGCTAGATTTTGCTCTCATTTTATTTACAGCAGTCTGAGCAACTCAGCTGAGCTCACTGAAACGTTCCAAATGTCCAACAGTCTGAAACAGCTTCATCTTCTGTCTCCTGCTGAAACTTCTATCAATACTGCTTCTTGCAATGTGCAGACTGAAGAACTATGGCTAATGAAAACAGCATTTTTATTAGGGAAGCATCACTAAAAAACTGGTGAGACTTGTTTATTACAGCTTGAATCTTCATTTTGTTTGGCTAAACACTTAGGAGGGAACTGGAGACAGAAAGCAGGTGAAGAAATTCTCCACTTAGTCCTTTGCTGTGGTGTCCAAGTAGCCCCTTTGGGGTGATGAGGACCTTCTCATAAACTTACCTATGGAACTGCAAGCTCTAGGCATAAAGGTGACATTTTCTTGAGGCTTTTGGGCATGATTACCAGCTACTGTGACACTGAACCAAGTTCAAGTCTTAAGCAGACCGCCTTGTTCCCAGAACTCTGGGATGAAAATGGACATTTGCTTAGTGCGCTGTTTTGTAGGGCAGGAGAATTCTGTCTCCCTGTCAGTTCTTTAATCTGTAGCTACTTTATGTATGTACATTCTACTGATTGTGAGAAACAGAAGAGCAGGTAACCCATAGCTTTTCCTATTCCTTGCAGAAGTGGAAAAATCCAAGGAGGAGCAGCATTGAGAACCATTAAAATAACTGTAGATGTCATTTTGGTAGAACTATACTGGGTGTCTCCATTGAATCAATACTGATGTATAACTGGTACCAAAAAGAATGTCAGATCCTAGAACTGCTTGTATTACATAAACTGAAAGCACACAGAGACTTATGGGGTGCTAATTTGAGAATTCATATCTAACATGGAATGCTTTGTCTAAGAACTATTTCTGCTCAACTTCTTCTGTGAAGAGCTGGAGTTCCTTTCACTCATACAACACTAAAACCGAATGGAAGGAAGCCATTTGAGCATAGTGGTGGGAACATCTCCCTTTTGGCAGGTTGGGACCTTCTATACAGCTGCAGGTTTTCCATATGCTTTCAATAAAGCCACTGCTACTTGAGAAGCTAATTCTGCGCTAAGATATGTCCCCAAATAAACATACCACTCCACAGAGTTCACTGAGAGTAAGTAAAAGTAGAATTGGCCTGATTTGATGCAGGTTATGAATACAGTAAGAGCAAAAATGTCGAGATTGATACTTAAAAGAACTCCTGTATTGAAATTCCATGCCTATTTTTATTTTCACTTCTGCAATGCAATCTCAGGTGACACTGAGTTGATGCTAATAGACAAAGGAATTGACTCCTCCTGATTGATACAGGATTACATTTGGAAGAAAGTTAAACCCTAAGATTATATTGGGGCAAGAGATTCCAACCTAAATAACGGAAAGCTTTCCTTAAGATAGAATAAAAATTAATGACATTCATACGCACTAATCACAGGCTTTTGTTCCTAAACTGATAAAATAATTGAAAACAGCAGTAATAAACCCCCCCAAATTAGAATAATCTGAAGAATTAATAGGAAGAGCAATCCATTCCATCACAATGGGAATTTACTGAAGAGTTATCTGAGCTCCAGAGGCTCTCCTTTGTGTAACTTCAAGTGTCTGAATGACAGGCATTGTGAAGAAATTAAAATGAAAACTAAGCAGAAGTCTGTTTGGTTTAACAGATGGAGGGTTTGGAGGATTCTGGGACTTTGGGAAGTGTGTGGGCCTTGGGAGATTTGTTCTTCAGCATGGTTTTGCTATGGACCCAAAAATCCAATTTAAATAACTCTATGCATCATTTTAGTTTATTAACTACTCTGTATTTCTTTAAAGAATACTACTGAGTTTGCCATGACACTCTTTCATACTGAAAAGAGAATTGTTAATCTGGACAAATAAATTTCTTACTTTTAGACGGGAAACTTCAAGAACAATAATTTAAAACATTCGTGGTTCTGTTTGTGAGTCTCGGAATATGTATCTGTGCTTTTAATATAAATGGAAACAATAGGAATCTACATAGACAGAGGAAGCAGAATATCCATGTGTGTTACACAACAAAAAAAGGGATGCAGAGTAAGAGAAGGAATGTAGAACCATCCTCCTATTCTGCTTTTCCATTATTTCTTATGCAAGAATCTTATTGCTGGAGGATCAGGAATGGTACACAGGAGCACATACACTCAATTTCTAAGGACTACTACACTTTCTGGTTTTAAATTAGTTAACTCTTTATAATGAGTGTGTTGAATGAGGGCCAGTGAAATCTGCTTAGAAGTGTCATCAATGTTTTGCTCAACTTTTTGACAAGCATTACCTAAGTGGAGCTTTCAATAGGAATTTTTTTGTTCTAAATGGTGTATAAAATTAAGAATGATTTTAAAAAAAAATAAATCTATCTTGTTCAGGCTTGGTTCAGCTGTGATTTGGTGAATTGTTGATGTTAGAATTTTAAATCTTTGTTTTATTTTTATTTATTTAGTGAGAAGCCAGAACAGTATTACTAGGAAATAATCCCAGTTTCTATTACCAGGATCAACAAATTGGTTCGAGCTAATGCAGTTGCAGCACTGTACCTAACAGAAGAATTATCAGCTCAGTTGCTTTTTTTGATTGCTGGCAGTACATGTGAAATGGACTATCCACTTAATGCTGGCAAATTAAATACAGACCAGTGCCAGTATAATGCAACTAAACTGATTATATCACCCAGACATTCTTTTTTTCCTGAAGTTTGGAAAACAAACCTTGTTTTTTAAAGCCACTATGTTAAAATGCTGCTCTAGATCCTTCCCTTTCAGCTGCACGTTGCTGGACCATCCTTTCTGTTACAATGGTCAGCTTGCTCTAACAAATGTTAGTGTGATTTTGCTTTTGGGGAGTGTTGAACCCAATAGATCTATTTCACAATCTACAACTGACTGACCAAATTTTAAATGTTTACTGGCAGTAGGTAGTGGCACAGCATGGGACACAAACTACATACACTTCTTTCCCTTGCCCTATATCCTGACTGGGGGGCAGGTTGCTCTCTAGAGCCATCATTTCAGTCTCTCTACCCAGTCTCTGGTTAAAAGGGTGGCTATCACTTTCTTGTGCTTCCAACACATTCAAATAGCTTACCCAGCTAATAATAATTTATTCAATTAAATTAATTAGAGTTTATAGTTGAATCTATGTTGGCACCTGTGACCAAACATGGCTCCACTTCCAAGCATGCAGATTGCCAGAAATGGCATTTTGCAGGTTCATTGAGTATGGGAAATTGGCAATAGGAAATGCATTGTTTTAACACTTTTGCTGTCAATGTGCAAGTCAAACATTTTTCACAGATTTCAGAGCATGCTTCAAATAATGCATGAAAAAACTGCTAATGTAAAACTTGTCTTCCACTGACTCCCTGGAAAAACTTCCAAGTCTTGTGTTAGCATAAGGGGAGTTGTCACTGAGACGTTTGGTCCGGGTTTTACCTCAGATGTATACCAAGGAGGACAGAGGTGTCTGATGCATGATAGGTGCTGCTATTGAGTTTTGCAGGGAGGGAACTGAAAGGAGTAATTCTGATTTTCATTCATAAGAATCAGAGCAAGTGACCTGTGGACTCTGAGCCACACCATTGCTTTGATGACAGGATGTTAGACCCAGTGACCAAGTTTGATTTGCAAAGTGAAGTAGTAGCTTCTTATTATCTATGCAGGAAACTGTACATCTCTCACATAACCCTCCTTGTGGTGTAGCTGTGTTATAATGTGTAAGTGGGTTCCACCTTAAAGCTCATGGTTCAAAGTTAATTGCTGTATTGCAGGGAATTATTGCTTCCCTTTTCCACTTCCTCCTTCGGTCAAGTGAACATTAAGGTTCAAAGGGGAACAGCAATGCTGAGAAGGGGGTGAGAGAGAGGATGAGAGGAGCTCTACTATTTAATATCAGTCTTAGGGCAAGACTTCTTTGTTTCCCTCTACCTAAAGCCCCCGACAGAGCTCATCCATCTGGAGTTTGGCCATATAAGAAGATTGGGCTGTATATCTTCTGTGAAAGTTGTAATCGGCTTATCCGTTGTTGTTTGCCTTCCTAATTTAGGTTGTGGCTTGTTTTTTGTTTTCTTTCTTGTGCTATTAAAAAAAAAAAGAGAGAATTGCTCTTTTACTGTTAATTCTCTGGATTAATAATGCAGAAAAATCAGAACATGATGTCTGGGGCATTAGGTTTTCCTCCTAGAGGGCACAGGGCTGTTACGCCTGGAGAGTGAGTACCTAGAGAAAGGGAAGCCAGTGAGCTGGGAATTTTTACTTAAAAACAAATTGAATGAGTGAATAAAGAAAATCATTAAGGCTTCATCTATAAATACTCTCTAATTTAAATTCACATCGTCATGAAATTTTAAAGATTTATTTCCATAATTTGAAGTAAAAGGTATTTGGTTTAGTGGTGATTAATTCACACACTGCCTTATGGGTAAGGGAAAACTGCAGGATCAGGGTAGTATAAATTAACAGTTGGAGTATGTGTACTAAAAGGGTGAGAAAAGATTTCAGTCAAGCTTTTTTCTGGTTCCTTCTTCCTCTTAGCGTAGTCATTGTAGAATATCCTGATTCATCAGTGTTGAACAGCTCTGGTTTTATCACCAAAGTAAATACAATTATCGTCATAGTGGTTAAACTATGACGATAGTTTAACCAGAAAAGAAGATGGACAAGAAAAAAAACCCAGAAAGGTGGGAAGCAGTAAGAACAACTGCATTGTCCAACTGTTTTTAATTTGTAAGTGAAAATATACCTTGTTTAAGGAACATTCTTTAAGAAAACAAAATATTTTAGGGTATGATCATGGTGAAACTTAGTATTATGTGTAACAGCTAGAGCTTATGTACCAGAGTCCTTTACCCAGACATCTTCTTGCAAATCTATCAGAGCAACTCCATTGCTCTTGCTGACCAGAAAGCCGAGTTGTTTGTGTGAATTATTAGGGGGACAGCTGTTAATGGCAGATGCATGTACAGGGGCAGTGCTGTGCAAGCTCATGGTCTGTTTATGAGACAAGGGCTTGTGAGCATTTGGGTGTGTGTGGGGATGACTCCTGTTTTGCAGATTTTCTTTTTAACATACTGGCTTGTGCCTCATTCTCTAAAAACTTTTGGACGGATTAGTGTTCTTAATAATTACTTCAATAAATTAAATATAAGGGTTTCTTTTAACATTTTCTTTTTTTTCTGTTATTAGCAAATTGCCTGATTTCCCTGGAATTGAAAACAAAATATTATTTTAAATGTTTTTCTTTTAAAAATCTATTTATTGGTATTTATGAGGATCATGATATTTCAGATTCTAAAGACAAAATCAGCACTTGGAATATCTGCTGTCCTTTGTCACTCCCTGGATCCAACCCAGGCTCAATGCCTTGTTTCCATGGAGGCAATGCTTGTTATTAAAAACATTTCTTCTACAAACAGACTTGTCAATTCTCATACCTTTGGTTCAAGCTTTATAGTTTTAAGCCTTATCTGTAGCTTTTATGTTCCATCTCCTTTGATCTTCTGCCAGAAGGCTTTACATTGCAGACTAAGGTTATGATGTTTGTATGTTTTACTTCAGTTGCTCTCTGAACAGCAAACAAGATATGAAGAACTTACACCACAGTTCCTTCCTTCGCACAGCAGCGTTACAAGTCCTTGAATATGTTTTTACTTCATTACTCTTATTGTTTGCATGTTTTTCAATGCATTAATATCTCTTGGCATATAATCTTACGTTACAGTTAGGCTCCTCCTTTGCTCTCCCTCAAGATAAACCAGAGTTGTGGGACACTTGAACTGGCAATACGTTTCTCAGTGAACAATTTTCCCCATGAATCCTGTTGATTCATTAATTATTCTTATTTTTTTCAGTAAAGGTTTAACATTTCTGTGTTTGGGTAGAGTGCTACAGCGTGGTTTTTTTAGGCCAGAAGACCCTATCTGATTATCAAGTCACTTACTGGCATATCATTTTTCCCATTTTATCTCTCTTTTGCCAGAATTGTACACATCAATTTTGTTTCCAAAATCATAGAACACCAACAGGTTTTAGGTTTTGACAGATGGAAATCTGCCGTTGACAGTGAGAAACGCTTACAGTTGATAATTATCTCTCTGCTTATTTTAGCTTTCCTTAGTTCACCACTCTCTTTTTCTGCATTATAGAGGCCTTACACTCTGGGTGTTCTTCCTGCAACTGTGCTTATATATCCTCTTCTGGGCACCATTCAGGCTTTACTGATAAACTAAACAGGTTGAACTGTTTAAGCCTCTTACTGTAAAGATTTTAATGCCCTAGAATCATTACTGTTTTTCTTTGCATATTCTTTTTGATTATTTTACCAATAACAATCAAGTGAATGATGCAGCAAAGGTTTTCAGAGAAGAGCTCTTGTCCTTCTCAGCATTTTCCAAACTTTTCTTTTTGGAGCCTCGATGAATCTCTGATGATAACTTAAAAAAATTAATAAAGAGTTGTCTTGCTGGCGCACAACTTGATGGCATTTAACTACAAAGAGGACTATGAATTTTCTTAGTTGAAAAAGAAAAATCTATGTCTAAAATTAATTGCCTTTTTGAAATTGAAATGTAAAACTAATAGACACTTTGAAAATGAAGTTTAGAATTTGAAGAATTATCACAAAAATCTTATAACAAAATAGGTGTTAATTGTAAGGAACTGTTCTCTGTTTGCTCTACCACAGTGTACAGAGACCTTAGGTTGCAATAAGGATAAGTCAGGATACATTGGGAATACTTTCTTATAATAAATACATGTAACAACCAGAATGAATTTCCAACAGAGATTGTGGAATTTCCATCGTTGGCGGATTTACATGCAGATTTACTAGAAATTATTAAATATAGTTGATTTTGGATTTGGGGGGATGAGGGAGCAGGTAACGTTGAAGATATTTTTAGTGTTTCTTTCAAATTTTTTTAAAAATAAATATTTCTAAGATTTTAAAATTTGATTCTGAGTAGTTTCATTTAAAATGGCCATCCATATGAAGGTCTCAAAGAATAACCCTTAGTGAGGTATGCTATGGATTAACAAAGCTCTGGAGTGTGTTTTTGCATTTTTGCAGATTATACTCTTAAGTGTTATTGGGTGTTTCCCTTGCCAGCCCATAACTGTATCTCCTCTTACACCTGGCTCAGAATAAGACTTTTCTACCTCTTAAGAACAGCAATTAGAGATCCTTTGCAATCAGATGAACTCATTCAGGCTCTCAGTTAGCAGGAAGACAGTTATTCTAATAAAAAGAAGCATCTCAGAGCCACCCAGCATCATTAAAGTGGCCAAGAAAAGTTTTTTTGTGAAGTAAGCAAGGAAAGCTTACTGTCAATGAAGCAGGCTCCTGATGTGATAGATATAGCAGAAAAGGTCTTTTGAATTAAGTGTCTTAGAATGATGCAGGTCCGTTGAATGATGAGAAATTGTACTGGCCTTTCTAATGGTTTTCTCTGTTAAATAGTTGTCACAATGGACTGACTTCTGAACTGTTTGGGGGTTTTATTTTCAGGGTGAGATTTGTGGGTTAAACCTGACATTTCTTATGTAACTGTGAAAGCTTTTCTGTGCTTGTTTCATTTTTAAATTAGGTTATTTGCCTGCCTCAACATATCCGTGTTGCAACCAAAATCCTTTTAATAAAGCTATCCTAATCTATGATGTATCTGACTAGCATAATGGCAAAGGTGTGAAACTGTACCTACAGAGGGTTTGGGGGCTGACTTTCTAAAATTGTTACAGTGACACATACAAAAAGCATCATGTTTTTACTTTGCAAATACAGCCTCAAGGTGATAGAAGGATTAAAAAATAAGTGTGTGAAGTTCTTAGGATTCTTACTGACTTGGCTTTGATACTGAGAAGAGATGCTGATTTTTTGAGGATAACAACTAGTATATAACTAGTAACAAATAGATAACTAGCCCTGTTCTTTGGGAAGGAAAAACTTATCAAGGTAAGTTCATGTGAGGATACTTGGCTTCAGACATCATTTTATAATCTGATTTTGGAATGTATTTGTACATTCCTCCAGGCACATTCCCTGAATGATTTTAGACTCAACCCTAACCTTAGGAAAGGGGGACGTGCAGGTCAGTTGTTGGCTTCAGAACAAGTTACTGTCTGCTAGCTTGACCATGATAGTTGTCATTGTAAGTGATATTTTACTTCTTTTGAGCTAAAATATCTCATGCTAATCCTCAATTTAAGAGCCTTAAAAATATTTTGTTTAACATATAGGTGGGTTAGAAGCTTAGACATAGAAAGTTTAATGACACTGCTGCTAAATGCTATCTTGATTACATTCAGTTGTGCATCTTTGGAAAATAATGATGCCATTATATGCCATTTATACTGATTACATATACTGAGAAAATGGTTTCCAAATATCCTCTGATAAAATTTATTCAAATATATTGTGAATGACAGTATTCCTTTCTGTAGTTGTTATTATTCCATGTCATTTGAAGGAAGATGCAGCTATTTGCCAAGTGATAAAGTAGAATTCACAGGTTTATTCCTGTGCTAAAGAGGGGATTTTGTGACCTAGTAGGAACAATCTTGACTGATAAATTAAGGAAAATATCTTTAAAGAAATTAAAATGATAGAACCATACCCCACTGTCTGTTACCTCTGAAAATTGCAGTCTGAATGTGTATCATGTAAAGGGTATGAATCTGATGTGTGGCTGAGGGGAGCCACCCATTGAGCTACAAGGTTCAGAAAGGACCCCCTTGCTTTCTAGACTCCTCAGGAAGAAGCCCAGGTGCAGCTAGGTCTGGTCTCTGTCCCAGATTTGGTCAACAGTTTATGTCTAAGAGGTTACATATAATGTCACATATCAGAGTCAATTTTTGCCTGTCAGAGCCCCTAAAGGATTTTCACTGAAACAGTTTTGCAAATTTGAAAGTAACAGAAAGTTTATTAAAGTGACAGATACAAAAGTTCATGATTACTGTTGATAAACACACTTACTGCAATAGGGCTAATATATAACTATGATTATAATTAAAATGCTAGGAAAATACTATCCTAGACATTCTCACCAAAAAGATAAAATCATAATTGCTTACCAAGAAGGTGTCCCTGTCTGGGGTGGGGAGAAGGAGCACAGCCTGTCAAATGCATCTTGGGATCTTCAATTTCTTCTCTCCTCAATACCCTTTATACCCTAATCTTAGCTGTTCCTTCTCAGGGGTGACGTTTAACATGATTTGGGTGGAGAGCTGAGTACTATAGTCATCCCTATTTACCATGTACCGATTTTTGCTCATTAGCATATTTAGAGATGTCAACTTTATATTAATTTTGCAGTTAATGATGTAAAGGGTCTCACTCTGGGCACCATGGTGCTCAAATTCTCTTGTGTAGAAACTGTCTGTCTGTTTATTCCGCAGTCACTAGCCAAGAAGAGGCTGTCCTGTTGCTGTAAGACTCCCTCCTTTGGCTGCTTCTCACACCAATATTGCAGATCTCCATCCACAATATAAGAGATAAGCAGACACCTCTATTTTCAACCTCTTAAGTGCAGTTCCCACAATAGGTTATCTATAATTTTATGTGTTGATCCAAAATGCTGAGTTCTTGTGGATTAGACAATTTTTCATGGCTGGAATCAGTTTGGTGCTGTCTTTTTTTTAAATGTCATTTTGTTTGGTCCAAGTAGTATGTTTCTCTGAAGTAAATAAAATTTCTGTCCTTCTTCATTTGCAGGATCTGAATTAGATTCTCTGCTTTGTTTCTTCTTCTTTAATAAACATTGCTGACTAGAATCTGAAGTTGAAGATTCAGTGATCAGATCTCAACTTTTGAAAAATAATTTGGAAAAAAAGGACATCTCCCTCAGTTTTCCTTTTCTGATGTTGCTTGTCTGTGAGATACTGCCTAGGCTGCTATTCCTATTGATCTTGATGGACAGATTGGCTACCCTTGTGAAGATTAAGGATTTGGGCCTGTGAAGAGATTGTGAATCATTTCAAGGTTAGCCTCTTCCCAACCCCAATTAAAGCTATTCAGTATTTAAAGAAATTCTATAGCATCAATTATCCTTTTAAACATTAAAGCATTTTATCCAGTGATTAGGAGTCACATTTTTAGAGAGTTTACCTGTTCCAAGGGGCACATAATTCAAAGATACCTTTTTGCCTGTATTTCTCTGCTTGCAAAATATAATTGTTTTCATTTTGTTTTACCTTTAGTTTTTGACAGGACAACTGCAAACTGTTTTACGTTGTTCAGGGAAGAAAATGTGCTAACTGGTACTGAGAGTCTGCACCTGTGAGAACCTAGCACACTGCACTGTAAAGATAAAGAGAACAGAGTAAATAAATCTTGAATAAAAATAGTTTCTAAGTATAAAGATGTAAAATTTCTAAGTATTTCCCACTGTAGAATAATCCAGATTGTCTGCACATACTAAAAGATAGATAATATGTTAGAGATGGAGAAACAGGGACATAGGATCAAATTTATGCAAATTTTCTTGTTGAGAAAAAAATAATTTAACATCTTCATAAGAACTGACCAGGGATTTAATTTTACCCATTTTTGTGTGAAATTCCACAAGCTGGGAAGCAATAGCATATGACCCGGGTTTTCTATCTTCAAAATTTATAATGTAATAAACTGAGACAAAAGGGAAATGCGACTGAATTTGCAGGTAGTTTCTGTGAGATGGACAATAAAATTTTGCTAGGTTTTAAGGTGATTCTGAAATTACTATGTCAGTTGAGTTGACAACAGTCTTTTGAACATCTCTAGTAAAACTGAAAACCTCGTATCTCTGGATGTATTACTCTGGATCGTTATGAAAAAATATTCATTCAAATGTTGTGTAGACTCAGCAACGTTCACGTTTTCATATCAGACTCTAGGTAAAAAAAAAAAACTGAAAACCCAAACACCCAGAAAATAAGGCAGGCTCAGATTCAGCAGTCAGTCTGTTTACTAAACAGGAACTAGTACTTTTGTTGGGCAATGGGAGAAAGAATTTCTATAATGTAGAAAGAAGGAAACAAAATATTATTAAAAATAACACTTCTGTGACTTAGGAATTCCTAGTTGGTCCTAGATGTCCTCCTACAGAATAATTCAACAGAAAAGAAATACGGGGATGGTGACTGTTAGAACTCAAAGATTTTCATGAGAAGAAGGTACTGAAAAGAATTAGGTTGTTAAATTTGGACAAAACTGTAAAAGCTCTGCAAAATAAATTCTTCATTGCTAACAAACTAGCCTCACTGGTTTCTCAAAATGAAAAAGCTTGTTAGGCTTTTATAAGGCCTAAAGAACATTGGTGAATTTGAATGATAATACTTTGAAAAGCTGTAATAATATTTTTAACATTTAATTCTGGGCAGACAGAATCATTTTTGATGTCAGAAAAGATCATTAACCCTTTCTGGTATGACTTCTACCAACATACAGACTTAAATTTCAGTAAATTGTGCTCATAACCCAGTAACATCTCATTCAATTTCTGAATTTCTGCCCATTCTGAAAAATCTAATCTGGATGTAAAGAGCTGAACTGATGATGAATCTATACTGCCTTAAGTGTTCTAAATACTGTCATTTCTTGGTTTACCTAAATGTGTTCTGAACTAGAATTTGTTTTGTTCTTTCTCAAAGTGTAACCTGTTTTACAATGTAATTATCATCACACTTTTGCTGAGGTCTGTGAAATTCAGTATCTTTTTAGAAACATGAACACTAAAGCTGAAGGCGGCTGTCCATTAGCAGCCTGGTAAATATAACAATTTTGTGACCTCCAATCCATAATTCTGTATTTAATTTTTGAGCTTCATGTTAACTCAGTGTTGTGCAGTTTTGTCTTTGCTGTGGTCCTGATATCCTTTTAAATTCCATGGATTTCTATGACAAGGCATTTATTTTTAAGCATCACCTCTGTTCTTTGTTTCTGTCTATACAGTTCTATATAACTACTAACATAACACCAACTAGAATAAATACCTTCTACTACTCTATGGAGACCAGGTCGTAAAAGTGGTAAAAAAAAGCTTACACGCTTTTTAGACATACACCGTTAATTGAACAAGGATTAAAAAATATAAACCTCAAGAATTCTTGTGATAATGGACAAAGATTGGGAAGAAATGAACGCTGCAGGAATCAAGATAAGGGTAAATATATTTCGAAGTGGTGTCTGAAATCTTCAATTTAGCCTCAAAATGTGTTGTAATGCTAAAATGTGTTGAATCAGAACCCATTTGTAGGGCTTGTTTGTTGGATTAAAAAAAAAAGAAATTAATACCTTGTTTTGCTTTGTTTCCCCTTACCAAATTTCAGTTCCTGCCATTAGTTATTATGGAAGTGTCAGAGAAGAGGGTTAAATTGTATATAATGTTTTCTAACCTCAGGGACCACCTGGAGAGTATCTAGGTTCTGTGCTATATAGTATAGAGAAAAGGCACCTCATGGGGTAAAAAACCAATTACAAAACACCAATTATATGACTAAAACACAACATGGGAAGTTTTTATATTTTAAAATGCAAATTATATATAGTTTTAATAATCTGCAAGTATCCTGTAAAGTAATGCTGAGTGCATGAACATGAAGGGGAGGGAAAGTCTAAGAAGCAGAAGGTACAAAAGACAGACTGGATTATCTATCTGATCTCTTGCAACTGCAAGATATGTTCTTATTGCCAATTTTTGACAAATTGCAGGCATGGGATATCAGCTAAATGGTTCTGGTTCTTTCAAAGAGGGGCTGTTTCCTGAAAGTTTTGTAATCCTTACTTCCAATATGACAAGAAGCTCACGTTTTGCAGTTGCACTGGAATGACAGAAAAATGTGGTAGGCACAGATCTCAGGAGAGTGCTTAGATGGATGTCATGGGAAATGTCTAGTTTGTAAGGAGTATGTTCACTGCTATGATCTAGCCTCTTTTTTTCAGAGTAGGAACATACTGTATTTACTTGCTGTTAAGAAAGGTGTGCAGATAGCTCTGCAGCTTTCAATTACAGACCACATATTTGGAAAGATAAAAATTTCTACCATGGAATAAAACTAGTTTAGGACTGTAGGAAGTGCCATTTCATCACTAAGGACTTGTATTAATTGAACAAACATGCAAAATCTTTCTCTCCCACCCTGCTTCGGTGCTGTAAAGATGTTTCCATGCTGCTTCTGCTTTTTCCGAGATGAAAAAAATATATTCACAATATATATCTTATTGAAAAATTATCCCATAATTATAATTTTATAATAATTTTAATTGTTTATAGTAATTTTAATTGTTTATGTGAAAAGAAGTGAATTTATGTCACAAAGTAAATATGAACACAAAATTTATCTTTTCCCCTAAAGGAATGCATTTGACAAAGCTTAGAAATTGTTCTGCTTTCAACAAAAATATGCATATTATGTGTGTTTAACCCATTCTAAAATAGAAAATCTGTTCCCATTGAGTCAACTGTAAGATTCTGTAAGAAGTTTAAATTTCCTTAGGAAACAGGAACAGGATTTGAAGATGCTCAGCTAGAAGAGAGAAACTGCTCTGTAAGGAAGCTCACGTCTGAATTACTTTTTGCAAGTTCACTAGATCATACGCACTTCTTGCCATGCTATGAAAGTGGAATCCTCAGAAGCCTACTTCAACATCACCATTTCCTTCAAAAATACCACTCATGCTCAGATACCTGCTCTGACTTTGGTTCTCTAGAGCCTCTAATTTATGGCATAAGATATCATTATTTTTAACAGAGCAGAAAGGTTTCTTACATTAGCCCTTAGATTATTTTTTTAAAATATCATATTGAGCATTTAGAGCTGAATGTGTACCTTCAAGCATTTCCATTTTTTCCCCTAATTTTTCCCATTCGTAGAGCATAAGTGTCCAATTTAACATCAAATTTCTCTTCCATGTGTTTAATAGCACTTAGTTTGGTACTTATGGAAATTTCATAGGTAGAACCAATCTCTGTCAGCTTCCCCAGGGTGGAAATTACAAGCCGTGGGAGAGAATATGGAGCTACTGAGGAAGAACTCCCTGGAGCGTTCTCCCCATCTTCCTCTCTAAAGAATATTAACAGTCATTTCTGAAGTGCCACAGCTATGTTTGGAGGGTTTTTTTCTGACAAATACAAGAAAAGAAGATAACATCTTTTACAAAATCTCCTAAACCTAAAAGCTTTGTCCTCCAAAATCTTAGTGTTGGATGTGTCAGCTGTGCATGCAATTATGAATGACTCCAGTGAAGTTAATAAGATGTCACTATGTCCAATAGTGTTCACAGCAGTGGAGTTCAAATTACAAAATTACACTATTGAAGTACAGTCCTTTTCCACAGCTGTGAAATTGTTAATTCTCAGAAAATATCAGGCTTTTTTTATTTCCCATCTTTTAAATTAATACCATCACTGTTGATTAAACTCAGATCACATGAATTCTACAGAAAATGGTCTCAGATTTGTGCTGGTTGCTGGTTTCTGTGGTAACGTAATTCATATAAAAAAATTAATTTTATTGTGTAAGTTAGGGATGCTTTTAGCACCATAACCCTTGGCAGTTTATTTTTGAAATTACCTTTTATCCTTTTTCTACAGTAAAGTATGGGGCAGAATTTTTTCTTTAATGAAGCATAAATGCTTCAGAGAAGTTACTAATAAAATGCTTGGGTTGATGGATTTTCATCACTAGTAAAACATCAGATGTATGTTAATCAGCTGTCAGTGCCTGCAACCTTGATAATATGGTGGGGGTAGTGTTCACTATTAGAGCTGTAGTTCTTTTGAAATGAGCTATATGTTGTTCACAAGTACAAAACCTAAAACAAACAACGTCCTCCCCCAGCTATCATACATATATATATATGTATATATATATATATGTATATCCTTTGAGTACTAGGTGATATTTATATTTGGTTTCTTTTGAAACTATAAGGGTGATACCTTAACTAAGAGTAACTTGGTTACTCCTCATACAGGTTCTTTTTAATGTCATGGAGCAACTGCATGTAACAAGAAATGAACTCTGAAGAAAGTGAATGTTTCTGGTCACCATACAGGGGGCAAGTTCTTCCCTTGCAGGTTTTAATGGATATGTCTAAACATATTACTTGCTGACAGTAGCTGAATGAAAGTAGGCTCCTACATATGAATTTTCCTGAAGATAATGGTAAAATTCTGTAGAAGTTATTTGTTCTCTAATTCTAAGCAAAGTTTGTGTTATCACAGAGTCACAGAATTGTAGGGGTTGGAAGGGACCTTGAGAGATCATTGGGTCCAACCCCCTGCCAAAGCAGCTCCCTAGGACTTTTCACTCAGATAGGCATCCAGACGGGTCTTGAATATCTCCAGAGAAGGAGACTCCACCACCTCCCTGGGCAGCCTGTCCCAGGCTCTGTCACCCTCACTGGGTAAAAGTTCTTCCCCATGTTGGTGCAGAATTTCCTGTGCTCCAACTTGCAGCCATTGCCCCTTGTCCTGTCTCCACAGACCACTGAAAAGGGGCTGGCTGATTCCCCCTGCATCCCCTGCTTAAGATAATTATAAACATTAATTAGGTCCCCCTTAGTCTTCTCAAGGCTGAACAGTCCCAACTTACTCAGCCTTTCCTCATAGGGGAGATGCTCCAGGCCCTTAATCATCTTCGTAGCCCTTCTTTGGACTCTTTCCAGGAGATCCCTGTCCTTTTATACCAGGGCGCCCAGAACTGGACACAATACTCCAGGTGGGGCCTGACCAGGGCAGAGTAGAGGGGGAGGATCACCTCCTCTGACCTGCTGGCCACACTCCTCCAGATGCACCTCAGGATCCCATTGGCTCTCTTAGCCACCGAGGCACACTGCTGGCTCATGGCCAACCTGTCATCCACCAGGACCCCCAGGTCCTTCTCCACTGAGCTCTTCTCCAGCAGGTCATCCCCCAGCCTGTACTGATGCAAATGGTTGTTCCTTCTCAGGTGCAAGGCTTTACACTTGCTTTTGTCGAATCTGATCTGGTTTCTCCCTGCCCAGCTGTCCAGCCTGTCCAGGTCTCGCTGAATGGCAGCGCAGTGTTCCTGTGTGTCAGCCATTCCTCCCAGCTTTGTATCATTGGCGTACTTGCTGAGGGTGGACTCATCAAGGTCGACAATGAAGATGTTAAACAGGACTGGACCCAAGACCGAGCCCTGGGGAACACCGCTAGTAACAGGCCTCCAGAATTTATGATTATTTTATGCAACTGATCAGGCCAGCATCTGTCCCTGTTTCTCCACTGTAAATTTTTTGGGCTGTTACTACTTTTAATGTAGCGCTTGTATATGTTTAATATCTTTGAAGTCCTTTCCCACCTACCTGAATTACATCTAGTTTACTACTGAGGTTCCAGTCTTGCGGAGCCATTCTCTTCTCCTAACACTGTTGAGAACGGCTATGCAGGGAAATGGTAAATAACATCTGTTTGGTTTTTGGTTTTTTCCCCTTGTATTCATATATTAATGTGTAATGGGAAAGTGGAGCCAATGTTCCCAAGGGAGTGACACTGTCATTAAAATACAAAGTAAAGGGCTTATACTCTACCCTCTCAGACAAGTACTGGGCAGGTTTTGTCTGAGTTGTCCCTTTGAAAGGTGTGGCTAAGACTCTTCTAATCTGAAGGGAACAAGATCAGTCCGAGCTCCTCTAGTGTAAGACCTATACTACAGATCACCATCTCAGTCAATCAGAACAGAAATGTTCCTGAGGATGTTTGATGCAAACTATATAATCACCCTTATCTATCCATAGTGCAATTGGAAGCCTCAACTAGTTGTCTGACTTTTCTGTCTGGAGATCAAGTATGAGGAAGCAGCTGTCAGAAATTGCTAGTGAGATGCACTGATAGAGCTGTGTGAATTCTTCTACTCACCTTATATCTATGCAAAGCCCAATGGAAGCTGAGTTATCATTATGCTAAATTATAGAAATTTTTTTATATATTTGTATGTTCAGACTTGTCAAATATAATTTAAACAGTATGAGAAAGGCCCATAAATGTTTGCTGCTTCCTCCTACTCCACAGTTGTAGCCATTCAGTGAAAATATGACCTCTTGTCACAGGCTCCATTATGAAGTTTCATTATTCAAAGGCTCACAAAAAATGTGTTTTCCCTGGTTGCAACCTGATGCTGAAGGTACTACGTGAAGCAGATGAGGTCAATGACTTCTGACTCAAATTTGCCATTGCTTTGGTCTGGTTCACTAGATTGGTGGTGAGAAAAGTGTCTGGTTTGGCAAAATAGATTTAGATTTAAATCTAATTTAAATCAATAGGATGGTTCATATGCTCCTTAGGGTCTATGTAAATAGAACTCAATCCAATATCCTTAAAGTCCAAGGTTTCTTAGTTTTTCTTTAGTGCCAGAAAGATTCTAATTACTGGTAAAATAAGGTTCTGTGAAAAATGTTCTTAAAAACCTTCTGTACAATATTCTACAGAAGATAGCAAGCAAGAAAACTAGTATAACAATATCCTTGTGTTCTGGTAAGCTTGTAGTACAGAAGCACAAGCCCTATTGATGTTTGCTATTGATGTTTGTAGGCAAGTCTTCCTATTTTCGCTCTCCATTCCTTCCTTACTCCTGTGAAATATTAACAGTGATCTTTACTGCATCAAAATACAGAAGCAAAGTGTAAATCGTCATGGTTACAATTTTCTTTTCAACACGGCATTACTGGAGAATCAGATTAGTTTAAGGAATGCATAATTCATTGTCTGGATGATAGTTACATTGTTGGATACTGAAACAATTCTATTAATCCTTTTTTTCTAGTTAATTGGGGTTTCTATGCCCTTTTCATGAAAGAATATCCTATTCATAAATCTAGTACATCCGGGACTTATGTTGTGTTGTTTTTATGACTATTGTATCACGGTTTCAGTAGTTCAGTTTTAGAACTGCAGAAATAACTGTCAAGGAGATTTACAATTGACATTTACCCCAGCATTTTATAGCTTAGGCTGCATTACAGTTCCTTTAAACACTTAACACGTATCATGTGACTTCAGTTTAAAAATACAATTTGCGTCTTTCTGTTGATAAGAGCTGTTGGTAGCATGAGATCCTAGAATGATCTGTCGCCCACAATAACTTTTTACTAACTTTGGATAGAATTCTGAGTTTCCAACATTAATGATTTACTGCTAAACTAGAAGTTCATTATCAAAATGCACTTTTCCCCTCTGTGCACATATTTCCTATCACCATCTTCAATATTTTACCAATGCATTCCACTTTCCTGAGTATCTTACTTGTCCGACTATTTTTACTTTTTTTACAAATAGCCAAATCCATCCATAGCCTTTTTTTCTTGTCACTGTTACTAAGCTGAAAAATCTGATGTTTGCCTCTACCCCGTCTATCCCTTCTCGAAAAGGAAATATCCATGTGGCTTATCCTTTGTACCTTGAAAATATTTACTGCTGAATGTTCTGTATTTCACCTGCTGTTTTTTCCTGATGCAATCTTTCTTTGATAAGTCTCTCACTGAATAGCTTACCAGTTCAACATCTCATTGGTGAATACGTGTGGGTGTGTGTGTGGTCAAGCTCTGTGAAGATCAAGGAAGGAAAAAAAGAGAGGTCAGATATGCACCTCTTTGTTTCTGTAAACTACTATTTTTACTATTAATTTGTTGGTATAGTAAATCTATACATTTGTATAAAATTAAAAAATTACAATTACAAAATTACAATTATAGAGCAAAAAGGGAACATAATTTCATTATCAACTGTGGAATTAATGAGGCCTGGCTTCCTATGGATTTATGTCCTTTGTCTCCTAAATCCTGTCCTCTGACAGCATTGCTCCCCGTTTCTTCCCAAGTCTCCTGTGATGAGCTCACTGCCAAGAAATAGCACTTTCTGCAGTTAACATGCAGCTGCCAAAGAGAAGTGTATAATGGCTGAATCCTGTCTGTCTTTCCCTGTTAGAGAGCTAATTTGTTTCTTTTTCTGTACAGCTGCTGATTTCCAGAATGTGTGCAGGAGCTTCAGGCTTTTATCTGTCTTTCAGATTTGTCCTCAGCTGGCCAGAATTTGGTTGGGAAAGTTAACAGACATGTAACATGAGCATGGGAATGAAAAGACAGAAATATCTTGCCAAAAGATGACCCCAGAACTGAACTACAACCAAATGATAAAAATCTTGGATTCAATAGAGATACTGCTTTTTATGGCACATCCTGAATTTCCACATTTCCCACCCCACTTAACTTTTCTGCATTCCAGAGATGGTAATTTTCTTTCTCCATCTGAAGAACTAAGGACTAAATTGCTCCCCCTACTCCTTTTTCCTGGTATTCTACTTTCCTTCTCTTCCCACCAACCCTACTGTATGTACACAGGGCAATTGTCCCCTCTTCAACCAGGCCAAACAGAGTTTTTCCATTATTAAAGTAGTCCTCTGCACTTACATCAAACTAATATTTTTCTTTATTTAAATATTTGAAGAATTACAGCCTGCTATTGTTAAACACTCAGCCTTTAAGTAGACTAGAAAGAATTGCATACCAATCGCTCCAAAACATGTACCCAGCACCTCAAAAGTTACAGAACGTCGTCTCTCCAGTTGAATCAATAAGTGTGATGATTTGTGTGTGCCAAGTAACTGGAGGACAGAATATAAATATTGTATAACAAAATATTGCTCTCTATAGAACCCAGGCACACATAGTATAGAAATGGAACTCCTAAGGAAGCACGAAAGTTCACTTGCTGAGTATTTGCCTCTATTTGCTATTTAAAATAAATAACGTTAAAGTATAAACCCTGAATCCACACAGAAACAGCCTTGAAGTGGTAAAAGGAGTTTGCAATATTAATGGATTAGAAATAATTCATCATTCTAGCATATTTTTGAGTGCTGTGTCAATATATTTAAACTGTATTGGTGCCTAAGTTTCTCTAAATCATTGTAACTATTGTAACTAATTTTGATGATAGCTTTGATTAATGTTAGCTGAAGGCAGGGTATTTCAAGGTGTTTACTAAATTATTCATAATTAAACATTGCTATAAATAGAAAAAATGAAGCTATGCAAGGGATAGAAATAGGATAAAATTCTCTGGAGGAGATTAGTAGAAGCATGGAGACAAGTACATTTGAAGGCCTAGCCTCTTGTGGTATTGAAGCCACAAAATTCCTTATGAAGGAAACTATCAGAAAGTTAATTTTAAACATAATTTACTAAGTTGGAAAAACCTTGTTTGCAATCTTCTGAAAATACTGTTATAAACCTAAATCTAAATTCTGCTCAACAAAGCAGGTGAGAGCAAAAACCTCAAGGAAAAGGAAGGAAAAGTCAGCATGAGTCAGAAGGAAAGAATAAAATAATCTGCAGTTTTATCTGTTTGAGTTTTTTCTCTTTAAATTATCTTTCTAGTATTAATTACCCTTTTTATTGAATTAATTGAAAAAAAATAAACCACTGCTGCATACTCATTTTGCTAGAATAAGCCATAGCTTGGGTACAAGTTGTAGCTCTTTAACCAATTTCAGCAACAGAAGCACAATACACTTGTAAATACTTGAGCTAAAACACATTATCAGGAATGTATTTCCTTTGAAAAAAACCCAAGGCAGGAGCAGTTTCAAGAAAGTCCCTGAATATTTACTAAATATTCAGGGACAAGTAAAGATGCTGAGACGTTCTGGGTAGCTTATGTTATCATATAGTGTATTTAGATGCTGATTAATGAGATTCTAGTTGAGGATGGTATCTGATGTTTTCTGTGGTTTATAGGAAACCTGCAGTGAAGGAATTTGTGAGAGCGAAAGATGCGTATGACTTTCAAGCAGTTCATGTAAACGTGTGTCCTGGTTTCAGTCAGGATAGAGTTAACTTCATTTGTAGCAGCTGATGGAATGCTGTTTGGGAGTTAAAATGAAAGCAGTGCTGAGAACACCCTGATGTTCTTAGTTGCAGTCAGACAGTCAAGGACTTTTCTCAGCTTCTTCGTATTTCTCTATTCATGAGAAGGGAGGGGCGAAGCCAGGACAGGTGACCCAGATGGGCCAAAGAGTGTATTCCATGCCAATTACGTCCTGCCCAGGATAATGGGGGGCAGATTGGTAGGTAGAAGAGGGGGTGTGGCGGGACGCGTGCTTCTTGTGGGGACGGTCGGGTTCCGGGAGAGCTCTGGGTGGTACGGCCTGAGTTGTGTGGTTCAGGGAGAAACTGCATTGGGGATCAAGAGTTTCATATTCTTTTGCTCTAAAGTCCTGTTAACATTGTTATATTTTATCTTTCTGTTCTCTTAGTAAACTCTCCTTATCCCAACCCACGGGCCTCTTAGTTTCTTGGTTTTGGAGTTATTTGCCCCTTCCTTTTCCCTTCCCTTGTTTCCTCCCCCTTTTTCCCTCTTCCCCTGCTCTTTTACTTTAAGAAGCAGGCAACTGTGTGGATCTCAGCCCGCAGCCGGGGTGAAACCACGACAACGTGATGTTTGGATCATCCTGCTGGTGTCAAAATGATATGGCTTGGAAGATACGTGCTCTAGAAAACTGTAAACTGGGTGGTGACCGGATGGAATCTAGAAGTACTTTCCCTAGGGGACTCGAGATTTGGAGCAGTTTTGTTTCTCAGGCAAGTCACTTCTAGCCTTTGAAAGAGGCCTTCCAAAATGTAGTTTCTCTACCCTGGTGTTTCTACCTGTGTTGGCCTACTAACTCTGGAATTTCAGCCTTTAGGAATTTCAGCCTTTTCCAAAACCAAGGATTCAGGTTTCTATTGTGAGCAGGAGATTGCAGCCAGATTCTGCTGATCATTAATTGCTGCCAGAGGTAGGCTTTTTCCTCAGAATCCTTCTGGATGAACAGTCTAGCAGAGACTAGCTGTTTCACTAGTTGTGTGTCTTTCAGGCATTGCTGGACAGTTGGCAAAACCTCCTGACTCACGTCGCATTACCCTCTTATTGTTGCAGAAGTTTATGATCTTGTCCATGGATATCTTGAAGGAGAGAGGAACTTTCAAGATAACCTCTCCTCTGCGTCAGGTGGTAAAAACAAAGGAAATTTAATGGAAATTAAAACAAACCCAATAGTTGTACCTTGATCTATAGTGTCTGACCATAAAACATCATTTGCTGTAATAACTCGGGCAGCTTCCTGCTCTCTCTGTCCACTCCCGGTAGGCCACGTAGACTCTGTCACTTTTCCCAGGCAGCTTGCAAACAAACTCCACCATGGTCAAGTTTATGTGATCATATGGCACATTCTGCCTTGCAGTTTTTATAGGATTTAGGATTATTATGATGTCCCAACATCTGATAGTTCTGCCTTCCACTTCCACACCTCTATAATTAGAGTGATATAAGATGTTCTCAGTTCCTTACCAAGTCTGCAATATGAAAATTTTTTCTTTAGGTATCAAATAGCCCTTTTCCCATCATTCTCTTCAAACTCTTCTGAGTCTCATTTTATTTTTTTGGTTTGGTATCTTAGCCAGTCTTCTGCACAAACCAAATCTCCATGACCCCAATTACATCATATTTCTTTTTAGCTGCTCTGCGTTGTATCTAAAGAAACCTGCTAATTTGTTCCTTCTGCTGCTTCTATTTTTGTAGAAAGAATTGACTTGCATAGGACTCCTGTGCTTTATGCCTTCCTCGCCTTTTCTCCAACTCACTTCTCCCTGCTGCTGGGAGAGAGGTTCTGCTTGTTAGTAACTGTTTCAGTTTTATCCTGGATTGCTGTTGCCCAAGACAGTCTTCCATAAGAAAAAATATATTCCCTAGGGGGTTTTGTTTCTTTAAAAGAAAAAAAAAAAGGGAAAAAGAATCACTTTCTGAAATCTTTGACTACTGATTCCAGTTTTAAAAAAATATATCTTAGCCAAGCTCCTGTGCTTATTTTTCTCCCATAATCTCTTTTCATCTCCCCTGTGTGACAATTAGCCTTTTTTTCCACATGATTTGAAATAGATGCTGGTAACATTTGCTTGACATGTATTGTGCTCTAACCCAAAAAATTCTTTAAACACTGTCACCAGGAAGTTCAAATCCACCTAAGAGACTTGGAAAAGTAAAAGCCATTTCCACACCCCAGCATGATGTGAGCTGTTCCCAAATGGAAGCTGATGGTGTCTTCTGCCAGAGCAGTGCTGTGCAAGGATACCAGTGTAGGTCTCGCAAGTCACATAGCTGCATAGTATTGGTTTTCATCTCCTAAATCATGTAAGTGGTTCTGAACATGGTTTCTTATCGGATTGCAATGCAGGTTGTGAAATTTACAACTGCACGGCAAATACCAAATCAATTAACAGTGCTGCAATAAAATGCATTTAACGCTTACAGCAGAAATCCTCCTTCAGAACCAGTCTCAGGAACACATAAGAGGCCACATATATGAAAGTGACTGTGGCTACTCAGCATTTACTGGCTTCTAAACAGTATCATTGAACTGGATTCTTTCTGGGATACACTATGATTCAAATGTGCGCATTACCCCAACACCACCTTCTCCATTCACAGCTGAGGAGAAAATTCTGAAGTTAGGGGGTTCTGTAATTGATTTGCTGTCACACAGAGAGGTTCACAAAGCTGTCAGGGCCTCTTGGTACTGTCTGTTTATTGCAGAGTTGAGAAGTGAGTGATCATTAAAATCTTTTTAATTTGAAAAAGAAGGAAAGACTGGAGGGGAAGTGGACTCACGTTCAAGTGAGATACAGGAAAGGCTACTGATAAAGCCTTGATCTGCTTACTTGGAGCATGAAGTTTTATATGCTGCTGCTTTGCCTTCTCCCTCATTTCATGATGTTTATCTAATGAAGCACCCACAAAATGTCACAGGGAAGAGCTGGATCCCCAGCAGCTTCAAAACCTATAGCTACTGGTGCTCGGTGCTTATCTCAGGCTTGTGCAACATCGTTTTCAAGGAAGGGAACCCAGGACTATGTTCCTCCAAAGGCAGGCAATCCTTTCTTTTCAAAGGTGGATGACTGCAAAGAACTACTTGTTAATGCATTAGTAATTACTTTTCAGACAAACCAAACACTCTGCCCAAACTGGGTATTTGAGGTCATTTCAAAGAGTTGGTTATGGGGTAGAATGTCTTGAATAGAGTAGACCAAAATCCTAGAAACCTGGAGGATATTGGAAGTAGTAAGGGGCTTGGGAGGTTTCCACATCTTGTTACATGGCAGAGAGATTACAGGAAGCGTACTGAGTTGAATTATTGATCCCTCTCACATGGTAAGTGTCTTCTGTAACTCTGAGTCCCATTAAGTGTCAGAACTCTTGTAGTAAAGGTCATTCTTGAGGATATTGCTCATTATTAATAAAACCTTTTTTTTTTTTTAGCTGTATCCATTCTTTTGACCTGTTCTTTGCTCTGGAGTTCTCACCTATGAGTTAAACCTCCCCTGCACCTGAAGTGGAGGCTGGTGGACATGACTTAGCACTCTGTTTATGCCTTGGGCATTGTTGGCCAGGCCTGAGCTGGTGGGGAAGGAGCTCTGGAGAACCTGCTCAGTCAGACCCTGCCTTGCTTGTCCACTCATGCACTCCTGAACCTCCTGGGTAAACAGGCTTGCCAAGACCAAGAGACAGTGAACAGGATCAGTGCAGGAAGGAGCAGTTGAGATTAGAGCAGTGTCAGCGTTTCACAGATACCTGTTATGGGGGATATCTAAACTTTATCTCATGGCACTTAGTAGAATACAATGCAAAACCTGTACTTAACCCTGTTATGTTTGAGGGGATTAGTGTGACAGAGAGGGAGAGAGAACTGTGACAATAGTGATGGGTTTCTTTTTTTTTTTTTTCCCCAGTAACCTATGACATCTAGGTCAGGAGTCTGTACTTAACAGTTCTGCTTACATTTAGATTGGTTCTGGGAATCTTCTGGACATGGAAAAAATGTATTTGAAGAAACCAAAGAAAATACAGAAAATGTTTTCTTAGAGTATAAAATGTTTAAGAAAGGTAAAAAATGAGCTGAAGTAGAGAAGATGAGAAACCCCAGGTGGTTCCTGGTGGCCACTACTGTTATGTACTAAATGACATTCTTCAAGCTTTTCAGGATACCTTTCTGGGTCCTGCAGCATTTTTTGAATGGCTACCATGGTAAGAAGCGTGGCTTCAGAGGGCTGTAGAGTGGACAAGATGTTGAGTATTCCAAAGTGTGAGCACCTGGAAATTCCTTAGCAGAAACACGTATCCATTACTATGTTATTTGTGATGCATGGATTGTGTGGGATGTGATGCACTGATATGTGTAATATCTTGCTGCTGCAGTTTGGCAAAAAAGCTAAGAAAATGGCTATGTTTTTCTGAAAATATTCCTTTTCAATGAGTTCTGTGGAAACTGCACTATGGTATGTGTCCCCTGCTCCTCTATGCTGCACATGGTCAACGATTACAAGAGGCAGAGCTGTTCCAGAAGTGTGTTCTTTTTCCACTGGAAACATTTACAGAATGGTGAAAGAGGTGTGCAAAGTGAGAGGTCTTCAGCTGTCTTGAGGCAGATTAGTCTGGCTGGAGGACTAGAACAGTGGTGCAGAATAGGCACTGAAATGAAATTTTACCTGCATCTTCCTCCTTTCTCTAGGTCTTTCCTGTAGCATCCTTTACAGCAGCTGTAGTGTTAAACAGTCTGCTCAAATTTGTGTCAGAACCCCTAACTCTTATTTGGTAATTTCTAATTTTGTAAGAAACCCTCATGGTATTAGAAATGAAATAGTTGCAGACAGGGGAAAAAAAATTAAAAGCCTTTGAAACAATTAACGGAAGCAAAGATATTACCAAAAAAGAAGTGTGATTTTAAATTTTATTGCAATCCCAGGTGGAACAGATGATTATTTATAAAGATTCAAATAAGAAGTAGGCTTGACTGAAAATAGCAATGAATTTAAGGTACTGTTTTAAAATATTTAATTGAATAACACCTTACATTTATTTTACAGGTTACATTAAGTGAGCAAACCAAATCCAATAGCACTTTAGAGACTTAAAAAATATTTAATTCTCAGAATAAAAACAAAAGCAGTTTCATAGGAGAAATCAAAATGAGGGACAGAATCTTGAGTCAGGTCTTTTTCATTCATGGAATTTCAAGTTTGAGGACAGATTGTGTCAGAGATCAAAACACTAAGCATCTAAAATAACTGCAAGACTGCTGCAAAACCTGGTTTAGAAGAAATGGGAATCCTTAAAGTAGGAGAGCATACGAGTTTTGGCAGGAAGTTGATATAATGATTCAGTGGACTTAGTTTGCAAAACAAAGAACCAGAATTACTTGCTATGCTGGAAATAAGGACTGAAAAATACAGAGTGTGATTGTGAATAAAATAAAAAACGCCAATAGAGCAGAATGCTCAGAATTCAGCAGTGTTGTGCCATTACACAAAGGTGTGATGCTTCCATTAGGCAAAACCATTTTCTGAAAGTCTGTAGACAATGACAAATAAGTACACTTACACACGCACTCATGCATATTCTTTACAGTAAAGAGTGAAGCAGAAGGTGACTGCAGAGAAAGGAGAATGAAAGGATAAAAGGATTTCTCTGCACAATTTCTGGAGGAAACAGCTGCACCTTTTGTTTTGAATGTTTCCTTGAACATAATTAGTTTTTCCTTGCTTTGTCTGTAAGATGTTCTCCACACACTGAGACCAAACATTTAGGTGTCACTCTTTCCACTTCAAACTCCTTTTTTCCTAGTGCTCAATAGTGCTCAGACATAGTCTTCTGACTAAGATGAGTACATAAGTCCAGTAGGAAATCTGTAGTACTGTTGTGTAAGTGATGATGTGCATAGGTTTAGTTCATTTTGGGTCCTCCAAGATGAAGGAAGGTAAATTAAAACTAACATTCAGGCTAAAAGTCTGACAAGTGAATGGAAAAAGCACTGTGAGACCAGTACAGGTTTGTTTAGTTTAGCACAATATAAAGGGAGAGAGGAGTAGAGATATATTTGCTCCTTTTAAGGCAATTTAATTTAGTCACCTTTATTTAAAATTAATCAAACTTAATATGAGGGGATAAGAGAAAGAGTGAACAGGAGAAATACCAAGGAGGAGAAAGTATTGTTTAAGCGAAGATACCTCCTGACACAGGCAAAACCGTCTATAATTTACTGAAGAATAAATATACCACTCATACAGGAAATGATCAGAATTTATCAGTTGTAGACCAGTTCAGTAATAGTAACAGTGTGTTACTATTGGTAAGTTCGATCTCAAGACTACATAAACTGTGATTGTTCTAAATTTGGACCTAAGGACATTGATATCCTCAGTACTAGGAAGGATTGGAATTGCAGCTATATTAAAATTCTGCATTCCTGTGACTCCACATTTGCTGATCAATTTGAAATAGGAAGTCTGGATAGGTCAGCCTCCAATACAGGGGGTTTGTGTTGGCCCTGCCCCAGAAATCTACCTTCACTTCATTTACTCTTCTAATCTTTCATGAGTAACTGTTTTATAGATCTTTCAGTGAGTTACTGTGCAAAAGATTAGAGTGCTATTGTGACCATTGTTTTCTTCAAGAGTTTTCAAGCTGCAAGTTTTATTTTCTTGTTGTTTAAGAAGAGTTGGGAAAATAGTTGCATTCTGGGTAGTTGCCTTGTTCAGGGCTGTGGTTCTTCTGCAGTATCAGTCTCATGGCTACAAAGCTGGTGTGAAGAGTCTAGAGCGCAAGTCTTAGGAGGGGTGGCTGAGGGAACTGAGGTTTAGTCTGGAGAAAAGGCAGCTGAGGGAAGACCTTGTTGCTCTCTACAGCTACCTGAAAGGAGGTTGTAGTGAGCAGAGGTTTAGATTGCATATGAGGGAAAAAATTCTTCTCCAACAGGGTTGTCAATCACTGGAAGAGCCTACCCAGCGGCTTTAACCCCATCCATGGAGGCATTTAAAAAATGTGTAGATGTGGTGCTTAGGGACATGGTTTAGTGTTGGACTTGGCAGTGTTAGGTTAATGGTTGGAGTCTGAGCTTCAAGACCTTTTCCAACCTAAATGATTCTATAATCCTATGCTTCAAGGGTACAGAGTCTGCTTCAATTTCTTTCTGTCTATTAAAAATGAGATTCAGACATTCCAGAAAATACTGTTCTGTGCATACAGTTTCATGTGATTCATGAAAGTACCACTGAGGATTAATTTTGTATTATTTTGAAGATATTTTTCATAGCTTGCAAAGAGGTGAGCGTTTCTTTGTATGTAAAATGGAAACCCAATATGGCTTTTGAAAACTAATAATGCAAACTGTCAGAAGAAATTTTTAAAACCACAGTTTATTTTTGCAATCAGGTAAAATAGCATGCATTTGAATCTGGATATTATTCTCTGGGGAGGATAGAAAAAATAATTTGTTTCTTTCTATATCTACATTTTCATTATGTGACTGTATATGAATATTATGTGGTCTGTAATATAAAGACAGGAATAGGTAATTCCTCATTGTTTGATAATAGAATTAATATAAATAAAATTATTAAATAATATATGAAAACTCAGAAGTAACAGAAATGCTTTGAATAATCTTTCTTTAAAGAGAAAGATTTCAACTTTCTTCATGAATCTGGGCACGTGCTATTGATTTATAACTCCTGCAGGAGAAACAATCAGCTCGACCAATATTGCACCACTGGCAAGCTGTTTAATGGAACTTTCTTCCTAGCCCACATTATGACAGGCCTCGTACTCCTAAGCAGAACCCTGTTATTGTCAATTCATTATTAGTTTTCACTGAAGGCTTGGGTCAGGTCGCAAGGCTTTTTTCAAAGACCCAGTGACTATTGCTTTCTCTTCTAGAGATAAATAAGGAAATGATGGATGGAACGTACTTACCACAGTTAAATTATCAGTAGAAAATTCATCAGCTAGTCCAGCAGGGTAAAGAAATTTCATAAATTCAATAAACCACCAGCAGTATAATGTGTATATATACATGTGAGATGCAATAAAAGCAGAGATCAACCAAGTTGATTAGAAAGACACAAACGCATTAAAATGTATGGCTGGTGAGCTCTCAAGGAGGCTGTTTGATGTGGATAAGCTTTAGAATGTGCATCTATGCTGGTAGCAAATATAGCTGGAAATTTTATAAGGACAACTTTGAACCCTGGTATGGAAGTCAGAAGAGAAAAGCCAAATAGTTTTCAGCTTTTTTTTCCCAGGCCTTAGTGGCTTTCTTCTCCTCTAGTAATAACAGACAAGGACTTTTCCAAACTACATAGAAGACTTTGCGAAGGAAATACCTTTGTTTAACATGGAATGTTTCTCAGGCATTTTTGGATGCTTCTGAATATGATATGCAAGTAATTCCTTACTTGTCCTTCAGTTCCATTGATTTTATTTGGAGTGTTTGAGGATTCTCAGAACAACAAATATTTATGACTATATTTAAACAGCTGCTGGATCTAGTCCAGAATGAGGTATCGGTCTGTTTAATGACAGACTCTGACTCTCAGTGCCACTTTACTACATTAGCAACAACTTTAGCCTGTGACAAGCAAAAGAAACCTTATCTGTTATGCCAAGTGCAAAAGTCAAGAAAGATTTCCTCTTTCCTAGAACTAGTAACTTAGGAAGTACTGAAGTCATACTCTGTCTGCTTTGTCACTGAGTATTGGCCTGAAAATTTCCTTTACAATGCAAGAATAGTTTGCAATCATTTTTGGATGTACTAAATGCTTGTTGTATGTGCACAGATTTCCCCACCTCTCCTCACAGGCAACTAATGTTTCTCCCTTCTGTCTCAACTCACTATTTTAGGAAGACTGAAGAAGGGAAGAAGCCAATGACAGAAACAAAGAACACTTTACAAAGAGAGGAAAGGTGAGGGTTTTGTTTGTGAAATGCTTGTCTCAAATATTTGTCACGTTTTATCTGTCTGCTGCAGATAAATTGGTATTCTGTTTCTGTTCTGCAATAAAGCTGAATCACTACTGCTTGTACACGACTTTTTAGTGCTTCTGTGTTTTAATGCAATAGTGTTGTTTTCACTGATGTTACCAAAGCAATGCATGTAGATCCCACCACAGAGAGCCTATTCTGCAAATGCTTCTGTATTTGTTCGAACACACAGTGCTGAGACATACTGCAAGACCTGTCTGTAAAGCATTGCTTTACACTTCTCCAACTCTTATCTTGTTCATCCTTGTATAGGGAATGACACCTTTCAGAAGAGTATTTATATAACTTATGATGTAGCTACAAATTAATCCTGTAGCAAATATGTGCCAAAATAGTTAAATAAGCAAATTCAAGGTTTTTTTTTCCCCCATTTGCTATGAATTTATATGCAGTTTTCCATTTTATTGTGTTCATTTTATCATGTGCCGTCATGAGCTGAAGGTGTGTAATGTATTAAAGAAGACTAAATATGGTTGTTTTTCACTGTCTTGGTTAAGACCAAACCCTTGACATGCTAAATCTGGGCCTGGCAGTGGTGGAAAGGACCCAATAGCTCTGGCATGGGAGACACCAAAGCCAGCTCCCAGCCCGTAGAGCTGACAGACAGCTATTTACAGGAATTTGCCTTCCCCGCTGTACTCTGTTTTCTATTGGGAGAAAAAATTAGAGGCTGAATGACATAACCTAGTAACACGTATGTAACATGACTGTTGGATATGTGTGTGTGTATCTACTGAGGTTCAAGAACTGGTTAACATTAAATGGAGTAGTTTGGCTAGCGCCATGGGCGACCAATTTTTGCCTTGGAGCAACACTGAACTGTCCGTGGGAAGCCACAGTCCCTTAGTACAAAAGTATTCATTAAAAATTAATCTGAAGATTCCTTCTCTTCCTTAGTTCAGCATGTACAGTAGCATATTTTGTGATTAAAATAATTTCTTTTAAAAATAACTACTTAGAAATTATAATATAAAATAGCTTAAATAATTGAGCTAGATAAAACTGAGGAAATATGTGTGTGCAAACTAAGCAAGAAATCTTCCTGCAGGACAATTGCTTGCAATTCTGCTTTGCCACCTGTAGAGGTTTGGAAGAGAGCCCAGCATTTGAACAGTGCAACTCATCTGGTATTAGAAGCACAAAATACTGTTTGTTTTGTTGCTTTCTGGACACATGATTTTGGCTTGAATCCAAAGGTGTATCTTGGGGTTTGTGTCTGATGATCAATGATCAGTAGATGAGGTGTTGTTTGTTGGCGGTATCATTTGCTGTGCTTTAAAATGACATTTCTCAGGAGTAATGCAACAGACATTTGTATTTGTTTTTATCTTCTTTTTTTCCCCAAAAAACACAGATAAATATTTTTATCTTGGAAATTTAGATTTGTATTATGTACAGATGTATTTTTATCATAAAATCCCAAGGTAAAACCATTGAAAAATATTATCAAAACCACTCATTGATGAGGTACTTCCAACAACTATTTTGATTCACAAAATCAAAATTGCATTTTAATAAGTATAAAAGAACCTTTAAAATTCTTTATAAAAGAACTTTTAAAGGAAATAAATAGAAAGGTTGGAAGAGGATTGGAAGGCTGGGAAAAACAGCACCAAACTCATTTTTGTTCCAGGGCTGCTAGCAAGCTACCTTTTCAGCACTCAGTATGGAGCATTTTTATACTATTTTACTATCAAAATTTTGCATGAAAGACTAGAGGACAACGAATTCCTACGCAGGGCTCAACAGGAAAGAATATGACATAGCTCTTTTGTGGACTTCAAACAACTGATGCTATTGTAGCACAGAGTTCAGAGAGCTCTTCTCCTGCTTGATTGATGCAAGCTCTTTCAGTCTGTACAAATATGGGAAGAATTTTTGTGTGTACAGAGTTTCAGTCATGAAAGCTGCTGATGAAATGTTAGCAATCACTCAGAGGCCTCTTTGAAAATGTGATCCTGAGGAATTTTACACATGGAAAAATACAGAGATTCCACTTATCATTCTAGCAATCAAACTGTCAGAAAGCAGGAAGAGATGTGACTGGGTGAGGGTGAGTGTAGTGCAGAGACCCTGTCACTAGGAATTACATACTGGGGCTGTGGGCAACCTGGCTGAGGGCAGACCAGTTGGATGTCAACATTGATGAGTACCCCAGTATCTTCCTGATCTTGGAGTTTAGAGGATCATAAAGTCCTTATGTAGTATCATGCCTGTTCCTCTCAGATGCACATCTAAGTGAATTTTTAAAAGAAAGGCACTTTGCTTCCTTTTATTTTCCTGATTGGTACTTGTGATGTCTTTTCTCTCTGTCTCTTTTATTTTTTCATTTGTTTAACTGAAAACAGTATGAATGAATTATTGTAGATTAGGGCACAAGAACTCTAATCCTCTCCAATTAGTACAAGAGACAGCAGACTGGTAACAATACCTACAGTCTTGTTGGTGGTTTATTTTCTTGTTAGTGGTAATGATCCAGGAGAGATGCCACTGTGCTACTCCTGTCATTCTCAAACACCTTAGAAAATACACATTTATTGCTCTTTGTGTGAAATGCTATTCACATGAAAGCCAACAGCTAAACTCTCATTTATCTGAAGAGACTAAGATTTTATTTCCTGAGTCATTTTTGCATGTTAGCAATGACAGTGTTTATAAATTCTCCAATTATACTAGTTTGGTTTAATTATTGTTACTGCAGTATGATTAGTTCTATGTATAATTAAAAAAAAAATGTCAGTGACATGCAGCATTTAATTTCTGTTATATTGCTTGTTCTGTTCTGTAACCTCTGCTGCCACAGAAAACAGAATGACTATGAGTAAATTGCATAACAAAGTTTAGCTGACCTGGCAGAAGGCTAACGCCAAAAAGGGTGAAATGCTGACTTTTCAGTAAAGCTGCATGTCTCAAAATGAGGAGGGAAGGTGACAATTGCAATGTAAGTTTTCCTAAGAGTTTCAACTTAATATGTGCTTTTATGCTGCTTTTAAGTTTTTTGAGTTGTAGAATTTCAGACAGAAATGGTTTGAGTTCATTCCCGTTGACGGAATTGTTTTGAGTGGGCTAAAGTAGTGTTAGTTTTCCTCAAATTATTCCCCTTTTTTAATCTGTTAAGGGAGAAAATGGCTGTTTCTCAGTTGGCACAGTCTGGGTATTTTTCAGGAATATCATTTACTGTCAGGAGTTTGTGGAAGAAATTAGAGATTTGACAGAAGAAATAATACTGTGTACCAAACCAAACATTTTTATCTTTTCATAAAAATCCTTCAGGCCTGCTATTATCAATATGAACAACTTTCCATTAAGATCTATCTTGGCAGGGGGGTGTGAAGGGCAGGTGCCAGTCTCCTCTCTTTGGTGACCAGTGATAGAACCCAAGAGAACCATATGAAGCTGTGACAGGGGAGGTTTAGGTTGGATATCAGGAAGAGGTTCTTTACTGAGAGGGGGGTCGGGCACTGGAACAGGCTCCCCAGGGAAGTGGTCACAGCACTGAGGTTGACTGAGTTCAAGAAGTGTCTGGACGGTGCACTTGGTCCCATGAGCTGGCTTGGCTGGTCCTGTGTGGAGCCAGGAGTT
The DNA here is from genome assembly GCA_027925045.1 of Hypotaenidia okinawae. Taxonomy (NCBI): domain Eukaryota; kingdom Metazoa; phylum Chordata; class Aves; order Gruiformes; family Rallidae; genus Hypotaenidia; species Hypotaenidia okinawae. Next base: position 12,612,572 of record BSDF01000010.1, read on the forward strand.
GGACTCAATGATCCTTATGGGTCCCTTCCAGCTCAGGAGATTCTGAGATATGATGGCAGAATCAGTCAGTGGTTCCTTGGGTTTTTTTTCCTGTAGCCATGTCTCATATTGTAGGTTTGCATTTTTAGTCACTTTGGCCTCTCTGCTTTTTGTAATTAGAAACACTCTCCTTTTATTAGAGGAAGTTCATGGAGATCTCTTTTGCCACAGAGTTTAGGTACAAAGACTGGGAATGGAAAGAAACCTTTTTGTTCTGTTATGTTGAAATTTGGAAAATGTATTAGTTTCCTCCTCAAAATATAATATGAGTCTACTGATGGCAGGCCAGTTTGTTCATCCCCAGTTTTGCAAAATGAGAGGGCTCTGTTCCAGCTGCGTGTTTGCAGTCCTTGCTTTGAAGTATCAGCTATTGAGGATTTTGCATTTGAAAAGTAGCTACTGCTATGAATATGCCTGAATTAATCTTATTAGTGTTTTCACTGTGTCATAGGTAAATTGAACCATTTTCATGAAATCCCTCTCCTTGGAGATATCATTTCCGTGGAAGCATCTCTTAGTGTCACTTCCATTGAGATCAAAATTACTTAGAGGGGAAAAAATAGCTGTGCCATTAGAGTCACATAGTATCTGCAGGGCTTCAGGGAGGGGGAACACAATATCACTGCAAAGTATCACAGATATTTATTCTTTCTTTAAAATTGTAAATACCAAGGATTTTGCTTTTGAAAAGAAACTGTTTCTATTAATACATTTTAGTTAGTGTTAATAGTGTTTTCATTCTGTCAAAGGTGTATTGAATTTGTTCTATTAAAGCGCTATCTCCTGAGACATTTTCAGTGGGAGCATCTCTTACTGTCTCTTCCATTGAGATCATGATTGCTTGGAAGGCAAAAAATAGTAACTGTGTCATTAAAGTCATACCATATCTGTAGGACTTGGGAAGAATACAATGTCAATGGAAAATATCACATACGCTTTTACTTTCTTTACCTTGTAGGGTAAAGACAGGGGTAAAAAACGTACATAAAGGGTGAGCTTAATATTTCGCTTCCATTTATGTCCCTTCAGTTCTTCTCTCATGACCAGTTTCTAAACCAATAGGAATTGTTGAACAGCATTTGTACAGTGAGATCTATGTACACATTTGAAAGCAAACATCCAAATTAAAATGAACAAAGTCTGTCGGTGTTTTGTTTCAGTCACCAACAAAGATCAGCCTTGTACAAGTGATCAGATGCAATTGTGAATATTTGAAGTCAAGCCTTGAAATGGTTAAGCCCAAGAGAGTTGGTAAATGTTGTTTCTCTGATGTCACTGGATTTTGTACAGGGCTCAGGACTGGAATTCAGAAACTGTAGCACAGGCATGGTACCTGTGGCATGTAGGTCTCTACCAGAGATGCATGCTTCTGTCAGTGGTGATTAACTGTTTCTGCTACTGTCCAGAAGATGAAAAAACGGGTGTATAAGCCTCTAAAACTCATCTGAAGAAAGAAAAAAAGCCTTGTTACCCAACTACTTGGCTAATGGCATCAATATGTGTGTCTCTGTGTTGAACTCATGACTGCTTAGCCAAGGTCCCAATTCTATAAATTAATTGAGAAGTCATTATAGTACTGAGATACAAAGATGATTTTGTTTTAATGTCTAATTTCTGCTCTTGAAGGTACTACTTAATCAATGCAAATCTCTTGCTCTTCTTTATATGTAGATTTGGACTTTAAAGTGAACGTTAAATTTATTAAAGTGAAGTGGGCTGAGAAGAACTGTAAATATAATTCTTAACTTATATATATCTACTTGTTATTCTATCCTCAAGAACAGGTGAAATAGCACTACCAGCAGAGAATCTGATGATAATTTCAGCTGTATGCCCCTTCTCCTTTCTGTTCGCATCTCATTAGTGATATTGTTCTATAATAGAATAAAAATAATTAACTTGTACATCTTCACAGATGAGCCAAACAGCCCCAAGTAAAAACAAATTTTGATAATTTACGCTTTCACACCTTCTGTGATTTAAATTAGGAGCATGGTGATCTCTGGCCAAGAAAATCTTAGATCTAGACAAGTAAAATAAGTGGTTGGAATTAGCAAGTCCCACATACTGTTGTCTTTTTTAATTTTCCACCTCATTAACATCTGTAAATGAATATATAAGGCTGAGCCTAAAGAAGTCTTACTCTTTTGTCATTAAAGATGTTTGCTACTAGCAATAACTGACTCTCCTAATGCTGTTTTGCAGATATATGTGTATTTACCCCCAAAATACAAAAATGTTGATAACTTGCAGAGTTGTGTAGTCAATACACGTGTCTGGAATTTGTGGGACTGTTACAGCTAGCCTTTCCGACTTGGTGGCATCTGTCTTAACAGCTCCAAGATTTAAGGAGTTTCTAATGAGTAAAATTTAATTTAAAAAAATCACTCAACCACTGAAAGACAGAATTTTCTTTACCCCAAACTAATAATGACCAAACCTCAAGAGAGATTCCTTTTGGTTTAAGCACTTCTGTTATGCTTTCTATCAGATGTCACACAGGTAGACAATTTTTCAGCAATGTTCTCCCAAATGATCTATATGGACAGTAAATGTAAAACAGTTTCCTTTGCAGTTCCTGCCTGCAAAGGGCTCAGTGAGTTTTGTTCATACAGAAATAAAGGCAGGGCATGATCCTTTAATAAATTAAACATAGTTCCAACTATATGTATTCTATATAATATTATCCCACCATTTATGGACTATAAACCTGTTCTAATAATTGGATGGATCAGACATGATCATTATCATGGGACAGAAATGTAAACCTTGGATTCCAAACTGCTGTTAGCTATCATTTGAGCTAACACACAGTTGTGTTCCTCTGGGAGTGTAAAAGGGCCATCTCTCTAAGCAGGGCAAATTTGTAGACACTGTTTAAATTGAAGCCAGCCATTTTGTTAATGGGACTTCCTGGTCCCTATTGCCATACTTGTCCTTTCTAATTGACAATAACATATGATGACAAATTTAGCATTATATAAAACAGGTTTTATAACACGAATTTCTTTGCTGTCCTAAAAGCAATTCTTTTTGCTTTCTTCAGAAGTTTTTCAATGTCAGAGCTGATTTTCAGTCCTCTTAAAACTGCTGTCATCCACATCTCTCCCAAAATCCAAGTCCATTGGAAGAAGATTAAACAGCTTGACAAAACAGAAGGAACAACTTAACCTTTATGGTTTTGACTGTTCTTTCTTAATGTCATCACAAAACAAAAATAAACAGTGTCTGATGATGCTCACATATCAAGAAAGACTGGAAAATGGCATTTCTCAGACTTGACATTTTGAGTGGCAGATGGGATAACAAATAATTTTTCCCCATCTTTTCCTGTCAATATTTAATTTAAAGCACTGAAGCTGATAAATGTAGTGCATTTTAGTTCAACAAAATATGAATATCAATATGCTTCTCTGGCCTAATTGCTAATATGTTGACAAGGACTGAATCATAATGTGACATGAAAACAGACTTTTTTCTTTTTTTGATACAGTGAGTATAGCATATCACAGTGCTGATAAAACCCAGTATCTTGTTGTCAAATATTCTCTGTGATGTTATAAAAACATCCACCTTTCAGTATTTTCAGGTATCGCTCACTGAAGAGTTGAGCACCCTGAAAAACCACAGCACCAAGTATTTCATGTTTCTAAGTTAATTGCTCTGACTTATGAACCCCGAATGTTTTAAATTTTAACTCAAACATTAATGAAGTCAACACCAAGTCTGTACAGTATCTATATGACCATGTAAATATAAAACAGTTAACTCTGCATATATTGTTCTAATTCTAGTTGCCACATAGACCTATGTCATCACTTCTTCCTGCTAATTAGACTTGCTCTTTCGATCAGTCTCAGCTATTCTTGCTATTTAGGCTCACTCTTTCTATCAGTCAGTGGGTTTTCTACAGACCCTATAACCATACAAGAAAATTCTTCCCTCTCATCTCCCAGGTGTGTTCCAGTAGGTTTTGGAAAAGTTTTACCCTGTGTTCTGGATGTAAACCCTTACTGAATAGTTAGGCAACCCCCTCTGCCAAGCTCTGAAGGGCTAAATCCAAAAACTAGAATAAGTTTTTGGATTTGGACTGAACTGAAGATCAGCTGGATCTGGGGCCATATGCAATTCTTAAAAGAATTTAGGCACCTAAAAAGTGAAAGGAGATGTTTAGTAGATTTTCTAAAACATCTACTATGAGTATTTAAGCACAGCTAAAAATTCCACTTCTACGTCCTATCTTTTACCTGGTAGCACGTGGAAAATTGCAGCAAAGAGAGGGTTTTATTTAGACACGTGAACATCTTGTATCAATAATAGCTACAATAATAGAATTGTAATTGATGTATAATTGATCTAACGCTTGCCTTCAGTCATGGTTTGCTAGGAACGTTTTACTTCAGTCCTCCTTTTCTGCCAGTAATTTCACGGAGTATAAATATATGAAATAACATGCATATATGCACCATTAGAGTGTTAAGTTTGACACAACTATAATTGAAACTGCATGGAAGCCTTCAGGGAAAACTGAATTAAATCTTTACAATATTTCCATATTCTTTTTTTTTTCCCTTTTATCACTACAGATACAGACCAATTCAGGTTAAAGGGATTATAGATGTTATAACAAGTTACTTAGGAAAAAATACTAGTGAAATAAATTTGCTATTCATGTTTCTGATAGACTGTAAAAAATGTTATTTGTTAATTATCAAGACATTTCTTCTAAGTTATATTAAATTTGTTTCCTAGTTTGTATTTGTGTCATGTAAAATCATAAATATGTGACTCAGGATAACTATCATATGCCATGATATTTTTTTACTAGATAAAGTGTGGCTTCTGCAACACATTTCCTTTGTTAAAACTATGAAAGCTATTTATTACTATGAAAAATAATTTTTAAAAGCATATTTATTTTACAGTCCATTTTTCAGTGGGTATATGTCCAGTCTTTTCTATCCTAACAGATGAAAAAACTTTTAGGAATTTTTCATGACATATTCTTAAAAGTTTGAAATTTTAGAAGTTAAAATCATGTGTGTATCACCTTGATTCTAAATTACAGCGTCGAATACAATGTTGGGCAGTCCTTTTCTTCACAAATGTTGCCACTGAATTCAGGCCTGCCACTGACTGATTTTTTCTCAGTGAGAACCTTACGCTGACTGTCATTTTTATTAGTCAGCTCTAAAAAACAGAGGTAAAGGAGTGACCCAGCACCTGTATTTTGTGGGGTATGTAACGGAGAGCTTTGCAAAGAGGTAAAATGCCAATGGATTGTTTCCCAAAGACAATTTTTCTGTTGTATTTCCCCAGCGGATCACTCTGGCCAAAGGAAGTACAAACTTACATTTTTAAGGACTGACAGGTCAACACTGATCCAAAGCTTCCCAAAGAATTTCTAAAGATTCAGTAGAACCAGGGCAATGATAATGGAGATTGAAAATTGATAGAGTTACGTGTTACTATTAAACTAGTTTCTAATTGCTGCTCTTGTACACATATTTTCTCAAAACTCTCAAATTCAAAGTTTTCTTTTTTCCTCTATGTAACACTGCAGTTACTGGGTAAAGAGAATAATTTCTGGTAGGAGTGTTACAGCAGGAAAGAATTTCCAAGAGCAAATAAAATTTTTTGTAAGTGAAAAGGAATTCAGTCCTTTTTGCAAGAGAAATTGGGATGTCTGTATTTTCTTCTTACATGGGCCTTTCCCTCCTTGTCTCTGAAAGCTCATAAATTTGTGTTCGTGCCTGCATGGATATGATTTCAAGATACGTCACACAACACAAACTTTGTATCTTCTCAGAGGTTAAGACCAGGCAAATACCAGTTACCATCCCAACACTAACATCTTCTGTCTCCACAGGAACTTGCTGAGGAGACTTCCTGATTATTTTTTTAATGCAAAAATTAGTCTGTTAAATTTCTGCTGAAGATGAACATTCTGGTGTGAAATTGTACTCTGAGTGCACCTCCCTTTACTGTCTCCGTCAGTCTTGGGCTGGAGGAGAGGTAGTGCTGTCTGTGAGCATTTTAGCTGGGGAGAAAAAAAAATGCTAACAATTTCTGCTGAACTCTCATGAGCAAAACAAAATCTGGAGTGGTGTGTGCTCAGGCCAGAAGTCCTAGCAACTCTTTAGGGTGTCATTGGACATCATAGCTTGAGCAAAGTTGCAAAGGTTTGAGTTACTTTTACTTGTGTGAATACAAGATAGCTAAAGCTGAACTTCCTGGACTTGAGAATCTACTAAGTAGGCAAAACTGTGCCGTCCTTCTTTCAGTTTTGGGGAATGGGTTTACAGAAAGGTGTGAAGGGTGATAAATGAATTTGTAAGCTGAAGGAATAAACAGAGTTTCCCAAATAAAGGTCTAACATTCAAACTGCCAAGAAAGACTTGTATGTCTTTTAAAAATGTATACAGACATCTTAAAATATATACCAGTATGTTCAAAATATATAGATAATATTACCTCAAACACTCATATAGTGAAATGCATTTTCCTCACTTGAAGGAAATGAGAAATAAGAGCTTCTTTGATTTCTAAGCTAAACATGCTGTCTATACCTGGAGCAGGTTTTCTCCTCTGTATGCTTTCAGTGTACAAACATATTAAAATTGTAAACGTCAAACTCGATGTGAGGTTTGGGTGGAGAAATGCCTGAAAATTTCATTTTCAGTTTGCCAGCAAGCACTTTACCCTGCTCAGTAGCTCACACCTTTTCAAGAAGCAGAATAACTTAAGGCACTTCTCATACAGTCATTAATTGGTTGTTTCTAGTGGGATCTCTTCACTGAGTACATGTTAATGTTCGTGATGTGGGTCACAAGTCTGCATTGCTATTTTCTCTAATTACCATCCTTCAGTGTTTTTTCCCTCAGCTGGAACATTGTGTTCTCCCAGGCACAGTGTATGCAGAAGTGGAGATACCACAAAATGAGAGGAAAAAATAACCTAATTATCTTCATGGTCCAGGAAGGTCCAATTAGCAATTAGAGAAATGTGTTGAAATAAAAATTGTACATTGCTTCTTTTGACTCTGTTTCTAAACTATTAAGTTCACTGCTAAGATTTATCATGGGATTAACTAGCTGCTGATAAGAACTCTTTTAACACCAGAGCTTTAGCATTTCTGAACACAGTTGGTTTGAGGTGTTTGAAACTGCACGAATTACTGAACTATGGTATCATTGCTAGGTTGTTAATTGTTTACTGAGCCTTGAAAATACACTTTTATACAAGCTGCACCATCACTGGATGTGCAATCATCAGAAATGAACACACACAGTATTCATCACGCATTGATTGACCTACGAAAGTGCAGGCTCTGCTCATTGCTGCTCCCTGCCTGTGTGCCCCAAACTGGCTGCATGTTACAGAACCTACAGAAAGAATAAGATAATTACATTGCTTGATTCTGAGGTTTCATATTTATACTGGATTAAAGAGTAGGAATGACTGGTGTGGAAGAGGGATGCTTTATTACGGGATGGCTGACTGCAATGATGACATATTTTCCCTGTGAACCTGCTTCCCCTTTCCTTCAGCATGAACTACACCTGAATTACAAGGTACTGCCTGCAAAAATTATTACAAACTAGGATTGCATTTGAGAAGTGAAAAAAGGTGATGCTGTATCTGATCCATACTCAGGTCTATAATTTGTATTCCAAGGGTTGATGTGGTTACATAATAGTCTTCATTTTTCATTTATACTATTATGTATCTACTTTGGAAGGTGTCTACATCAATCTTAGCAATCTCTTTCTAGGAAATCCTAAGGGTACATGTAGATTCCTACTAGCATGCAGCCTGGGCTTGGAAGTCTACTTGGTGAAATACTATTTATTATAACCTCTGAAGGGAAACAAAAAGAGATCAATGTAAGCACACAAGTAACAGTGAATTTTAACACTTCTTTCTATGCAGGATCAAATTTATTTTTTCTTTTTGTCCAGATGGATTCACATATCTGCAATTGGAAACTTTGAAGTTGTAGCTGATAGGAATATAGACATGTCTCTTCCAGAAAAGCAGTACACCATGTTCAGTGCTGGTGGGGTAGGCCACACTGAAATAGCATAAAAAAACTTGCTGGTTGTGTGTATGAAAGGCACGGAGAGTTATACCTGCATTTCCCACTTGTCCTGGGCTGAAGAAAATCGTGAAAAACATGCTCTGCTCACTATTGTACATTGTTACCTTATATATCTTGTCATTCAGTTTACCTAGGCATTTCATTTTCATCCTGTCTGCCTTGCAGCATGAACTATGTACAACCTATCTTTTTTTCTTCTTAGACTAGAAGATGCTTTTTAGGTATCATTGTCAAGGTATTTATTCTCTAATTTCTCATACTGAAGCCAAACCAATTCTTGAGCATGCCTTGTTGCTCAGGTGCCCCATATAATCAGGGTGGAAGAATAATGACAGGCAAAGTTACTCACTGTGTGAGGCCTGAAGGCTTAGAATCCAAGGTTGCTTCTTATAAGCATTCAAATGCAGGAGTGATTGCTTGGGCATATGAAATGTGATGTTATGCCTTGTTACTTAGATGTATTTCAGAAAAATATTGTTTGCAGGTTGTACCAAAACACGAAAAAATTATACTCCTCTTGAGTCCCACTGTCTTTTTGGGCTCCATTTCCCTGTGAGTAGGATAATTTGCAACAGGCTTTGTTGGCTTCTATTAGAAGTATGTCAAGGTAGACCAGGCCATATTGCTTCAGGATGCAGAGCTCATTCACAAATTCTAGGCTGGGAAATTGTTTCTGTTTTTCTATTCAGTGCATATCAAGCAGGAGTTGGGACTGTGAGGAGGAGGAGGTCAGATGTAAAGTAAAGAGAAAAACCGGAGGGGGAGGTGGAGGTATGAGAATGTGAGGTTATTTATTCTAGAAAGAGATGGCCACATCTCCTTTGTCCATGGAAAAGAATGGAAGGCTACTCTGGATAGGAACGGAATAACCTGAATAAGACAAAAGTACAGTGACAAAGAAAATTTCAGTAAGGATAAAAAAATAACAGTGAAACATAGCACAGGTTGAATGTGGAAAGATGACATTTCTGCCGTTGGTATTTTTAAAGAAATAAAGTGAAGTAAGCATCTGTCAGCAATATCTATAGGCAGCTAATCCTGCCTTAGGGCCGGAGAATGCTTTTGGTCATGCCTTAAAACCCCCTTCAGTACTAATTTTTCATTGATAGTATTAAGATTTTACAGAAAGATGTTCAGCCCAAAGGGTATGTACTAGGAAGTCTTGTTTTGTTTTGTCTGAGAATTTTTAGATGGTTTTTCTCCAGAAGTAAATGGAAAATGTCACATGGGGAATGTTTGGTCAAATAAATGAATGTTGAGAACTGCAGGGTTTTACAGATGTGCAATGAGCAAGTCTGTAAAGCGGATTCCTGTGGTTGCTACAATCACTGTCAAAAATCCTATTGACTTAAGTGGTTAGGGATGCAAACCTTAAGCTACTTGGAAGATATCAGTTAATCTATCTGAATAAAATTCTTCAGCTGTGTGTATTGAACTAAGCAATAGTTTTCTGTTCTCTTGAGAGGTGGTGATCTATCCTGCCAATCCCCCTACCTCCACCATTCTTGGGCATTCATTTTAATTAATATTAATTAAATTTGCCTTGAGTGAGATTTTGCTGTCCATATTTTTTGAAAGATTTTTGCATTCTTGCTGTTTGCCTGGCTTATTGCCTTGGTGCATCCATTTACAGAAGACATAGGTGCAATATTACATAGTAATTCATCAATTTTTTGAGGTTAAAACAGTCTTTACCCGCTCCTCCCCCACTTCCCCCTCAGTCCCTTATACCCTTCACCACCACCAGTGTGGCTGCTGGAGGGTGGCTCAGGGTGAGCTCTCCCCTTCCAGGTGGCTGGCAGAGGTGGCTGGCTGCTGAGTTCCCCGGGGAACCAAAAAAGAGGCCCCTGGGGCTGGTGAAGCTGGGCAGGGAGACATCCCAGGGGATTACCCTGGGGCTCACTGCTGCTAAGTGACAGGAATCAGGTGTGGAAGTAGGACCCTGTCTGCCAGGGTGCAGGGAGCAGCTGAGTTTGGTTATGGACCTGCTTCTCTGGTTTAGCCTAGCACAACCCCTTAGGTTTGGGTGCCTCCTGGCTTTTTCTGGGGAGCTTCCTACAAGGTTGTAATGAGACAAAGGGCTGCAAGGTGAAGCAGAGCTGTCCATGGCTGGGCTAATAGCTTTCAGGTGGTGGGAGGCCACCTTCCAGTCTTCCCTCTGTAGGGGAGTGGGAGGGGGCCTAATTGGTTCTGATGTGTCCCAGCTGCCTGCTGGGAAGTGGGAGCTCTGGTGTGTGGGTGGTGCAAAGTTTTTTGTAGAGAGGGCAGAGCTTTGAGAGGGAAGTTGCTGCAAGACATGAGTAACTGCCTGCCATTGCAGTGTGAGGGCACAGAGTAGCATGGTTTCTGCCCTGGCAGGTGGTGACGTGGGAGCTTCTTGGGTCCTGCAAGGTATGTGTGGAGCTGCCCTGCAGCAAAGCCCTGAGTGCTGCCTGTAAGGCCTCGCTGGAAGGGTATTGAGGTAGTCTCAGCCCTCCCTAGGTGTGGGCAGCCTGTGTGTGTGGAGCCAGCGCTGGCAGCTGCCTTGGTATCCTGTGCTGGTTAGATCAAATAAATATTGTTAACTTGGCTTTTAAGGGGTGGGAAACCTGAGTTCATAATGTGAAATGCTGTTCTTTTGGTCTCAGTAAAACCCAAGCATATAGTACAGGTTCCTAGATGAGTCTTCATGACTGTAGTGGGACATCCCATGTTGTGTGATGGGGAAATGCTTAATGTAAGGGAAAGGTTAAAGGGTGGAGGTGTTGGTGGTAATTCTCCTCCCTGTTCTTAGGGTTAATCTCTATTTGATCCTAGATTTGAGAAGACTAGAGCAAAATAACAGTAACTGAAGTTTCTAATTTTCTGAACCTTTATGAAAAGACAGCCATAATCCTCTAAATTTTTCCATATTTTTCTAGTTTTTGAAAAACGATAGGGTACATATTGTTATGTTTGGGTTATATCTCAAACTGTGGTATTCTCCTGACTGCTTTATCCTGTTATTTTGTATACCAAAGAATGAAATAATCTATTTTACAGCACTATAGAAAATTTATGTAATTCTGTTCCCCAAACCCAATTTCTCAGAAGACATTGTATATAATAAATCACTTCCATTTTTCTCTTGTCCTCTCCTAATTTAAAACTAACACATACTAGAATCTAACATCAAAACTGGATTAACAGCTGCTTGTGCTATTAATCTGTAGTTTAAGGAGAGTATCTGTTATATTATTGATCATTTAGTATGTTGTTCTAGACTCCTAAATGTGTACATCTGCAATTTAACCCTCCCCTGCCCTGTTGGGTGCCCAATTGAACATTGCTGTGTTAAATTGGACATACTCATCTATAGCAAAATCACTGTAATTATGAAAATGTTCTTACTTTCATTGTACTATGGCATATATTGCTGCAGAGGTACATACCATAATAAAATCTAAATTAAAGTAATTTTGTTAGTGCTTACAAAGCTAAGAAAGACTTACACTTCTTCATTTCTATGAATTAGGGATAATTTTAGCCTTTTAAAACTCTAGGAAAAATACAGTGTTTCAACAAACTACTTAATTGACATTTTAAAATGCAATATACGCTTTAATATGGAAGAATTATGTTCTCTGAGGAAGCCTAAGGCTAATATTTTGGCAGTCAGCTTAATCTTCAGTATAGCAAAAAATAAGACAACTGTAAAACTGACATCAATTACTGGTTGTACAACAAGTAGTTCTTCCAAGCGTGGGATTGTGTTGCTTTAAACTGACCTGTTTTTTATCAAAAAATGTTTTTGGTAAGTAAAAATGTTCTTAAAATTAATACTTTGAACATCTGTCTTGCAAATCCCTGGATAAATCTAGCTGCTTTGCAGACGGTGAAAGTGGGATTGATTTGGGGGCAGGAAGGCTTTCTCCTGACCCTTTCTCTCTCACAGGAAGGGATCTTCCCTGTCCTAAAATACAATCACATGCCATCATGAGCAGCTGTGACATCTGGCGCTACTCAGAAGTTCATGATACTTGTTCACATCCATGTCTTCCCATGGCTTCGCTGTTCTGATGGTTGAAATTCTCCTCTGCTTTTTTATCCTACTTTTGTGCACTTCCAGATTAAATCTGACAATTTTGAATCTATTTTTGGCTCTTTTCCCTTGTTGATTGTCTTGTTTCTGTAGATCTGTATGGCCAAGTCATCTTCCTGATGGCCTGCTGATAGTCCCACTAATGATTGTGATCTTAGTGCCTCAGTTTCCCTCTTGGCTTCCTGCCCCACTTTGCTGTGGATGGTTCCTAATGGAGTGCTCCAGACAACTGCCCAGTGGGCAGAGAGGAAGGAGCAGGTGACTTTATAGCTGCTGTTCCTGTGGTTTATGACTGAGGGAATAGTCAGCCAAACACTTTTTCTAGAGAACATAGCAGGCCAATGAAGTGGCTTAGTGGAATGCATCCAGCTGAAGAGCCATATGTTGTGCAGACCTGCTACAACTCAGGGACTTTGTGCAATCTTTAGGATGTAGTTAATTCTTTAGAATATATTTCATCCTCAAAGAGTGCAAATTCCTCTCTGCTGAGATCTGCCTAAGCAAACTCATCTAGGAGCCAAATGTGCACTGCTGGGGCTGGAAGCCTGAGCACAGCTATTTTGAAGCCTCATGCTTGTGCTCTTCTAGTTGGAAACCTTTTTGCTCTGTATATCTGTTATCTGTTCAGATGTCCACTGAAACTTTTTGTGAGCAGTCTGAACAGGGTAATGTTTTTAAGTACTGTTATCTGTCAGGTATGCTGGCTCCCCTTGTTTTGTGACTATGGGTACACATCCCTTAGTTTCTCATCATAGATAGATTTCATTGTATTTTAAGTCTCACTGATAGCTGTTTTTCATGTGCTTTCTTAGTCTAGATAACATGTACCAAGACTGTAAGTATCAGTAAGCAATTGGTTACATCACAGCATTGAGACATTACCCTCTGAAACCTTTTCTTGTTGCAACTTTTAAAACCCGTTGCCTGTAGTTTTGGAAAACGGGGCTACACGTGATAGATTAGAAGTGGGATGTAGCTGAAAGGTCAATGTTTTCTTGCTGCTCCTTGGTAATATCCTAAACTTGTGTGCCTCAGATTAGATTAGACTTGTGTTTACCTAGTTTCCTCAGCAATGTTTGGCTTTTAGAAATTGTGTTTACTTATTATATTGCTCTTTTATATGCGTCAATTTTAAAGTGGGGCTTTCTTTGTGTGCGCAATGTTACTCCTTTTGGAGATTATTAATCACATTTGATGATTAAAGGGGCGGTCTTAAATTTTAGCTAATAATGCTCATCTTGCTCTGTGGGAGCAGGTACACCAGCAAGGTGTTTGCAAAGGTGTGCTTATATCAGTTGGACCAGTACATGAAAATCAAGTGAATAGGTAAAAGCAGCTCAATGCAAACCTGAAGGAATCTGCTGTGTATTTCTCTGTATATGTGCATATAAATTCATATTTTGCTGCTTCATTCCAAAGACTGCAACAGAAGCAAAACAATAACTCTCAGTGTTATTGCCAGATACGTTGGGAGTGGGGAAAACAGTTTGAGGACAGCTGGGGGCCCTTTACTGGGAACAGTGGGAGAGGTACTTGGCAAACTCAGAAATCTGCAGTGGGACTTGAAATGAAAACATATTTTGGATCTGTGAGGGATTCCTAGCTGTTACAATGTAACCGTTATTACGAATATTTATTACTAAAAATTTATGTTTATTGCCTCAGAAACTTTGAAGGCAATTTTTATGTATCATTTGAACTGGAAGAAAAAAATACAAGCATTTCCAGGTCTTGGGCTTGATTAATTTTTTCATATGTATCCTTAGGATTCGAGCTATATATTTTGTTCTTGAGCAACACAGTGGTGTATAGCCAGTTCAAAACAGATATGTCTAAGAACTGGACATGCTGGAGAGCTCAGGTATAATATTTGGCTCTGTGAATGACATCCCTCTGGAAGCAATACCCTCCCTCTGTCACCCTCCTGTGCACCTCCTGGTGATGCCATGGTTGGGCCATGCTTTGCTTTCCTCATGCGCCGTGTTCCTCCCTTTGCTGGGCCTGCTCAAATGTGTTTCACTTCGAGTTTATTGCTGACTTCAGGGTGGCTGTCCCTTGGTCCTTTTTCAAATACCTCAGGTTTGTTAGTCCTATTAGTCTGTTACCATGGAGTTTCCTTCATTTATATTCTTTTGTGAAAGATGTCTTGGTTCATATTGGAGCTTACAAACTATTTTCAGTTAAATGGTGCTCTGCAGGACTTGCCCATATATTTTTGCTAACCTAATTTTTTGGGATTCATTGATCTCTTTAATGAAAGTCTAAGCATTTTTATGAGCCAAAACTTCATTACACTGTACAGAGGTTGTACTTTAAACCTTTCTGTTCTGTTACTGTACATTTTAATAAAACTTTACTAGATTTGTCTTTTGATGAAAGAGAGAAGGAAATGTTTTCTTCATTAAAAAAACTGGAGGTGCTGGGAAAATTCTTGTTTCCCATGTTACATTCTTGTTTTCAGATTAATTGTGGGTTTTGTTATACTTGGTTAATGGATCTTCTATGAAAGGAATTAAATTTAAATTATCCCATAGAAGATAACAGCATTCACATCAAGATTATCTTTACACATCTGATCATGCGGCTTCTTTTCAATGCATATTTTTTTCAGTTGTGGATTTATTAATTTTATCCTGTTGTAAATGGCCATGAAACACATTTTATAACAAGATATTTTATCTAAATTCCACTTCTGGCAGTGACACTTTGCTACAACAGCAGTTGCAAATCTACTGAAATTTAAAACTACTGAAGTGTATTTTCTTGCCTTTTTTTTGTTTTTCAATGAAGAAGACTTCTTTTTTTTTTAAAGTGGTTTCCTATGCGACATGGGTACAGTAATCTGTACAGCTCTTAGGTTGTCTGAATAGGATGAAATTAAATTCCTATTTCATAGGAATGAAAGCATTTTTTATGTAACTTAATTTTGTAAATCCTGAGTAGCATCTGGAGGAAAGAGAATGATGGGGAATTAAAACTTGGGGGATTTGCTCAAGATGCTGAATTTACTCCAGTATCTTATTTTTCCTTCTGTGACCACTGCACATATGGTTGTGCTGCTGCTGTGAGCAGGACAACATGATTAACTGAAAGCTACAAGAATGTTTTCTTTGTTGGGTTGTTTGGTGGGGGGGTTTTGGTGTAAATATATGTCACTTTCTTAATACAGCTGCAATTTATTTGTGCCCTGGCTTAAGTAAGAGAGGTTAAAAATTGCTTGTGTTTTCTTTCCCTGCTGCCACTGCTGTGCAAGGCCATAATGAAGAAAGATTTTTACATTCTGTTTTAGCCATGGCTGAACTGTTCCTGTGTTCTCAACTGTTTCAAACAAATGCACCCCCTCTCCTTTTTAACCCAAATAGTTAGTCAACGTGAAACACCTTGCACATTATTCCCCTTTAAAAGGGAAGCTGGTGATAAGGGTGCTTTTCACTTCCACAGATTTGTTGGTTTGAAAGCAGGTCACACAAAGCCATAGCATGAGCAAGGTCCCAATGTAAAACTTTGAGTTGGTACTCCTAATTGTGTCTGTTAACAATTATTGTTCCCTGACACTGTAACATGAGGGAACATGGGCCTTATCTCAACATATTCTGAAATAAGGGACAAACAGCACTGTGTAACAGCTTGCTACAAATACGTGGAAGTAGTGAACTGGTTCAAATTCTAGGATAACTACTTCCCATCCTTCCCAGGAAGCTATTTACTTTGACCTCCCAAAAACATTTCAGGGTTTGGCTCCTGACAGGCATTTTGTTGTAGGTAAGGAAGAGTCCTTCATGTAAATATCCTCTGTGTTGTACTAAGTGATAAACCAGTAATAATTTGTACAATGGGCGTAATGGCTGGCTATCCCCTTCTGAAGGACCACTAGAGGTACTAGTCAATGACTCAGCCCAAGTGCACTGGCCTTGGAGACTTTCATCTCTGGAAAAATGTGTTACAATGTACATTCTGTCTTATTGAGCAGAGAGGATAACATAAGTATAGCCAGTGCCATGTAAATGACATGAATTAAATAGGGAAAACTGACTGCTCCCTCTTATTTGTTACAAAATAGTAGTACACAAAGGAAAGTAATATGAACGTTGTCAGTGCTTAGTGGTGAATGATTCAGCATCCTTATCTTCTTAAGGTGTCTGGAATAATATCAAATGTGTTTACATTATTACTTTTTTTTAATGATTGAACTTTGTGTTTTATTTCCTGCTGGCTTCCTAGAGCTTCTTGGTATAAAACAGGATACAAGGGCTCTTGGCTGCAGGTCATCAGGCAGATGATTTTCAGTGTAAGCCCTCTAAGCAGGGTGCTCAAAAGCAACATGTGGTAGCATGAGGCATCTCCAATTCATCCTAACTCCCTATGACTCTCTTCTAGCTGCAATCAGGTCATGTTTTCTGTAATGAGAAGGACTAGGAACAACCTTGGAGCCTACCTTGAAGGTTCTGTGAGAGGTCTCAAATGGACTGAATTGATCTGGATCTTCAACTTAGGTTTTTGTAGCCAATGTCTAGACATATGTTATTACTTACCTGAGTTGTTTTAACCTATAAAGCATGTTTGTACCTCATCATGTTGGTCTAGCCTGAGATTTATTTATTTGTTGTGGACCCAGACATGTGATGGTATGCTTCTGCTGTTGTAATCAAACATCACAACTCAGGCAATTTTTGTCTTGGTATTATCTCATTCAATGAAAAAGCTCATGCAATAACCACCCCCCTCAAACCTGAGCAATTCTATTAATGAGGTGGAAAACTTTAAATACTACTGTGAGAGGTGTATTGTGCCTCTGAGGATTGGATGAATTCTGATCCAAATGATGTGATATCTAGACCTGGAGCTGCTGTGTTTGCACCTTCTATCAGCTGGAATCTTATGGAAACAGGCATTTGTTGGTATTTTTTTCTGGTGGGAAGCTGATGGGAGTTGGGACCAGAAAAAGCTGCCTCTTTCACAGGCTCCTGCTGACTCTTGGCTCAGTAGGGTCTTTATTATTGCAGTAGCAAAACATTTTCTCCTTGGGTGTCAAGATTTGTGTGACCTCTTGGTTCAGCTTTGATCCGCAATAGGGAAAACACTGGGCACAGGTTTGATAGTCTTGCTCCCATATTGAGACGGAAAGCTGAGTGGTTCTTTCTCCAGCTGTTGTATTTAGGAAATGATTTTTACTCTATTTTTACTGCCACTTGACTCGGTTACATTTCCAAACACAGCAAATGCTTGACAATTAGTGTCTAATCAACAAAATCTAAATAGTTCTTCAGTTTTGGATTTCTTCTAAACTTGTTCTGCTGCCCTGTCCTAAAGCTTATTGAAATAGTTGTGGTGAGAATATATTGCAACGAGCATCAGAGGCATAGTCCTTGACCTTGTTTTCACTCGCCAACAGCTCTTAATACTGCTCAGTATTCCATATGAATGAAAATAAGCTTGTGAAGTCTTGCAGGGTAGATGGGTTAATGGATCAATATTGACCTTTGCCATTACAACTGCAATTAAAGCTGCATATGAACTGACATGAGGGTAGCAGTTTCAGCACAAATGAAGAGGGTGGGGGTGTTGCAGGAAGGTATTTTCATCTGGCAGTATTTCATGCCATCTTAGATGTCTCTGAAAACATCACAGAATAGGAAATAAACATATATGAAATGTGCCATAAGGATGTGGATAACTTTAAACCAAGACTGTGTTGTATGGTCATTGTTTTTGGGTGTTTTTTTGTCTTTTTTTTTTCACCTTGACAGTGCAAAACCTTTTAGCAGTGAGTTTAAGCTATCTTCATTAGAAACCAGCTATGGTTTTTGCTTTTACTTGATTCCTCTTACTGCATTTGCAATGTGGTTGGAAGAAGAAATTATACTTGATTCAAGGAGATCTTCCAGACAGTGGGCAGAAGTGCTGTTTGTGGGCCATGGCAGTGTGGAGTCAGGACGTCCTTGTTCCCTGACAGCATGCATCTTTCAGAAGCAGGCTTCTGCTGCTTGTGTGATAGCTTCTGGCCACCCTTTGGCTGTGCTTTAGTATCTTGTGTGACCACTTGTGTTAGAATACTGTTTAAAAAAACCCAAACTATTTTCCCAGTCTGTACAAAATTCCCAACTCTGCATTTAAATGGGTATGTATCCTTGCAGGTGGCTTTAACCCTAGTCCTCTTTATCTGCTAGTCTTATAGCTATGTTTTATTATGAAATACAGAACTATGAGAGGTTCTAATTTAAGAAGCAAGAGGAGACACCAAATAGCTGAAGTCTCCTATAATTTTGGCCAACTTTGGTAATAAACACAAGAAGGCAGTGTTGGTGACTCAGAGGAAAGGGAAATGCTTGTTAATTCCCACATCTTGTCCTGACAAAGTATTAGTGGTAGAAAATCTCAAGTGAGATGGGAAAATGAGAATGAAAAGCCTAAAGGACATTAAAAGTAGCCAGGAGGCACTAAGTGAATGGCTTGAGCAGCATAAATTCATCAATGAATGGTACCGGATTTTGCTACTCTTACTAAAGTAGTATTCTAACCTTGCAAAGAGTTAGAAGCCCAAAGTTCTGCCCTACTCCTGATGGGAGAACTGCTGCAAGCCCTGAAGTAAGTTTTTAACTTATCCACAGATATTTGTATATGTGGAAATAATGTAAACAAAATGGATTTTCCAGTTTGGACTACATAGTTTTCCTTTCTCCAGAGAAAAAAATTCCTTTTAGTCCAGAACAGGAAATGAATGAGATCCAACAGATACCTGTCTTGTCTCTGGTATTCCTGCCAGCTGGATAGCCAGCCCTTGCTGTGAAATGCTAAGAAAGCCAAAAGGGCTAAGAGGGATTAATCTTCTTGGATAGGTTCAAGTGCAGGATGCTCCTCAACGTATCTGGGAGAAACAAGTAGTATTGATCTTTTCTGTGGGAATGCTAAACTTGCACTGAACAGAAAAATCTCATTAAAGCTCCCCAAGATGCCCTTTGCTGCTATTGTTGGTTTTTAAAAACATTTTCTGTACAACAGTTTTCTTTAGATTAAATGGCCTCAAGTGTAGCAGGATCAATGTAGCTATCTGGAGACTTACTTTTGGTAAATAAAAATAATTGTAATACAGCAAATAAAACCTATTTTCCATGTTATCTAGTGATGTGCAGGGCAGATTTTTTTAATTTGTTTTAAAGGGTTGAAAATCTATAATGCCAGGTTGAAAATCTATAATGCCCCTCATGTTCTAGAGCATGTTTCAATGTGGGAAAAAAACTTGCCAATCAAAGAGGCTTTACTTTTTTTTAAAAAGCTAAACCATATATTTGGAAGTAACTCCAAGTGCAGTGGCTCTGTAACCATTATTACATGACCTCTATTTAATCTAGATCAGACTCACTTTTTTTTCCCCTTGAATTATTATAGAGGTTATTGTATAAATCATGTATACTTTATGGTGCCTTTAGACTGCTGCAAGTAACATTAAAACAATGCAATAGTTATTGTCTCCTTTCTGGTTTAGATTCCATATAGAAATGTTTCTTTGTCTCAGTAGATATCTAAGTGGGATTTATTCTTGGATGTTAGTTAAAGGTTTGGTCCTAAATTGTTGCTGAAAATGAAAGTTCAGGTTCAGTTTAATAATATATCACACAAGTAACTTCTGATTTCACTCCTTTTTATCTGAAGATCTCAAAGTACTTTGGAAATGTGTAATTTATTATGTACTTGTAGCATTGTTGAGAGCTTTATGAAACTTGTGGCCCATAAAACCGCATGTGCAGGCAAGTTCTGTGTATGGAAGACTAGAGGGTCTCTTTGCTGAATACACTCCTGTACTTAAGCTGAGGGTGAAGCTCCCTCTGGTTAGGGTCTGTCTGACAAAACTGTCTTTGGACCAAGTTATCCACACTGATATCAACATTAATAGGCAGTGCCAAACAGCTTGCATCACTTCAATTTACCTTTTGTCCTCTGTTTCTGTGGTATACAAACATACCAGTACAAACACAGTCTGTCAAATTTTGCCTCTCCTTTTGAGCTACAGAAATCATCCATGATGACAGTGATTCAGCATCCAGAAAAAGGGTAGTTTGATTGCAGAGTTAGTACAACACAGGACCTGGTCTCTTGTGAAGCATCACATCTGAAAAAAGGGAGTAAGGAAAGGTTAAAGCACTCTCTCATTTGATCTACTTTCATTTTTCTGTGAATATGGAAAGCTTCTAGTAATATAATCTGTTAGACCATCATTTTAACTTGACAGCAGCTAATTGCTCAAATTTTTGTCAACTTTTTGACCTTTAAATAGTGCCACTGTTGACAGCACTTGAAATGGTGACTGTTTTTAGAGGAAGAAAGAAGAAATAAGACGTGCATTTCCACTTTAATTAGGATTTGTAGCCTGTTAATGACAATCATGTTGTCAGAAAACTTTGCATACTTGCAAGGCTGTCGCAATGGGCAGTTGTTATTCCTTGTCATCTTTCTTTCTTTTTCCTATCCACAAAAGTGAAGAGTGTCCCCAAGGGTAATGTGAAATGTGACTTGGTGCACGGTGCAGAGATTTGTTTCCAATAGAACGGTGGTAATGACACGAAGGGAAAATCACTGTATAATGCACTGCCAGACTGCATGTAGAGAAACCAACAGGAGGGAAGGTTATGTGGCAATCCCCACATCGTGATACTTCTGTAAATTGCACAGTGTATCTGAGCATCTTCTGTGCATGGGAAATGCCTGCCTACTAGATGATCTGAACAACTCTGAAGGCAAGGTGTTTTGGGTTTCTGTGCCAGATTCTGTCTGAAGGAACTGAGTGCACTCAGTAGGGCCAATTGTAGGTCAGGCCTCACCACTGAGTGACAGCTCATGGAGCTGAGGTGCAGGTGGTCTTGCATTCTGTCCCATCGCAAAAAGGAAGGAGGTTGGATCTGATGATTGCTGACAGAACTTGTTTGCTACTGTTGTTTCACAGACTTCATCAAATCTTGGGCCTCTATTCTAGTTATGTTATTTGGGTATTTATCTCAGGGGAGAGGCAGGGGAAGTTTGCAGGGGAGAATGGTAGTGAAGATGTAGCTGCTACCAAAATTGACTGAGCTTGCAGTTAGCTCTTTGGTTTTGTCACTGGCAAGAGAGTGTCTCTGGGAACAGGCTGTGAAGCTTGTTAATTGCTCAGTTTCCCCTTACGTAGTGCAATGCTTATCTATAATTTTAGAATTTTATATATACCATTCATGTCTGTTTTTCTGATTCATGGATTGAAGCCATAGCGCCTAATAAATTACTCTTACAAGGTTGTCACTACTATACTTGTACGAAGGACTGTACAAGTCTTCTGAGACCAGTTGTCATTTATTTGAAAGAAGTTTTATTTAAGACTGAGATCACCAAGGAAAAATGAAATGCACAGTAAGCACATATTTCAAGATATCATAAACTTGACTGTTTGCTAAGACTCTTACTAGGAGGTTATTAAAAGATAGAATACAAAGTATAAATGTTTTCTGTGGTTTTGGTTAGGATTTCTTTTTTTCAAATGTTCTTTTCTGACCCACTTTGGAAGCAGTTTGTCCTGTGTCTGTGTCACAGTCTCTTGTAATAATTAGTTGTGGTTATCTTATGTGAAGCAGACAATTCCTGGGAGAACTATTTACTGTCCTTATCCTATACAGTCATTTGTTTCAAAAGTTATTAGCTGAACTCTTTACTGTCAAAGTAGGTGAATCGAGTTACTGAGCCCTGGTATTATATTAATAAAACTTTGTACTAGATGGATAACATTGAATCAGTGAGTGTGAGATCTGAACTCCCCAATAATGTTTACTTTCTTAGTTTCATTTATTCTGTTTTCCCTAACTTAAGCATATAAACACTAATATTTGTAGACCTTTGAATGGTCACGATATAATGATAGACTTAACAGTACAGAGAAGCAGTAGAATAACTACCTAATGACACAAACATTCAACCTTCGTGATATACAAACCCAGGCTTTTCTAGGAGAGGGAGGCTGGACACTGCTGTGTCGGGCATGGTTCTGGTACAAGTAATGTGGATTCTTCCCCTCCCCTGGCAGTGGTCAGGGCCAGGTTGGATGAGGATTTGGGTGACCTGGGTTAGTGGAAGGGGGTCCATAACCATGGTGGGGGAGTGGAACTAGATGGCCTTTAAGTTCCCTTTCAACCTAAGCCAGTTTGTGATTCTATGTTCTGAGTTTTTCTTGTCTGTCTGCTTTTTATGGAAAGCAAAGGTCTCACTCTTCAGTTAGGGAAAAATGTGCCTTTTTTACTTTTCAGAGACACAGAAGAATGAAATGTGCCATATTTGATCTTGTTTTTTGCTAGACACATTTTAAAAAAAAATTTAAGTAGCTAAAGTATTTTAAACTTGAAAATATACTTACATAAATGAAAGAACCCAAATAAAAACAGTCAGGATCTCACTGGCTTGTTATAAATCCTGAAAATAAGTTCTTTCGTTACAAGTTATGAATATTTTGAGTACTGCATGAATTTATAATGTCTTCTAGTAAAATAGTGACTATAATTGGAGCATGAAATTTTAAGAAACCCTTTTTTTCACTCTGTTCTGCACCTTCTGATGATAATTCTCTGGGAAACATCTTGTAGCTGGATGGCTTATTCTGTAACCTTATTGATGAAGATATCTCAAAAGCACAATCTCCTAACTCCTGGCTGTGTATGTTAGAATTTAGACCTGAAAGGGGGACACACAGAACTCAATGTTGAAATTTCATTTGTTATAGCATTCAAATAGGCCAATCTAAGTACTTGGCCAGCCTGAGTAGGAGGAGTTGGTTGTTTTACTTTGAACATTATGGAAAAATGCATTGCACCTCCCCTGCCTGCAGCTCTGTAATAGTTGACTGCTTGTTTTCTTTTGCTAGCTGTGCAGATGGCCTTTAATTTGAATGAGAAGAATAAGAACATATTGCAAAAAATAGCCTGATAAGTTTATATATAAATTTAAAAAATGCTAAAAGCCCCTCTTATTAAAAAAAGTGCTGAGAGATACAAGCAAGTAGCAATTCTTATTTTTCACACAGAATTCTGTATAAGGTTTTTAACATCCCATCTTTGTAGACAGATGCTTTGTCCTGTTTTTCATGGGAGACAAAAGAAGTTTTGAAAATGCTGAGGTGCACATAATGTATTTTTCAGGAATGTATGTTGGGCTGCTTGCATTGCCACAGTCTGCTCTGGCCAAAGTGTGACCTGGTTTTGGAGCTGCAAGCTATTTGTGCCCTCTGAGTGTGGGCAGCAGTTCTTTTTCCTAAAAGCAGCATGCCCATCTTGAATGATAGAGAAAACACTTTGTTTTAAAAATTATAATACCTAGAAATATTCCTGAAGACTCTATAACAGGAAAACATTTAGTTGCCTCTTGCAGTGTAGTTTATTGGGGTTTAGAGTCTTATTTAAATACTGCTGAATCAGGGTCTCGATTATTTTCGGTAGGTGTCAGAAACATATTTTCAGTTGAAAGTGACAGGAATGGGACACACCATGAAAAACCAAACTTAGCTCTGTTTTCGAGTGTCTTTTGCTAGTTCCAGTCTCTGTCTGCATGGGGCTGGAATCCTGCAGTGCAGATGTTTGCCCAATCTGGTGCTTGTGTCTTTTTTTAGATGCTGCTTTCCAGGCTTAAGTCCCCTACTCTGAATTCCTTTACCAAATGTATGACCTTGCCTTTGTGCACAGCTTTGACTTGCCAGCTAAGCTGGTTTGCTTTTATGGTTATCCCACCCCTCTCAATATTCCCTACTACTCCAGCTGCTCAATCATCTATACATTTTATCAGCACTGTCTTTTCTATTTATTTACAGCTCATTGGTTTTAGTTGCCTTTTTCTGGTGGTGTTTTTTTTAACTTTACCAAAAAAATTGATCTAGAAAGAGAATTTTTTTATAAAATTTGCAGATTCTGTGTCTTGAAGACATCATAATAAACATTGAAGGTGGAGCACCTATGCAGACAAATCTATCTGGATCTGGGTTTTAAGGTAAAACCTTACCTTCTGACTGCAGTAATTTCTCTGAACTCTGCTCTCCCTCAGTGATGATAGTAAGGGATGAAATCCCCCTATTTATGTGCAAAAGAAATTGTTTAATTTATCCCTGAGCACACAATTCCTTGTAGTCTCCTGCTGTAGTCCAGCAAAATCACGGCATATCAGTCAAAGGACACTCGCTGAATATTTACCAAAGGTTATCTGCATCTGGGAGATATCAGATGTGTACTTTCTTATCTTAGAGGGTCATGGACTTGATAGTTGCTTGTTCTGGGGTTTGCAAAGCAAGGGGAATGAGTTCCTGTAAATAATGACAGGACTGAAAATTTCTTAAAACCTTAACTCAGTGCCTTAAGGATGTAAAGAATGTGCCCAATAAAAGCTACCTCACGGTGACCCCTTAGTTTCACTGGATTTTCTTGCTCTCTTCTGGAATGTTTCTTGCCTAATAAAATCTCTCTGCTCACAAGGGATTACTCTGTAAAGGCCTATGCTACAGGCACTCAAATACAGAATAATGGCTTTCCTTGTGGAAAGGAATGAAAAACAAAGAGGGGAAAACATGGTACTTTTTCAAGACTGATTCTTTGTGACCCAGTGAATCATCCTTTGTGTTTTTATCCTTCCTTCCTTTCTTTATTTTAGGAAAAATTCCCATAATTGCAAGCTCCATGGTGGTTGTAATCAATATATCATCTTCACTTCAGTAGGCAGTACTCGGAGTAATTAGGAATTCTGGACCATAATTAAATTCAGTGGAGAGCTCTAATAGGTGTGAGACATCCATTGTCTGTCTTGCCTCAGTATGGTATGTTTCAGAAACTGAATTGTGAGCAATTCTTGGGGAGGCTGAGCCTTCAGGCAGGGGCATAAGATTGCAAGCAATGATTTACAGACCTACAAAATATTTGTGCACAGCAAAGTGCAATTATCAAGATGGTTCATGTTACTCTTAAATCTGTTAGTATTTTGACATGTTTCTATAGAAATTTGTGAGGAGTAGATTAACATACCAAGCCTTTTATTTCATTACACTTTGAAGCTTGTCTATCTCCATTCACTTAAAAGATTGCCCTTTTTCTGCATTTTATGTTTGTATTTGTACTTGCCAATTTTAATTATCATTCTAGTTTGTGGATTTCAGAAACTTGTCTTTAAATCTGTAATTTTTTGCCCAGATGTCAAAAGTCCTTTTACTTTTACATCTTATATAGTTATGAAACTGGAATAAGGCCTTCTATATGGTGTGTGTTTTCTCTCCCTCTGATTGCTAGAGCAGTATCTGTTTAGGGGGACACAATAGAAAAAATTGAGGTGGCTTGGTGGGCAGATGGTGGGTCAGTAGGTCAAGGTGACAATATAAAAACGTACGGTTCAAAAACTGGTTGCAAATTAAAAATTACTTTTTGTTCTGAGATTACAACTGCATGATGTCCCTGTGTGGGTTTTTATCCTAAAATATTGGAGAATTCTTTACATTATAGTGTGCACGCAGAGATAAGCAGAGTTACCTTTCAAAAGGCCAACAGTTAGCCCACTGTGACTAGAGGTAATGGATTTATTTCCAGTTCTGAATTTGGAAAGATAACTGATATCTAATAACCATCTCTTAACAATGGTTACTCTGTGGTTGTAAGAAACTTGGCAGACAATTAATGGTGAATTAATTCCACTGCTTTCATCTCTCTCTTTGATAAATATCTATGGGCAGATAATGATTTCTTCAAATGGATTTGCTGTTCATTTTCTCTTAAAGCCTTTTCTTCACTGTGTGCGTATTAAGCTTTGCCTCTGTTGCCAAATCTAAATCTCTAGTAGAGAAAACTATTGTATGCAAGAACAATTGCTGCTTAGCCCAATAACTTCAGTTCACAGACTGATACGTGTTATGGTGACAAAAGCGTTCCCATGTCACTACAGGCTATGTGTGGAGGCTTTGCATTCTTACAGCTATACCAGAAAATTGTGCCTTAGCACCATGCCCTATCGCTCCCCTCCTGTCTAGAGACTCGGGTAATCACTCCCTTCGTGTCCAGGGTCTACCACGCATCTCCCCTTTTCTCTCATGGCAAGGTTTCCCAGTCTTCTATATGTCAATAAATAGAGTTTAGGTTTCTTTCTGTCCCACAGTGTGATGTTGTGCACGCAGATGGGGATAGTTGAAAGGATTGCAACTGTTTCGTTACCCCGGTAGTGTATTGTTCCTGTTTGGCTGCATCTGGACTTGTAATATGATAGTTACAAAACTCAAATAATTTGTTGGATATCTGCTAGCCTAAACACACACGAAGAATCTTACAAACCACTAACTTCAGGAGATTTTTAGATATCTTGTAATTTTTTTTTCAACAACTGAAAATAGCCGTGATGTAGCAGAGCCCTATTGCTCTACTACTATGCTGGTGCAAAGCAGGAGTAAAAATGTGTAATAGAGGATTTATTTGGAGGAAGCTCCTCTGAAAAAGGCACGTAGTAGATAACTAGAGCCTAAAAGCAGGTCACCACTGTGGTCTTAAATGATGGGTGTAGTTCTCTTTTTTCATTCTTTCAGAATAGTCACTGAAATCCTGTTGTTTGAATCAGAGAGAGGGACACTGGTTTTGCTATTTGTTGTCATGAGCTGATAGAGTGGAGCAGTAATCCCCCAAAGTGTCCTTCCTCAAGCTCACCGAAATTCTCTGGTAATGAACATGTGGCAGTGCCCAGAGCAGGCCATGGATCTTTAACTGGGTGATAGGAAGTAATGATGTAGAGGGATATTATGTGTCTGCTGGTGTCTTGACATGGAGTAAATTGGAGTGCAGATGGTGAGATTAGGTGGTTATTCTGTGATACACATCTTCTAGCAATGCTGTATGTCTGTAGTGTAGGTTTCTGTGCTGTCCTTAATTGTAAACACAGAACTGTAAAAAATAACTTTTTCCTCTGTGGTAGAGGGTCCAGCCTGGTTTCGTAACAGGATCTGCAATTACTTTTAGCTGTGTTAAGAAATTGAATCTCAGATAGTGGAAAGGTTTTTGTTTGTCTTCGAAGACAAATGTACTGATGTGGCATAGTAGCTTCATCTGAGCATTGCGTTCATAAGATTAATAACAAACCCAAACTAGTGTCATGTGAATTGATCTCCAATTCAGAGGAGAACAGTTGTGTGAACACAAAGTGTAGGACATCATTAAGCAGTTCTGTTGGCTGAAATAGTGCTTTATTTAGTACCTTGGAAATGTTAAGAAGCCTTGGACTTTCATACTGTGAAGGTCTACAGAAATTGCACTGACAGTGACAGCAAGTGTTGCTGATTGTGTCATTTGTTAATAAGAAAATATGATCTAGAGTTGGTTGGATTTTTTTAAAAGTTAATGGTCTAGAAAGAGCTAGACAAAAATTTCTGTGCTATTACCAAAGTTAATGGCAGAGAACACAGACTATACAGATGTGACTCAAAGTGAGTGTAGATTTCCAGGTATTGCTAGCAGTGAGAACATAAAGTATGGTAGAAAAGTCAGAAAAGGAAGGTTGGAAAATGTCTGTGGATGAGTGAATAGGGCAGAAGAGTATTTATTACATTTTTTTTTTTAGGAAGAATGTGAGCTTTGGGAAGCTTTATTAGACCATCATATTTTTCTTGTTACTCCTGACTGTTCCTGCTGTTGGCTTACCTTTACAAAGTTGTTATATTTTCTTCCATATTACAAATTCAAGCTGAGCTTTAACAGGTGTACCCAAAATATCCTGGTGCACAACTATACCAACTGAAGCATATTAGACTGTTGGTCTCTAGTTCTGTGATCAAATATAGATATAAATTCTTTGTATATTTTACCACTTGATGCCAATAGTGTAACTTTTTTATTTACCTCTGTTCTTACCTAATTATTTTCTAGAACATCAAGGAAAATGGAGAATGTAAAGTAATTCAAACTTTGTTAATGAGCTTCATATAACTGCATTCAGTTCTGGAAACTTAAAATACTATCTCTAATTTTCTGCATATTTCCCAATGGAAGGGAATTGTATCAACACTGTACAAATTGCGTTGTCATCATCAGCGCTGGAGTGTACCAGTGTGTTTAAACAGTGGTGCGGAAGGACCATTTTACAGAAGAAAGTCAATTAGTAGTTTTCCTTAACAGTCAATGTTGAGAAACAAACCAGGGTGACAAATGAGCAAGCAAACTTCAGAAGGGTAATGACACTTGCAGTTTTCAACTTGATGTGATAGGAACCATCAGCCTGCAGGCAAGTATCTCTAGGTAGGCCCACCACCAATCACCTGGGCTAAGCAAGCTGCCAATTTCCACTCAGCACAAATATGTTTTTCAGGCAAAGGATCTATTGCTTTTTTCCTTATTCATGTAGCTCCCATTAATGTCAGAGGGAACTATGTGTTTGTGAAGAGAAAATGGATCCCCTGAGGGTGTCAAGTATTGTAAGGTAATGTTCTGCTGTTACATTTTATGCACTGCTTATTTTTATGAGTTGTTGTAATTGTTTAGTGTGTATGATTGCTTTAGGGCCTGCTGTCAGGTGTGGAATCACTGCGTAAAAGGGGCTCATGAATGAAATCTTGAGAATACAGAAAAGCAACCTCAGCCTTTTAATGTCAGCAAAGCAAATAGATAATATTCAGATTAGGAACTTACATAAGGAGCAGCGCAAACTAAGAGCTGCTTGAGAACTGTGAAAATGCAGTCCTAACTGACCAATTAATGCCTACAGCTATTGACATTTCAGTAGCTCATTAAGGTCTGTATCAGTTCTGAAACAACCAGTCTGCTGGGAGGAAAGCTTATAAAAGCAGCATTGATTTAATACACTGAACCTGAGAGACCAGATTAGTGGTCATATTTCTAATTTGTAAATCAAATGCGTTTACAATGTAAACAACTCCTTTATTCTTGTTTTTGAAGAAACCTTTTGACATGAACTTAGAAGTGCTTGTTACCTGAGCAAACAGAAGCATTCCAAAGTAATTCTGAACCTTTTGCCTTGGTTTGTACCGTCAGTCAGTGAAAACCAGATATTTCTTGGCAATGATAAAATGATATTTTTTGGAGCTGTAATAATTGGACCTTTTCCTGATATAAGAAATTTGTATTGCTACTGCTATTTGAAAACTGATGGATGGATTTCTTTGATGCTGTGGGACAAGTAGTCAGTGTAAACAGTGGAAAGACAGCTTGAGTAGGAGTTACTGTGAGTGAGAATTAAGGATGGATAAAGATGGCAACTCTTTAACTTCTGTACAGAATGCTTTCTATAAACGCAGAAAAGAAATATTTTGGTGCTTTGTGAACCTCTTAATTCAAAGAATTTTTACATGGGTGAAGGCTATTTTAAGCTACACATGGTGGAGGTGTCCTGCTTCCTGGAACTGTAGTGTCTTTCTACATTTCTCTTCACCATCAAAGACTGAAACCTGCCTATGTTACATTCCACAGAACTATAGCAATGGCTGCAGTTCTCAACATAAGGGTGAGGGTTTTTTTTTGGTTGAGGGGAAGAACATTTGCCTTGTTGCCTGTGCTTTGTTTGATAGCAGTTATCTCTGGTGCAAATCTGCTCATTTGGAATTTAGTCCACTCAAGTGAGGAGCTCTATTGAGTAAGTAATGTATTATTGGAAAATCTGTAAATAAAATAACTTTTTTTATTAACGTGTAATTTTCTACCCAATCCTCATCTGTGGGACTTAACTTGGCACCAGCATGTCTTATTTGGGCTCATTTGAGCAATGATGGATTGAATCTGTAGAAAAGTTCAGCCTGTGGATCAGGTTTGTGGTACATGATGGATGTAGATTATCAGCAGAATATGGGGACAACCTGTTTATTACACACTGACTTGCATACCCAATTGTTGACTTTCTCTCTGATCTGTAACCTGTGTTATATAGCTCCAAATAAAATTCAACATTCTGACATGTTTCTGAAGCAGCTTTTTCAGAACTTTTTCTGCATCAGGCAAGCATAAACCATACCGTGACTATTTTTGTCTGGTACATTCTTGACAAAAGCCAGTGCTTTTGTTACTTCAATGCTGTTGCTTTTAATAACAAAATAAGTTCTTTTTCCCCCGAAAATTCAGTATTTCCCTTTGTTTGTCGAGTGGATCTCTGATACCGTAACTAGGTTACCAAACTGGCACAACAGGCAAGACAGCTGGCTGGCCAAGCCTGCGTGTCTGGCAAGACAGTACTGCAGGTGCGGGAATAAATACTTGTTTTCAAGAACAGTTTTCTGTGTCCGACTTCATGTCCTTGAGGTTCTTACAAATGGCAGATATTTTTATTCTCACTTCACAGCTGAAGACTAGAATTGCATTAATCTACTTATCCTTAACTTCCTACCATAGAAATTGATTCTATCAGAAGCCATTTTTCTTATGTTCCCTTTCATACCAATCTGCTTTCCTATTTCTCCCAGTAGCACAGGAAATGCTTGGATTGCAGGTGATCTTGTGAATTAATTTCAAATCAGTTTATTACTTCAGTGACCGCTTGGGCTCTTCTCAATGGTGCTTTTCAATATTTAATTCAAAATAGAATTCTATAAAAATCAAATTATGTTCAAGCCTAGGTTTTGGGAATAGGAAATAAAAAAGGTGAAAGTAATTTTTTTCAGTCAAATATGTAAACAATTTTCCAGTGGGAGAGAAATGCATTTTAAATATTTTAAATGAATTAGCTTGTTTTTTGGTGTTTCATATCCAGGTGTACTAATTTCTTGCATTGCCGTTGAGTTTGCCTTAGTCTTAATTAAAAAGATTAGCTCTTACACACTAAGTGCTGAATTAAGGAAAACACTCTAGGCTTAGGCTTACTTGTACAGCAGTTATGGATACAGCTGTGACACATACAGCTGTGAAAGGAGGCTCACTGTACTGTGAGGATGTTCTGGCAGTCTCGGGACAGCATGTGGCCCTGGAGCTTCAGGAAAAGCAGAGTGCCCTTGAATGATGGGCTGCGCTGTCCCAGAAAAGGCTGGGATGACACTGATCGTGCTAACAAAGGACACTGTCTGTGCTCAGCCTTGCTTTGCAAGGTTGTCCAAGACAAAGTGTGTATAGATACAGAAAAGCAAAGATACCCTTACTGACTGATGAGA
Organism: Hypotaenidia okinawae; assembly: GCA_027925045.1. Lineage (NCBI taxonomy): Eukaryota > Metazoa > Chordata > Aves > Gruiformes > Rallidae > Hypotaenidia > Hypotaenidia okinawae. Next base: position 12,643,871 of record BSDF01000010.1, read on the forward strand.
TTTAGAAGCAGTGATCAGTAGCAGCTGGTCCCTAGGATTCAGGTAATCCCTGGATCTTAAAGAAGCTGAATTTTCTAGCTCTGCTGTAGATCTCTCTGTATGGACTCTCTTCTCTCTCCACCACCTCGTTGCCCTGGTGTTCACTAAATAAATTGTGTCTCCCACTTTGTGGTGGTTGAGCCCTGGCCAAAGGCCAGACACCCACCAAAATCAGTCTATTACTCTCCTTCTCAGTTGGACAGGGGAGAAATAATATAATTGGGCGGCTCAAGAGGCAAACTCGTTAATGACGCGGGCAAAACAGACTCAACACAGTACTGAAGAGAAAGTTATCTAATTTATTACACTACACTAAAGAGAAAACAGTGAAAAAGAACCAGAGTCAGGAGTGCAACCAACAATCTTGAAACAAATGCAAACCAGGCAAACACTTTTCCCCCCACCACTCCCTCCTTAGCAGGCTTTAGTTAGAAGTTTGCTCCCTTCTTCCCTCCCGGTTGCAGCCCAGGAGGGGCAGGGACTGGGGAAAATGGGGGTCTCGGTCACACCTTCCCCCCACCCCCCCATTCTAAAGCAGACTTCCCTTTCAGCCATGATTTTGCTCCCTTCTTCCCCTCTCCTGCTTGCAGCACAGGATGGGGGGGCAGGGACTAGGAGATGGGGGCTCTGGTCAGTCCCTTGCAAGATGGTTTCCTTCTCGGCTGGGATGGGGGCATCCATTCCACACAGCCTCCCCCTGCTGCACTGTAGGATCTCACCCACGAGAGCCAGTCCTCCACGAACTTTCTCCAAGGCAAATCTCTTCCCACCCGGCTGCTTCTCTGCTATGGCAGGCAGCAATCAATCACAGTGTCTCTCAGTCCCAGTCTTCCACGGGGCTATGATGCCTCCTCCAGCAAACCTGTTTGGCTCATCTCTGTAGGTCGCTTGTGCTGGCAGGGGCTCATCCCAACGTAAGTCACGGCATCTTCTCTATGTCTCCACCGGCTCCATCCAGCATGGAGCGTCTCCACCGGGCAGGTCGGGTTTCCACCTCTTCCATGGGTCCTTTCCTCCAGCTACCCACTTGCTTCAGCTCTGGCTGCAGGGGCAATCTCTCTCCTGGGTACCTGGGCGCCTCCTCCCCCAGCCTTCCCGGCCTTTTGTGCCTGTCAACTGCTTACATTTATATGCAAATAAGCATCCCAATGCCCTTAACTGGCCAAAATTGCTATCTTCCTGTCACTCTGTTCTGGTGGAGTCTTTGTCTCCTATATGTGATTCTCAGAGGCGCTATAAGCAGGCCTGAAGAAGACTCTAGCAGTCATTTTCTGTAGCACCTGGCCCTCTCTCTCAGTAGCCAACTATGCAAAACTGCTACACACTTGCTATCTCTTCTTGATTTTATTAAGTGTGCCCCGGAGTGAGGAGTGTGGTGGTGGTTTATTCTGGGTTTTTTGTATTGTTTAGATGGATGTGTGTTGGTTTTATCATAGAGTCATATCATAGGATGGGTTGGGTTGAAGGGACCTTAAAGATCTAGTCCCAACCCCCTGACATGGGCAGGTACACCCTCCACTAGCCCAGGTTGCCCAAAGCCCCATCCAACATGGCCTTGGACACTGCCAGGGAGGGGACAGCCACAGCTTCTCTGGGCAACCTGTGCCTGTGCCTCACCACCCTCACAGGGAAGAATTTCTTCCTTAGATCTAATCTAAATCTGCCCTTCTGCTTAGGGCCATCACCCTGTGTCCTAGCACTTCATGCACTTGTAACCAGACCCTCTCCAGCTTTCCTGTAGGCCCTTTAGTATTGGTATATTATCTTGGGGGCTCTTTACTATGAGGAGGGAGGAAAGAGGACTGATGAAATATATGCTTCTCAAGCGCTCTTAAAATATGAACTGATATCTTAAGGTCTGGTAAGTTTGCCAGTGACAAGGTTTTACAATTATGTAATTTTATTAAATTCAAAGGGAACAGAATGCAAGTCAGCAGGGTTATAAGGCTGTAAAACTATTGTTGAGGGAAGATAATGAAAATCTAATGTCTGTCTGGGTGAGTTTATTTCTCCTTTCTGTGTTGTCGAGCAAGGGGAGGATGTAAATCATATGAATCAGTATCTTTACAGCCTTAAACTGGAAAGCAGAGAGGAAAGGCAAGCTATTCCAACTTTCCAGTACTTACAAACCCTTTTTCTTGTTTGTGAACTTGCTGTACAACAGCTTGAAACCTTAAGGACCTACATTTGTTCTCCAAGACAGTTGTGGGTAATGATACCTGGAGGTCATTAGTATTTTAAGGCAGACCAAGTCATTGTAAGATCAAAGCCTCTAAGTGATGTCACACATACCGTTCTTGTATGAAAGCCCCTCACTAATCTCATGAAAAAACTTTTCAAGTTAGCAGTAATATTAAGGTTCCTCCATCAACAGTGTGTAGTAATTTAAATACTAGGTTTGGTGTAATATTTTTTTTTTGGTTTGGTCTTGAAAGACTGAACTGACCAAATCCTAAGGGTGTAGTTTTCCCCTGCCTGCTCAGACCTGATTAAAATGACTCAACTGACAGAAAACTGTCCACTGAAAGAATATTGCTGTTTAAAGAATTAAATTGTCTTGGCAAAAGGATTGACTCCAATGTGAGTACACTGTGGTTGGGAGGAAGAGCATCAGTGAATTCTATTAGATTGCCTCAACTATTAGGAAGTAATAGGTAAGGGAACAGTTAGACTTAGATGATCTTGGAGGTCTTTTCCAACCTTAATATTTTAAGATTCTATAAACTGTCTTGTACAACATCGTCTTTCCCAAAGAACAGCTACACCTGAGATTCAAAAGTCCCCTTGAAGCATCACTGCCCAAGTGGAGAATAGACTCGCATACTGCTGCAGGCTTGCTCACTTCAAGCCTGAGTCTTAACCATTTTCAGCATTTCAGTGATGACTTTTACAGCTCTTCAGCAGATAATTTAAACTTGAGCTGCTTTGGGGCAAGGGGAATGGAGTCTTAAATCTTTCAGGTTCACCCCAGTAGTGTTTTATCTGTACTGTGTAAACAAAATGTGGTCTTAAATGTTTGCCAGTGGGAATTTAATAAAGACTCTTACAGTGTACAGATTACTGTAATAATGGTACCAGAACTTGATTACCCTTTTAAAAAAAAGTGTAGTGCAGAACATTTCTGGTCATGGTATGGAATATAGTAAAAACTATACCTGTCAAATGAGCGCAGGACATATTATGTTTTCTCTACTTGCATTTTCTCACTTATTTCTCACCATATTTGAATTTCTCTGTGGGTCTAACAAACATTAGTGCTAATTAAAACCTTGTAATGGTGTTTTTATGTAAATGAGATTGTCATTTCATGTAGTGAATTTGACTTGCAACATATGTCATTCTCTGTTTGCCCGTTCTCCCTTTGAAGGAGGGAATATAAAATGGGTGATATCTCCTGTTTCAAGGCTCATGGCCTTTAAGACCCTTTGGATGTACTGTTTTTCTTCTCTTACACTGAACATCATTCACAGAATCCCGTAGAAGCCTGCACAGCATTGTCTTTACCTAGAGATAGGTTATTAAAATTCTAGTCTGAACAGTGTTTTCATATGAACTGTGTGATTTCAAAGTGAGGTTAAATCTTAGGGGTTTTTTCCTTCAGTGTTTGTGTATTGATCCCATGGCTATCTAAATGCCATTTCAATATTGTACAATTGTTTGGAACTTGCTCTTGCAACTTTTATGTAGAAAATAGTATTTCTCTTGACATTTCTGAATCACCAGAGATGATGGCTGCTGTTAGTGTAGCTGTAAGTGGATTTCTCTCTGTTGTAGGTATCTTTATATAGGAGGAAAATGCCATTGTTTTCACAGTGTTTAAAATGCACTTCAAGTGCATTTCTTTACTCTTATGTAAAGTAATGGGAGGTAAGAACCCTTCAAAATAACTCTTATTCTATCATGATGACTTGTAAAAATCCCTTCCTTCCTACTTAAAAGCTACAATATACTTACAGTCACACATGCAAGTGGCCCCCTTAACACAGGCACACTAAATTCCCTCCTAAATATCTGACAAAAGAGAGAAAACATACTCCATGCTTTAAAACTGAACTTTAATCATGATAGATCAACCTTATCGGGTTTAGGAAGTCTATAAGCTCCAGACTGCTGTTATGTGAGGTGGACAAACCTGACAAGATGATACTCTCTCGTTAAGAACCGGGATCTTAATATTTTTACTGCAATTTATACAGAACTTTTACATTTCAAACAGGCAAAAAGATTCTGAGATGTCAGAAAACATTTTCCACAGTACTTTAAAGACTTGGAATTGTATATTGTGCTAAAATGTGGAATATGTGCATGAGTAAATAGTTTGGATTGTGTCAAGCAAGTCTAATTTAGGTCTAGCATTCTAATGGCATCACTTTGATAACTTGGACTTTATCCTTCTGTAAGATATATGAGAATACTAACTGTATGGAAACTGTAGCTGACTTTTTTCCTCTAGCATCTGCAAGGAGACATGAGTTTGTAAGAATATCTTGCTCTGCCTTTGCCAACTGCTGTCATTTATTTTTGTGACTTGAGAAAGGGAAAATGAAACAAACGTTCAGAAGTAGTTTCCATTATGAATGGAAGATGAAGCTAGAGTTATTTCTTTTAGGCCTCTTTCTACTCCTATGCACTACAGTAGTTTTGAGAGCTAGCAGCACTGAACATGCTAGTTGAGCATGATGGTTGTGTTCTCTCATCACATTGCGACGTTTGTGTCTATGGGGATTTAATCTGATCCTCCTGCATTCAGGATTTTAGAAACACATACTTAAAAGCAGACTTTGATTTCTTGCTAGACTGATTATTTGAGGACACTCTGCATTCCTGCCTCCCCAGATTTTTATGAAAAGCTCTGAAATACATTATTTTGTTTGTAAGCTGTTTCATAAATTGTGCCTTTATTATTTTTTCTCGAGTCTTATTCATTTTGTAGCACAATGATGACATAATTTCTCACTGTTTCTCTATTAGGTCCTAAGATAGCAAACAGCTGGTGATTTCTTATAAAGATATCTCTTCATGCATGTTATTTAGCAAGCATTTATGAATTATAAGGATGTCAGATATTCCAGTGCAATCTGTTACAAAGACTTGTGTGTTTGTTCCTCAGCTGAAGGGGAGGGGAGGCATTGGGGGGGGGTGGGATATGAAATCCCAACATTTAAATGGCTTTGAACACCTCTAATGCTTTCCTGAGTGGTAGATGTTCTCAGCTTTCTCTAAATATTTATGAATTTAGGTAACCAAATGCAATGCTGTGCTTTGTCTGCTCTGCTATTTGTCATCTCCAAGGATGGATCATATTTGAAGAACGCGTATTTATGGATTTCTCTTTGCCAGTACAATGTGTGTTCTCCCATTTGGTTGTTAAATAACCATGACTGGAGTCTTGTTCATCTCCAGCAACTACTTCTTTCCACAGTGTGTGTATATGTATATAGGCTGGGCAAAGCGTGCTCTGAGACTCTCTACAAGGCTAAAACCTGACACCTTTGTACAAATATTACTTAATCAATATGAGCTTCCTGCTAAAATCTCTTAGTGTCTCTGGGCTGTTAAAGAAACAAGCAGTGGAAGTGTTCTTTATTTATGACAGAGAATGACTTGGGGGTGTTGGCAAAGATCTTATTTCTGCCTTCAAGTACCTGAAGGGTCCTATGAGAAAGCTGGAAAGGGATTGTTTGAGGGGGTGGGGAATGAAAGGACAAGGGGTGATGGCCTTAAGTGGAAGAAGGGAAAATTTATATTAGATCTAAGGAAGAAATTTTTCCCTGTGAAGGTGGTGAGGCCCTGGCACAGGTTGCCCAGAGAAGGTGTGGCTGCCCCCTCCCTGGCAGTGTTCTAGGCCAGGTTGGATGGGGATTTGGGCAACCTGGGCTAGTGGAGGGCAGGCGGTTGGGACTAGGAGATCTTTAAAGTCCCTTCCAATCCACAAAATTCTGTACATAGGAGCTTCAGCAAAACTGTTTAAAACCAAACTTTCCTTCTCTTGTCATCAATGAAGAAGAGGTAAGGTTTTGTGTGTGTGCCTGTGTTTGTGTCTGGCAGTATCAGCTGGGTACGTAGTGCTTGCTGCCATCCAGAATCTGTGTATGGTGAGGTCCTCTCCTGCTTTCTCCTCCTTCCCAGGGCTTAATGTATCTTTTCTTGCACTTTCCAGTGCTCCCCCTAGCTGTGGTGTAGTGAGGGGGTGCACCAGGAAACTGTGCAAGTGACCCACGCTAAGCAGTCAGTGCTGCAGATGAAGCAATAGCTCAGGAATACTCTATTCATTAGCACTTTTTTTTTTAAGGCCCCAGTGAAAGATGTTATATTAATGTGTTCTCACAGTGTGTTTCTTAATGTCCTTAAGGGTACTCCATTTATGCAAATACACTAGCCTGTCATGTTTTATCAGTTGCTTGCAATCATCTGATCAATATTATTAGAAGGTTTTGTTCTATTCTTGTTAGTGATAAAGTTAACAATTAAGACTTCCTGCAAAAAAAAAAAAAGCAATTGGTTCTCTTGGCATTATAATGTGATATTCAGGAATTCTAGTGGAAAATTTTGTGATGCTATAAAAGATAGTCAATAAGAAAACTGTATTTATGCAGAGACAGCAACTTCCCTCATTTTTTAATGTCTCTGAAGTAACTATGCTCTAAACGCCTCTGTTAGAATATGAATCTACCCACTTAATATACCTACATTAGAGTACAGACCATTTTCTTCAGTTATTAAATTATAAATGAAATTAACTTGTCATGTTTCCAACTTGCATGAAGACCAGGATTCTTCTCTAAAGTGTATGCTTTACAGTAAATTACAAGGAATCTCTTTAGCCAACCTGCTGCTTCTGAAGATATTACCATGCAGTTTCTTAGGGCATTTGGGACAGCTTCCCTCTGGCTCATTATTAAGGCTGTGGTAATGCTTATTCATTGTTTCTCATTAGAAGCTATGCATTGCTGCATGTTTATGGAGGAGCTGGTGAGGAGACTTCCATTGTGTACTATTTCATCCCAGGAAAGGCTGCTTCATCCATGTCCTATCCTCCCTTTGGGCAAGTCAATGTATAAGGCTCAGTACAGAGATGTATGCAAGAGAAATTAATTGCTTTTGATATAAAGAAGAGATTTTGTTTCATTGAAGTGTTCTAACAGTGCCTTTAACTGTAGATTTTGTGAATATATGACCCCTCATGACAAAATGAAGATGGATACAGAGGGTAATAGCTCTCAGCTGCTCTGTTTTATTATAGTTGCAGCTGTAATATCAACAAGCAAATATCTGCAAATGAAAAATGTAAAATTATTATATGCTAACCAAAGTCTGAACAACACTATTGCACCTGTGACTTATCTTCTAGCAGACTAAATCAGTTTTTGGCTCTCTTCAGTGATCATATTTGTGACAGTCTAATAACCTAGTCTTTATGTAACCGTAGGTGAGTCCGCTTATTGTGTTCTTCCTGGTCTTCTGCATCTAGCTGTCTCTCAGCAGAGAATAAGAATGAAATGTTCACATAGCTCCTCTTTATATAATTTTCTGGTATTAGACTAGTGCTTCTATCATTTTAAGCCTTTTAAATATACATGTACATTCATGTAATTAATAGAGTGTTATGACAAAAAATAACTGGCAGAAAACATTGAAATTAGATCTATTTAAAAAAATAATTATACAAGAGTAATTCTTCAAACATGGAATGACTTTTCTGTTCAAAACAGCATTTTTTTTTCTTAAATACCATCTATACTATTTAAAGAAGTCTGATTATACTTAGGTCTATTAAGAAAACCCAACAAAAAGCCATTCTGTATATACTTCTACAGTATTTATTCATAGCTTTGTAAAATAAAAAAGAAAGCTTGGCAGAAAAAGCATGTTATCCAAGAGTTTGGCAGCTAATATTTGGCTACATCATTGACTGCTGTATGAAATATTAATTACAATTGCCGTTTACTCTGTGATTACTAATACAAGTTTAACTGTTGAAGGGAAAAACTTCTATGTGAATCTGATGTTAAAAATTTTATTAAACTGTATTTCCTTTTCCAAATATGATTTTTTAAAATTCTATTTTGAAAACTGATCATGTCAGAATGCTCTGTGCTCTTTTCTCATCATTAAATCTATACAAGGGCTTTATAGAGAATCTCTTCATTAGCCTTGACATGGCAAGAAACAGTTTCAACATATTTAATTATTTAGTTGATGCATTTTTTCCTCGCAGCATTCAAAAACCCCTCCAAATCAACTGACACTTTAAAAAACAGTAATTCAGTGTGCCAGGGAAGGAAGCTTGACACTTGCCACAGAGTGAAATGTTCTCCTCCCTGAAGTCACATTAGAAATAAGCAAATACAAATGCAAATTTCTGCACCTTTTCTGAATCTGAGCAGGGACGGGGGGTGGGGAGGATAGCTCTGGTCTCGATCAGCAGTGAAACTTAGAAAGCTGAGTTGTAGTTCTCATGTGGTATAGACCCATCTTTGAGAACAAGACGGCAGTTGCCAGCTTTTTTTATTTGGCTATTCTTGTGATCCTGCTTTTTATCTCCCTAGGTCACTGGGTTGCTTTCAGGGCAGGAATTGCTGTACTGAGGAGTGCAAGATGGGGTGTGTCATGGGTTTTTTGGTACTCATCCCTCTGCCCCCCTTTACTCCTGTCCTGTGTATATTCTTATCCTATGAGCATGCTGACTGATAGTCCTGAAGAAAATGCTTAGCTATGAAAAACCTCATCAGTATGTGTCATTGGGCCACAGCTTGGTGGGTACAGAACTGCTTGGAGGTCTCAAGATTGGTCACAGTAAAGAGCAGAACTACATTGATGACTGAGCTTAGAAATCCAGGAGCCTCTGCCTGAGCAAGGTACTGAGGCAGTTTTGGAGATGAGGTATTTAAATGAGTAGTAGGGCTAAAGATGAGCAGTAGTATGTTTTGTGTGTTGCCCTTGTTGGATAACTTTTAGTGAGCTAGATCTCTCTCTTCTGAGGAACTAGAAAGCACCTTTTAAAAATCCAGAGGTGGATCCACTTTTATTCCTGGTAAAATGTTTCTAATTTTAGAATGGTCTGGGTTGGAAGGGACCCCAAGGATGATAGAGTTCCAACCCCCTTGCCACAGGCAGGGCCACCAACCTCCAGGCTTGGATCTAAACAAGGCTGCCCAGGGCCCCATGCAACCTGGCGTAATGCTGCGTAATGCACAGATACTCATCATATTTTTTTTTTTAACTCTTAGGAGTTGGCTTTTACTGGCTATGTTGTATTTATTAATTGTAAGTAAGCTGGTTGAAATGCCACAGTCTTTAAATTGAATTTTCACTTACACTAGTCTTCTAAAATAACTTACAATTGTTTATAAATGGCTGTGATCTGGGTTCATTAAACAGATTGTATTTTCTGTGTCTAAATCAAACCTATTTTGGGCATTTAACTTTTGTAAAAACTTGCCTCTGCCACTGAGTTTCATATCATAATCTTACAGGTTCATAGCCAGTAAAAGAGAATTTCTAAGCCCTATTCCAAACTTCCCTCCAAGTTTTTACAGCATTATTTATTCAGTCATTAGCCATGCCCATGCACTTATTGATCTTCAGTCTACAGCTAATTTTTTTTGGTGTAATTTTTTGCAGTGTAAGCCAGATACATAGATGATTTTGGTAGTTCTAAACAGGTAATTCTTTTATCCTCTTTATAAGAATGAGGGAACAGGGTAAGCTTCCACTAAACACAAGCTTTCCAACTTTATGGCTCTGGTATTTCATCACAGTCAGTAAAGCTTATCCTGAATTTCTGCCTGGTTATTGCATTGCTTTACTACCAGTGAGGCACAGTCTTGGACACCTGACTTGGTGCTGCTCAGAAGAGGAGATATATTTCTTGCATTCTTATTTCCTCTACTTCTTTATGCTTTATGATGTCTGTTGGAGAGCTAGGGGGAGAAGCACTTTTATGGCCTGAAAAAGATGGGTCAGCTAGAAAGTGTCTTAAACTCTGAAGAGGAGAAACTACATGATGTCTCTTTTAAGCTGAGAGCTAGATACATTGGGTACGTGTGTTGAGAAATGTGTTTCCTCAGCACTGGGCACTGCCTTGTGCTCCTGCAGTAATGTGTCAAGGCAGGATGACTGCTAATGAATTCTAGTAGGAGCATAGAGGTACTTTGCTGACAGGATACTTTGTTTCCTTAAAAAATACTTCATGATTTCAAAACATATTTAGAGTAGGTTGCTGATGTCCCTCAGAACATCTAGTTTCTAATAAAAGCAGGTCCCTTTATGTTATTCCTCTGCTTTTTATGTGTCATAAGTTTCTGTGAGTTGCTAGAAATTCCAGTGCCACTCCAAGCAATGTAGAAAGGCTGCAGGTAACGCGGCCGTTTCAGCAACTGAAAGTGTGGCATTGTTTGGGAGATTACACAGAAGCTTGTTATTCCTAGGCACACACATGAGGAAAGCAATGACCTCCTTCGGCCATGTCTTGCTCTTGGCTGGGGTGACTTCACCTAACTCGCTCAGGGCAGCGATACAGCACAGAGCAGCTTTGGTCTGGGCTTCTGGTGGAGTCTGGACCTGACTGACCCTCTACTCTTGCTTGAACCAGTTCTCTTGGCTCATGCTGTTGCTACAGACTAGCACAGTAAAGGAGCATCCTATGGGCGGGGGGTTGATTGTGTTTAGGCAAAGGTAGTTCTCTGAAATCAACCCCTGTTCTCACTATACCTCCCAAGAACAGTATTGAGTGGAAGTATTTTAATCCAGACAAAAGTTTCTGCTGGCCTGATGACATTTTTTTCATTTTGAAGTAGCGTAGTGTGTCTTGGACAGGGCTCATCCTGCTGGATGTCTCTAGATACCAGAGCATTGGTGGCCCTTCTCAGCAGTGGGTGCTATGGGTATCAATGTGAAAAGAAGGCCTGAAAGAAAGGATGGTTGCTCACTCAGAGAGTGAGGTATGTGCTTGTATGGTAGGTTTTCCAGCTACTGTTGGGGTTTGTGAGGAGCTGACTATTTTTGTAAGGTTGATGATAGGAGCTTATTTATGCCTTATGATCCTCTTATACATGTGCATCTTATACGATCCTCTTATACATGTGCAGAGGGGCTGCAGTAAGCTTTCTTATGATTTTGTTTTAGGTGGCTTTGGTTTTTTTTAGGCTCCGTTTTTGAAGCTTTTGCTTTAAACCAAGAGGTTTTGGGCATCTTAATGTACATCTTAATGTAAGGGCTACTTGCACTGACAGGGATGACTAGATGCCTTATCCTACCTGCAGTGAGGTACTATAATGCACTTTATGAGAGAGCCAATGTTGGACTTAGTCCTTTCCCCAAGTCAAAATGAGGTGGGGTTTTCCATGTTTGTGTTTACAGCATTGCTTTTGGGTGCTCATGAAGAACAGCTGTTTCTGTCCTGGATGTGAATCACCTTGGAAATGGCTGAGGTGGTAATTTTGAATGCTTTACACTACTTTTTGAAAATACTATTTCACTCCTCAGTGCTGCAAAATTGGAACTTTGACTTTAGCAGTTTTTCATAGTAAAAATGTTTTTGAAAATTACAGGAATATAAATAAGGACAAAATGATGCAAATAAGGATGCTCTAGATACATTGCTGGAGAGAAGGTGAGAGCAATATGTGAATAGAAAGAAATTGTAAAATTCTGTAACAGTTAGCTCCTATACTCATCACAGGAGAGATATTTGAGAACACTCATCTTTCTCATACCAAGCTGATTATGAAGAGAATTGTTAGCTCTCCTTGCAGTATTTCTGTTATTCCTCTGTCTCCTAGAAACATCACACCTAGTGCCCTTTCCAGGTGCCTGTCTCCCTGTCCTACTTGCTTTGAGCCTGGGCAGGTTGCTAGGGAACTCATTAAAGCTATGGTAGGAAAAGAGAAGGTGGAGAGCTAATAGAACTGTTTTCTTGTATTGCCTTTCCCTCTTTTTGGAATGTCTTTATAGCTTCAGGTTTATACAAACTTATGTGCAGTGTGACGTGGTTGGATGGAGCATATGCTGAGCAATAGGTCCCTTTCAGCTCAACAGGCTGTGCCTATAAATCAGGAGATATAATGTAGTCTTCAGCCTGCCTGAATTGGCATCCGCTGATCTTTGTTCCGCAACTGAGTCATAAAGTGCCACGTCAGGCATGGGCAGGACAGACTGAGCATGGTGTGACTCGTGGGGGGTGGGGGCAGGAGAGTTATTGTATTCTTTGAGGCTAATCACCTGAAAACAGTAATTGTTGTCAATTTGCAGCATTTTTATTCTTAAATGCTGACATGAAATAAAACCTATAAAATATGGTTTTGTATAATAGCTCTGTTCTGTCCTCAACCTGCTGGGAGAGGGAGGGGTAGGTTTAATTATTTCAGAGTGCAGTTTCCTTTCTGAATGCATCCAAATCTGTTTCCTGCTTGGAAGGCAGATCATGGCAGAGGATTTTCTGATGCCAGTCCTGGATGACTTCCATTTTCACAGATTTAGTGGAATTTTACATATGACAATGCAGATACAGAGCCTTTGGAGTGACTGGATTCTGAGCCCAGAATGATTAATCTAATACAAACTGTCTTGTGGCCAAAGATCCTTCACAGATCTGTGACTGTGTGTTGGGAAAAAGAAGTTTCTTTGGGTTTCTGCTTTTTATTTCTCTAAAACAAAATGGTTTGCAACCTGGTAAACTTGTGAGTTATGTTCAGAAAATGACAAGAATTGGTTTTGCTCTCGATATTGTCATTACTAGAAGCTGAACTTCCATTTAATATCTGTCCTTACACATTGTATATGATGAAAATGGCAAATGTATTTCAAGAGAATTTGTCTCAAGAGACAGCTGTTTGTGGTCAAGATTTGCTATCAAGAGAGTGCAGTTTAAAGAAAATTGTACTGCAAATCTACCAAAGTGTGTAACAGAGCTGACATTCTTTTAGCCCAGGGCTGGTAATGATTTATTTATGTCAGTAACCACCAAAACTTTGGCATTTAATTGGGTCATCTAAATTAGGAGCACTTGTTAAATTGGTAGAGAATGGTAGGTGCTTTCAGAGGCTGTTGGGATGGTCTGGTAACTGAAGCCCACTCTGGTAGTGTTGGTCTGCCTCCACTGATTATTGAGGAGGATGAGGATGTTTGTCCCTAGGTGAGTGTAGTATGCTCCAATTCTTCCCTGTTCTTCCCCAGTGTTAGCTATACTAGAAGGAGCATGGTATGTGTAATGGATTTCACTACATTTGGAAACTATGGAAAGAAGACCCACGCTGACTTTAAAGTATAACTGGAAAATTCAGTACGTCAGTTTGAAAACATCTTTATTTGCAAAATCATAGTTTTCTTTGCATTTACTTTGTAAGTTAATGAATAGAATAAGGCTGCTTTAAAAACCAACCAAGCCAGCATGCATTTTAACACTGTTTAGACTTTTAGGAGTCTCATCAATATTTTTAAAACCTCTGAGCTTAGTAGCCACAGTCCATGTGGATCGTGTCAAGCCAGCAATGGTACTCAGTTTTTCTGGTTCTCCATGTCATATTGATAATTCCTGGTTCATTCACTCACATCTGCCTATCACACACCTGATTTTTTTAAGCTTACTGTAAACGGACATTTCACTGTTCATATAAATCTGTTCACTTCCTTATTCCTCTATCAATTCTCCATTAGAAGTAAATAAGCATGATTGTACTGTGAAGAATGTAGGATGAGCACAGTTAAACTGTTAAATGTAAATTCTAAGTATATTTGAAACAAATCCTAATTACTTTTTTGCTGTCAAACATGATAAAACTGTTGACAGTAGTATAGGAGACAACTTATAGAATACAAGCAGCTCTGATGTGTTGTGGGGGAAGCTTATGATATAGAATTACATATCCTTAGGATATGGCAGTAAAGAAGTTCATTCAAGTCAGGTGAATTGTTGATTTGTGATACTGAATTGTAGCTTCTAATGTTATTTCCATATTAGCAGATGTAGATAAAAGGTATCCAGATTTCTGGAAGAAGACTGATATTACCTTAGTTTTTTGCAAGGATAAATGAGATGATCAGCCAGTATGGCTGTGGAAATCATGAACTATCTAGGTATTTGAACACAGTTAAGAGTGATATAGGCAATTAGCATGACTTTTTGATGGACAGTAGTCTCAAATTTAACATAATTGGATATTCTCATTCAATTTGTTTGGTTAATTGATTGAAAAATAATATTAGAATAAGAAAAAGCATAGACATAAGGGATTTTTAGCACTCATTGTAACACAATTTAAATAAACAGAACAATAAATAATGCTAAATTAACTCGGCTAGCATTATGTCAATAAGTAGCTCATGCTAATCCCAAAATGTAATTTTAAATAGGCAAGTACAATCATTACTACCTATGTCTACATTTCATTAAATGTTAGTCTCTGTGGTTTGGAACAATAGTAAAATTGATATTTAATAGTTATTTACATTTAAAGATGATATCTGGAAAAATTAGCAAATACCAAATAACCAACAAAAGTCCTAGGCATTGTACATCATTTGGGCAGCTGAATACAGCCAACCATGTACACTCTTTGCAGGCTTTTAATTTGGTCATGCTCCAGTAGAAGTTAAACATTTGAGGAAGGGAATTGAGTTCAGGGAAATAAAGTTATGAAAAAGGCAAGAGGATGATGAAGATTGCTAATTAAAAGTTTATGATCTCTCAGGGTGAAATTGCCCTCAAAACCCCTATTCCAGTTTTAGATTTATAAAAAGCAAACTGTTTAGCAGCAACAGTAATTCCTGTATTTGACATTGGTATGAGAGCTACTTGGAACAATCTTAATCAGAGACTTGAATGCGAGCAGGAAGCTGGAAATATAGTCAAAATTAATTAAAAATGGTTAAACAATCAAACATGTATTTGGAGACAATGAACCCTGCCTATTCATATTAAAGAGGCTGCTTTAGATTTACTTTTGTGGGATGTGTATTTTGGTTGGGTTTGGAATAAGGTTACCACTTTTTACATAATTTTCAAAAAAGATAAACTTCAACTTGACACTCCTATGTGGTAAAAAATACTTTAAAGAACAAAGCAACAAGGCAAAATCATACCTTTATTTCAAATAACAAGTGTGCTTTTCTTCAGGAAAACAGACATAGGAACCCTGGAAGAAATGGCAGCAATAGATAAATTTTATCCATGTAATTCAATTGAGCCAGTAGCAATGTGTTATCACAAATCCGGTTTTCATCTGTGTCATGCAGTACCTATGGTATTAATTTTATTTATTGCTTCATTAATGAAGAATGAGAAGAGCCAACTTGTAAAAAAGAAAAAAAAAACACAAAAATTAAGCAATCAATCCAGACAAATGACTAAATGATTCTTGTTATGAAACTTTACTAATTAAAATAAAAGCTTCATAACTCAGTTTTGCTGAATGTAACCAATCAGTGGCAGTGTTCCCAGCTCGGATGGGAATGCAGCCTACAGAAACTAATTGACTAAGTTGTTTTGGCTTTCCCAGAGCCCAAATGCTGTCATGTTTGTCTAGTAGAAGAGAAAAAGCTCTTCTGTTTTGCGCAAACTGTGGCACATTATATACCATAAACAAGATGGTAAGGTTTTCAGCTTCTTCACAGTGGTGAAGAACATTGCCACTTCAATGAACATCAAGCTAGCTTCATTTTAGTTTCAAATACTCTGTGATGGTCAAATTTTCTTACTGTTTAAAATTTCTAGTTGCTCTTCATTTAACTTGATTAAATGAAGAATGACAAAGTATGTTTCAGTTGAAAAAAAAAAACCTATTTAACTTTGTGGTAGAATGTATAATCCCTGTGATATCAGTTCTATTCTTAAACATTTTTGTGATATACCATCCAGTTTATTTGTAGTTAAATATTTACAGTAGGGAAAACATTTCCATAAATTATTCTGCAAACAAAATCCAGTCTCACAGATACTCATAAATGGACTGAAAATAATATTTATGCAAAGAAAAGGCAAAAAGACATTGGTTTTTTGTCTAAGCTTTATACCTCCTGAGGGCCAAGAGCCATGAACTGGCCCTTTGAATGGAAGGATAATTTAATTTATTCTCAAGAAGTCAAAATGTAAACTGAAGACTAAATTCCATTCCCAATTGTAGCAATAAACACGATGCTGGTGGTGAGCCACGACCAAAATCATGTATTGAAAAATCTGCATCATGGAACCCAATAGTCGTAGCACCCATCTTTCTCATGGGGAAGAGGAGGATCTTATGGCCCATGGAAGGTAGGGGTAAATGTGTTCTATGTAACTTTTAAGTCATTGAATTTTCTTATGTAAATCTAGACATAATTTAAAATCTAAGTTCATTGACAAAAGAGACTGCAAAATGAGCATAAGAAAAACTAGAACTAAGCAGTTAACTTTCAGCAGGTTGTTAAAAAGCTTTCTGCTCCAAAAATTCCCTTTTTTTTTTTTTGGTGAGGGGGACTAGGAACCATGGCCATTTAAATCAGTACAAATGTATGACACACAGATTCTGAAGTGATGTTCTAAATGAGCTCCAGCTTGTTTTCTGATATGAAATTTAAGGTCTATAGTTTTCAAGCTGATCAATATGAATGTGGCAACCAGTGTCTTGCCTTTGTATTCCAAAGTCATTCCTGATGTTTCTATTAAAAACAAGCCCAAAAAACCAAAACCAAACTGCCTGAAGATAAAAGGTAAAGCACCTTTATCAAACATCTTATACATCACTGCACTAGACTTATTTTGTTAAGGAATTAAATCTGTTTCTGCTGAATGATTCAATCAACAAAGTGGGTATTTTTTATTACCATGGAAATGAAATCGTAAAGTGCAATTGTCAGGTTTTAAAAGTCTAATGCCACAGTATGGTAGTTTTTTCTTTTTTCATTCACTTTCTCATTTCTTACTAATTAATTTCCTGATTAAAATTGGAGTGATACTCTTGATTTGTATTCAAGATAGGGAGCTAACATAAAGAGCGGAGTCACAGAGGTGATATAGATCATTGTTTGAAGTTGTGCAAAGTTGGTTGTTTTTTTATTTTATTATTCTGAGGAAATCTGGATCATTTATTTTACTTTGTGATGTCTCAAAGACAGAACGCTAATTTTTCTAGGCTGCAAATATTTCATTGTAAGAGCAGAAACACTCGCTAACTGCTTTCAGGGCTGTAGCTACTGATAATAGAAAGAAAAGGCATTAAGATTTGAATATAAAATCATCCTCTGTATGCATGGGTTCTGAGCTTTCTTTACTTTTTGGATTAGTGACTGATATTTTAAAATAGAACTCCTTGCCTTTAGGAAAGAAATGTGCTTGGTGCTTTTCTAGACCAGGGCATTTATTTGTTAGCTCCAGGTATTGCTGTTGGTAGTGATTATCAGCATTTTGATCTGCCTGTAAAATGAGGCAATTCCTGTTTTCATTCCATATCCACAGCTTTATATAAAAAGTAATTGCTTTAGCTTTACTATGGTCTCTTGTATCTGACATGGCATTTATATAGCTCTTTATTTAGTCATTGCATCTTCCAACTAAGATTCAGTTAAATTTTATACTTGGGGCTGGATTCTCTATTTTTATTTTTTTTCTCCTCCCTCTCAAGACATGGTTTAAAATTCCTTACTCCTCTCATTTTATAACAACAAAAATAATCATAACAACAAAAATAATCATAACTACAAGGCTAGGGGAAAGAAACATACGAAGTCAGTTTTCTATGAAGTTATGTACAGATTTGACTGATTCTCTTCAAACCTCTTTTTACCCTTCTTGAACTCGTATTCCTGGCATTTGGAGCTGGCAAAAGGGAGGCTCCTAAGAATGCTGCTGCTCTAGATCTCAGAGCAGAAAGGAGGGAGGTAGTCTTCCTGCCATCACCAGCATTACCTTGCTCCTCAACAAAGACTATCTATATTCAGTGATGGTCTCTCTAGCTTTAAAGCTCTCTCAGATGAAACTATATAATATATGGTGTTAAAAAAGAAAAAAGGAAACGAATCACATGTACATATTGTTTGCCAGCTCTATAAAAAAAGAGAGACCTTCTCTCTGAAGTTGTCTCACTAGTAAAGCATGAAATAAAACTATCTTGGCATGAGGAAGGGGATAGCAATCCCAGCTCTCCCAAGAAGCTATTCAGGGCTTTACATGATAATATTCTGCCCACACCAGAACCAAGGAAATGACAAGATATATGTGCTTTTATACTTTTGCAATTACAATTTTCTCAAACATCAGAAAAAATATTTTCAGGCTATGGGGAATTAAATTAATTTTTCAGCTGTATAACAGAATTTTTCTTCTTGTAGAATTGAACTATACCCCACAGTCATGCAATTTACTTGTCATAGGCCTGTGCTACTTTCATCCCTTAAGTTTATATTTCCTGGAATTGCTTTTGCAATGTGTGTTTTACTGGAACTGTCATTCACGGAGTCCTTACTTTTCAACAGAGCAACTAAAAAAAAACAAACAAAAAACCCCACAAGATAACCCACAAATAAACCACACTCCTCCAAACAAAAAATACCTCCACCCCAAAACACCCCAAACCAGCCAACAACAAAAAATATCCTCAAAACAACACAAATAATGGGAAGAAGAGAAGCCAAGTCAATGCTGAGAAGTAGGGATACTAAATCAGTCACCTCTTATATAATAGGTTCTCTTGTATTTTAGAGTGGTTTAGGTTTCAGTTATTGGTTTTGGGGGGTTCGTTAGGGTTTGTTTTGGGGTTTTTTTATGGTGTGTGTGGGGTTTTTTATTTTTACTAAGTGGGGAGGGATATGGAATACTTTTCACTGTGTTCACAATGGAACTGAGATCTCTTATGCCAGTTGCATCTGAACTTAGTAGCTTTTGCTGTTTACCTAACACAGTAGTCTGTTCACACTGGTTTGTAGCAGTTTTGAAACCTTTGTTGATCTTCAGTCAGTTCTTGCTGCTGTCTGTGGTGGGCTGGGGAAGTGAGGAGTCATGGATTTCAATGGGGTAGATCTAGAATCTACTTGTTGGCTAAATAACAGCCCAGAAGCTGAGAGTGGTTCCAGGTTCTTACCATGAATCAGCGTGATCTGCATTGTTTGTGCAATTGCAAGTTTCTGTTTAGCAGGTTGTTTTGAGGAAAGCTTAATGCAATACACAGTAATATAATTTACATGAGTTTCCTTTAGTTTCAGGCAAGCATTTGTTTGGGTAAGAATGATATTAAATAGAAGGGTTGACTTTTCACAGCCATCTGGGATGAAATGTAAATACCAGCAATACCTTAGCCTCCCCCTCTTTGCTGACCGTGAGGTCTGTGGAAAGGTTCTGAATTAACTTTATTCAAGTCTTGGCTCTGAATTGCCTTTAGGTAAGTTACATTGCCTTCCCCTTCCTCTGGTGCTGTGTTTGAAATATAGGTGTCAGGGTGCCAAGATCACTGGTGTACTGCATTGAAAAGAACTCTGTTATGAGAAAAGGTAGCTAGAGGATTTAATAGCATTATTATGCAGTTTCATAAGTCTAAATGAGGATTGGCATTTTTTTAAACAGTCTGGTCGATTCTGAAAGCATTTGGTAAATGTGCACTTATGTGACTTTTATTTAAACCCTTCTAAAGATAGCCTTCCTTAACCATGTGTTCTGTTACAAGAAGACTGATAGTGTGGCCTTTGCATGACCTTATAGTTTAATAAGCTGTACATCATAGCATTCCTACTTAATTAGTTAATGATACCTTGATCAAGTTAGATAAATGGATTGGAACAATGCTATATCCAATTAATTTTCATTTTCACCTAATTAGTATTGCTACTAATGCCTATAATTCAAGATGTGGTTTTGTGTTGTGATATCTTATTCATTTCTATTTGAAACTGGAAAACTAGATCTTTTCGGACTCAAATGCATTTATTAGAGGGAGTGTAATTACATTTAAACCTGTTAATTGATGGCACTGGATATATATTTTTGACATGCAGTGCTTGTGTACTCTGCACCCTGCCAGTACTTGCAGGCAAGATTTCTGTCAGCCTTGTGAGCCTGACAGTGCAGGTGTCCTGCATCCACTTCTGCATGAGATCGAGACAGCTGACAGGGAATGGGCTCGAGGGCATGTGGGAAAGGAACTTGTTTGGTTGGGTGGTTGTTGCTCTGTCTAGCTTTTGGCTACTTGCTAGACCATGAGGTATCCAGGAAAGTTTAATTCCTTTTTGTCATATCGCTGTGTCTGGTATTAATCATATTGTGAGCCCCAATAAGTTCCTGATAGAATCCAGTTGAGAATCCTGGTTCAGTGTTCCTACTTCCATAAAGATAGAAGAAGTTGTGTACTATTATGTTAGAGATGGGTGGAGAAATCTAATTCCACTTCATAGAGAATTTCACATTTCATGACACATTTCATTATGTGTCAAAGTCTGTTTTCTTTCTGGTCTGAAATGTGAATCGAGCACTTGGAAATGTTTTTGGCTTGGGATGGTGTGTCTGACAAGCGGTAGGACAGGAAATGATGGGACTCAGGCATCAGTGTCTTCAAGGCTGGCACAAAGTTGAAGCCAGAAAGTCTTTGGTCAGCAGCAGAGCTCAGGACACAAAGAGTTTGATGCTGAAAGGTAGTCTAAGCTCTGTGCCTCTCATCACTTTGCCAGCAGACTCCTGAAGATCAGAGAAGCTC
Source organism: Hypotaenidia okinawae (assembly GCA_027925045.1). Lineage (NCBI taxonomy): Eukaryota > Metazoa > Chordata > Aves > Gruiformes > Rallidae > Hypotaenidia > Hypotaenidia okinawae. The sequence continues at coordinate 12,664,564 of BSDF01000010.1, forward strand.
AGAATCTGCAGAAGCTGCAGGAGCAGGCTGCTGGACAGGCAAGTTGGCAGCAAATCCAGTGGGTCTTGAAGCCATCCTGTTAGGCAGTTTTCACTGGAGCGCTGCCCAAGGTCTCTTCAAGATATCACTAAAATTATGAACTTCCTTACTGAAATGTTGGGGTTTTTTTTCATTATAGGCATGTTATTCTTTGAGAAATTTTAAATGACAGTATTTTCAGATGGGAAAAACTGAAAATAACGTCAATGAAAAGTTAACCCAATACTCAGCTTACTGTGAATTAGTTGTTTGCTTGCTTATAAATGCAAAAATGGTGAACTTGAACTACAAGCAATTTCTTTGATGTCGTGTTTAGTCTGATGGGTGATCTTAGCCTCTCAATAAAGCAACCTTCTCTGACAATAAAAGATTTATTTGGATTTTTTTCATATGATTGCTACCAGACAATGACAAGACTTGAGTGGGAGGAACTCAAAAGACCAATTTGTACCATCATACCATCTGTTCCAGAAATGTAAGCTGAGGTGATACTGTAAGGGGGAAAATCAAAGACTTATGTCTGGAAGGGTGATCACTGTCTGGTTTACATTCATGTTAAAATCATTATTCTCTTCATACTAGTCCTGGAAGTAACAAATATTTTATATAGCTGAAGAAATTATAACATGACTAGATTTTGCATTGCTTAAAGGGCTGATGTGGCAGCTTAACACTATATGTAGTACAGTCTGGAGAACTATAGTGGGCTAGTTCAAATATTTTAATTTATAGTAGTGAAGGATCGCCAATTCTTGGCACTGTAAACTGGTACAGTGCTTGAACAACACTATTTTTATGCTGATCTGCTGTCATGTATCAACACAGGACCTACGAGTGCCAGAAGCATCCGAAAGGTCTATTGACAGTCAACAAAGTGGGTTTTTTGTTTGCAAAATAAGGTTACAACTCGTAATCCATTCAGTTTTTCTGACGTTATGGACTTTTGTACATTTTAAGGACTGTCTAGTCCATTGTGTAGAGATGATGTGACTTTTATTAGCTGCTCTTTTCCTGAGTATTTGCAGTAGTTTTAGGAAATGCTGTCACAAATCATTCTTGAACTGTGACTCAGTTCTCAGTTCCCAAGGTACATGGTCTCTGGTCTTTTCTGTATTATAGATGTGTAAGGTATGTTTGTGTCTTCTAAACTCTTCAGTGTGGGAAGATTAGATTGCACACAAAAGTTCAGTTACCCAAGCTTTAGCATGGAGTTTTCATTATGAAAATGCAGTGGTCTTGGCTGTTTTGGCATCATGCAGAAATATGCAAATACTAGAAATATAGGGCTGTGTTTCACGTTTAGTGAGTCAGTTTGAACCTCTGGCCCTCATGGGAGGTAGTGTAAAATACGTGTCATTGGACCCATTATTCCATCTCTCTTAATGTGCAGTTTTATTAAAATGGGAGAACTTTTTCTAATCGATATAGCACTAATTTCTGATTTAAAAATTAGACTTTTTAGATTTATACATGATTAATTCATTTCTACTTGTTGAACAGATGACAGTGTTGTGATTATTGAAGCTGGTCTATTAGTTGTTCTTCCTCTCTGCATAGGTTAATACTCAAGTTAATTACAGCTCTCATTCCAGAGGCAACTTTTCATTGTCATGAATCTAGATTTAATTAGCAAATTTAGGCATTGTAAAACATTGCCTGGGCAAGAGACCAGGCAAATATGGATTAAGATGCACTGAATTTTAAATGTGAATTGATTTTTTTTTTAACACACTCCCCTCCGCACCACCCCCTCACCCCCCTCCAAAAGCAATTTTCTCTGGCTCTACTCTTGCCGAAGACATAATTTGGCTATATGTTAATGTGCCTGAGTCTCCTTTACATAGCATCGATTTAATTTTAATAGCTCTTGTGAAACATCCCGTGAAGTTGGATGTGCCCCAGTGACTCCAAGGTAATTTGAACTTTTCTTCGTGGAGTACCTGAATTTGCTCCTTGTAGCAAGCCCTCCCTCTCCCCCTCCCTCCCTGAAACTATTGTAACAGGAATGGTGAATGGATTAGAAATTCTGCCATGGCCCCATCATTTGAGGAAAGCAGGGGAGAGTGTTGTGGGAAAAAACTTTCATGTGAATCACCTCTGCTTGACTCAGTATTTTGGACTAGGACAAAAAGATTAGGAGCTACAGTGTTGTGGCAATGCAGAATGCTGCTCATCAATACCTTGAACAGATGCTACCAAAGGGCTTATTACTATTCTACATGTGGTTCCACTTAGATAATTTACACCTCTCACTGTAATTCTTTAGATATTTTCAAAGAATGTCAGAATTATGACAGGGTCTGTCACACAGTTGACAGCATTTTTCTTTAAAAGAAACGCGTGTTTTGGCAAAACCTGAAATAAAAAGTCACTGATGCAAAGTGCTTTTTATTTTAATAATAATGTCTGATATAACAAAACATTTATTTACAGTTTTCCTTAAGAGTTTTGATCTTGTATGCTTTAAGCAATGAGTAGAAACTGTAATGGAGTCAATCCTTAACCTTAAAAGAAACCCAAAGCAAAACCCCAAAGCTCCAAACCCCAGATCTTAGAGACAGTGAGGGGTACTCAGCATGCCTTTATTGAAATATTTTGCAATTCAGTCCTGTATGTGTTTTATATTCATACTGTACACAGTGTGAATCAGCTGGTGAGTGCTCTGTGGTTTTGCAGGATGTTGAATTGGTTGGGAGAGCTTGAAGACATCAGTGTTACCTCACCACTGGATTTTTGCATTCTTGCAGCAGCAGTCTATAGGCTTTTTGTGAGAACTCAGTCCTCAGACACCCACGTTTTATTAAGAGGGGATTAGGTAGTGTCTGAAGCTGGAACAGAATAGTGAAAACCTCTGAGCGAGGACTCATCCAGGCCTAGTGGAAGTGGTTTATGAAAGCATCTCTAGGCAGCCTTTACCTGCGTAACAGGGATGGTTTCCACAGTGCATCACCTCAGGGATGACGTAGATAAATCTGGTCTTTGGCGTGTAAATAAGGTACAACAGGGCTTATATGGTGAACATTTATTCTTACCCTGTGATGTTTAGTTATATTGTACTAACGTGTCAGGTAAATATCTAATACTTGTAATATCATTAATTGAAAAGGGCAAAGAGTCTAATAGTACTGATACTGATTTTTTTTAATTACTTAATTGAATGTTTACTTAATTGAAGCATTTCTGTGTCTTAATAACAAACAAATGGAATAATTACCTTGCTATCTAGTGTTTGAGGCTAAAATGTGTAGGACCTATACAACTTGAATAGTGGAAGTTCTTGAAAGTAAATGAACCCAAAGACTCATGCTTATCTTCACTTGTATCTATCTTCCCAGATATCGCCTTATTTGACTCTTTATATACGTTCCCTGCATTATATCACCCAACCATGCCAAGTATAGTCTGTTTTTATTATTATACATGCTGTGTTACTCTAATTCAAATAAAACTTCACATTTTGAATTTTGAATTGTCATCTTTTTCTTTCCTACTTTGGCAATAAAAATATCTTTGTCAGAAATGTAAGGCATACTCTTCAGAATCTCATTAAACAAGCAAAGTAGGTCATTCAGCATATTTGTACCAGGCTAATATAGAAACTACACAGTCAATGTATTTTAAAGCTGTGTAGATCAACCCTTGTTCCTACAAGCAATGACCTTACATAAAACCTGTCACTTCAAGGTTTTGACAACATCTGACATACTGTAGCTGTAACGTCTCAGGAAGAAATGGAATGGGCTGAGAAGACATATTGCTTCATAGTCCAGCAAGAAATTGGAATTTGAACTAAAGTGAAGATATCCTTGTCAGTCAGGAGCACAGGTTTGAAAAAAACCCCAACAAAATCTAACACACCTCCCCCCTCCCCAACCTGCAGAGGAAAACATCTTTCGTAGGGGCTTTCTTTTCCATGAGCGATACAATTACAGTGCTGATTTTCTTCTTAATCTGAAAGGAAAACCAAAGGAAAAAACCCCATGACTAGTAATGCATTAATTACAAAAACAGTCATAAAAATAATCATTCTGGTTCTCTGGAGGAACATTTGCATCTAGATGAGCCTTCCTGCCATGGACAAAAAAGAATGCTTAGCAATTAAGCAAAAGCTAATGTTATAGACGTGTCCTATTCTCTTTTTAATTGCAAGAATTTCACCATAAGAAGCTGCTTTATCTTTGATGTTGGAGATTTCCATTATGATATAAACTTCTGAAAGATATGCTTAGGAAAATCTACCTAGAACTAAAAATGCTTAGTTAATCATACAGCAAATTCTGTAAGGAATGGTAGGCTGTAAACAGGATATAGCAAATTTGATCAAAAGTAAACTGTGGTTGGTTGTGAACTGGATCTATCCTAGTTTGTGAGATGACAATTATAAATTTTCTGAATCCAAAGTCTTCTGAATAGAGCTAGCTCCAGTACCAACTGATTGTGCTATTGACTGCATTTGTGATTGTTCTGCCTGGGTGCAAGGAAGTATTAATCTGCTTTAAGGGCTTTGGTCTTATTGTTCAGGTCAAAGGTTGGTGTGTTTTGGTTTTTTTTCCAGAGGTGTTGATAATGTGAGTAAAAAGCAGATAAGAGCATAGTGTATCAATGGAGTACATCAGCTCCCTGTTCAGGTGGCCATTGTGCAGTGCCACTTGCTTAACTGTAGCAAAGATCACTAGAACACCAGGCACTTCAAGGCAATATATGGTGCTATTTGACAGATGGGTGGGACTGTTGTATATAATATGGCTTCCAGAGATGTACATATTTTTGAGTTCATAAAAATGTTATAGACTTCAGAATTGTTATTACCCCAGCCCTCCCTCTGGAAAGTTAATTCCATAGGCAGACTTGGGATCTGATCTGAAGTTTTATGCTATCCATTGAGTGGATTTTCTTAGACTGGAAGATGACAAATAATGGTCATGCCCCTAGAACGGAATGTGGCTTTTAATCTGTTCTATTTTCCCCTTGGCCCAGGTAATTCTGCTGTGGCTCTACCTGAAAGAGGTAATGAAAAAGTATTTACCTGAAAATGGAAAAACTTATAAGTTGTCTGTGTGCTTTCTTGTCTCACTCATGTCAGGATTTGCTACTTTCACTTAAGGCTTGTACTACAGGGTTGTTGATGTAGCAGTGGCATGGTGCTTGACTTCATGCAGTGATACATGTTTTTGAAGAAGAAGAAAAAATAATTGAAGCTGCTTTGTTTATATACTGTCTAAAGAAGAATTTTTTCAGAATGTATGTCTTGAAATTTTGGCATATAGTTACTTCTAATGATTCTGTAGCAAGTTTTATGAGAGAGTTGCTCCTTACGTGCATTTGATGAGGGCTTGATTAATTTGACCGTCATCATAGTGCATTCTTCCTCTGATGAGAAGCTATGGGCTTCTGATCATAGACATTTATTAGCATAGAATTTCTCATCATAGACCTTTATTTGCAATTATTTTGATAATGCTCATGTCAATTCCATTTTTGTTAAAATTGTCTACAGTTCAGTGAAGTGATAACAACTTGATTTTTCTTGAAGTTTTGTGGCATTTTCAATATTTCAGCTCAAAAGTTCTGTAAAATGGCTAATTAATCATACATACATCTGTATAATCTTACAGAAGCAGCCTTCAGCATTGCAGTGTGACCTTTTTAGAACATGATTACTGGTATGTTTTTTGAGGATTTTTTTTCTCCCTAGAATTCTGATCTTGTTCTAAGCAGACAGATAAAACCTAGATGGGAAATATCAAGCCAACCTGAATAATGTTAGATTATTCATCTGCTTATCCTTGGGTTTTAACTGGAGAAAAGGAGATGGAAAAATGATACTTGCATACTTTCAAAAACTTTGTTAGAGAACTATTATACCATAACCAAACATGTCTCCCTACCAGTCTCTAGAGAATGGTGAAGATGTGTCAATCTGTTATGGTCAAAGTTAGTGGTATTGATATAATGTAGGTGTCTCTGAATACAATATTTATGGGGAGACCCTGAATATAAACAACTTTGTTTAACCTTGAATATAGTCAGATTTTATTGAATGTCTAAAGTAGTGTATGTAGAGAAGATATATTCAATCTACAAAAAAATTTACATTGTAAGAACGGTAATGCTCCATTGTTGATGTGAGGAATAGTTTAAAGGTAGCCAGGGAGGGTATTATCTATCGTCATAAACATGTTTTGTTCCAAGGAGGTGTCTGTATTGTGTCATACAGTAGATACCTTTGGGGAGGGGACCTAAAATATTTGACTTTACCCAAAGACCATTTCTACACAAAATAAGAATACTTACTCTAGGTGACTGCTTTGCTTTTCTTCAAAACAAAACATTGTGCAACCCAGTCGAGTGAGTTTGAATTACGTCCTCCTCCCAACTCCACAGATAACTATATATTGATTTTTTTCCACCCTCCTATCTCCAAAACAAATTGCTACAGAAGGATACATTTAACCAGCCACTTTTAAGAACAGGTCATGTTTGAGTCCAATTTTCTGAACAGGAGTACTTGAGATGTAGGCTTTATTCATTATTGGTTTTAGTCTACCAGTGCCACTTTGTGCATCATAGTATCTTTCTAGGATTCAAAATGCCAAAGGTTTCAAGTAGCCAGGACTGAGGTCCAGACAAACTAATACTACACACAGTAACTGAAGTTCAGGTATATAGGACAAAGAACTTCATGGTGTTTAACATTGCATGAGGTAATATATTATGGAATATGAACATTAAAAGATGATTACATAAGTATTAAGAATTATTTCATAGTTTGGATCACTTAAAATTTTTAATGCTTCTATCAAATCACCCACTTGATAATTTGAATGAATCCTGGGCAAAACATATTTGAAGGAGGATATGGTGTTTGTTAGAATCAATCCAAGATCTGAGTACATTCAGAGCACTAAGTCTTATGGCACACAACTTTAGAACTATACACAGACCAGATATCTTTGCTTCAAACTCTTACAGCTTTTCTTTTTTTAATAATAGTGTTTGATAGGACCTGATTCAGATCTATCTTATAAAAGTTTAGATAACTTGATTGTAGAGCAGTCACTCTAATGAAAGTCAAAGTAAATGAAATAAAACTGTGGGCTGCAGACTTGAGCTGTATTCAGAAAGCATCAGGTCCTCAGTTATTCAGGTCCTCAGCTGTTTGCAGTCTGGTTTATGCCAGATAAACTGTCAGGAGGTATGTGAAGTTTTCTGCTCTCCCTAAAAGTCGCTGAAGTGAACTTCTTTTATATGGGAATTAACAACTTTTACAGCAGGCTTAGCGATCATCTTCTGTACTGTGCTGTCACCACTGTTGAAGAATGTGTTTCTCAACTGATTAAATAATGAAATATTGTTACATAGTCAATGACAGCAGTATAATTCATTCTGAAAAACTTCATCAAAGAGGTTCAGCACCATCCCCATGGATATTTGTGTATACCAACCTCAGTGTACCTATGTGTATGGGTAAGGATTTTGGCTATTGCATAGGTTCATTCAGTAGATGAAAGAAGTTCAAGAGTGTATGCTTTGACTGGAATGGGAGTTGGATAGTAATAAAACACGTAGGTTTCCTCTGGATGTAGTCTTCAGTCCCATCATGAAAAGAAGAGAAAATGAGATTAGTTATTAAAGCAGTATACAGGGGGAAACATCAAAAAATCTGGTTCATATGCATAGAACATCTGTGTTGAGAGTTGCAAATGAGACTTTTGCACAAATTAAAAAAGGATCACATGATACAGTTTCTAAATGGATCATTTAGGATCCCTTTCCAGCAGCCCTGATAATCATTTACCCTGTTTAATAACCCTGAGTCACAGCTGTTTCCATCTGAAATCTAATTTAAACTGTTCAGCCTCTTCCAGTGGAATAGTTGCACTCAGATATCTCTAGAGATCTGTTTCCTGCACGTACCATCTTATCACTTGACCTGTTTGCCTGGCCAAGATAGTTGTAATCAAATCTGTACAGATAAAAGAGCACTTTTCATAGACAAGTCTCCAGGCAGAAACTTTTGGGTTGGACTCATTGCTGTAAAAATTCTGTGGTGTCCTAGGATTACATGGTAGTGTCTGGCTTGGTAAAGTATCCTTCATCTCCTGATGATTTTGCTCAGTTTGTGTTGCTCATTACTTCACAGATTATAGCACAGAGCTGACTTCCCAGTAGGACATGGCTAGACTTAAATCACTTGTTTGCTCTGGAAATGTTCTGAGATGACTGCAAGGCCAGAGTCATTAGGCACAACAGATATTCCACGAAGCGTGCTGGTCCAGGGCATGCAGCTCAACACCCTGTGCAGCCTTTGATCAGCCCACACTAGAAGGTCAAATCTACCCTAAGCTCTTGTGCTCAGCATTTCTGATGGTGTGTGTTGATTTCACTTAGTCGCAGTTGTTCTGTTATTTTCTAACCGTGATTTATTACTTGACTTTGTGAGATATTTTGAGTGCTTTATGGTTATGCAGTAGTCTGTATTTATCTTTTGTCAGGCCTGCATGGACACACCCTGGATCTTAAACATGTGTCTGAGTTTGAATTGCATCCCCTGTGTTAAGATGCAAGAGCTGACTTCAGTTTTAGCAAATTGCTTGTCTGCTAACTTGATTCAGATGGAATTTGCATAGTTTAAAGTTTTGAATATCCATAAAAATAGACTATAATAAATGTCAGAATTTTTTTCTGGAATTGTTTTCCATTAAAAAAAGTAATTTCTGTAGTCTGCTGAATGAGGCAAGGTATTAGTGGCCACCTCTTCTGTGTTAAGAAAGCATAAGAGACATTAATTTTCACCATTCTTTTCATTTTGTGGTTTCTTTGGTTTTTTGTGTGTGTTTGTCTGGTTTTTTTCCCCACTCCTTTCCCCCTTTCAATACTATTCTTCTGGAGCTGGCTAGTCTCTGAGTTTTCTTTTTAACTGAGAGCTAAGTTTGTATGACAACAGTTATTCAGAGGGCAACCTTTGACTTGATGCTCAGCTTGGTAAATGGATTTTTTTTCTTTTTTTGCTTTAATCTGAGTGTTTTCAAGCTCTTCAGGTTTCAGAGAGGTGTAACTTCCCTGGATTAGTTTAGATTTCTGATGCAGCTGTTGCAGAGTTAACTTGCCTAGAATCAGGATGCTTTTCCATGGATGTTTCAAGGAAAGGCAGGTGATAACATCATGTCAGTGCTGCTGCAGTATAAATTACGTAATATTGTCTTAAGGTTTACTGGATTACACTTGTACAATGACAGTGGAAAGAGAAAGACACATCATGGTTTTAGGACAGTGGGTACAACCCAATTCTCCGGTGATTGTGCCATCAAGACCAGTGTTTTTAACCAATTTGGGTATGTTGTTAGTGGAAAGAAAGTGACACCTGTAGGAAGAGGGGCAGCAGTGTCTAAGGGAGAGCAGGGCAGCCTTTAACAGATGATCCCCCTGTTCTACCCGTATTCAAGGGGAAGCAGAAGGGAATGACCATGGCCAAGCCTGAAGGACAGTGAGGTAGCCCAACAGCCCAATTTGCAGACTTATTGCAGCTGAGGGATCTGTTCTGTGCCTTTGCCCCAGTTACAAGGAGAGCAACTTTTAAAAGCTGAGTGGTTAATGGAGGTGGCAACTTGCTCAACTGGTTTCACTGCAGGTGTCAGTGCCAGGCTCTGCAACAGCTTAAATTCAGCTGCTGTCAGCAGTCACTTGTAGTCTTGCACCAACTCTGCTTTTGCTAGGCAGTAAACTCCCAATGTTGTTATATTGCTTGTCTTCACATGGAGGGAAGGTTATAAGGCCATGTTGTAAGGTGAAGTTTATTAGAGAATGGAATAATTTCAAAACATCTTAGAAACCTGGGTTGGGTGCAGGGGGATGCACTAAGGTAAGAATCAAGAGATCAAGTACCATACTAATAAATACTGAATTTAGTGTTATCTATACTAGAAAGTCTTAGCACTTTATTTTTTCAAGTGAATTTCAACTAAAAAAAAATTACACTAAAGGGGGAGCTGTCTCTTGTAGAAGAATTTTTAAAAACAAAAATTCGTTCTGAGTTTTTTGAAAAATTAGGAAAAAATATTCCTTTCTGTTTTTTTCCTTTGGGATTTAGCTCTGCATAATTTGCTTAACAATGAAGCTTCACAAATTGCTACATAGCTTCTTTATTTAGCTATCCTAAGAAAATTAATTTAGCTGAGTAACAGTGATAGGATCTCCAGCTATTATCATCTAATCATTAATTTCTCCTGGAATCTGTTTAATACAATTGCTGCAGACTGCTTAATAAATCATTGCAATATCTTGGATTTAACTGAAAAATAAATTATTTAAAGCCATAACTGCAACCTATTCCCCCACTCCCTACCCCCAAAACCCTCTTCACTAATTAGAGCATAAGTGAATAAAAGTACAATGAAATTTATAAATATGGGAATCTACAGCTTTTTTTTAAAAAATGAAGTGATTAATTGCAGATGACTGAATTCCTACATCTAGTCTGCTCATGATCCATTTTTGCAGATACCATGCAGTGGTGTTTCATAAAGTACCTACTACCTCCAGTGTTCACTCCATGGTTGCCTGGTTTAGAATCAAAGTATTTCTGTCCTTGTGTTTGCCGTTGCTTTCTTTTTTTTTTTTTTTTTCAGAGCTTCAGAAAGGCCATCAGCACCATTGGATTTAATAGTTTCTTGGTTGGAGTTTTGCAGCTGTAATTTCAGCTCTGGCCAACAAATTCAGGGCATGAAATGATTGCCTGACCACACAGGAGGCTCAACACAGTGGGACGCAAGGGATACTTGCAGGATTAGGACAACTAACCCACAAGTGGTTTGCCTCTCTTAGTAGGTTTAGTGGGAGCTGCTCCTATATATAAGTTAAGTAAGATTTCTTTTGTTGGTGGGGTCTCTACTAAATTTGGCAGCTGGTTTGCTCTTTGGACATCAAATCCTGGTGGCATAGAAACACTGAAGGAAGAGCAGAGTAAACTTTCAGCTGGTTTAAAATGAAACAGCAAACTCTTATCTCCTGCCCCATATTTTCTGTGCTAGATAAATTGTGAGTTGGGAATTTTTGTTTATGGGAACTGAATAATTAAATTAAGGCCCAACTGGACAGCCTCATTATGTTAAACATATTCCTTCCCTAAGGTTAAAGGGGAAGGAGAAAGATAATGAAAATAAATAGTTTGATCTCCTAGTAAAATGTTTAACTTTTTCTGCTTTTCTTAATGTCATTTAAAATAAATCTCTCTACAAGTGACAAATTGTAAATCAGATGTTTAGCAATATAGTAACTACCTTTTTTTACAAATTCTTCATCTTTTTTAGAGAAAGTAATTTTAACAGAAAAAAGATCAAAGAAAATGTTCTTTTCTGCCTACAAGCCTTTTAAAAATCAATTTAAAGAAAAAAATAATTTTCTGAAAACTTTTGTCCTCCCAATTTCCAAGGAAAAAAAAGATAATATAGTAAATGAATACTGAAAGAAATCCAGTTATTTACAGAAAGGAGGACTATTAGCTCTCTTCAGAGGAATCCTCTGGTCTTGCTGTCTAATAAACAGATGGTGTTGCCTCATGGTGCTGAAGATTATACTGCAGAAATCTTTGAGAATATGGACACACACACACGACCTATTGGCATTTATTCACTTCATGTAACCTGCTGGTGAATTCCTAATGTTGGGGATCAGGAGGGAGAGAACTGTCTATGCTTTTTCCTAGGAATTGCAGTTGGACCCATGTATTATAGAAAGTGATTAGAAAAGTTTCTGTTCTCAGGGACTGTCAAAAAAGAAAAATAGACCATTTTTTGTGCAGAGTTTTATCATGGGCCCACAGATGTCTGTATATGTAAAACATTCCCTGTATTTATTTCTATTTTGGATTCCTATTCCAGACAGAAAACCTTAGTACATATATTTCAATTGCTTTAAGTTATATGTACTCACAGGTCGCATCTTCACCAGGGTGACTGGCAATGAGAAGTGTGGAGTGGAAATGGCAGGGACACAGAAGGAGCATTACAGAACAGTTAAGGACCGTTTTCATGTGCCCAGTGCCAACAGCCTTGCTTGGTAGCAACTGCTGCAAAACCCAGGCATCCTGATCCTCCAGCGTCAGTCCCTTCAGTGGCTATAGATCACAGAATCAGAGGGGTTGGGAGGGACCTCGAGAGATCATTGGGTCCCACCCCCAAAATATAAGATATTGCCTTTGGTGACGAATTATATTTTTATGAGATGAGTGGAAAAATCTGTCTAACAATGGGAAACAATACCAGTGAGTTGCTTTTATCACTTTTTTCCTCCTCCCTTTTCCTTTTTTCTTCTCCTTGTGGGAGCTGTGTTGTTATATGCAGTGATTATGGAAAACAACTGAAATAAATTCTACTTAATGAAAGTTATGTTAGTTAGGAATCATGGATGAATATAAAGATGCAGTCTGAAGGACTTCTGCACCTTTGGCTATTGCACTTTTTTTTTTTTTGTTTCAGACTTACTGCAAGCTGTCGGATTTTTAGCAAGTAGCCTGGAAAATGCATTCACTAAAAATCGATGTCAACCTTTTGATACTTTGTTTGAAGGATACTTTGTTTGAACAATTGCAGAGAAAAGAACATGGTGATGGTGAGGGAAGGCACCTGATATCAAATGTTACTTAAGTGAAGGCCATGCTTAAATGCCTATTGCATTTCTTAACAGAGAAATGGTCTATTTATTTCTGTAAATACACATAATTCTAGTAAAGCAAATTGCAGTTGAACTTGGACCTATATCAGGTGAGGGTCTGTCTTTCAATGCGTTAAGGGCTCTGGAGGCATTCAGTAGGAAAGCTGAAAAAAAGTGTAGAAGAAGAAATCAAAGTATCTGAAGGAGGATCCATCTGTGCAAGAGCAGCACTGAATCTGTGTATAAAATAGCAAATCAAAGCTGAATATTTGCACTTGGCCAGTTCATAACTATGGCTAATGCGAAATGCAGTAAAAGGGTTTGGGAGAGCAATACCTCTTAACTGTGAAAGGCAAAATAGAAATAAAAGCCATAGGGAAAATGTGACATCGGCTACCAAGAGTTCATTTGGATACAGCTTGATACAGATGAGTGGAAACCCAGGAATCCTCTTAGTTGAGTTGGTGGGGTTGTTTTTCGGGCAGGGTGGTTTGTTTTGTTCTTTAGTTGCTTTCCTCAGCTCCTCTAACTTCAGTCTGGATCCTGACATGTGCAGGGTTTTGAATCACTGTTGTATTTCCTGCTGATTTCCCAGTTCCAGCTCTGACTTGACAGATACTGCCGAGTTAAAAGAATGGAGAGGAAGGGAAACAGAGTAAGTACCAAGAGCAAACATTCAAACTTCCTTTTGTAAATTTTTTATGATAGAGGAGTGCTGCCTGCTACTATGGGCACACAGGTAGAAGGTCTGGCTCCAAAGGGCCCACTGTACAGTGGATGAGCTGGGATCGAACATACTTTGCTTTGGGTTAGGTCTGATGGAAATGTAGATGGAGACAAGGTACAGGGAATTCTGTTCTACTTTCTTTCAAAAAGTCTTGACCTTTATAACTTTAGCAGTAGAATTATACAAATAGACTTGAAATCATTTGGGAAGGATACCCCTTGTTTCTGCTTCTTTGTGGCCAGAAATGAGAGCAGATGTATCTCCCCCATATGAAGAAACAACTGTAGAGATTTGCAGCCTTTTTGCAGCTCTCCACTGTGCCTAATAGATCCTGTATTTATAGTTCAAAGAAAACTACTGCAGTAGCTCATAGAAGAAAACATTCTTAGCTACTTACAGAAGCGAATGTCGCATACAGGGTTGACTTTGTCTAAAGACCTTGAAGGTTTTGCATATAAAATCTTATAGTAAACCTCTGAGGAAAATGGTAAACTTCCCCTCCACAATAGTATCTGCAACCTTTCTGATGAGGAAGAGCAAGCAGAAACCTCTGCATTCTCTCTAATTCTCTCCTGTTTCCTGTCCTGTAGATGAGGGGTTTGCAAATTTAGAATTACAGGGGCTTTTTGGAGGAATTAATATTTCTCAAGTTTGCCAAATGCACAGTATATGTGGCGTGGGCAAAAATTTGCTGTCCTGGGGTAGCCTAGCACTTTCCTTGGGGGGTGTCGGGAGAATAGGTTTACTGGCTTCTGTCCCTGTACTTTTTAAGTCTTGAGCACTGGGTAGAAGAGAGGAAAAGATAAACCACAACTGATAATTTTCTGCTTCCTTGCACAGAGGTTAGAAAACAACATTTGTAGGCTTTTTTCAGCCATTATTAATCTATGCAACTGTAACCTTCGTAATTTTCTCCCTTCAAAGTGTGGAAGATGCCAAAATAACAGCCTAAGGAGGTTTGGAAATCGGGACTTGGCATTTAAAGCCTAGTCAGCTTGCATTGCATTGTGTAGTAATTGCTAGTTAATGTAATAGCAAAACCATTACGGTGACAAAAATCTTAGAGTGTATTTCTCTTTTGATGTGTAAATTAAGACTGTCAGAAAGCAGTCCCAATATTAAATAGCCCCCTCATCCATTCTAGTTTGAAAACACTTTGCTTAATCATTGGCAGCATATATATAGTCTTTTGCTTGTGTTTGCCATGTTCACTAGTATCATCTTTCAGGCAGTCCAAAGGGGAAAGGTTTATAAGGGCTGTGAAATGTTTGAGAGGTCTTCTGCCTTGAACAAGTTATCTCTTGGAGACAAAGCAGCAATGATTTTTAAGTCAAATTCTGCTAATTTTTTTTTTTAGCAAACTCTGCAAAATTCCAGCTTTTAAAGCCAGAGTATGTGGGTACAGTAATTCTTTTCAAATAACAGTACAAGATTAAAGTAGTTCAGGAGTGATAATGTGTTCTCAGTGAATAAGGCAGGGTTTTTGAGATAAGCTGCTAGCCTGTTTGTAGAAATTACAGAAGCTTCAATAAAACTCAAGCAGCAACCATCTGTTTCTTCTATTCTGTAAATCTTAATTGTTTTTATTATAGTAGAGATATCAAAATATAATTCTCTAGTTTATTTTCAGCTACCATATAAAAAGGGTGAAACAAACTTTTTTAATATCGCTTTCTCTCTTTAGCACAATTCTTCGTAGGTGTATTTCTTCTACCAAAGATCTCAAATGATTTTGTGAATTACCAAGGAAAAGTCAATGTGATATTTCTTCATGGAAGAGTGAATTATTAATGACTCTGTCAGTGTTTCCCTTCACGTACTTGGCTGAACATCTTTCTGCTCTTACCTTCTCCACTTCTCTTCCTGTCAAACTTTTAAAATAATAATCATGGCTTGGTAGAAGTGAATCCGCTGCATGAGGTTTGAGTGTAAATTGTGTATCTTATCTTTAGTTAGAGTGTAGTGTGGACCTTGGGATGACTGGTGGTACTCTGACATATTTCTGTATCACTCAACTCTCATTCTGTCAGACTTAGCTTCTTTTCCTCTAGCCAAGCAGAGGTTTCAAACTAATTCTGCGGAGGTTTCCATTGGTTTAACATAGTCTCCTAAACTGTTTCTGTTAAATAGTAGGTCAGTGGGATTCACATGTGCTGAAATAATGTGTCACTTCAAGGGAGGGGAAGGGGGAAAATAACAACAAGCAAAACAACTACTGCATTGCAGTACATCTACCAAACCCAGCAAGCTTGCAGTACTAATAGTTTAATGCCATGGAGGAAATAAGCAATTACGTAGCTAATATGTGATGTTGCATCAGACAAATATCTTCACCTGGGATTAGCAAAGGAGATAATTTGCTGACCATCCTTACCCCACAGCCCACCTCTACTTTGCTGCTCTGCTGAAGGCTGTGTTAGATGAGACCCAAGACCTCTGCGTTAACCCAGAGAGCAGGTCATTCATTGTGAGGCATATATCTTGCCTGGGAGATGGTGGCTAAAGGGCCTCTGTGGCTGTTGTATGACGGTTGTAGAGCTGCTCTCTCCCACTGTTCTCTGGACCCAGTGTACCATGCCAGCTATGCCCATAAATTTTCTTCATCTCAGAAGTCCAAAATGCAAAATTCTGTTTCCCCCAGTGGTTTCACTGAAGTGAGGAGAACGGTTGTGTCCTCATCCCTGCGCTGAGGGTGAGCAGGTGGCTTGTCATCATTGTGTTGCCTAATGTTGAGGAATATTTCTAGTGACTCTTTGATGTATGCACAGAAATTGCTATGAGGCAATTTTAAAAAAAAGACACTTTGAAGTTGCTGATGGAGAAATTCTTCAGAGCCTGTTTTTGTAACACTTTATTAAGTCCAGTAGAGGAACTTAGCATGCAATTATTATTCAAACTAATGTAATGGTATTTAGAGGACCATTTCTCCTAGTATAAATAGGTTATTCATGACATGGTCTGTACTTCTCAGATGCAAGAAAATTGAGAATCAATAGAATCAATTTATTTATATAATGATAAAAAAGTAGTCTTGAACTTCCAGTAAACCTTCGGTCTGTGACTTGTAAATTAAAGAATTGAAATGTAAATTTAAGCACCTGGCTAATTCCTTGAAAGATCAAAAGGGAAACTCAGAAATATTCACAAAAGAACAAAAAGGAAATTGTTTAGCAGTCTTTTTTTTATTTTTTACTTATTTTACTCCCTTACTAGGTTTAGGAGTAGAAAAATATGTCAGTTTGAAGAACCATAATGAAATGAAATCTAAAAAGAATTTCACAGTGCCAAAACTTGAGTTTGTTTTTTAAACTGAGTCTGACTGAGAGAACCTAAAGCCTTTCTTACAGAGATAGAAGTTGGGATTTTTTGGTGCTTTGATGCTTGAATAAGTGGTAGGTACCTCTCTGCCTTGGCAAGCATAGCCTGGAGCAGTGGATAGGTACTGATAACCTTTTATTCACAAACTCTATTCTTTCCTGAAAAAAAGCAGGGACAGAAGGTGGGTGTTTTAATTTTAGAGATTATTTTCTTTTTGTATGTAATAGTGATGAAAGCACTCACCAAAGATATGAAAGACTGTGTTTCAGTGTCTTTTTCTGCTTCTGTTTACTAGGTAAACTGAGTTTAAGTGCTGGAGAACATATTCTGGGCGGGGGGAGAAAAAGTGCTGTGTACTGTTTACAGTGACTGTTGGGTGACTTGGTACTGCTGAATTTAAGGCTTGTTACAAACAATATGGAATAATCTGGTACAAAAAATTATTCCTTACAGCCTGATGAGCTGAACAAAGTAAACAATTTATTCATGATGTTGATTTCCACTCCCCTACCCCCACCCCCCAAATACTCAGAACCTTTATTAGCTTACCCGAGAAACCCAGTATAATAGGAGTTGATTGCAAAGAAAAGTCTTGATTCTGCCAGAAGAGTGAATAGGAGCACTTGAAGAGATTGCACTGGCTTGCTTTCACCACTTCTGGTACTCTAATAGGTGAATTGGATGTGTTTTTATTTTCTTTTTGTTAGCAGCTTTGTTAACCAAATGATGCAATCTGATAAAGGATAGAATTAAGGTCCCAGTACCTTTCAAACTGAACTCTGTAAAAAGCTCTCCCAGTAAATGGCCAAAGTTTAGGAAATGCCCAGGAGGCAGCCTGCGCTAACAGCTCCCCAGGTGTATGAAGCTGATCCCTTTCAACACCTTACCTTGACTGACCTGTAATCAATCTGACCTCACTGAGCACACATATCTTCATTATCCCTGTAGCTGTTGCATGTTCGGTCTCATCAGTACTTATTTCTCAGCTCTTCATCCTGAGCGCAAGCCTTTGTGCTCCTTTTTGGGGACCAGAGGGGTACCAGCATTCCTTTGACCACAGGGTTGTTTGACCGCAAAACCTGTGCTTGGCTCAGAGCATTTTGCATTGTCTGCTCATAGTTCTGCAAATAAGAAAGAAGGACTTTTATTTTGGTTTGTTGTTTTCTTCCAAGACAAAGCAGATAAAAGCCTCAGGCCCTTCCACTTTAGTAGCCAAGTGTTAGCAGGAAGAGGCAGATGGGAGAGATGAAAGACATTTGTGTTAAAACACCACTTCAGAGATGCCCCAGAAGTTTCACCCCATATACCCCTACTGTTAGGAATAACCTCTGTAGTTCAGATATTGAGAAGCTGTGATACTTTTTTGGTTTCCAGATCCTATTCCATCTTGTCTATTAGTTGAACTAATCTTGACAGGCTTTCTTGGCCAGACTACCTTGCTAGAATTTAATCTGTTTAGTATCATATTTTCTAGGACAATCTGATGTGAACTTTTTAACTACTACATCACCGGACAGAGCTGTCTCTTTAATGATCTATACTGTCACATGTCATGAAGGGGAAATGCAAGGTAAAAAAGTGCTAGGCAATCTATGATGCCCTCTATGGAATAAAATTTCTGAAGAGCAGAGGCATGATAATGGATTGGGGAAAACCCCCACCCAACCAACCCTCAGAAAATGCAACAAAAACCCGAAGCAAAACCAGATAACTCCCTAATTATTATGAATTGTTCTTCAGTGCCAGCTAACACGCACAGCACACATATGGAAAGCATCGTTACTGTATTTGAGGCTTGTATGTAAAGTAAGATTGTATTATAATAGGGTACTTGCTAAATACAACAGTTGTTTTGGTTTGTTTTTTCTGCTGGATTTTAGCCAGGTTCACTAGGGTAAGCCTGCAGGTTATGGCTGCATGGACAACACAGCTTCATGCAAGGTTCTGCCTACTAGTATGTATATTATTTTACTGTGGGAGAGTCTCTTCTGATTCTCATGTTTCCCTTGCAGCCAACATCTTCCTTTTCCAAACCCAGAAGAAACAAAGTGTTCCAGAAGGGTTTCTGTTCCTCTGTGTTTTCTGCCAGAGGGCTCTGTGGTCCCTTTACTTAACTTGTACAGAAGCTTGCCAGGGAGAGATGAGACACACCAGAACTGCCAGCACTGTCTGCCTAGAGCCTTGCAGAGAGGATTACAGGCATGGTGAATGAACACCTCAGAAATTTGGTATCACAGGCTTTTAGGGTCATGACGATGTCTTGTGCTTCTGTTTCCTGCAGCGGGGAGCAGAAAGATTTAGTGCCAAACAGCCTGAAGTAACAAAAGATTGCTGGCTGCTGCTTGCTGGGGAATGTGCAACTGGTGTGAAGGGATTTGTTCTGCCCTGTGCTTTTGCAGATTTTATTTCATGTCAGCTAAAGACACATAACTGTAAGGTTTAGATTTCTAGAACACTGTTAGGCTTTGTGGTTCAAGTGCTGCTCCGCTCACCCTGTGACTTTTCTTTGGGTGTTTTCTGAAGTGCAGGAAGTGGTAATAGTTGGAAAGGCATTTATGCATTGCATGGTGATCATTGGTGGTGAGTATTAAATGGGAATGCTGCCCCAGAGAACTTTGAGATCTTGGAAGCTTGGCAGCTTTTGATTTTCCACTGGTGACAGAAAATGTTAGTCTTGCTTTCCATGGATGAAACAGACCTGCCGTATGGGTTGGTTCAGAATCTTGGATGGCTTTTGTGCATTCTGACAAATGTTGTATCAGTTTTGTTTCTATATGGACTCTAGAGAGTCACATGCCTTGGTGTTGTGATTGTCCTATCGAAACTGTTCTAGCTTTGGATTGACACTTCCACTAATAGTTTCTGTGATATGTTGTGTTGCGATATGCCTGGTCACTATCCCCATGAGTGATTTTAAGCATCACGTTCAGCCACATTTCTGGCAGCTCTTACACTTTTTATGTTGAACAGGAAAAGGATGTATGAGCTCACTGTCACTGCTTGCAAATCAGTGCTTTAATCCAGATAGTGACACCCTGCTGTAACAAACCCTATAACTGTTGAATAACATACAGGCCTTTGTCTGCTCAGACCTGTGAAAGTGGAGAAGAGCTGTCCCTAACCATAACCCGGCTGCTGGCACAGGGGTTGATGGCTATTAATGTATCTGTATGCTAACACCTACATCAATAAATGCATTGGATAGCAAGTATGGGATTTAGAAGAAAGTTTGAGGGAAGATGAGCCAATTCTAATAGGATAGCTTAAAATTAATATTTTTTTAATAAAAAACCCAAACAATTAGTAGTATGAAGTAATGAAGCAAAAATTTACATACAATAAACCATTTAGAAATTTAGAATTATTACAATTGCTTTTATTATGTTATTTGCAACAGCCCTCCTCCCCTTCTAGCTTCAGAAAGACAGAATGATAGTTTGTTACAAAGGAAGAAGAAAATAAAAAGGAAGTAAGAATACATAATTATACTTATTAGAAGAAATAGTCAGAAACTGATTAGTGTGGGAGGAATTAATTATTAAATCTACCCACGCTCTGTTTTTTAATTTTTTGCTATTCAATTATGCATCAGTAAATGTTATCATGCAATCACTGGCAAGGTGCTAATTAGTATTTATGAATTGCTGCTTTTTATGTCTGACCTTTTGATAATTTCCATTTGTGGAGATGGTTTTAGTATACAGTGATCTTAAAGAAGTGTTCTTTATTTTTCTTTTTTCCTCCCCAGATCTGAATATTTGATACACTGTTGTAGTACCAGTGACTTACATTCCTCTTTTATTTTAGCTAATAAAAATGAAAGTGTTCATGTACAGAAAGGTGCACCTCTAAATCACTGAATTAAAACAATTATTAAAGTTATATAAAGAAATATATGTAAATGATTCATCAGTGGAAAGTGCTGTGAAAGGTAGTAAACAAATTCCTCTTAAAACAAAGTCTTTTATCTAGGTGCCTACAGTGGATTTAGATGCCAGCATTTCACCAGACACTTAAGAAGATTTTATTTTTAAATTATTTATGATTCCTTAAACATAGCAGAGGTCACTGGTGTTATCTTTACCAACTATTTGCACCCACCAGTATAACATAATTTGGAAAATACCAGAGATTAAAGGGTATTGTGGGATTGAATGGGGTCATAGCTAATCAAGCTGACTGTGAGGGGATCGCAGTCAGTGCTGCTCAGACACTGGTCCAAAAGAAAGCTTCCACTGTGAAAGAAAAGCGCATTATTCCTTTGATTTCCATCCTGCCCTGCTGACATGCTTTGTGCCTCTGCTAGAATGGACATTTTCATGGGTACAACTGTGCCAAAATCTATTCAAATGTTCTTCACTTCAAAACAAAAAAACGTTAACAGGGAGCCACTGTTTGGTTTCATCAAGAGAACTGAAAAAAAGGACTCTCATTAACTTATATGTGTACAAATTCTATATTTGAATGTATCTTAGACTTGTGTCAAGTCTTTGATTTTAGTATTAAAACACCCTTTCTTGATGCTGCAGATTCATCGCTAGTTGAAACACTCCTCTGTGCCTCACAAGACGGATTTCAGGGCACTTGTTCTCTTGAGGAAAGGGGCTTGTCTGGATTAGAATTGCAGAGTCTTAAAGTTGAATTACCACAACTTGTGCTTTTCAGGTTATGAGTTACGTTGCTTGCTTATGGGACAGAAGTTTACTTTCTAGCAGGCTGATTTAAAGCCTGTTTAGGTGCTAAAACTGTGTGGTGGTGGGGATTTGGGGGGCTGGTGATTGGTTTGGGTTTTTTTTTTTTGCATCTAAGAACAGTTTTGATAATCAGAAAATTGTATTTGACCAAAATGTGTTAAGTCACTCTGGTCACACAGTATGATGTAATGCTCTTTCAGGCTGTAGTCACCTTCTGTACTAGGAGTAGTGTGGCTCCTTCATGATGTCATCCATCCTCAATGAGCAGCACATAAGTGGAATAAATAAACCATGGCTGGGTTGTTATTTTTTTTTACTGTTTTATGTTTTCTGAGGGTTTCTTGGTGAGATTTTACAACTGAGCTAAGTTTGATATATGCATATTGTGCCATCCAATACAAATATGCCCTTGCCTCACTTTTTTCCACTTGAACAGTATAAATTAACTTTGTGGACTTGACTTGATAAATATTAAATGTTACATTATGTTCTAGATGTAAAATTAAACTTAATGTCAATTTTTTAATGTCATCTTTATATCTTATAAAAGTGGTTTTGAAATTTATTGAAACATAAAGATGCTCCTGTCCCACAATAACTCTACAACTGAAAGTGGATATGGACAAGTTTGCATTTTTGGATTCACTATTGCTGTGATGTCTGCTGTTTGGGTTTTTTGTGACATATTTTCCTTTAAAAATATAGAAGTCGGACAGAGACATGTCAATGTTATACTAACATGATTTAACTAAGTACAGCAACAGTTCTTTGAACAGCAAAATAAATAAGGTCTCTAATTTGATTCAATAAATGATAAATACATTAATAATAAAAATAAATAATAATAAGTAATAGTTAAATTAATAATAGTAATTACCAATGGCAAAATGGAAAAATAAATTTATCTCATTTCTGATAAGGAAGTACTGTTTCCATTGCTAGTTATATTGCATTAATGAAGAGTTACTGTTCAGCAAAGCAAATGCAGAGATTCATTAAGGTCAACATCTTAGAACAGTTGTGTTCTTTTAGAACTCATTCCTTCTGATGAATTTTAAAGTTTATTTTCCATTTTTTGCCATCTTAAAGTCAGTGGTGCTTGTGCCTTTTATATACTGCAAAAATACTTGGTGAAATGACAAAATATATTTTGGTTTTTGAGAGATGAGACTTTTGTGGCCAGTTCAATTTTGTGATCATACGCAGTTAAACCCGGTCATGTTCATTTATTTTTTTAATTTACCTTAATGTCAGTCAGCTTCTGGTTTGAGTTTCTTCTTTCATAAGAATTTGAATGTAAAACTGCTCTGAGAAAAGTTCCAATAAAAACAAAGCCCCATGTGCACATACAAAGCCAAAGGTACCTTTCTGTTTACTGGGCTTTTGTTCTGTTTAAGCAGGATATGCCATTTATATAATTTCAGTGTGTTGGGTCCCTAATGTAACTGAATCAGCTTATCTGGGAGCTGCACTGAGATCCTTAATGAACAGAGCCTTTAACTGAAGTCAATGCTGCTTACATCTGGAAAAGAACTGAGTAATGCTAAGGAGTTGTGGGAAGAGATGTCAAGGTGCTCTTTATTAATGATTTATGTTTGTGCTTTTTCAAATACAAACAAAATGGATTCTTGCTATTGATCTGAACTTGGATTTTCAGAACTTGGCAATAAATGCTATATTTAATAAGTGGAGATCTGTGATATTAAATTAATTAAAAGCAATTTTTGTGTATATTGGAAGAAAAATCTGTTTGAGTAGGAAGCACTGTATCCATTATCATCTTTTGATTTCTGCACTCTCTATTTAAAATCCAATTGAGTCCATATTTCCTGTAGAGCATTTAAGACTCCTGATCAGTCTTTTCTTTACTGGCCTCTTTGAAGCCACCACAGGGTAATCTGCAGGAATTCAGTTAAAAAAGACAGTAAGAAAAATACTTCTTAGCATTCTGGAAGGCAAGTGCTTTTGCATGAACTGATTCCTGAAATTCTTATTTAAAGGTTGGCAAAACTGCTTCCCTTTGCCTTCAACACCACCATCTTTCACATAACTCTTAAACTATAATAATAAACTAGTCTCACTAACTAATGTTGATTACATAATGATAAGTGGCATCTAGTTGCTAATTTTCCCTGAAATGCTAAAAAGAGATACGAGTGATTAATATTTTATAATATTTTCATTCACTTTCCAGATGCTGTGTAATAGTTCTGCTACTCTGTGATACTTCATAAAGCTGCAGATCTGATATGTGCCCATGCTGATTCACGTGATCTGTAGTCATGTTATACCAACAAAGAACTGCTAGTTGCAGCTTTATCTGGAGGAAGCCCAGAGCAGCCAAAACAAAATGCTTCTCAGAGGTAAGTGAATTTTACCTTTTTTTTTTTTTTCCTCCATTCTCTTCTGTATAGTGATGAATTTTGCTAAATTGGATCTGTGCAGTTGGTGTGGACTGAAATTCGTTGTAGGGAAGCAACAAACATAAAAGGAAAAGGGAAGTGACTCTAGCTCTGTGTTTTGAATTCTTTGTCTAAAGTTTATTTTATTTTTGAAGAAGGATTTTGTAATTAGGCTATCTGTTTGCTAGAGAATTTGTATGGAGTTTTTCCTTTTACACTCAGAAAATGGAGAAGTAGGACCTGGGAGCTGAAAGGCTTCTGTATGTCTTCTGGTCCACTACAGAAGTCCAGTAAGCAAATTAAGGGTATTGCCCCTTTCAATTTTATGGAATCTAGCCACTTTCACCTCCTTGTATGGTAAAGTGGGGAGATGAGTGGTTGAGAAAGCAGTACAGTACCTCTTGAGTGCGTACCAGTTGGGAAATAGGGACTGGAAGTACCCAATGAGCCATAAGTGGACACAACCCTGACTTAAAGAGCTTCCTTGGGGAAATCTGAAAACAGGCCTTGTTGTGGACACTTTGGGGATGGCTCTTAGGGTCTTGCTGTGTGAAGTCTTTGTTACGGACACTGATATCACGCTGCACTCTGGAGTGATTTGTCTTCTGTAGATGGACAAGTGGGAGATCACTGTTGTGTATGTCTGGAGTAAAAGACTGGAAGAAATTCTATGGATTTGATTTGACCTCTGCAGCAAATGAGCTATGGAAATCCTTGAAATTCTCACCCAGAAAAATGAAAAGGATGAATTTTCCTCATCAAAAGGCTTTCAATGGTTTAACTTATTTTTGTTTCTATAAAGATAAAATCCCTTTTATATCCATGCCTCTCAATCTTGCTTTTGAGTATTTCCTAATAGTTTTAGCTGAGACAAGACATACTTGTCATGTTGGGCTTAATTTTCTTCCTGAGCATGATTATAGTGAAAAACATTAGACAAAGGAGTAGGAGGAGAAGGAAAAGCTTCTGGAATTGTGCATGTGGGCTGTAGCTAGAACCCCACAGGTAAGTTGATGAGCGTGGTGAGAGCCTGCCTGCCCAGCTTATTAATGCTCAACATTGTGATACTGGTGCTTTGAAAATGTCCTTGGAATGAAGACTCCTCACAGAGGAGGATGATGATGCACCGTGTCATTCTCTATATGTTATGTTGCAGCAGTTCATACTTCTAGGATACTGATAGCAGTGTTATATGAGTTCATGCTGTTACCGTGATTATACTTTAAATATAATTGTCTCAAAAGCTACAAGCAAAGGCCTGAAAACTTAGGAAGCTGAAGGCGAGAAGGGGTTATATTTTTTTCATTCATGGTTGAAAGCTTTTCTTAAACCTTTGTTGCAATTCACACTTTGACTCTTGGAAATCTCAGTCAATTTGCAGAAGCTGGAGTCTTTACTGATCAGCTTCTAGTACATTTTGAGACTGATCAGTAACTTGTTCTTCTAAAACTTAATGGCACAGTAGGCACAGGGCAAAAGGCTCTCTTTCAGTTTCTGCCTCATGCATCCGTAATGGTTAGAGATGTGTGTTTTGCCTCTTCCTTGTAGGATAGCCTCTCCTGCAGTAAAAGCAACAAAAATAACATGTAATCGACTCAGTAACAGCATATTGGTTTGTACCCCACCAGCTAAATCCACACATGACCACAATGCTGAAAGCTTTTTCTCTTCCTCGGTAACAGTATAAAGTGGAGAATAATATGAAATAAGTGCACAGCTTGCCCACAGATGTCAGAAGCCAAAGTCAGTGAAACCTGTAATTTAGATGATCTGGCAAAGATTTCAAATTTTGGGAAGGCCTTTTTGGATCTCTTTATGATCTTGGCTTTTTCCAAAGTCTCTGTGAGTGTTCAACAGGGATCAGCATAGTTCTTAATTTTTCTTCCTTAATTTCTGTATGTGGATGCTTAACCGTTTGCCCTATGTGCTGTGGTTCTTCATTTAACTAGATAAGAATCCAGTATTAGATTCAGTTCAGTCTTGATCATCTGAATCTCATTTACTTCCTGCTATTAAATTATGATGACAGGTCATAATGATTTATTAATAAACATTTGATAACTTCATCCATAATCTTGTTCTCGCTCTATCCCTTTGTGTATGTATTTGTGGTATAATGTTGAGCTAATATATGGAGTGTCTATAATACAAATTCAGCAATCAAAATTTTCCAGGTTTGGATAAGTATATTGGAAGAAGTTTACTCATTCATAGCAAATATTGAGAGCTGTGTAAAATGAAAGTAAAAACGTTTTGTCGTGGACAGAGTTATAAATTTTTGTTAGGAGAGTAAGATACATGTGATGTTGACAATCAAAACAGTTGGGGAAGGAATGGTAAAAAGCATAAGAGGAATATTGTGAGCTCAAAGAACTCGTGAAAAAGCAAGAAGTTTTACACAGTGATCTTTAGTTAGCTTCTGATACAGACTTTAGCAGCTAATTTTCAGGCAGTCAGATACTAAAGTATTTTGTCCCTTTGCAGGAATTTAGGATGCTAATGAACGATTAAGCTTCACTAACAAGCTGCCTAATTTCACTCACAATGATTTAACAAAAGTATTTTCCATCTGGGAAATACTAGAAACAAACAACTCGTAATTTTTTTGGCAACAAATTTATTGTTCTTTCTGAGGCTGCATTATCATGGAGTTGTGTTTTTTCCTGGACCCTACCTGAAAAATACACATGGAAGAAGAAAAACTTATCCAGAAGACTATGTTAACACACTCTCTACAGGTTTTTCTTCAGAGATTGAGTGTCATAGTCTTCAAAGGAAAGATCTAAAACTAAATAATAACTAAAAGCACATGTGTGATAGGCATTTTTTTTTTGTATTGAATATGGATTTTATTTAAAGATACTGTTGTGTGATACTGTCTGTCATTTTCAGCACGCCCTTAAAAGTCGTATTCCTTCTTCCTGCTTCACCCTTTTTCTCTCTGATACAAATTAACTGTGTTTCCCACTTAGTTTCCAGTAAGGTTGTAAAATTTCCCTGTTATATTCGCTGTTATGGACATCAGAATAAATAGACACTGTTGTGGTGATTTTTTTTTTCTTTAAGGTTTTTTTCCTTGTTGCATTATAATATCTGGATATAGCATGGAAATGTACAGCGCAGGCATCTTTAGGTAGTGGAGAACAATACAAATAGCTTTTCTCCCAGGATCTCTCACTGCTCATGGCTAAAGGGATGCGTGATATGATTGTCATCAAAAAAATGGACAGGAAATTGCCTTTTATACTTGCGATAGGTCCTGTGTGTATTTGTTAGTATAAAAGAGTGCAGTAAGTGAATTTTTGAATAATAAATTCAAATATCTATAATTAATTGATTAATCTTCAATTTATATTCCAACTAGCCCACCCCTGGCAATGAGTTTTCCAAAGCCTGTTGAGGTCATATATGAGATGGACTGTCAGATTAAGCTTTTGCTGCAAGTCTGATTTGGAAGGAAGAAAAAAATAAAATAAAATGCTGGCATGCCTGTATTTTCTGGAATCTGTGTGTCACAAAGCAACTGCCACTGGTCGTACCAGCACTGTATTTTGTCTTTTGTTTCTTGGCAAGCTGACAAACCTGCTAATCTGAAGAATTGGTACCAAAACCTACAATGGTCACTGATAATAACTCTTCCCAAACTATTAAATTCCTTTCAAATAGTTTTGCCGTCAGGTATTTAAAAACTGCTGCAAATCTCTCAGTACCTTGACAACCTGTATCCTCTGTGTCCTTGGTGTGTGTACAGTTTTCAAACTTTTGTGGCTTGTCATGTAGTAATTTTACTGCATGTCTTAAATTAGGGGAAAGAAATTGTTACTCTTGAACTTTTGTAAAAACATGCTTGTGGGAATTTTGTTTCACATGAATGTGTCATGGCAACCAAATCGAGGGTTCTGGTATTGAATTCTAGATTTGGAATAATAAAAAGAAATCTACTAATTATTTCCATTGCAATAGTTTAGTTTATTAAAGCTATGAAGAAATCCTACAAACCTGCTTTTGCAAGTAAAGGAGCATCAGTAGAGAAATTTGGTTTATTATAATTACAAAACCAGATACTGTGAGAAGCAGATGTTTTGAGAAAGCTGAAAAATGGAGTTAAGTTTTAATGGGAGCTGTTGTTGTGGTTAAATAATGCATACCTCCAGCTACATAGGCGCTTACACATAGATATTCTAAAATCTTATGTTCCGGTGTGGGTACAATTAAAATGTCTTTTTATCATCCATTTAAGTGATGCTTGAAAACTAAGAATTTGAAATGTCTTCCCTGAAGCAAGAAACTATTCAATAACGATAACAATGGCTTATTCCCTATTGTACTGCGTGAGCTGTATTTTGCAGCACTAGCTTTCTGAAAAGAACTAACTTTTAGCAGCCTGAATTGCTGAAATCTGGAAATTATGTTCTCTGCAACAGGAAAAATGCAAAGATCTAAGCATTTCATAGAACCACTATACAGTGTATCCTGTTCCAATAGTATTTGTTTTTTTATTGACCTCATTTGTATTTCTACCTCTTTTCCTGATCAAATTTTCCCTTTAGTTTTTGGATCGTTTATAAGATGTGTTAGATTTGAATGTATGAAAGGGTTGGTTTGAGTGAGCTAGGCTGGCAGGGAGTGTGATGCAGTGAGATGTATTTCTCTTTCAGGCATGGGTCCTTCTGCCCTATTCTGCTAACATTTGCTAAACTTGTCCTTTTTCATTCTTCAGACTCCAGCCCAGGCCACTGCTTCTACCAGGCAAGCCCCAGGCTCCTGAGTTATACTCCATTCTCTGAGCCAACTTTTCTGGCAGTTCCTAATGTTGGTACACATCTTCGTCTTTCACTGAGCAGTTTCTTCCTTTGCCCTGACTCTGGACAGGGCCCTTGCTCTTCGTCATCATTCACAAATCATCACTAGAAAGCAACTTTGGCCCACTGCAGGCAAATGCATGTCAAGTGCAGAGCCAAACTTTACTGTCTTTTAAGATGACCAAAGTATAATGGATAACAACTGTCACAGTAGTGTGCATGTATTGAAACTTCTCAAATAAAATAATTTATTTTTTTTTAAATTTAAGCCAAACTTTGCAATTAGTGTAGGGTTCTAAAATAGCCAAATATGTATGAAACTGATAAAATTGCTGATGTTTCAGGCTGTCTTAATTGTGGGCAAATCTACAAGATGTTTTTCAATATACTAAATTCATTCAGATTGTAGATTTATGCAGAATGAGTGGGAAATAATTCCAACATCCTTGTTAGAAATAACTGTTTAAAAGTCTTTACTCTTAACAAAAGGTAAGTTTACTGTAAGCAATATGTAAAGATGGGATGAGTATCTCAAATACGGTACTCGCTTAGAATTCTGTGGGGAGAAGTTAAAGTAGTTATCAGAATAATAGGATATTTTAACCTTCTTTTTGGAATACACAAGGCCCATCACTGTTGCATTTAATGTATCATCATTTTCTTGGATTGCTCTGCTCTGTCCTTTTCTGTCTTCTATTATCTAGTGCAGAAGTCTTGATGAAGAGAGACCATAATAAAGACCATAATTTTGTATACAGCTAATCGTAAGGAAAAAAGTTCTTAAATGTCTGGTAAAGACAGCAATTCTTCAGGGACAATGCAGTTTAGTTTCTTTTACTTTGTATTTTGTATGCATGTTGCTATTAATTATGGAGATTGTAAACTCAACATTCCTGAAAATGTCGTAGTCAAATAAATGCAACTGACTTATGATATACCTCACAAGAAATCTTCAGAGAGCTAAATACTTTGCCTTGCATAAAGAATTGTTAGAACTCTTTCTGAATATACTTTTGAAATAAAGCAAAGGCTTAGAGCATGCAGTCAGACCTTTCTAGGGACTTGAATGGATTAAATACCAATACTCATTTCTTAGTATAAATTAAGCTATCTTAATCTGTTTTGACACATTTTTGGTGATGTGGTTACTGATGAAAGATTAATTTTTTGTTGCTGGCTACTGATTTGAGAGTTAGGTAATTCTAGGTCATCCTGGTCTGGTTGGTTGGTTTGATCAAGAACTGAGTGTAAAGCATTTTGCTAGCAGATTTGCACTGCAGGTAACGGGGTTTTGTTTGTTTGGGGGGTGGGTGGGTGGGTGGTGTAGTGTTTTTGTGGGGTTTTTTGCTTCTTTTTAAAGCAAACAAACAAAAAAACCCCACCAAAAACCAAGCAGTGATTATCTGTGTGTCTGTTGACATAAGTTGATTATATAACTCAACATTTTACAAATTGGGAGAATCCTAAAATCAGATTCAGTAATTGCATTAATAGATGTAACAGTTTGTATGTGAATTATTTTTACTCCCTCATATGAAATTATTTTACAATGTTGTGCTCTGGATTAATTCATCAGTTTAATTGTGTGACTGAAAAGGTCAATGAAATGTGCTGCGAGTCCTGAAGGTCTAAGCTGTATTGCAGCTTATAATTTACGAGTACTCATCAGAAAAGAAAGTCAGAATATGTGACAGATGAGATTTTCCAAATGAAAATAAGCAACAAAATGGGTTCTCCAGCACAAGCACTTCTTAGACCTTGACAATGTAATTGCTTTCAGCCTGCTAACATTAGATGTACCTGAGCATTTTGACCAGCATCCAGCTGTTCTTTCTCCCTACATAGCAATTCCTGTTCTCAAAATTAGCATTTGTCTCTTATTTTAACCTTAATTAGTTTATAAGTAAGCTTTATTTAATCTAGAATGTAAATGCTCATCTAATTACCTACTTCTACGTGTCTGCAGACCTTGAATGGCTGCCTGCTTAAATCAAATGATTACCTTGCAAAAAAAAGTGATAATGAAAAGTTCTCTCGTCAGTTGCAGAAGAGAACAAGATATACTTGTGTAGTCAGAGGAAGATTATTCTTTTATAAAAGAAAATTCATAATAACCATTCAATCAGTCAGTTTAACAGTGCAACGCTCCGTTGTGCTACTGTGTACCAGATAGAGTTCACTTGGTGACTGTGTGACCTGGTTGGCATTCTTGTTTCAATTTTTTTCACTTTTTAAGGGGCTCTCAGCCAAAAGGTGAACCTATAGGGAGACTTTCACTTGAATTTCCCAAAGAAGGCCAAAGGTAATTAACAGTGTAAAAAATCCAGGTGATCAGAAAAGATGTAGTGATATGCAAACTTTCTCTTCAGATGAATTAACAGGAAAAGAAAAGGATGACAATCACTCTCATTTTCTGTAAAATCCTACTGGTTAAAATATAGATGTAGGACTGGGAGTGTTCAACTTGTCTCTCTCAGGAGCACATCATGGTTCAAAATACCAGCTGATTATTTTTGCCCACTTGGGTGCAGTGACTGGACCTTGCTGTGAAAAGGTCACATAAAACTTTAATTAGGAGAGGAAGAAAAGGCATGGGAAACACTCTGCAGCCTGGAAGTGCCCCTGCTCTGCTTTCCCTTGTGACTTTCCAGAGGAGTACAGCATCAGCAGAGTTGCCTTTTTCCCCCCAAAACCACCAATAAGGTGGGTGGCTGAGGCTTTTGGTGAGACATACACCTTCGGGATGCCATGCTGGAGGAGGGTTTTGAGCACTCATTACCATTGTCTTACACAAGCTCTCAGATCATAGGTATGCTATTTCCCAACTCAAAAGGTGGGAAATTATTGCTCTTAGATTAGTAAGCAGCACTCAAGTGGTGCTTTCTGATTTACTTTGCAAGACCGAGAAAGAAATGAAGCAATTTCTTTAAAGCAGAGTAGAAAGCTCTGTGCAGCTAGGAAAGGCAGCTTTTCACCTGCCTGTCAAAGAAAAGTGAAAAAATGTAATTGTAGTTGTTGTGAAATATACATGTCTTTGGTATCTAGGCCCTGGATGCTTTTAGGGTTGGCTGGGGTTTTTTAGTTCTTTTCAGCTCCTGCTTAAAAGTTCATCTTTATAAATCATTACCTGCACTGAAGACTGGGCCTCAGATCTATAACAGGGCTTGTAGTGCCCATGTGTCTGCTCTTACCTGAGATACTAAAGGTGATGAAAGGCTTTGAATAGCCAGAACTTTCCCTTAGTTGACCTTTCCTTAGAGACTAAGTTTTTCTAAACCTACTTATCCTAAGCTGTTACTTTTAGTTCATTCAGTTTTTGTTCAGAATTTATCCTCTTTAAAAATAGATCTCTTGTGTAACTGTCATGCACATTTTCACCCAGTGTTTGTGGTTTTTAATGTATGTAAAAAAGGCTTTGGGGAGGAGAAAGATGATACCACTGAATCTGACTTTTTTATTTTTAAAATTCTTTTAATTATGGCTGCAGTTTCTTTTTGTATTTGAAATGGAATATTTTAACTACTGTACTGTTGGATAAAACAAAAGCTCACTATATTGACAGCAAGTCCTTAAAAATCAACATAAGTTTCAAAAATTTGGATTGTAACCTTTTCCATTTTAATATTATTTTATGTATTGACATTAAATGTTTATGTGAAACTTAACTGAGATGGACAGTGCCTAGTGGGACTGGGTTTAAAATATTCAGAGCTGTATTTTAAGACACAGAACTAAATGGATATATTGCCAATGGCAAGCTTCATTGAAAAGGAAATACTAATTCTGCAATACTAACTTTCACTTTAAATCAAAGATGCCTGGATGTTTAGACTATTAACACAGGATAATGCTTTTTCTGTTAGTGAATGTTCTGTGACCATTGTAGAAACGGGAGCTTGCTTTATTGTACAACATTAGAAAGATACTTGAGAATAGATGGCTTAAAATAACTTCTAACCTTATGGACCTGAAGAGCATAGCAAGATGATGCTCTTCATTAAAACAAATGGAGAGGGGAAAAGACTGGAAATCAGTGTGAAAAGCATTAGGTGACTGAAAAAGCAGACCTCCCCAGGCTGCAGGAGGGGTCTGTGCTCCCCATCATCTTCCATGGGCTGCAGGGGGACAACCCGCCCCACCACAGTCTTCTCCACCGGCTGCAGAGGAATCTTCTCCAGTGCCTGGAATGCCTCCTTCCCCCTCCTTCTTCACTGACCTTGGTGTCAGCAAAGTTTCTTACATCTTCTCACCCCCTTCTCTGGCAGTAAAAGGCTGCTGCTAGGAAATGGGCAGCTTTTTGCCTTCTAAATATATTATCACAGAGGTGCTACCACTCGTGTTGATTGGCTTGGTCTTGAGTAGTGTTGGGGTCTGTATTGGAGCCAGCTGGTATTGACTGTTGGACCTGGGGGAAGTTTCTGGCAGTTTCTCCCGAAGTCATCCCTATAGCTGCCCCCCACCACTAAAGCCTGGCCACACAAACCCAAAACAGCGTAGGCTGAACTCCTGAGGTTCCTGAGGATCCTCTGTGTTCTCAAGTGAAATTTGAAATAGTTTAAGTTTTTCTTCTAAATGCTATATAGTTAAAGTTTGTTTTTTATTGTCCAGACAAGTAATGTGCTGGTGCTCGTGTTCTCTGCTGTAACTGTTTCTTCAGCAGCAGTTACTGGATACAGCCAAGAAGGCTATTTTGTGAGAAGTGATCATATGATATTGGAATGTGATTTCTATGTTGTAAATGCCTCTCAAAAATCAAGGAATTAAGTTCAACAGATCTTAGTGGAACTGAACATCTAAATTCTATGAATCAAGGCTCCATTGCTATTTTGAAACAGTTATGATAGATAAGGTTCAGAATTACTAGTTCAGATTGTTACAAAATAAAGGAGAAAGTTTTTATTTAGTTTAAAAACTCTATCTTCTTCCCCAAAGAATAATTGATGAAAAGCCTGAAGGGTTCAATGTACAGTACAAACCTCAGTGTCAGTTTGCATTTGGATCTGCTACTAAAAGTCTTTCTGTTGTTGGCCAAGCTGGTATTACAGAGAATTTTATTTAACTTCTTGTTTTTGTGAGACTGGTGTTTATGCAACTGTATTGCAGATCACTTTCTTTAGTGCTGAATTTTAGTTTTTCTGATGAAAAACATGGATAATGCCAAAGAATACACAGTGCTGTCAAAAAAACCAATTCAGGACCACATGGTATTTTTTTTTTAATGTGGAGGGATTTTGATTTGATCTCTAATAGTTTGGGGTTTTTTCCTTTGAGGGGATCACCAACAACACACATGGGGCCAGCACATACCCCATTATTTTTTTATTTACTACATCAGTGTGGGATGTATCCTAAATATTGACTGAGTTAGGAAATAGTGAAGAGGCAGCAATGTGGGTTATGCTTTGCTGGGGGAATGCTTGTATTTGGCCTAAGCTAATTCAGATGTTTGAGTGTAGGTGACAGTCGTCCAGACTATGTGGTGAAGACATATTGATACTGACAAGTCCTCACCCTATATGGTCTATGAGATCTGATGACATAACAGCATGAATTAATATGGCTGCAGTATGGAAATGACATAGAATACTAATCAAATTGAAGTTACAGTTCTTGAGTTGTTCACTTAAATTTTAACCATCTTTTCAAAAACAAAAAGTAAATAATATTATGACCTGTCTCTAAGATTTATTTGTAACAAATCCAGCAATTTTTAGCTTTATAGGAAGTCACAATTCAACTGTGACATCTTTCATAGCAGAAATGCTATTCCAGACATCATAAATGACATTTCCCTTTGAGCTAGGCTGCAGATGAAGAAGCACCAATACCTGTTCAGAAGCTGATTTAGAGTTAACAGGGGGACAATTTTACTATGCTACAGTACATA
This sequence comes from Hypotaenidia okinawae, assembly GCA_027925045.1. Lineage (NCBI taxonomy): Eukaryota > Metazoa > Chordata > Aves > Gruiformes > Rallidae > Hypotaenidia > Hypotaenidia okinawae. The sequence goes on from BSDF01000010.1 coordinate 12,699,084, forward strand.
AACACTCTACACTGACAGCGTTTTATAGCTGGTCACAATGCTGATAAATATATTTTATGGAATATCTGCTTGTAATGTGCAGAGAGAGGCAGGAGAATTCTCAGTTTTATTTTGGTTTATTTTATGTTGTCATTTTAATATGACTTAGAATAAGCCTGATAGGCTGTTAAGAACTAGCAGATATACTTTGCTCTTAGTTACACTGATGTAAATTACAGTTTACTGTCTTTGGTAAAGGTGTTCCACGCTCTTAGAACAATTTGCAGATTGTAGCCATGCTTTATGGCATCACAGAGATGTAAAATGAGAGAAAATGAAAAAAGCATCCAACATTTCCTGGCAATTATTATTGTTTGTTGGGTGGGGTTGGTTTTTTTTTGATCCTGCAAACCTCCCAAATCACTACAAAAAACACCAAAAACCCCTGCACAGAATCTTTGTAATTGTGCTACACTTTTACATCATGGAGTAACAACAATCTCTTCTGATGAAAAGCTAATTATAATGTTTACCTTAGGCTGTGTCTAAAGAGTTTGCTGTTGACACTGAAATAGTGAGGTTGATGCCTACAGAGGGCTGGCTTCCAAAATTTTAAGTTTCTTTACCAGTCATTCTAGTTTAATATGTCATAAACTTTGTGATCCTCCATTAATTAATTTTTAGTCATCTTTACTGTGCACATTAGAACAGGGGAATACAGGACTAGGAAGCTCTAATCATGCTTGTACAGCCAATGTGGGAAGTCCCTGGAGCCCTATTGTTAAACTTGCAGTTTGTGGTGTTGTTTTTACCTGAATAGTTGAAGAAACTGTGAATTAAAATTCCTGGATGTACTCTTCAGCACTGTTAGGACACCCAAGGGAGCTTCAAATATTGCCTAAATCCTGCTAAACCTTCCTAGCCCCAGAGGCTTCTCCCATCGTGCCTGGGAAGCACCAGGGTAGACTGGGACTCACTGTGAAGCTCCTTTTTTCCATCTCTACCCTCTATGCAGAGCACAAGGAAGGAGACGAGTAGAATATGAGAGCTGTTCTCTGCAATTTTCTACTGTTCTGTTACAGATCCTTCACGATGAGTCTCCTTCTTACCAGCTGGCTTAATTTGTTTAAGGGTCCTTTAGACAGTGGAAAGGAAAATCTTGTTCGCAGCAGCGTAGGTACATGATTTAACCTCTGTGACTCTGGAAGGTGTGGGAATGGATTTGCAAATATCAGGCCTGCCTTCCTGCGTAGCTCTGGCTGGGACTGCGCTGAAGGCAGGTACCTTGTAAATCTTCATTAGTGTCAAGGGGAGGCTATTGACACAGGTCTCAGAATTACCATAGTACAAAGTGTACAATTCCCGACCTCTAGCTCGTACATGGAGATGATTGAGATGCGCTGCTTTCTGCCTCTACAGACCAGTGCGATCTGCAGTAGGGGTTTTCAGTCTCCCAAAATATTTTTCAAGGCATGATGAGCTTGGGAAAGTGTCCCAGGAATCATAGTATGTCAGTATCAGATGCAGTGTGCCTTTGTTCAGTGTTGATGTAATGCTCTAATGACCATGTTTTCCTATGGCAAGGGAGCTATCCTGGCTGAGCGATGCCTTAACCAAGTTAGGAGGAAAACATAACACAATAGCGATTGTCTCCATTCTTTTCTCACAACTCATTGCAGTGTAGTGAAGCTAGCAGTGGTTATGGCAATGCTTGCAATTTCAGGTTTAGCACTGAATTTATAGGATTTCTTTTGCTTGTGTCTGTTTGCCTCTCTCTGAGTGCACCCCAGGATGATCGGTTTTAGGGAAGAATCTTGCAGTTCTTCCTTCTGCTGCCCCAAACTGGCTATGCTAGAACTATGAACCATCATTTTACCTAGAAAATTGTCAGACACTCAGGTTTCACTTGTCAGACCTCAGAACTAGTATAATGTATATTATAGTAGTAGCGAAGCATGTGTGGGGATTTTGGAAGCGATAAAGAACAAAGTGCAGATTTCATGTCAGCTAAGCTGCATTTGTGTTACAAGGAAAAAAATGTATGTTTCTTACTCCATAAGAAGCCTGAATTGCCTTAATTGTTTTCCTGTCTCTCTTGTATACATCTGCCTAACCCCACAGTCCAATCTCTTATGTTTAAACAAGACTCAGAACATGCCAACAAGGTTACAATATATAAATAAGAATTTGAGCCATACTCTGGATTCCACCCAAGGGTCTTTATCAGCACTCATGTGAACAGGTGCTAAGGTGGATGTGCTTGAATTCAGTCATACGCTTCTGAGTACCATTGTGCTTTATTATGCTAGCATGATAGACCACATAAGCTAGAAATAAATCTGACTGATTGCAGAGCCCAAAGTAAAGTGACACAACTGAGACATCTGGCTTTGACACTGTCCCTTGAGAGCCCTTAAATGTCAGCCTTTAGAGTTAGTTTTTTGACTTATGTTGTAGCTGGAGCCTCTACCTTGTTACTTCAGCTAACAGTTATGTTTTTGTATCCTCATGGATTTGCCTTTGCTGTGATGATAGTTTTCCAGATCTGTGTGCTAACAGGGTCTCTGTATTGGTAAGCACACTGTGGAACTGTGCCCTTTTTAACAGTGCTATCATCAGCTTCACCTTTTGCTGCCTGGCTGGGATTTATGAGAATGCCTTGCATAGGTTTCAATTTTGTTTTGGTTTTCTTCTCAAAAAAGCCACATAGATTTTCTCACCATAAATTGTGGGAGAAATTGTCCATCCTTCTAGCAATGGTGAATTACAGGTGGACAATGAGGGTCTACAAGTGTTTTATCTTGCAGTCAGAGCTGCCTAGCAGTCCAACCAGGAGGTGGGACCTGAGCCTGGCAGTTTAGTTAAAAGCACCACTGGTTTCATGTCAAATAGTTCTGTGGTTTGGTTGGAAAGAGGTCAAGACCAATGGCTGTGGAAGAGCCCAGGTTAACCATGGTGTGAATACAAGTATTAGTCAGTAGTAATGCAAGGACAGACAGGTTCTTTAAGTGGGTAAGTGCTAGTGAGGCCTGCAACTTGACAGAGATCTTTCTAGTTTTTCCACTAGCATTGAATTTGTATTGATTTCTATTTCAGAAGTTACATTACATTAATCTTGTTTTTATTTCTATTGCAAACCTTAGTAGAATAAAAAATGAAGGTCCCCATTGATGTAAAAATCAGTCTTTGAAGCTGTGTGTGCTTGTGCTGATTGGAAAGTAATACTACTGTGGTTAACCCCACTGAGTTTCAGGAGGTGTAATTACTGCTATTTATTGACATCTTTGTTACTGAGAGTACCCACTCTGGCTCTTCACCTGGCTCTGTTGTGCTTTTCTTAAAGTTATTTTTCCTTCTTCTCAAAAACATGTGTCTTGAAAGAACAGTCAGTTTGTCTCTGAATAATTAAATCTTTATAATACAACTTCTGTTATGCACCTTGCATCTGATACCAGCTCTGCCATCAGGAAGAAGCAAAAATTAAATTGTTGGAGAAGAATGAAATAATTTGTTTTGCTTTCTTTACTGATCAGTTATACACAAAGATGTGGGAAAGCAACAAATACTGAGATGTACATTTATAAGCACACTCTTAAAGCCCTGGAAGTTTTAAAACCTTTATAGTACATGTGAATATAAAGATTTTTTTTTGTGATGTGGTCTGAAGAAACACAGTTAATGACTTGCCAGGCATTGTATTTTGAAAATGTTCCTTTAAACTGAGCTGATATTTCACTGTAGGTTTTTCTACTAGAAATATTCTTATAGTTGCTGGGTAATGATGCAATAAATTCACCCCAGAGCTTGTTACAGTTAATAACCTGTAAAGGGCAAAGGTATTTGGACAATGCACATTAAATGAGACCTGTAACAATTACTAATAGTGTAAGTTATTACTTCTTTTGTCCTTCAAAGGAATGTCATTTTGTGGAAAAAGATAGAGGTCAACTTATTTTCTACATGTTTAATCTTTACAGCCAGTGACTTCTTTGTGAATAAATAATATGCCTTCTTCAGAAGACAAGCATCAAATCTGAACAATTATCAAAGACATTAGGATACTCTGCTAATATATTTCATGCTTCAAAAGCTACAGCTGCCAGACGTTTGTAGCAATCAACATTTTTTTTTTGCTGTTTTTCATATATTAACAACATACTGGAGGTAATAGTTATGACCCTGGCCGCCCCCACTCTTTCAGATAAATTTACTGGCTCTATTGATTCACTTAATGTTCCTCTGTGGCTATTTCATAAGCAGGTACCATTTCAGAAGACAAGCAGCCTCTTATTTCCCTTTCTCTGTAAAATGCTGAATACATTATTTTTTTTCAGACAACACATTTCAATGTTTGACTAAAATTACCTTTTCTACCACTGTAATCTGTAAATTAGAAAGCTGAACAATAGAGCTGCAATAGATAAAGGCTTTGTCTTTCATAGCCTGTCAAGTCATTCTTCAGTTCTTTAATAAACTAAGTCTGGTGATTGCAGTGCAAGCCCTGGTGTAAAATACTCCACAGGAGAGAGCTGTCTCCATTTATTGGAACTAATGTTTGTGTGGTTGAGGTTAGAAGGGTCTTTGGTAAATTCTTGCATATAGAATGAATTATTTCAAAACCTGGAAAACTAAAGATGCAGGGGGTTTCTAGGTCAAGGCTTATACTGCAGGCAGAAGAGCTCGAATAAAGGAATCTGCATTATGTGCTGTCTCCATTTAGAAGACTTAAGTTTCCAATCCTGTCTCTCTTGCTTGACCTTCACCCAGAATAGACTGTAATAAAAACTATTTTTATAAAGGGGAAAAAGGAAGCACAGACAGTGTAGCTATAACAACGTAAGATTACCTGTGGATTTACAAGTAGGGGATGTTGCTTCTTTGTTTATAGCAATGAATCTCACTTGTGCTAATAAGCAGTATTGTCTCTGCCCTGCTAATGCTGGGCAAAGTCATTGTCGTGTTCTCAGCCAGTGCTAGCTGTGCACTGTGGCAGTGAGCTGTTTTCTGTCTCACACTGGACTAAAAAGGAATCAATCTCAATGAGAAAAAGGAATTGCAAAATTATTTTATGGGAAAATGAGCCCTCACCTTTCATGGTAAAAGCAACCAAGGCCTTGTGAATCTTCTGCCATTTCTCACTGTTATTCAGATAGCCAAAGAATAAAAGACTGAACAGATATTCACCCTGAGGTGAAACTGGGTGCATGCAGCTCCCTTCTTGCATCTCCCCTTCTTTTTTGTTAAATTTGGGCTGAGATATGCCCCAGTGTGTCCTGGTTGTGAAGGGAGGATGAGAGGAATGGAAGAGTATTGGGATGAGCCAGGGTGATACCTGTCCTATTAGCTTTGTTCTCTGTGAAATGAAGGAATGATAGATGAGGAAAAGTTGTGTGTAGGGACGTTAAAATAGCCTGCTGCAAGTAGCAACTGTGCTGTTAAAGTTATGTTCTGAAATGCAATATTATTTATGTGATTATGTGCTATTCAAAGTTTGTTGCTATTGCTGTAGCAATTGCAGGCAAGATATATTTGAATGTACATTTGTAGATTTTTAAAGTCTTTTAACAGTTGACTGCTTTTGCGAGGTCAGTAAAATTTTACTATAGATTTTGAAAGCTGGCCTATGATAGTGATATGTGACTGAAAGCTGGAGAGAGGAAAAATGCTATTTCACAGTGTGTTAGTACTGTAGTAGTAAAAGGAGCAGAATATTTTTATTTTTGTATAAAACCAGATCATCTCACTTGGAACACTTTATATAGTTTGTAACTTGTAAATTTGTAATTCAGTGAAAAATATCAATTTAAGAGATTGACTTTGCTGTTATGCAGTTGTTTGTGTTATTATAGTTTATGTTTTAATTAATAGTATTTGTAACTACTGTCCTACAAAAAACAGTGTCTGAAGCACCTACTTTCAGTTTTAGGGTACCTCAGAGATTTACTTCATGAAGTATGATTGAATTCTAGGTAGATCAATTGGGTATGTACACAGAGCTGTGTTCAGCAGGTTTGACTTCATATACCTGGTTCCTTAGGCATTAAGTTAATAGGGTTTTCCAGAAAGAAACCTGAGGTTTCTCTTACGCAGTGCTTGGTGAATAATTTGTTGCCACATTACTACAGCAGTGCTGTCTGTGCTGTCTGGTGGGTGAGGCGCCGGCTGTGCTGTGCCCCACACAGGAATTCGAATGTCTCCATGTGCTCTGAGCAGTGAGAGATGGTCTTCATTTGCTTATATGAAAGAACAACTCAGTTTTAACAGGTAATGGAAATAAAACCTCTTAACAGCTGTATTAAGATGGTTAACTATAATTAAAAACAAAAACCAATAACAAAACCCAGAACAGATTAGGTTTAGTATAAAACTAATGAAGATGGGGTTCTTGACTTCTGTTTCCTAAGTGCCTTGAAGTACATGCTTCCTCAGAGATAAAGTGTGTAAACAATAGTATTCATTACTCTTTATGAAGTATCAGGGGAAGTGGGATGAAACAAAGTCCTACATGGTTTTATTGCACCTGAAAGAAAATAGCACACTTGAATAAATACTTAAACACCTGCACTGAGTCCCATTGTCCATAATAATGAAAGAGAGATTCTTTCTTTCAGCATATAAATGGTGAAATAGATGTCACCTGCCTCTGACATTCTATTCTCAAGGTAAAGGGTTAGCAACAGACAAGATGCAAGGATGACTTCAAAGCATATATTGATATTTTATTTTTTAAAGAAGGGGGTATTTGCAATTTCTGTAAATTCCTAGCGTTCTCCTTGAGATGGTGAAGTTATGCCTCTGTACAGAACTATTAATGTAAAGCTGAAGCCAAATAAGTTTTCCAAGACTTTTCCCCCTTTGAATTTCTGAGCTTTTGGCAGACCTGCTTTCCCTGGGACTGGAGTTGAACAACTGCATTTAAAAATCTACCAACCTCTTTTCATTGCTCAGTTAACTTGTAAGTCTTGGCCCTTTATAAAAGGTGAGAGCTTTAGCTTACCAGAGGGTTTGGGGGCTAAACAGTGCCTAGCAGTTCAGTATACCAGCCTGCCTTAAGCCCATTTATTCTGTCTTAACTTGGAGAGTTGAAGCGTTTTGTTTGTCTGAACATTCATAAGACAGGTTGCAATGGATTGTAAGTTTATTAAAAAAGAAAAGCAATATTTGATCTGGGTCTCTCTTCCCCACATTATTATTCTTTAAAATTTTTATTCACTTATCTTTATAAGGTGTCATGGAGTGGTGATACTGGGAAAAGCAATTTTATAATGGTAAATTGTGGATGCATGCTTGTCATGTAAAGTCAACTGTATGTTCTTCTTGGACATGTGTTATGAGTAGGACTGATAGCTGTGATGTGAGCAAAAGTAATTCTATTGCCTGAGTGTAGGTAAGGCTTTGAGCTGCAGTACTACTCATTCTGGCACTACACTTCAAGACATACATGGACCAAAGACAACAGGAGTGATGCAGGAATGCATCTCAGGTTTGAAAAACTGATTTAAAAAAATTGAAAGAAGAATACTTCTTTGTTAGATTAAGTTTAAGAGAGAGGCATGACAAACCTCTGGTACTTTATAAAGAAAACAAAAAAATCCTCCCTCTCCCCTCCTATAATCCATAAATCCACACACCTCAAACCCTAGTAAAAGCCATTTCCCAAACCCTTTTAATGTGTAGGCTGGGACAGCAATCCATGAGGTCTGTTTACAGCAGCAAGCCTGGACAAGGATCTGTGTACATGCAGACTGCATCAGGTAGATGACCGTGAGGCCTTTGGGCTCAGGGCTGGCCTGTGTTGGACTTGGAAGCGTATTTATTTGGTATCTGGTGTATTTTGAGATGGAGAATGGACCAGATGATCTCTTAAGATGCTTTGTAGCTTTCCTAAGGTTTTTAAATAATAAATATCTTCTGAGTTCTTTAAGTCTAAGGTTGGTCACACTTATAACACTGTTGTGATCTTGGTATGGCTAACTTGCAGTTTATTTCATAGGCTTGTAGATTTCTTCTTGTATGGTTCAGAATTTCTGCCTGAAAACAATCTTAACAAGAAGTTTAATGACTGCCAGTGGGGCAGGTTAAAAGATGGTGGAGTGAGCTTACAGAGGCGAGGGATATTAAAAAAAAAAAACCGAAGAAGCCAGCATTTGGAGTAGCACTTGCAGATTTTTATAGCTTTTTAAAATATTACAGCGTGATTATGTCAAAAATTCTGGGTTTTATTTTTATAGAAACTTTATCTCCTTGCAAAAGTGGTAGCAACATTCTTTGCTCATTCTTCTTTGTGCTTGCCTCTTACGTTTGGCGTGTTGTTTTTTCCAAAAGCTGGAAGAAGTAGAATAAAGTGAAAGGATAACCAAAGAGGAGGGGAAGAAGGCAAGATAAAAGTAATAGAGGCAGTGCAGTTGTGAATTTAAAAAAGAAGTACTTGCACATCTAGTAGAAATAAATGCACTCAGAAGGAATGTGGCAGAGGGCAGAGAACAAAGGCAGACATATAATCAAATACAGAAGATGCAGTCTGTAATTTTTTTGTCTGATTCCACACCCTCCCATTCCTTTCATATGGTGACAGCGAGGCAATATAGATTTCTAAATAAAAAGTGCACCTCTCATAGAGTCTTGGAGTTCTGGGTACTTAATGATAAATGCACTTTTATCTAAAAAGGACAACAGACTGTACTGAAGTCTGACAGTCCATTTGAGAAAGTGCATAGCTGCTTTACCTTCAGAGTACAGCTGGGGTTGGACAAGCCCATTGTTCTATGGAGAACAGTGTTCAATTACCACTTTCTCTGCATGGGCGTAGCTGGACTGGCGGTGGTGGTGCTGAAGCTGGATTCTGAATATTTGCCACCATGATCTTTCTTGAATTGTATCTTCCCATCCTTGGGGAGATGTCAGCACTAGCTAGATGCCACCCACATGCTCAGAAGATGACAAACGTTCCCCTGTGGCTGGTTGTGAGCTATTCCCATGGACCCAGCACTGCTTTTTTCCATTGCCTAATAACTAGTCTGCCTAGGGATAACATATCCAGAGATCAGGGTTGGTGTGTTGGTGTTTCTGCTCCATGGTTTAAAGGGCATAAAGAAATTAATTACTTCTCTGGTAGAGTCCCTCTCCTGTCTGCCCGTGACAGGCTAGGTGGGGTTTGTTTCTTGGTTTTTTCTTGGGCAGGGTTGGTGGATTTGGAGTGTTACTTTTCTCCTATCATCTTTGTGTGGTTTTTGATAAAACAAGCCCTGAACTTGGCAAAGAGCAATTTACATTGTTGTTCTGAAATATATGATAATTTTTAGAAATTTCAGTAGTTGCTGTTCTACATTTGCTTAAGCTAAAACTCCTCACAGCACAGTAAGTTAGAAGGGGAGGAAACAGGATTATTTGCAAATCCTTATTAAAAAAATATCAATACCTCCCCCATCAGAGTCCTTACAGTAAAGAAGCAGTCCTTTATTCCTCCAGTATGCTATTATCTAAATTTGCAAGCATGCCTTTCAATGTGCTTGAGTAGTACTGACGCAATTAGAAGTGTAAACAAGACATAAAAGGAATGGAACAGCTGCCACCTTACTTCCAGGGTGGCTCCTATAGCACTTGAGTATGCTGGTGACACCCTGCCAGAACTAGTATCTGCCCCTCAGGACAATACAGCTCTTGAGGTGGTCTTTCAGAAAATGTGATTCCTGGAAGCAAAACACAAAATACAGAGACTTTGTTTTTTCCTAAAACTGTACTTACATTGGTCAAACCCCAGTGCCTTTATTCTCTCAGTATTATTACTATTATTTTATGTAATTATTATGCAATTTAATAATGCAGTACAAGTTGTACAGGATTACACGTATTATATTGTACAGTATTATTGCTATTATCTCAGTAGCTCTCTTCTGGTTTTACTTCAGAATCTTTATCTTGTTCATTTCTTCTTTCTTTTCCACACTTTTCCTAAAAACTGGATAAACTGAAATAAAGTAAATAGCACTCCCACAACTGTTTTCCCTTAGGTCACATCTAATAGCGGGCTCTCAGGTAGGAATTATTTCAATATGTTCTGTGCAACACTTTTCTGTGTTTTTAAGTTACTGAATTTTGATGTAGGATTCATTGTGTTATCATTTTTATAAAAATGAAAGCAAACAAGTCCCCTATAATCCCAAAGCACACTATGCCTCCCCATTCCCCCTCCCCCCAAAAATCAAACTCTTCCACAAAAAGCAAAAACCTTCCCCCCAAAAATGCTAAAATAAAAAAGACCCCAAACTGCACCCCAGAATTTACAGAAATGGACTAAAGTGCTGCTGGGCATGCACGTGTGATTATAATAGTGTGATTTCTGATTCAATCTTTTAAGCCAACAAAAATGTTGAGGAATTGCAATTTAAAAAAAAATAATTAATATGATTCTCAATTTTCTCCATGGATTGTTGAGATTAGTAAAATGTGAACAGAAATACAGTAATCTCTGTAACTTGTCTTCAGTTAAGATGCCTTCTAGGATTTATTATTAACAGTAACATATTCAACATCAAAGAAACAGGCTTCCATACTAATGTATACGCCTTTGGATTCTAAACTTTACAAGTTTGAGTAGTGAAAAGCACTGTTATGGGCCTTCATAAAACTAGGGATCATAGTATGGGTTTAGTTGGAAGGAACCTTACAGATCATCTAGTCCCACCTCCTGCCCTGGGCACGGAAACACTCCACTAGCCCAGGTTGCCCAAAACCCCATCCAGCCTGGCCTTGAACACTGCCAGGAGGGGGCAGCCACAGCTTGCACAGCAACCTTTGCCAGGGCCTCAGCTCTCTCACAGTAAAAAATTTATTCTTTGGATCTAATCTAAATGTACCTTCCTCCTCCAGTTTAAAGCCATCACCCCTCATCCTACTACTCCATGCCCTTGGAAACAGTCCCTCTCCAACTTTCTTGCTAGCCCCTTTAGGTACTCGAAGGCTACAGTGAGGCCTCTCTAGAGCCTTCTCTTCTCAAGACTGAACAGTCCAACATTCCTAGACTGTCTTCATAGGAGAGGTGCTCCAGCCCTCTTCTGGAAGGCCATGAAGTCTATGTCACCATTTTGTTGGGGTCCCCATAGCTGAGTGCAAAATTCCAGCTGGGATCTCACAACAGTGGAGTAGAGGGGGAGAATCAGCTCCCTCTACGTGCTGGCTGTGCTTTTCTTGACAGGGTTAGCCTTCTGAGCTGCTAGCATTTGCTGCTGGCTCAGGTTGAGCATGTTGATCAGCACCCCCAAGGTCTTCGGGGAGGGGGAGCTCTCAGTTGTGCTTGGGATTGCACTGACCCACATGCAGGACCTTGCACTTGGCCTTGTTGAGCTTCATGCAGTTTGCATGGGCCCATCTCTGCATGTCCCCGACAAATATGTTAAACGGTGCCTGGCCCGATACTGACCCCAGAGGAATGTCACATGCCACTCTTTGAGTGTGGCCATCTAACCAATTCCTTATCCACTGAGTGGTCCATCAGTCAAATCCATCTCTCTCCAGTTTAGAGACAAGGATGTTGTGTGGGACAGTATCAAATGCTTTGCACAACTCCAGGTAGATGATATCAGTTGTTCAACAGATTGCTTGCAACTGATTGTGCAGCAGCTTTATTTGCCTGCAAGTGTATTTAAAATTTAGCACAATTGACATGTACCAAATTAAACATTCCCTGTTAAAATTCTTCATGTGATGAAGCATTTGACAGGAGTTGCAAAGGAGTTGTACATACAAGTGTTAAGAGGAAATATAAGAAACTGAAAAAAATACTTGAATTTCTTTAGGAATTAAATCTGATATGTTTGGTGCATACAGTTTTGTCTAATCTCCCTGGCTACTAGCTATGTGAATGGAGACTGATTTTGAGAAAACTTTTAAAAAACGTTTTTTACTTTTCTGAAAACACCACTGCTAAATTACAGTAGTCTAAACCTTTGAGTTGTGAAATACAATTCAGCTGAGTGACTTTAAGGTAGAACATATATTATTTCAATGGCATTAAAAGAGCATTCTTGTCAATAAAAAAATTATATCTGAAATGCAAACAGGGAGTGATGGGACATAATTTTCTTTTATCAAGTGATAACATTGTTCTAACTGAAAGTACCATCTGCTGATGTTTTAAATATGGATTAATTGGTACAAAAATAAAGACACAAGAAAAGAAACAATGAGCATGAAGAAATGTGTATCTGTGCTAGCAATAAAAAATAATCTTGAGTGTAAGGCTATATTTTATATACCATCTGAACCATCTCCTTTTATTTATGTGCTTGTAATTTAGCCTAACCTGTACTTTCTGCATTCATTAATACAAGAAGGAACCCAGTGAATGAATACCTATTACATATGTGATCTATGGCCTGGGGACAATTTTATTTTACTCATAAATTTTAATATCCATTCTCTTCTGCAGTGAAAATAATGAGCCTGTAGTGGTTTTGTCCATCATTACAAAGAACTTATTTTAAAGCTGTAAAAAGGAGCTGTGAGTGATTGGAACTGACCCATGAATCTGAGACTAGGCTTGTCTTGATCTCTTTGTCAAACACCAAACAGCCTTTACCCAGCATTATCTTTGTCTGGCCAGGAGAATGATCTTGCTGTTTTCCATTTATTGTAATTTCTTGTTATAAAAAGAAAGGATAAAGTTTTTCCCTTGGACAGCAAAGTATGGGTTTTAGTCTTAGAAATGTTGGAAGTTTTAACTGATCTTTGATCATTACTTCCATTAAAAATCATATTCTTAGCATCATTAGTAATAAAGTTGAATAATTCTTGGTGGATTTTGGTGCAGTTTTGCTGCTAAATGACCTCAGACTCCTCTAAAAATCTAATTTTCTTATGATCAATTTTAGAAAATAATTGTGTCTTGAAATTTTATCCAATCCACATAAATCCTCATATGGAAGATCAAGTGGGAGTCTGCAATCACAGGAACTCAGTAGTTTAGTCTCTATTGTCTGCTGGATCATCTGCCAATATTTTGTGAATGTATATTCACTAGATAAACACAGAAAAGTAAATATGTCTCTTTTTGTGGAGGATCTATGCTGGTCTGGATGAAATTAATCAATGGGCTGAGTTCTTAGGCCTCCAAAAATCATGTTGTTTATGTCCAGACTGACAATTTGGCTCTCCAGGTTTGAAGCACTGATCGAGTTCTATTGTAAAGAAATTTAAGCTCAAGCTATAGTGAACCTAATGTTCAGGTTGGGATGTATGTGTTTGTTTAATTGCAAAAATAATTTTTTTAAGGTGTGGATATTTAAATGTATTAAAATAAAAGAATTGGGTAGTAGAAGACAAATCAGGAAAGCCACTAGTAGACTTTTTCAAAATTAAATGTTAATTTTCTTCTAAGATTATATAGAATAAATCTCTAGGTTGCATGTTATATAAGTTTACCTTGCAAAAGAATTGTATTTTATTTCTAAAAACCCTTTCTTGATGAGTCACAAATCTTGCTTTACCATTTTCTATAAACTTTCAAGATTAATTTTGCCTTCTGTTTCCAAGTTGTTCTCTAGAAATATATACCACTGTGAGTTTTGTGTTGTATTGAATTCAGATGTGGTAATTCCTTCTGCTGTGTCATAAAATGTCTGTCTGAGGGACAGGAATGATCTGGAAATTGTGTGAATCGCTGTCACTGAATCTCAAATATCTGTGTCTTTAAGTTTTGGCCCCGTCTTCTTTTTAAAGTTGTTGGAACACTTCAGCAGTTCTTTCAGCTCAAAGGGGAAGGATAAAGAAAGTTGGCTTTGGTTGAAGAGAGGTGGTTTTTACTGGTCTTAATCTCCGGAGGCCCAGTCAGACTTCAGGTTGATGCCCACTGTGAGTGTACCTGTGTACTGACTTGCTTCTCAGGCTTCCTCAGGCAATTATTTTTCATTGAAACGAGATGTTTGCTGAGAATTTAGATAATCTTTGTTTACATTTAGGCTTCTTTTTACCTTCAGATGGTGTAGATTATTTTAATTTTCAGCTCGCTCTGTACCTGCTCTGACCTTGATTTTAGGTTCCTAGATTGGAAACCATGGTCAGGCTTTGGCATGTGGGAGCTCCCACCAGCTGCTTGGAGCTGTGTTTCCCCAGTGCCAGATCACTGGTGTGCAGGCTGCTGGGGATCTGGGCCAGAAGAGAGCATTTTAGTGTTACAAACAAAAAGTTTGCTTATAAGCCTTGTACCTATAGTTTAAATAAACATGTTGTTCTAACAGTACCTCAGACTTTGTATGTGCTTTTCCTAACCAATCTGTGCAGTACTTCTCACCCTAATTGACATGTTTCTTCCTGGTCACCCACTGTTTGTCTGCTCTGTGTCACTACTAGTACAAAAAGCGGCTGTTGATGCTCTTCTTTGTTCATAATTTTTGTGAACGTCACTCTGTGGAAAAGCATGCCTGTATCTGCTCTGTCAGTGCCCCCAGTTTGATGTTCAGACCCTCATTTCTGTCTTGTTTCATCAACAATTCCTTTTTTGTGGAGGGAAAATAATAAACAGAATCCTAATATAATAAGTGTTGATTCTAGCTCTTCCAATATCATTCAGGTTTGAAAAAAACCCAATTATCTCCTTATGAGTGATAAGGGCCGCTGGTTTAACATCTGTAATTATTCATTTTAATAACTAAGATGATTAGTTAATGTTATATAGGTCACATTGCTTGGTATATTACATTAAATTGCAAACATGTAACAGGCATATTATCCCCAAATGATATTAAATTATTCTGTTTGCAAACCCTCTCCCCCACCCCCAAATCTCTCTCATATTTGCTAAAATATCATAGCTGTTTTCTTAATTCTCATTATTTCTCACTTACAGGCAATATATGAATCTGCTTTTACTTTGTTTTCCTTACAGGTCTATGTTTTGAAGGGAACTTTAGGTCAAAATATTAAACTTTGCTATGGATTACAGTCAGTAATTAGAAACTTGAGTTTTAAATTTGTGGCAAATTTTGTTGGATTTCTTTGATCTCTGCCCTTTCACTCTCAAGCAGAACTTCTCTTGCCAGTGGGGGTGTGTAAGTTTAAAATAATCAAACAAAAAAACCCAAATCCTCTCAAATTTAAATAAGAAATTGGAAAAAGATTAATGAATTCTGTCAGACTGCTACCTTAGTATTTGATCTTTTTTCTGATATTTTTATCGCAATTTATTTTACATTGAAAATAGTCAAACTAAACCACTGAGCATTTCCAGTTGCAAAGTTTGAGCTGAAAATCATCAAAAGTGTTACAGTTTTCAAGGAACATTTTGAAAATTCAAATGGTGTATTTTTATAAGCTCCATAAATATTTGTTTCAATAAATTATTTTTTTAATGAATAAAAATAAAAGAGCTGCTAAATTCACAGTTTAGGCTCAAAGGGGTGATTTTTAATGTGGGACTTTCTTCTAGTTTAAGCTTTTTAATTCTTGGATATTTAGTGGGATGCTAATCCATGCTGTTTCATCATGGAAAGGGGGAAACCCAAACCAAAACAAAGCTAGATATTCTGCCAAACAAAGGTGAATGTCAGTGAATGTGTCTGTGGCTTAGGTTGGAGGAGTGCAGCCCACCAGAGCAGCCGGTGTTAGTTCAGAGGCCCCAGAAACAGCTGTGCTGTTTTTATTTGTGTGCTGTATTATCTCCAGAGCAACCTGTTAGTTCTTACAACTGCTAGAGCTATTGTAATTTTTTTCCTTTCACGCCCTGGCAAAATTTTCTTAGCCAGGTATTAGAGAAGCTGTAGATGAATGCTGTTAAATAGGATTCACTGTATGGCATCTGTGCTATATGTATTACTTCTGTTTTCATACTCTAATACCCTACCTTCTACTTCCAGTATTCATTCCTAGTGAAAGTCATAGCTTAGGTAGTACTACTTGGAAGCTTATGGGGGAGCTAAATTGAAGGACTCAAGGAATGAGATCAAATTTTCCTCTTAATCCTGTGCTGCAGTGGTTATGTGAAAGATAAGGTGGGCAGACATTGCTGCTTTCCCATGCCCCGTGCTGTTCAGGGAAAATGAACAGTATCAGGCAGAGATAATGCTCTTCTGTTCTTCTGCATTTCTCTTCTTGTCCTCCCTAAGGAAGGGAAATACCAGAATGAATTTTGAAGTGCATGATAAACAGCTGGTGAGCCTGAGCTTGGAGAGGGAGGACTGAACAACCTCCTGGCTCTGTGAAGTCTGGGGTATGAGAGTGTCCTCTTTGTGGCTGTGGCAGTGAAGGGTCACTGGTGACAGAAAGACTGCCTGCAACTCTTGGCTTTAGGATAATACCATGTTTCCCAGCAGCCCTTGGACCAGGTCCCTTTCATAGTTTAATTCTAGGTATTCATTTTGGTCAGTGGCTTTTTGTGGGTGGTTTGTAGCTGAGCACTGGAAAGTGGTGGTGGGAGGAAAAGTGGTTTTAATGAGATTATACACAGATTTAGTTGATGTCATGGTTTAACCTGGCAGGCAGCTAAAACAACCATACAGGTATTGACTCATTCTCCAGCCTACCCCTTCCCAGTGGCTTGGGGGAGAGAATCAAGGGAAACAAAGAAAATCATAGGTTGAGATACAAACAGTTCAGTATGACAGAAAAGGATGAGCATAATAATAATGATAAAATAATATACAAAACAAGTGATGCACAGTACAATTTCTCATGACCCACAGACAATCGATGCTCAGCTAGATCCTGAGCTGTGGTCTAAATGCCTGTCCAGCTTCCTTTCAGTTATATGCTGATGGTGATGTCATTTGATATGGAAAATCTCTTCAGCTGTTTGGGGTTAAAGACATCTCCCAGCTTCTGGTGCCCTTTCCACCTCCTCACTGGTGATAAGAAGCTGAAAAGTCCTTGACTTGGTGTAAATATCGCATGGCAATAACCAAAACATCAGTGTGTTATCAACATTATCCTCATCCTAAATCCAAAATGCAGCTGCTAGGAAGAAAATTGACTCTGTCCAATCTGAAACCAGGCCAGGCAGAAATTTTATTGGTTTGGGAAACTCTTTCTAAGCTTCCAGATATTTTGTTTGAAATAGACATTCTGTTTCCAGAACAAAGTGTAAGAGGTCAAATGCTCAGTTACAGAAAAGTTTCTCATGGCATTTACAACATACCAATGTTTCTCTTTGCTGCTCTTGGCTATAGATACAGTTGAGTGATCGTTGTGCTCTTTGAGAGGATCTTCAGTATGTTTGAACTACACTGTATGACCTTCAATGCAAAACTGCAATGAAAGGCAATGGTTTTGTGTGCTGTGTATCTCTCCCTAATGGCTACTTGTGCAGAGAAGTTGGCTTCTTTCTGACAAGGGTGCACAATGCTGCTGCTGCCATTCATGCTTTAGGGACAGAAGTATTTTTATGTTAAGTTCATGAAAGCAGTAGGATTTTACTGTTTGGTTGTAGTAGGGCTAGGATTTCTTGCTTGGGGCTATAATTTTTCCCCACCAGCATTACTTGCAAGAGTATTTGTTCTTTTTGGATTTCCCTCCCAAGGACAATTCTGCCATTGAAGCGACTGCAATTCTTGTCAGTAATCCAGATGTTACTTGTACCTTTTCTACAATTTGTATCTATAAATTAAGCCAGATTTTTATTGTTGGACTGTGGTAATGGGTTTACTCTTATTCTCTAGGATTACAAATGCTTGTTTCCTTGTGTACTTTCTTTGCCAGCAGCATAATATAAGGTACAACAAACATATTTTAAACAGTTTTTAAAATCTGGAAAAGCACTCCAATACACCAGAAGTAGATCAATATAAGCTTTTAGTGGCTGTATACAAGCCTGACTTTTGGAAGTAAAAGCTCTCACTTCAGTTCCTAGCAGTGTAGTAAATCAGGCTTGCATCTTTCAGGCTAATATGAGTTACACTCAGACAAAATAGGTAAAAGAATATTAAAAACACGTAGGTCCAAATTAACAGAGCTGCTTTTCTGCTGCAGATGTAGTGCTATTTGAAGCTTCCAAAGTGCATTATTAAAAGCACTTCAGAATTGTTCTCAAGTAGTTTAATAACCTTTCATTGCAAACATTTTTGTAACTGAACCTGTGCAAGTACAAAGACTTTTAATAACAGTGTTTAAGACCTCTTCATTGATTTAAATACTTCTGCTTTACACAGCCTAAATCATGCACCTGCTCTAGCCTTTTACAACTGCTGTAATGAAAATGTGTAGTATTTTATATCTTTTTATGCTTTTTTACTTTCACCTCGCTTTAAGTTTTTCATGCACTTTCTTTATAGTGTCTCCTTTTCCTACATGCTGGGGTTTTACTACACGTTTTGTAAAGTGGTCGTAAGACTATTTATTTTCCTGTTTTTTCAATTAAAACAAGCAGCAGCAGCAGATCTGTCTCCCTTAGATTAATTCTATTGTTTTTAATTCCACCAGTCCTGGAAATGCACTAATTAAGTAGTTCAGAACGTGCTTTCTTTTTTTCTATACTCTGCAACTTTGAGAGATGTTTAAGAAATGCTATTGCAGTGTCATGATCAAAGTGTATTGACTTTGGAATCTTTTTGGGGAAGAACTCGTTTATCCATCCTCCAGTGACTGCTACACACTTTGCTGATTACTGTTGAGGGATACCTGAACTCTGATCATTTGTCACGTTGGTTTTCAACTATCCACTCTGAAACGGTGCACCACAGATGTATCTGATCAACTTGGTAAGTTATTTCAAATTCCCATTGAAAGCAGACTGAATTAACTGTCTCACTTCTGTTAGAAGACTATGTCAATGAATCTGTCATGAATTTATTGGCCCCAAAGTCATTCTCCTGCATCCCTACCCTTCTCATGATTTAACGCAGCAGATAGAACATTTAAGGGAGAGATTTCTCTGAGATTTCTTCTGTGATTAAAGCGGTTTACTCATATGCTGATACTGTGATGCACATGGTCTATGGAGTTATGGAACATACCCAAAGCATGAGTGAATTTCATTATAAAGAAAAATGAAAGCAGCACTATGCAGCACAGGCTGGGTGAGCTGTGAGTATCTGGGTTTCTCCGAAGCAAATGTGTTATTGTTGGAGAGTTAGAAGAATAACTAATCTACACAAGCAGATATACAGATGCATAACAAGAGTGAGCTGAAACTTTGTACCTTAAGAATTAGAGAAGATGGATAAATGGATGCAGTAAGAGGTCTAGAGATGGTCTGTTACTTTGGCAGTAAAATCCACTAATTGATGCTGATGCACTGATACACTGAACTGGGATATCCTTCCTGTAGCACACTGCAGGTTTTTCTGACCCACATCCCAATTCTGCCAAGGTAAATGCTTGCTGTACAAAGCAAGTTACATTTGCATCTGATTGAGAGAGAATTTAAATGGGTGTTAAAATAATTTGTGTATGCAAATTGACAATCTAGACTTGTCATTTGCTCTTTTCATTGTTCAGCTCATTGCATGAGATCAGAGGTATCTGTTGCTTTCTGGAGGGAAAAACCCAACAAAAGCCACCAACAAACGTTAGCATTTTTCTTGGTGGTTCTGCAGGTACTTTTGCCCAATCTCAGGGTAGACGATGAGGCACAGACTAAGACAGCATTTGTATTGAGCTGTTCAGCCACATCTCTGCTGTTCTTAACTTTACTCAAATACGAACTAATTGGTTGCAAAGGCATTATTGTTTCTTGGACAAGTTGGTCTAATTTAAACCAATTAGAATATAATTACACTATTTTATGCTTAATTAAACTCTTAAGTAGCTTCTTCAGTCTAAGGTTATCCCCCTGGCTCTGTAGTCTGAGATTTCTCTTGGCTCCACTGGAAGACTCAGGTAAAATAAGATGGCCTCTAAATTCAAGAAGTGCTGCTACTTTTAAGTCCATTAAATTACTGCTCAGGAACTCTGATATTCTATAGCTCATTGCTTCCAGAACATTGGAACAAGAACCATATGGTGGCAATTCACTGCACTTGCATTTCTCAGGTTGCTCTATTATTTCCTTTGTGAAGTGTTCAATCTCTGTTAAGGCCACACTGTGAATGCTTATAAGAAGCACCCTTGGAATAGAAATTTCCTCATTATCCCTTATGATAGAGTCTCGGGCCAAAAAATCATTTAAATTCACTGCTCTCTCATCATTATTTTTAATTCCTTACAGATCCCTTATCCAAAAAGGGATTGGAATTGCTCACACATTCACCTTCATGCTAAAGCATTTAGATGCTTCCATACACACAGGAATCTCAAACCCATAATAATATGCTGAGTTTTAAAATATTAATGGTTTTGAGCTAACTGTGGACTATTTTCTTAAATTTTAAAGGGTTTATTTTTTCTGTGTGAACTATTCTGAAAAAGGAGGTAATTAAAAATATTTTTACTATGAAAAATAAGGGGAAAAGGGAAAAAAAAATACAATACTTGCATGCCTATGAAATGTAGAGGTTGAACAACCTTTCCATGGTAATTCCAGTGGAATTACATCAGCAATTCATTTTCCCCAATACTATCAGTCTAGATTTCTGAAGCTTTGATGTTAGATACAGATTCACTTACTAGTAAGATGGTTTTCTTCAATATTTATTCATAGAAATCAACTACATATTAGCTGTTTACTCACAACAGACTTACTAAATATATTCAGTGTCCTGAATTCCAAGGAAAATTTTGAAGACTGTTTGATGGCAGCTAAAACCAGACATGACTGACTTTGGTCTTCTGTGTAGAAATCACATGTATAAAGAAAAAGAATATATTATTATACTATTATATTTCTCAATGAATATTGACTAGATATTTGATGTTATTTTCAGTACATATCACTGCTATTGTAGCAATTTTGTGGGGAATAAAAGCAACATGTGTAAAACCATTTCTCGTGGTAAATTAATCTTAGCCTTGTTGTCTGAATTGTGGCAAGCTGAGCAAGAGTTTAAAGGTATGATAGATTTGTGTAATGCTTCTATTAGCTAATCACTGATATTTCACCTTTCTGTCCACCTTTTTAAAGCACAGGGTAAATACTTGGTTGTCTTTTCATCCTGTGTCACTTTGGAGTGACATCTGCAGTGAAGAAGAGTCCATCTAGCTCTAGGACTAGGATTTGCTAAGCTTTTTTCCTGAAGTTACACATGTAACAAACCAGGCAACAACCTTCTCTGTTGTACTAGAATGCATATAAAAAAATTATTTACTAAAAACTAAGAGTGTAGTTATTTTAGGAGAATCAATAAAGATTTTTAGTTAATAGATGTGTTCACATAAGTTTAAAAAGAAAAACTGAAGAAATTGAGTCCAGACGTAATGTTACACAACAGATCAAGGACCTAGACTTTTACAGTGTTACAGACAAGAACACTGCATTAAAGAATAATGCAGATGTATCTTTCAGAAATAGATATATTTATTCAATACAAATAACAGTGCAAAAGTAGATATGGCAGAAATTCCATTCACTCAGACATTGAATAAAACTTGTATAATAGAATTAAGTGACGCTAATGTCCATGTGGTAGTAGCTTGGTGCCTAGGGCACTTGGTTGGTGTGAAGCTGAAAGCAGGTAAATGACTGCTCAGGAGAGAAGAGTGACCTAGCTGCTTGGATCTCTACAGACAGACAAGATCCTGGTTTTGTTCTGAAATATGTTTTGAAATCCCAGTATTTTTCAGAGGAATGTGTAGCTTTCTGTTCAGTGCTGTTGGAAACAGATCCTGGCTTTGTCAGGGCTAGTGGTGTGCCATCAGGACTGCCAGAGTAGAAGGCTATTGTGTTAGAGCAGAGAAGTGTAATTTCTTCTCTTTTGTCAACTTTATTCTACAGATCTAGTAATTAGCTTGAAACAGTGTCACTTAAAGATCTTTTCTAATACAGATTTAACCGATGTCAATGCTCCTCTCGTTTCACATATCCATGTGCTCTTAAATAGCACAATTTTTCCAGTGGTGATGGATGTAGCAGCACTACTTGCATCTCTGTATCTGCACCAGGGGAGCTGTGAGAGGTATGAAGTGGATTATTTTATATTCTTCTCTGGCAAAGCCCTGTTCAGAAGATAGTTTTTAATGTTTAGAAAGAGGGGATAGAAACTTTCACCTCATAATGATAAAGGTATTAGTATTAAAAAGGAATATTTGAACTTCTGAAGAGCTCACATAATGTATAGGAAAAAAGCTTGCATGCTCTCACTGAGAACTTTTTTATCAGTGGTAAAATGAATCACCATCCTTATGATTAACTGAATTGGAGATTTAAATGTGCAGACACTTACTTAAATAGGTGCCTGAGGTTCACCCAGATGGGCTGACACATAAAGTAGCAGGAAATTACACCAATTCGAGGCTGCCCATACTCTAATTACATCTGCTGTATATTATTTAGTGTTACAAATCTCAAATTCCTGACAGAATAACACTTTCTGAACCAGCTTTTCACTGCCAACTAATGCAATGTGTAATTCCACCTGTCTAGGATCTATTCTTTAAGGGTTTATATCCCTTGCAGGTGGTAGAGAGACGCTGCAACACTGCAGAAGTCAAAAACATGCAGATCCCTGTGTACTTATTGTCTAGCAGCTGCTGATGGAGACCCAACTATTTATATACCCCGCTATTATATTTTTCTAAGTCACTGATTTTCAGCAGTAGAGAAAGCTGTTCTCTTTGGCTGCCTGGGGCTTTGAAACCTTGAGACCTGCTCACTGGTGGTGCAATTCTTGACCTAATCAGCAGTGCTAGAAATTAAAACAAAGCCTTGGAATGAAAAGATTTTTAGCCTGCTGTGCTAATCTTTTATCTTGAAGTTGCTTTACAGACATAAAGGAAGAATTCTGCTTGCAAATACTAGAACAATGTCGATGAAACTATTGGTATAAAGTAGGATCTCTGTAGGATTAGTTTTTGTTTCCATTCTTATTCAGAACTCCAAATGCTATTATCAGTCTACGCTTATATCCCTCTATGGCATTAATTCCATATGTAAGATGTGGGAATATTTTTTTTTACACCATTTGAAAACATCCCAAACTGTTTCATAGAATCATAGAATCATAGAATTGTAGGGGTTGGAAGGGACCTCGAGAGATCATCGGGTCCAACCCCCTGCCGAAGCAGGCTCCCTAGGACATTTCACTGAGATAGGCGTCCAGACGGGTCTTGAATATCTCCAGAGAAGGAGACTCCACCACCTCCCTGGGCAGCCTATTCCAGTGCTCTGTCACCCTCACTGTGAAAAAGTTTCTCCGCATGTTGGTGCAGAACTTCCTGTGCTCCAACTTGCAGCCATTGCCCCTTGTCCTGTCTCCACAGACCACTGAAAAGGGGCTGGCTGATTCCCCCTGCATCCCTTGCTTAAGATAATTGTAAACATTAATTAGGTCCCCCCTTAGTCTTCTCTTCTCAAGGCTGAACAGTCCCAGTCTTCTCAGCCTTTCCTCATAGGGGAGATGCTCCAGGCCCTTTATCATCTTCGTAGCCCTTCTCTGGACTCTCTCCAGGAGATCCCTGTCCTTTTTATACCAGGGAGCCCAGAACTGGACACAATACTCCAGGTGGGGCCTGACCAGGGCAGAGTAGAGGGGGAGGATCACCTCCCTTGACCTGCTGGCTACACTCCTCCGGATGCACCCCAGGATCCCATTGGCTCTCCTAGCCACCGAGGCACACTGCTGGCTCATGGCCAACCTGTCATCCACCAGGACCCCCAGGTCCTTCTCCACTGAGCTCTTCTCCAGCAGGTCATCCCCCAGCCTGTACTGATAGAAACGGTTGTTCCTTCCCAGGTGCAAGACTTTACACTTGCTTTTGTTAAACCTCATCTGGTTTCTTACTGCCCAGCTCTCCAGCCTGTCCAGGTCTCGCTGGATGGCAGCGCAGTGTTCCTGCGTGTCAGCCACTCCTCCCAGCTTTGTGTCATCGGCGTACTTGCTGAGGGTCGATGCTATTCCCTCATCAAGGTCGTCAATGAAGATGTTAAACAGGACTGGACCCAACACCGAGCCCTGGGGAACACCGCTAGTCACAGGCCTCCAGTCAGATTCCACTCCACGAATCACGACCCTCTGGGCTCGGTCCGACAGCCAATTCTCAACCCACCTCACTGTCCACTCATCAATCCCATGCTTTCTCAGCTTTGCTATCAGGATGTCATGGGAGACAGTATCAAAAGCCTTGCTGAAGTCAAGGTAGATGACATCTACTGCTCTCCCTCCATCTACCCAGCTGGTGATGAGATCGTAGAAGGCTATGAGATTGGTTGAGCATATTGTTTCTAGTCATTCTTGCAATTGCCTGCTTAGTTTAACTCTACATTTTTCTTTGATTCTTCATACTGCATCTGGATTCTTTCCTCAAATGTAAATTTGTTTCTTTATACCTTTCTGTCACATTATTCTCTTTAATCTCATCAGTGAAGTCCTGGTTCTGCCTCTGACACAGGAAGCATTACCTGCATTTTTATGTCAATTCCTCTTGTATGACCTTTCATCTGAGATTAGTGGTTCTGATGCAGAAATATAGAAAGGATTTCAAAAGTACTTAAGAACAAGTGAATGGAAGGGTATGAAGTGTTTTAACTGGGAAACACAGTTATAAAGCAAAATTAAACCTGTATCAATTAGAACACTTCTGAAAATGTAAATATATACCTGTAGCCTATACTGGAAAGAACAAGAAATATTGTTTCCCACTATATGAGAGAGCTGAGATAGAAAATGAGAAGTTACCACGGGGAAACCTTGTTGGTTTTCAACTCTGCAAATTATAACATTAGTTATAGCCTTGTTTAGTGTGCAGTTGAGCTAGTGCAATGTTTTTGTTCACTTTTCTATTGTAAAAACACCTCATGAACAAGCAGCCTTCAAAGAAATGTAACAAATACTTTTGTGTAAATAAGAACTAATCAAGCTTTCGTGACTTTTTATGTGTACTGCGTGGTCTGGGTAAATGAAAAAGAACAAAGGACAGCTTACATTGATTCTTTGCTCAGCTCCCCTGCTTTCAGCCATTCACGTCTTGTGCATGTTTAGTAACCCATTTCTAATCCCCTTTGATGAGAACAAAGTCTATGGAACACTTATTTTTCACCTGCTTTTCTCAAACAGATGCTTTATCCACAATGCATGCATTCATCTGATTTGTTTCAGAGTGCTTATATAATTTGGTTGTATTGTTTGACTATTTTTTTTCCTCTAGGGAATATGTGTGTGCACTAATAAGTAAACAGCTTGACTTAGAAATAATGTAGCATAACATTATTTCAGTAAATGTCATGGTATTAAAACGAATTAGAAGTACTTGGAGAAATGGGTAATGTAGAAGGAGTAGCATCTCTGAGGGTCTGGAGAGACTGTTTATACAATAAAGTCACTAGGATATGGTTTATGGATATATTCAGCTACTGTAATTTGTTCTATTATCCTCTGAAACCTCCTTCTATGTTAATAGTGTTGGCTAATGTTTTCAAAGAAGAGGCTGTTTTATATTTTGCACTTATCCCAATGTTTGAGGTTTTTTGAGAAAATTTAGCTCAGATGATGCAAGAGCAATGTGAGAATTAATAGTTGAATTTCCTATGAAGAGTTGTTGCTAACCAGCTGCAGGTTGTGGATAGCACAAGAAGGTGAGGCAGACTCTTGGGGCTGGATACAGCGTTGCACCCCTGTCTAAATGGCACTGTGAGGACTTGCATCTTCCCTCCAGTCATTCCTGGTGTCCACTGAAACAGCCTCCTCCTATTATGTCTCTGTCGCTTCACAATCATGCAAAAGTGGTTCAACAACATGCTTGCTGAGGTTGCTTTGATGCTATGAAATTTGAAATGTTCGTAGTTTTAAGTTCTCAAGGTACATTTTTAGGTATGATTTCATATAGTTTTTCCTTTCCCCAGATTATTAAACTTTTGCATTGGAATGCTGCAGTTCAAAAGTAGAGTGAAATGCCCTTGGCAGTCACGAAGTTAGGTGCTTGATATCAGTAGATAGAAGGTTCCAGTGGATGAAATCAGTGTGCCTAGTGGGGTACACTAGGCACATGCTGCCACTAGACAATGCACATGTTGCATTGTGCGCTCAAACAGACAGGATATGAAAACATGGACTTTTCCTGCACACCATATATCATGCTGGGTTTTTTTAATTCCTTCAAAAGGAATCAATAAATGTCCATTGCATTTTTTTCTGGTCAAAGAGTCCACATGGAGTTGGTGCCCCATTCAAACCCCATTGAAATACAGAATGTTACTGAGTGTCCTAAGAAATATATTTCTTCACCATAGAGTCAGAGAAACTTGGAGTAGTTGGACTACCCAAGACCAAATAATCCCAATTTCTCTGATCCCCATGAATCAGACTTACACAAACTGAATAACTTGTTGCAAATTCTTATGCACACTTTTCCCCTCACCCAACTAAAATGAAAACTGGTTGTTTTTGTATTTGTGTCCCTTCTGCTATGCGTGCGTATCATCCTTGAGCCTTGACTCAATGTGGCTTTTCCTTTGGATTAGAGAGAGCATATTCCCAAGCTACTGTTGGATGCATTGCTGGTCTTATCAAGGAATTTTCATTTAAGATCTATCACTTTTTCAGTAGCTAAATAAAGGAAAGTCATTAATTGTAAAGGCTAATAGGGGAAGCACAAATATGAACTGTTTAATGCCTGCCTCTTGGGTGCCATCCAAAACTGTAACTGTATAAGAAATTTAGATTAGAATTCTGAATACAAACCAAGCACTAAAACTGTATTGGTAATCTCCTCACTGAAAATTAAGTTCTGTGTGTGGATACTTCTGGAGCGGTGATAGACTGCTGGGCTAACTGACTAACAAAGGTTAGAAGTGGGCCATAAGTATTTGGAAAAACGCAGTTTATGTCAGCTTTTATTTTCAGCGTTCTTGATATCTTTCATGTTATTGATCACTGATCGGTGACAAAGTAATACAGTTCCTATGGGGCATGTTATGGTGCTGACATTTCAGCATTATTTACAAACTGATTAAAGCATCTCTTCCAGAAATGTATGGAGTATTAAAAGACATTAAGTCACAATAGGATACTAATTAGTTTTCTTCTCTCTAGTGGATTACAAGGCTTTCATCATTTGTGAATTATGAAAATTAAATTTCACTCAGGGTCACAGAAACTACATGTTAATCTATTAACAGCAAGTACAGTTTCAAGGGCAATTTCAACTGAAGCAATTTTGTTTTATCTGAAATTCATACTTAGAGTTCTACATTATTTCAACCAACCAACACTTTGAACTAAGTTCCTTTCTTTGAAGGTTTCTTAGGTGTACTATTTCTTTTTATGTAATTTCTGATAGAGTATAAAAAGGATCCTGAATAAAAAACATACATAGGTCTAAGAGTCTGGCGAAATAAAGGCTCCTATATTCAGAGTTTTCCACACAGAAATTGGATATGTTCATTTAGTTGTAGGAGTAATGGTTTTAAGCAAAGCATTTATTACCTTAGTGAAATGTGGTGACAGTAGAATGTGCTTGATGAAACTGCAGGTGTTTTGCCTTGGGAAACCCAAAGACCCACCTACATGCACAATGCTAAGCATTTGAGACTCATCACATTACTCATCCACAGCTAAAATGTTTGTATAAATGTAAATAATCTCTTTGGGATGAGCCCCTTTGTTCAGAATCCTTGCCAGGAATTTGCACAAGGAGTGTGCCAGAGCTCCAGTCCTGTTACACACCTTAGGAAAACTGTTATGCAATTATTCTTGTCTGCCTCTACTGAGAACTGGGAACTGATTTCATGAACACTTTATATCATTTTAGAGTACAGTTTAATAGATTCACTAATGAAACTCTGAAAATGATTTGGAGGCACACTCTTGACCTTCACTCTGAGACAAACTAGAAATACTCTTGTGATCATCTGTATTTGAGAATCATAAGATTTTTAGGTTGGATAAGATCCTTAAGATCATCAAGTCCAACTGTAAACCTAACACTGCCAAGTCCACCACTAAGCCATGTCCTTAAGCATCACATCTACATGTCTTTTAAATACCTCCAGGGATGGGGACTCAACCACTTCCCTGGGCAGCCTGCTCCAGGCTTGATAATCTTTTCCAAATATCCAATTTAAACTTCCCCTGGTGCAGCTTGGGGCTATTTCCTCTTTCCTATCATAGAATTGTAGAACGGTCTGGGTTGGAAGGGACCCCAAGGATCATAGAGTTCCAACCTCCCTGCCACAGGCAGGGACACCAACTTCCAGGCATGATCTAGACAAGGTTGTCCAGAGCCCGATCCAACCTGGCCTTGGAAACCTCCAGGGATGGGGCATCCACCACCTCTCTGGGCAGCCTGTTCCAGCACCTAATCACTCTCTCTGCAAAAAGCTTCCCCCTAATATCTAATCTAAACCTTCCCTCCTTTACCTTTAATCCATTCCCCCTTGTCCTGCCAACTTGTTAGTTGGGAGAAGAGACACACACCTACCTGGTTGCAACCTCCTTTCAGGTAGGTGTAGAGAGCAATAAGGTCTTCCCTCTGTCTTCTCTTCTCCAGGCTAAACAACCCCAGTTCCCTCGCTCATTTTAAAGGTGATGGTTTCAGTGCAAGTGAAAGGGTGTGGTTTGCATAACAAATGTACAAAAATAGGGGGGTTGTGGGGTTTTTTGTTTTTTTTCTTCTGCTCATAGTTTGAGGAAAGCATAAGTGAGGGGCTTACAAATGTTCTCTATTGCTTCAGAATAGTTGTTCTAGAGATTGGCTCTAGACTAGATTAGCTCCCACTTCAGTAGGTTTGACATAGGAATTACTAGAAAAAACATTATGTGATATAGGTCACATAATGCAAAAAGCTGTAATGGTTAAAAAAATTGTGATTCAATCAGTGCAAAGTATGTGCTGATGAAAATGTGGAGGTCTCTTCAGATGAAGTCTGAGAAGTTCTCTTAAAACCTGCTGCTTTATTTCACTTTCAGGGAAGAATTGGCATGTGAATGAGAATGAGGGCTGGCAAAGAGTTAAGAATTTATTTGAATTTGTAGTGTTGAAAACGTTAAAGGAATCAGAGGAGTTAATTTTAGGTAGAACCTAATCTCTCCATAATAGAAATGTATATGCCTCTGAAAAGTCTCACTGAAAGTGAAATTACCTTGAGGTCATATCAGTGCTTGGACAGGAACTACATATGTAAATTCTAAAGGATGGGGTTGAGGCCCTCGGGCAATTGATGTGGCACTAAGCAGCCTTTCTTATGCAACTTTTGTACTACCTGTTGGTTTCCATGCAGACCCAGACCTGTACTGGCCATGTCTTGTAGCCCTGGGATGGCAGCTGTGCACTGCCCAAGAGCTGTGGCTTGCCCACATCTGTCCTACCAGAAGCTGCTGCCTTCAGTCTCTGAGAAGAGGTAGCCCCTCTCCCCTCCCCTGTCTCTCCAAACCATAGATTTTCTTTCTTTTGTTCTTTATGAAGAAGAAAATCAGATCAGTAACTATAGAAACAGGCAGGTTGGTCAGACTAAGAATGAAGAGGAAAACAGAGCTTTAAAAAAAAAAAAGTAATATGAACCAATAAGTCAAGTACTCTAATTATGGCAACACATAATAAAAACTCACCTGGGAAGTTTAGTATTCTGAATGCTCAGCTGGCAAATATCCTTTCCATGTGGGGTACTTCACCTCTGTAATCAATAATATGAACAAACAATTGTTTGACAGCATTTTACCACTGTAATCATCAACTGTTGGATCAATACAAAGCATTGAACAGTTTCTAAAAAGAGAGCAACACATCTGGTAACGTTAATACCCCTGAACTGACCTATATACTTTGATTTAATAGTCTGCTAACAGATAACACGATGGAAATATCAGGGGATGGAAGTTTTCATTATGACTGCTTTTAAAGCAAGTAGGTATGCTTCATAGAAATCTCAGTAAGTACAGCACTGAACACCTGAACTGTGAAACTCTTTCAGTTTTTCTGTTCGTGCAGATGCAGTTGCAGCAAGTTCAGAGAAGACCTTTCTGGCATGAGGATAAAGTTCCTTCAAGAGAAACTGCCTTTTCCCAATGTCGTGGTACTTTGGGAGGACTCTTCTGAGCTCCATGTAGCAAAATAGCAGAGAAATCTCTGATTAGGTAGAATATTTATAGATTAAATTTGGTTTGAGTCCACCTGAGAATTCACCATTTCAGAGCTATTTCCTGACCCCTCCCTACCCCAGTTCTGAATCTGGAATGGGAAAAGAGGCATCAGAAAGACATTCTGCAAGGTGCTCATTATGACATTTGGTTTTTGTTGTTGTTTCCTTTACGTAAGTTTGGAACAAGGGGAGATATGTGATGGTACCGGTGTAAATTGGTGTGTTTTCCTGCATGTGAATTGTTCATTGCTACCCTTCAAAATCAGGAGCTGTACCATTTTATTCCCACACAGAAACTGCTGTATAGACAAAGATGATTTTGTTCTTTTTGGTTTGTTTGCTTTTCTGTCATGCAAACTTTGTATTTTTATGTGAAATGTGTCCACTGAATGAAGTATTTAACATTGATATCTGACTATTTTCTTATGGTATGGAACACAACATTTATTTTATGCCATGGTGAATGATTTTCCTGGAAAAACAGTCTGGGTCTAAATAAGCAGATGACCATTTCAAAAGACACCTTCATTTTGGGGGATGCATCTATCAACTCATACAACAGGCAATTTAAAGCATGTCACCAGATTAAAGATCAACAATTAATACGAAAGAGGTTGTACCTCTCTGGAAAGGGTCAGTTCTTTTGATCTGATTTAGAGGCCCACAGGAAGCAAATATTCCCAGATTCAGGCCCTCTTCTGTAAATGCAGTGTGAGGGCAGAAAGTAGCATGACTGCGAGCAGTTTCTATGAGCCTTGTGGGTCAATGTAGGATGAAGAGGAGAGATTTAATGGACTCAATTTTGGGAAAAGTTATGCGTGGGTTTTTTAGTCACCTTTCTCATGACTGGTTTGCTTATCTGTAAATCAGATAACTTCTTTTAGTCTGATGTGAGTTAAAGTTGATTTCAAGGTAACTGGCTAGGAAGGGAACTCCATCCTTGCTATTGCAGTGGTCCTTGCATTTGGCTTCGGGGAATACCAGAAGCTGCCTTTGCTGAGCTGTACTGGCTACTCTGGGAACTGTTCTGGCAGATGTACAGGTGGAGATAATATTTTCCTCTGGTCAGTGTTGAGAACGCTTCCAAATACTGTGGCTGCTGGAAGCTGAGGATCATGCCTTGTTGCGATGATCAAGAGGGGAGTTATGAAATCTTTGGGATTAATTTAACTAAAAAGATGTAAAGGTCTGGTAAACAGTGCAGATGTTGAAGTTGTCTGTATACACCTAAAATCAAATGAACAAGCTCCTTGATTTTCCTCCTGAAATGGTGATTTAAAGTAACGTAAGTGCACTCTGAACTGAAAATGAAGGCAGAATAATAGGCATGTGTATGTATTTATGCTAAATTTACACATGCGCAGTTGAGTGTTTTGCTTTAAATTTTAGAATATTATTTCAAGATGCTTTTGGTAGCTTGGGATGATTTGCAGCTGTGATTTGATGTTAGTTCCTTGGCATGCATCTCTCTGTTTGAAACCAGTTAAAAGAAAACATAAATGGTAGGATAATCCTAAATCCATATTGTATTAATAAAATATCCCATAAAGCTATGGGAAATTTTGCCTTGGAAAGCAGAAATTTCAAGCAGAAGTGAAACAGACTTACTGGATTCATGCTAACATCATTGTATGCCGCTGTCATCCGTTCCAGTGTGTGAAGCCAGGGGATTTCAGGATGCTGGGTTGAAAGTGGTTCATTAGCCAGAAGGCCCGAATTTTATAAGTGGAAAATGGGACTAATATTAGATTTGGCAGTGAAACTAGATTAGGTTCTAGATTACCAGCGCCACTGTTTTTCTTAAGCTTGATAACGTGGGAGTACTTCGCCTCTCAGTGTTCAGTGGAGACTGGAAAAAGCTTAGAATCCTTAGGGTTGCTGTAAATACAGAATAGGACTCTCTGCAGTCCATTGTTTGTATAGGTAGTTTAAACAGCTCTTTGAATCCAGCATGGAGACAGCTGCAGTGACTGTTGGGTTCATCAGCAACATGCAGACATTTAATACTACAGCAGGAACTTGGATGTGGGTAATGGTGAACACAAAACAAAGGTTGCTCCCAGGTCAGAGATCTGGATGGAGTCTTCTCAGTGTTTCTAGCTCTTCTTAAAAAACAGAGAGATAGGCAGAGGGAGGTTGCTGCTCCTCCTTCACTATGGGGGAGGCAGCATGGCTGCTTGGACTTCACAGAAGTAAGATGATGTGAGTGAGACTGGGGCGGGGGGAACAGATGGCGTTCCCCACCTCTCCTTGGACATGCACAGCAGTGCCTCTGTCCCAGAGACAGAGACTCTACCAGAATTTGAAGGTCTGTCAGCTTGGGAAGTATCCTGCTCAACCATAGTAACTCAGACATCTCTCAGCAGCTATAATGAAGCTGTGGAGCTACCAACTTTACTGTCTGCAATGGGTGCAGTTACTGTAAGTAGTTCTGGTTGCGAAAGTTCTTTCTGTATGTGGAGGTAAAAAAAAAGTGGGGGGTGGATGGGGCAACAAACACTTAAAAACTGGTAGAATATTTCAGCTGGATGTTTTCTGAACTTTTTTCATTCAAGGTGGCAAGATTAATTGTAG
This sequence comes from Hypotaenidia okinawae, assembly GCA_027925045.1. Classification (NCBI taxonomy): domain Eukaryota; kingdom Metazoa; phylum Chordata; class Aves; order Gruiformes; family Rallidae; genus Hypotaenidia; species Hypotaenidia okinawae. The sequence goes on from BSDF01000010.1 coordinate 12,731,725, forward strand.
GTAGAGAAGTATTAGAAAAATCCTGTTTTGATTGGACCAGAATTTTTTTCCCCGTCAATATTTTCCACTTGGTCCTTTATCTAGTAAAACTGGTGGATAAAATGAAATGGGGATTGACTGCTAACTCAGATTTTAATTCTAATATATGCTAGCAAATTTGATAGATGTGATCAGGTTCATGTTATTGAGGCAAGCTTGACTGTAAATTCCTAGTGGCTAAAGAATAAAAGCATCTGACAGAGCAAACATCTGACATCTGGTACGTTGTTAAAGCTACAAAATTGTTTCTATGGATCCAACTTAGTAATGAATATAGTTTAATGAGCCATAGAATACTGCATTGTATAATATTAAAATGCATCTGTTTATATTTTATTTTACTATGTTACATAATAATATTTCAATTAGTCCTGTTGAAGCACATAACTATTTGCACGTTTTCAGGAAAGTAAACAACTAGTTTCAGAAGAAAGGACAATAAAATCCTTATAATACTAAACCAGTATGCAGTGTAAACAATGACAAAATCAGCCTCAGCCAGAATTCTTCCTTGACTTCTACCAAAACATTAACTGCACATTTTTGTGTGTGTATAAAATGTAACACAATGCAAGACAGAAGCTTTTATAAGTATACAAGGCACAGTTTTTATAAACCTTCTGCACTATGTGGGTAAAGTGATTTTAAACATACAGTGTGGAAATCACTGCAGTATTACTTTGTTTAAAAAAAGATTTGATCTTGCTGCTATTTCATTAATGTAATACAATTGCACACCTTGTTCCTACGGAAGCAAAAAAATGCTAAATTCTTTGAAATGTGTTAGAAACCCATCAGTGCCTCACTGATGTAATCCCCAAGAAGCACGTGATGGAAACCTCTAGGAGCGTTCATTGCAATAGATGGTGTAAACTTCTTCGATACCAATATTTTGTTGTATTTGTTGATAATCACCACCATCAGGATGCTGAGTTTTGATATCTTAGTTTGATGCAGTTGAACAACAAAAAACAAACAAACAAAACATAGAAGAAAGCAATTTAAACTTGTTATGTTCTTCTATGTGGAACTGTTCTTTCACTGTTCTGAATGTATTGGTAATATGCAGTTATGTCCCCAAATAATGCCTAGAACACATCACCAATTAATCTCATAGCTGGCAGTAATGTACAAACATTATTCAATAGAATTTAACTCAAATTATGTTTGATTATTTTGAATTATTTCATGTCTATACCGGGCGATGAACATACAGTGTGTGTGTATTTTTCAGGCGTGCTATGACTACTGATTCCAAGCTGATATGCAAATAACCTCTGAGACTGCTTTTACTATGAATTCAATGTTTACATAAATTATAGAAACAGCTTTTCTGCTTCTGTTGTCACATGCCCTTTAGGAATACTCTTGCCTCCAGAAAATATTTTAAGTTAGAGTTTACTGTTTGCTGCATGGAATTTTTCAGCTATAAAATCTATAATCTGATTGTATTATTTTTCACGAGAACATAAAATCTTTACAGGCTCAGATCAAAGTCCTGTTTGGCTCAAAGTGTATACCATGGGGAAGGTACAGGAGCAGAACATATCTATGGTGATACTTTACTATAATAATCTTTCAGTAAACAATTTACTGCTGAGAGATTTCCTGAGCCAAAGGTGATGTCTCTAAGTTTAGTAACGCTTTGCAATATTTTTTTACCCATGAACGTGCCAGTCTCCTCTCTTACCATGTCTAGCTCTCCAAAAGGAGTTCCACAGCTTTCACATGAGCTCTGTGAAGAGATATTTTCTTCAGTTTATTCCGAAACTTCACTCTGCAGGCATACAGTGATGCTTCCAGCCCAACTCCCTGTGATCTGTAATTCAAGCACTGCATGACATTTTTGCATTGAAACACCCTTGACTGATTTCTTTTAAGTGAATTTGCATAACTACTTTTCTTAATCAAAGAGTGGAAATTCTACTTTGCTGCACTTTCAATTCAATATTTACAAGTAAGATTTGTGATCCTGAAATTAATAGTCTCATCTAAATCATTTTGGCTTTTTACTGCCTTGCTGTTCAATTACACTGTGATCTGATCCATTTGCTCTGAAACTGCCAGCTGCTGGGGAACTCTGATGCTTCTGGGATTCCCTGCTGAGTGACAGTGAGGTCTTATTCCTATCCACTTGCAGCTGAAGCATTTGGAGTGCTAAGCAGTAAGTACAGCAACTGATTCCTCCCCTTCCTTGGTGTAAACCAGAGAATACTCCCCACAGAATGGTTCTTTTTCATGCTTCCAAATCAAAGCAATGCTGAGAACACAATCCTTGGCAGAAGTCACCAATGGAGTCAGTAAAATTAAACATTAATATAAGGAATAATGTACCCCCGGCACATATAGCTATTATGACCATGGGGTTTTCTTAAGGCAATGATGTTCACTTCATGGCACAGTTTTCTGTGGTTTTGTAAAGGTGTCCAGAAAGGGAAACCAGCCAAATCTGGCCATATGTAATGGTGATACTCACCAAGTGTATTAGGTGTAAGAAGGATTGCTCCCTGCACATACTGGTAGCTCTGCTTTGGGAATTTCACTGCATGAAATGATTGCATAAATTATCTGAACTCATGAGAGTTGAAAGAGTATGAGCTTCTTTCAAGAGAAGCTGTGGCAAAGGGTGACTTGTATGGGTGTATGTTTGTATTTATGTGTATATATTTTAATTCTGAGTCATATGGTTATAAAAAATTCAGTTCTTTAGTGACATCTGGAGTACATGGGGCTCCCCCAAATTAGAAAAGTAGTTTCTCTAATCCTGTTGTCACTTTATTATTTTTAATTGAATTTTCATTTGCATATCTCGATATTTGATCTACACTGGCTAGTTGATAACTTTCATCTATTTTTGCCATTTATTACAGTAGTACAATTGCATCCTTGCATGTTTACTTCAGGCAATGTATACTTTTACCAGTTTCACATAATTCCTTCTTCCCAATTGTATGTGTCTGTCTCCGAGGTCAGAATCTTACCAGCATGGCACAAAGCCAAGAATTCCGCATTAGGTTCTGGTCATGTTATCGCATCCAATATAGGCTCAGCCATCCTGGAATTGCTTGCTTCTTGCACATGAATTATAGTTCTTTTTATCTGCTCAGTTGTTTTGGGAGTGGGAGTACCTGTACTGTATGCAGCCCTATGAAGCGGAATATTCAAACCTCACCTGTGTTCTGATCCATCACTGTTGCTTTTAAAGGGAAACAAAGTTTGAGGACTTAGTTTCTTCTTTCCTTTGCTTCCATTTCCTATTTTATTTTGATATGAACTTTGGTGCAGAGGATGTTTTCAAGCACTATTGACGGCATCAGAATGAGCCGAGTCTTTAGGAGGAGGCTGGGTGCCAGCTACCATCACAAACAACCCTAGATGTGGCAGGAAAGGGATAAAGTTAAGTTGTTCTTTTATTCAATAAGTACTGACTAAAAGAAGTACCAAGCCCTTTGGATTTGTGCCAGTGGTGATGAAGTGGCCAATATGTAACTGGGATTTGTAGGAAATAGCTCACAAAATCCTACTTGTTACCCCTGGCTGGTTGCATGAGTGCAGATGTTAAAACTGCAATAACATTGTTATGGAAAGTAAAACTACATTAGGTAACTTTAAAAAGGTTCTAAATTTTTATTACCTATGATTTTTTTCTTTTTTTTAATACTGCAAAATCTATACCACTAGAATCATAGTGCTGCAGGAACCTGTTTTGCAGGCAAAAGTTTATGAAAAATAGATCTGATAAAATTAAAAACTCCATAGTAAAAAATAAACTTCTGAAAAATAATTTTTCTTTAAAATATGTAGTATGTGTACAAGTCTTGCTGCTGTGGATATATATAAATGTTATGTGGGCAGTGATATAGCAAGAGAAAGGTGAAATTGCATGTATAAACTCCAAATGCCTAGCGGAACCCAGAAAAGTCAATGGTAACAGGTTTCAGATGGATGGAAAGGTGAAGGAAAATGCAGTGGATTGCCTTTCAAAAAGCGTGTGAGGGAAGAACAATACAGTCTCAACCGTTTTACAAATAATTTCAAATCTTAGGCTCATCAAAAATGGCCAGTGACCCATCCTAGCGTGGTCTTTACCTTTGGTAGTTCTTGAACAGTTTTAATTGTGTCCTCTCTGCTTTAGTCACCATGTCTTTGCAGAGAAAACACGTCCCCACCAGCCCAGCCTGAGATGAGCTGTGCAAATCAAAATTACCATGCTGTTTCATAATCATCATGGTGCTTTATAAAACTTAAACCCAAGAATCTGCAGAGTATCAATTTCTGATACATATTAAAGCCACCGGGCTTATTAGAGCAATGCATATGCAAATGTAATTAGAGAGGACAGACATGCAAATAATTTAAAATTCATCTTGATAAATATTTCACTAATTCCATAACAAGGATGACATTTGATCAGGAAGCAATTGCTTAGAGCTGCTTTTAATTGAAATACCACAAACATTTGAAGATGAATGTCCTGGTTGTGTGTAAGTTCTGTTCTCAGGGAAGAGAGGATAAGCGCTAAGTTTAGTCCTCCTTTAAAAATATAACTGATTAGAAATTAAATTTAAATGTGCACAGTTTCCCACTGGTTTTGAAGACTTCCACTGCTGCCCAGTTGTCAGGAGATTTAGAAGACAGACTGTGTGGAGCCTCTGCGTGACTGGACAGTGAACAGAGCACGTGTGTACAACAATAGTAAAATCAACAGGAGTCTAATTATGATGGCCCGAAGCTGTTTATAATTATAGTGCTTAATTAGGTGAGACACAAACAAGGAGAGAGTTCATTTGGGCAACACTCTCCACAGTACTGTGTTCTGATGGGAAATAAAGTCTCTGTAACAACCAAGTAATCAAAACAAAGTTTTAAACTGTTCATATCCTTTGGCAAAACTAAACTGTGTAATTGTGGCATTTTATGCAAAGTTGTGACAAATCTTAACCTTTTAAAAATGTAAAGAGCACGTCATCTTGAGACTGGTCAGATGTGCTCCTGCTAAGGCCATACTTTTTCCGTTTGAAAACTGAAGTATGTTGGTATGGAAGAGCTGCCTGGATATCTGTGTAGTTGTACATGGTGTCTTGTAATGGTAATCTCTTGGTTTGCCAACTGCAGCCTTCCCTAACAGTGAGAGCAGGCAGTTACAATGCAGATATCCCAGATGGCATCACCCAGGGACATGCTGGGCAGGTTTTAGTCTGGGAGTATCCCCATGGAGCTGGAAGCTCTCTGCAGAGAGCTGTGCCACTGCTTTACACTGGAACTGCAGAGAACTCAGTGATGAGAAGCCACAAAATGATGGATAACCCTGAAGCCATAGCTTTGTTCTCTAAACCTTTGTTTCCTGAGCTGTTGTTTTGAACCTTCTTAGCATAAAAATGTATGTCCCAGGTCAGACTGGTGTGTTTTCTTGACATCTCATCCCCCACAGGAGAAAATATGTAGGAAGGAGAATAAAAAGGGAAAAAACTTGCAGCCTCCAGCAATTTTTGTTCCTTGAAGGCCATTTTGAGCCACTTTTATCTTATGTATAATTGCTTTTGAGGTTCTTTTCCATCTTTGATCTATTTTCCTCTCTCAACTGCATCTGTGGCCTGTTCTAGTGGTACCCCAACAAGGTGATTGTTTTTGTAGTGGAAGACACTCTTTCTTACCTTCAGATGCTTGCAGTAAAGTGCAGTTTTGATAGGAGGCTTTTGCATAGTCCTTCCAGAGGATCAGACTCCCAAACATAATACAGCTCCATTGACACAACTCAGACTCTATGCACTTGCTTTATACATGCTGTGTATACATTACATTTTTCACCATGGTAACAAAAATCAAGAGTTAGAATGAGACATCATTGTGTATGCTTGGGTGCAGAGGAAGATAACATATTTCTACTGTGAGAGGGCAGGGGGTTTTTTGGGTTTCTTGATTATTTTTTTTTTAAATGTAGGAGATTACTTAGTTTATACTGAGAGACAAAGGTGACTTTTCTCAATGAAATGCTTTTTCCAGAAAAAAAACATTTAAATGAAAAATTGGTTTGCATATTTTTTTCTGCAAGCTTTTGTCAAGTTGCTTTCTTTAAAAAAATAAATTTCTTATTTTCAGCTCTTGAGATAAATTAAATGGTTCCACTGGCTTTGTGCTGTGATCATCTGTGCTTGCTGGTATCTGCACTGAAAGCACAACAGTGGGTGGTATGCAAAGCAGAATTGTAAAAGGGCTGCAAAAATGCAAGAAAATTGTGGTATGTCCTTGTTCTTGGCTTCAGACCAGAATTACACAATATTTTACTAAACTAATAAATAATTTGATCATTTATCTTAAATCTCAGAGAATAGTTCATTATTGTTTGTGTGGCCATCACAACTATAAAGTAAGTTAATAAAAATTGCTTACAGTACTATTATGTTTTGACTAACAAGTTGCAATGCTTGCTTCTGTGCTTCAGGGATTGTTTCTTCTTTAATGCAATTAGCGTTTTTATGCTGAAAGAGGCATGTTTTTACTCAAGCCATAAATTATTAAGCAATGCTAAATAAAAAATCCGAAGTACGCATGTATGCATTTCTGTATGTTTCTCCAGGCAATTAATTTTTAATTTAACAATGTCATATATTGGCAGTAACTTTTAGCATAGTAAGGTCGTTTTTATCCATTTTACTGTCATTTAGTAAATCAATTGTAGGCTACATATTCAAGCAAATACTTTTCAAGCCAGGGTGTTGAATTGAATTATTTTATACTTCTGTACACTTTCCAGAAAATAAGCGTACAATGGAGTGATAAACCTGACTCAGAGTAAGTCATGTTAAAACAATGAAGCAGATTTGATTGAAAGATTATTTAATAGTGTTCCTGAGCATCAGCCTTGGAACTAATATTGTTTAACGTTTTCAGTGATAGCTTTGGGACAAAAGTATAGTATTCTGTTGAAATTTACTAAAGATTTAAAATTCGGTGGCATTGTCAGCAGAGGAGACTGCTTGATTGAATTTCTAAACAGAAAGTGTGGAATGACATGGAGAGTGGCATTCTTTTTAAAATCATGGGTTATTTTAAGGCCTTCCCCTCTCTTGCCCCCTACCCCCCCCCCCTTCATAAATCTGTAGTTCACAACGTAGCATAATGTACTTGGGGATCAAAACAAAGATATTCTACATCAGTCTAACTGCCCATTCCTTTGGGGGAAGAAATAGCTTCGAGTATAAATTGATCTGGGTGTAACTGAGTTGCCAGTGTGGTGCAGCTGTGGGGAACAAGGGAAATTCAGTTGTGGATTGCGTCATCTCAGATCCTGCCAGTAGAACTAGTGGAGTGTTAGAACCCTCTGTAAAACCATGCTCTGCTGACAGGGTTATGTACGCTCCACTCTGAAGGGTGTTACGCTTTCTTGGTTAAGAAATATGAATTATTACAGATGAGGACTGGATTCAACACTGATTTTGAACATTATATGTCACAGTGTTTGTGATTTCTAATTGTACCATGTTAGATGCTAGAGGAGCACTATAATAGTTAAATTCTTAGAATTCATGCTTATATGTGAAGAATAGAAGTGACTTGGAGTGCTTTGACTACAGGATGGTGTTGATGTTTTCATTGGACATTTTCCTTCCTGAAAAATCACTTCATGATTTCAGAACACATAAATTGAAGAAGTATAAAATCATAAATCTTGTCACTTCTGAAAATTTCTCTTAAGAATGATTAGTCTGTTCTTTATGTCTACTGGAAAATAAGTATGCTTCATTCCTTTGAGAATTATGTCATATTGATATTAGCCTGAACATTATAGATAATTTTCATTACATAAATTTATATAACATTATAGAATAGCTTTCCTTTTATTTAAAAAGGACTAGCAGTACTCATCATAAATGCAAACACATATCGTAATATTTTGGCTATCTCAGAAAGGAAAAAAGATATTCACTGTAAATATAAACATAATTTTAATTTTTAATATGTGGTGGTTTTAGATATAGAAAACTGGAGCATTAAGCAGAGGAATTTTCAGACATTAACATCTGCTGTGCTATTTGAATGCTATGGAAATACAACGCAGAGTGCAACTAGGAATACTTGTACATTAATGGAAGAGATCCAGACTGACTGTTTATTACTGTATGTCAATGCTCTGGTTTGTACAAAAGTTGTGTGATGAAAAGTCCTTATCTATCATCATTTCCACATCAGTGAAAGTAGCTGCAGCCCATGTTGACCTTATTCACTGTTTCTGAAGCTCTGATATAAATGGCTTTCAGGATTGATAGAATTTTTGTACCTTAACCTGATAGTCATGAAACTTAGGACTTAGTTAATGTGATGCATGTCCAGAGGAAAGGCAATGACAAGGGAAAAGGTGAATATCTTCTAGAGTCCAGATGCATGACCAAGAATATTCTCCTTGAAAAAAGGAAGAGGAGACTTGCTTGGCTTAGGATCTATCCCATAACTAAACCCCTTTCGTGTCACTTAAGGCAGAGGCCACACTGTCCAAGTCTTTCCTGAGCCTCTTTCTTATTCAGTGCCACAGCATTTCCCTCTCTGTACAAGGCTTAATTAGAGATTTTTTTTTCTTCCCTTTAATGTGCTTTTATTTGTGATAAACCCACCATGGGTCAAAGATTTTTATTCTCCAGGACCCTTGAGTTTCTACTTTTGCATTTCCAGCTTGCGAAAATGGAAATGTTTTAGTTTAAACCATATGATTTTGTAAATAAATAAGATGCAATCAGTGCATGAGATGAGGAGTTACTCATGTTCCCTTTGAACTTACTGGAGGTCTACTCTATAAACTCAGTGAAAACTAGGATTTTAATTAGGAAGGAGATGTTTCTATGTGATCAGCTACATAATAGTCTAAAAATGCCTTTTTTTTTTTTTTTCATTTGCAAACAGAGACAGGGACCTCTGTCTTAGTTCAGTGAACTAATTAATTCATTTTCCTAGTTTATCACAAACCGGGTAAAACCATAGGGAATGCTTTAAATGTATCTTGCCTTGATGCACTGAGAGCTTTCCTAACAAAAATTGCTGTTGGTGGGAATGGGATCAGGAATTCACTCCAAATCTGTTTGCATTATTGCTGATGTGTTGTCACAGACTCTGGGTAAGCTGTTATGCAGTAAATGCCAAATGTTTGCATGATCTATGAGAGATGATTTAATGAGATCATAGAGAGTAAGTACTGTCAATGCAAAGAACATGGCTTTAGCACTCATGAGACAGGAAAACTGAAGGAAGTTATTTCTTCCTTAAGTAGCTCAGTTGGCCTAAGAGTCTAGTTTCCTTGCAGGCCTTGGCTTCCTGAATAGCAATGCCTCATGGTTTCATCTGCTACTATTCTTCTGACCTGTGAGTTCAGGAAACTGTATCTGAAATAAAAATATCAACTATTCTAAAATGTTTAAGGTAAAGTTTTGATTCTATAAAATATATAAAATCTTTCTAATTACTCTTACTGAACTTATTACATTCTTGAAAACCCTATGTAACGATCAAGACTCAGTAAAATGCTATTTCTCTGTCTCAAAATTTTTTAATGATTTGTAGAAAATTGATTCTCAATTGTAATTTGAGGACTTTTCCTTCAATACATATGACTTTTAATCTAGACATAAATGGATCAGAAAAATAATAGGCATTGATTTTATCAGTTTGTCTCAATATTATCAATTCTGTATCCAGTATTGTCAATCAGCAAAATCCAACCATAAGAAGACAGTTTTAACGCAGTTATGTTCCACCAATGGCAGTTAAAAAGTAAAAACAAAACCCAAACAAAAATACTGCTAGGACATCAGAGAGAACTGACATTTTTTGCTACCTCAGAGATCTGCAGCAAATCAACTTAATTCCTAACACAGTGCCTGCTTAGTGAGGCCCTTCTATCCTGAAAGGGTTCTTCCAAGATCTATAAAGCTTCGTCCTGCCAAATAGAATCTTTGCAACTCCAAACCAAACCCTTAGGTAGCAATCTGAAAATATACTTGAAGCCTATGGATGTTGCATTGTGAGCGTACAGCCCATCTGCTCATCATATGTTTGCTTCGCATGCTTGGATTGGTTTGTCAGGGGTCTCAACTGTTTGTGAAGGACAAAGACAGAAGATTGCTCCAAAGCAATGAAAGGTCTTGGGCTCTTTTGTCTGTCTTTAGTCTTAAATTGTAATGTAACATGAATGTATTTGCCAATTACATTTGCTGTGTCCTGCTGGATGAGTTTGGAAATGTCCTCCTGTTTGGTTGGCTCTGTTCCTTAAATGGGACTAACCTGCAGGACTTAACTGGGCATGTGTCATTGTTCCTGATGGTTGGGCATGCTCACACAGCTGGTGAGCCAGCACCAACATGGGGAGAAAACTACAGCTTGGATTCTGAGCAAGACAGTGAGCAATGCTTGTTGCATCTTCTCTGGTCCTACTTCTAAGTTTTGTGTCCTGTGTATTTGCCACACTCAGACATTTTATGTAACTGTACAGCCAGATCTTCCCTCCTCTGTGTACCCAGTCACAGCTTCATTTCTGTGGCAGTGGTATTCAATATACTACAGATTTTTCATGGTCAAAGTATTTAGAATGGCAAGAAAAAAATACCTTTTTGTCCGCCTCAGGGAGGCAAAATTCCGTCTCTTGGCATTTAACGTGAGATTTAAGACATCTGACATGTATTTTTAACCACAATGAGAAGTTTGGGCTTACAGTTGTCTGTTCTTTCTTTTCATTTCTTTTTTTTTTTTCTTGTATGGAAGGGAGCAAGTTTGATATTTTAGGTACTGCACAATAGATCTCTTCCAGAAAAAAATGTTTTTCTTCCTATGCTTTACTGAAATTTTTAGTGCTGTAGACAATTGCACACAGCATTATAGATCACTGAAGTCTTTGTGAAGAATGCTGTCTTACTGGAAAGCATGTACCTGTCAAGATCCACATAATCATCCACATTTTCTGGTATTTATTAAACTGGAAAGTTACTCAACAAGCAGAAAATTGCTTGGGCCATTAATGAGAACAGTAAAAAATTGCAACATTCACATGGAAAGGTTTTAAATATTTTCTAGTCAAAGCTCTGTGACCAGTGCACAGGTGATGATGTATAATTAATCAGGAGAACACTTCACCCATATTGATATGTCAGTAATACAGTTGTGCTTTTTTAAAAAAAAAGCTAACAAGAAATACAGAGCTGAAATTATCTTAAACTAATATTTTTGAGTGTTTTGTATAACTTCTTTGTGTGCCTTTGTCTTGCAGAAATGGTTCCCCTCTTACTGAGGGTATGATCTACCAAATTTTATCTTTTTTTTAAAAAGAAAGGCAAAATTAAACTCTTATGTTTTCTGGGTTGGTATAATTTTGAATATATATGTCTATATTTCTGTTTCTTCAGGCTTCTCAACAACATAGACATTGTGAAGGAAAAAATCTCCGAGTACAGCTGCAGGATAACTTCTGTTTCCTCTCAAGCTGGTTTTGATCACCTATATATAGCTTTTAAAGCAGAATTCCTATAACTAAAGGGATCAGAGAAATTGTCAGGATCTTCTTTCTCTAAGACACTTTTGAAAACAAGTTGATGCTCTGGTGTCAAGTCCCAGGCCTGTCATGAGCAGCGTGTGTGGGGCCATGCTTCATCCTTCTCTCACCGCATGGTTACATGCAGAACACTGTGACAGTCATAGCTGAAATAAGTACTCTTGGTGTTTGTTGTGGCAAGAGCTTTGCTGGAGGTGTTTTGCAGTTCAAATCCAGGCTGGCATGCTATCATGGAACAGCACGTATTCCCTGCAGTAGCAGAGAGAGCAAGCATGAAGCCCCAAAGTTTACATTAAAAAACTACAGTGGTGGGTGCTTGAGATTGAGTAGATTTTGTGGAGAGCAAAAAGAGATTATTACTGTTTGTTTTGCCTGCTGAGCCAAACAGCTTTTGCCTCATTCTGTATATCAATCTGCTAAGGTTTAAAAGAGGTTTGTGTCAGGACATTCCTCGACCATGGACATTGTTGTATGAGGTCTTGTGTTTTGTGCAACTTCACAGAGATTCAGGAACTGTTTTTTGCGTTACATCTGTAAACCAGCCCTTGGCTTTTAGCCACGTGGTTGGGTCCTGATAAATACTGCACCAGCCCCAACAGCAGCAACTTTTTTTATCCCCATTTTCTCCTTGAACTTGACTTCAGCTACAACATGACCTGTAAAAGCTGTGCTGCTGCATTCTTCTCCTGAGTGTATTTCTTTGTGGCTTTTGGTCACTTCAGAAGTGTGAGCTTCTTTTAAATCTCACAAATTCAAGTTGTATTTAATTGTTTAGTTTTGTACAGTAAGCTTTTTTAATGAAGGATATGACATATTGCAGTGGAATTAATAACAGATTTTTTAAACTTATATTTCTATTCCTCATGTAACTAGTGCATTTTTGATAAATCACTATTCATAACTTCTACTTGAATTACATTATAGTTGATTACAATTAGGGACTGCTGTTTTTTTGGTGCTGTTGATGATGCAACAAAACATTGGGCTTTGTGGGGCACTGATTTTTTTTCAGAAAATTCAACTGAACAATTGGTTTGAGAACATAGTTCTAATTTAAAGTTCTACTTTAAAATACTTTCTATTTTTAGTTTAAAATACTGGTTTTAAATCTAATTGATTTAAAAATAAAAATGCATTGCTACTCCTTTTTGTGGTATTACAGTTTAGCATAGTAAATCTGTGATTTTTAGGTACTACTATATTTTTAACTTTTTTAATTTTTCAAATTAGTAGCAAAAAATACAAGGTAAGATGTTCGGGCTTTTATGTTTTTTGTGTGAAACTAATGTTTCATAGAACTTAGCTATGACAGTATGGGAACATGTTAAGTTTGTAGTTTAACAGCTAGTATACAAAATCTTTATAAGCTGACCAAAGTAAAAGGGAAGATTTTTTGATTGGGCAGAGATATTTGAGATGTGATAGCCTTTCCTGTGGTACAGCCAGTCCTTGAAAATGTCCTGGCAAACTGTGAAGACCTTTTTGGTCTGTTGGAAGTGAACAGAATTGTCTTTTAGGCATGAGATCCTAATTCTCAGCATTTCTTCCCTTCAGTCCTAGTAAGGATCCCACTTGTTAATATGTGGCCAAAGCAAAAGATACAGATGCAAATTTCCTCTTTCATCTCATTTTAGTGTCTATGCCTTTTTCATAAGTGGACATTACCCCTAACACCAAACACAGTGGTGCTTTACCTAAAGGCTTGTTCCCAGCCCCTGTGTTCAGATCTAAATTACTAAAACCTTAGAGGTTTGCAGTTAGAGCATTTCCACAAACATCATAATGTTTTCTTGCGTATTTAAGTGCTTTTCAAAGGGATACATAAGCACGAGTGAAATTAGATAATAGCAAAAAACCCTGTAGGCTGAAATAACTGCTTTCTTGACTCCTTTCAACATTTCAATGAATATAGATCTATTTTTCTTTATCTATAATTTCAGTTTGTAACTCAAGTTTATTCACTAATGTTAAACATAATGCTGATTGCTAAAGTGCGCACAACATATTGTGAGCATTAACCTTGCACCTTTAACAACTTAAGACAGTGCTGCTTGTGAGTCTGCTGCCTCTCAGGCTGCTGTACTGTCACAGGCTAGCAGCTGCACTTAGCTAGACAGGGATCTGAAATCCTCTTTATTGAGTCCAGAGCGGCAACACAAACATTCTCCATGAAGAGGTTTAATTTGCCAATCTGTTCCCCCCATCTTAAATTTCCTGGTAGCTTGTATTTTCTTTCCCTGCTTTAAGGAAGAGAATACACATTTGTCCATGCAAAAAAGTCAGTTCTCTCTTTCCTCTCTGATTTGACCGTTTCTCAAGGCTGTGGCTTCTCTTGTGTCCTGGGCTGCATTAGTCACAGACAAGCAATCTCTGAACCTTTTGCTATGTTAAGGTAGCCAGCTTCCTTTTTCCCCAGCTTGCTACTTTTGCTCTCTTCTGTAAATCCAGTCAAGAGACTCGGGAAAGGATGTTTCTAGAAACAGTAGAAAAGTGACTACTTTTAGAAGACAACCTGCTGCCTGTTCTATTTCTCCCATTTTTGGCAGTAAGCTTTAATATTGACCATTCTAGTCTATTTATGGCTCATGCTTCTGGCTAAAAATGGTTTAAATTCAAGGCTAATGGGTAGTGATAATACAAGGGTATTTCCAAGGTGTGCTGCAATATGAAATTTCTCAAGAACCTTGAGATATAATGCCACCACCTAATGATAGTTGAGTGAGAAGCCAACTAGTCTCCTAGTTGGAAACAAGCTAGAAATTGGAAAGGTTGCATAAAGACTTGAATATTTATTTCCTATTCTTCTCTTGTGCCTTTACATATAATTACAATTTTGAGGGAGCTGGGAGTTGCCAGAGCATTGGATAAGCAGAGAATGATACTCGTTCATGCTCGAGGTCTGTTCTCATATTGCAGGTGGATTCTTGTTTACAGATAGCAGCACCACAAAGATTAGATTAAAAAAAAATGAAAAGGAGGAACCAATTCTAAATTGCAAAAAAAGATCCATTTAAGTTCCATTAGTGACATTAGATCAGGCACACTGTGCTGCCTGTGATTACTTTTTAAAATATAGATGTCTTAAAAGCGGGAACATTAAGAGATACTAAACCACATCTATAACCAGAAAATCAAAACTAAAGATGGGTATTATTTCAAGTGCTTTAAGTGTTTTTGGTTTAAAAAAAAAATAATCCAAACCATGGAGTAAATGGATAAAATTTTACTGTATGCCCAACTCCATGGCCAGCCACACCACCTCACCACCACCACCATCGGGCAGATTCTTTCCTACTTTAAATGTGAGGCCACAGGAATGTCTTAAAATACTTGGGAGAAGAAAAAAAAAGGCCAGAGAATATGTACTTTTCTCCTATTTTCTATAATGTAATGTAATTGTCTCTTGAAAGGAAAAATAATTTTTCTATAATACTAGAATTCATCTGTCTTACAGCATAGAAGTTACATGTTATTAATAGATTGTAGTACAACCTATCGTTAAGAAGGCTTCATATACTTGCAAATCAATACTTTGTTTGCAAAGATAGTATTACTAAGGGAATGGAAAATAAGTTAATTCACTTTACAGTAGATTTTACCTCTATACAACTAATTGAAGGACAGCATTTTTCTCCAAGGACTCTAAGTGGTTGTTGAGGATTTTTCTCAGACAGCTGCTAAGCCCCATACAGCTACTCGCTCACCTCCCCCGCAGCAGGATGGGGAGAGAATCAGAAGGGCAAAAGTGAGAAAACTCGTGGGTTGAGATGAAGACAGTTAAATGGGCAAAGCAAAAGCTGCACAGGCAAGTAAAGCAAGACAAGGAATTAATTCCCCACTTCCCATGAGTAGGCAGGTGTTCAGCCACCCCCAGGAAAGCAGGGCTCCATCATGTGTAGCAGTGACTTGGGAAGACAAACACCATCACTCCAAATGTCCTCCCTGCTTCCTTCTTCACCTGGCTTTATATGCTGAGCCAGGATGTCATATGGTATGGGATGTCCCTTGGGTTCAGCTGTCCTGGTTGTGTCCCCTCCTGTCGTGGTTTCACCCCGGCTGTGGGCCGAGATCCACGCAGCTGCCTGCTTCTTAAAGTAAAAGAGCAGGGGAAGAGGGGAAAAGGGGGGGGAAACAAGGGAAGCGAAAAGGAAGGGGCAAATAACTCCAAAACCAAGAAACTAAGAGGTCCGTGGGTTGGGATAAGGATAGTTTACTAAGATAACAGAAAGATAAAATATAACAATGCTAACAGGACTTTAGAGCAAAAGAATATGAAACTATTGATACACAATGCAGTTTCTCCCCGAACCACACAACTCAGGCCGTACCACCCAGAGCTGTCCCGGAACCCGACCGTCCCCCCAAGAAGCACGCGTCCCGCCACCGCCCCTCTTCTTCCTCCCCTCAGCCCCCCATTATCCTGGGCAGGATGTAATTGGCATGGAATACTCTCTTTGGCCCATCTGGGTCACCTGTCCTGGCTTCGCCCCTCCTTTCTCATGAATAGAGAAATACGAAGAAGCTGAGAAAGTCCTTGACTGTCTGACTGCAACTAAGAACATCAGGGTGTTATCAGCACTGCTTTCATTTTAACTCCCAAACAGCATTCCATCAGCTGCTACAAATGAAGTTAACTCTATCCTGACTGAAACCAGGACACTCCCAACTCCTTGTGCACCCCCAACCTACTCACTGGTGGGGTGAGGAGCAGAAAAGGCTTTGGCTCTGTGTAAGCACTGCTCAGGAACAACAAAACCATCTCTGTATTATCAGTACAAATGCAAAACAGCCTCGTGCTAGCTACTATGAAAAAACTTAAGTTTATCCCAGCTGAAGCCAGCAGCTGTAACTAGCAATAAGTAACTAAAAGAAAATGTAATAGAAAACTTTACCAAAAAAAAAAAAGATTCTTAGCTTAACAAATGTAAGAAAATAGTGGCAAATTATTTGAATAGTAAAAATTCTGTTACTTTGCTTCTGACATAAGCAAAAAGTGCATTTACAGGGCTGTATACAAGGATATAAAAATTTACAGCATTCATAATTGCTTATCCAGTTTTGTTTCCACTGGGCCATAAAATTACTCTGTAGAGTGTTGGAGTTTCATTTTAAATGGGTTTTAAAAATTTTCCCATTCATCTGTATAAGTTTTATCCGAGGATTTTTCAAATGATGCTTAGTGCTTGCTCCTAATCACATGATGAGTCACTTCTTTGTTTGAAATGCCTTGTAACTTGAAAAGCATTAGCATCCACCAGTTTGGTCAGCTACGTTTAGAAATGTGAAACTTAAAAGTAATTGTTGAGAGAACAATATTTCTCCCAAACTTGTCTAATGCTGGATGGAGACAGCTCTGTAAAACTGAGGACATTTCAGGCTTCCCAACTACCATATGCAATGGGATTGATGAAATCTTTACTTTGGTGTGGGGTTTTTTGTTTCCTTGTTTGTTTCTAATTCTTTTTTCTTCTATACAGTTCTGTTTTGAGTAGGTTTTGTAAGGTTTTGAGTAACAGAGAAAAGAAAAACTTAGGTAAAGAAAAGAGAGAGGAAATACTTGGGGAGAGACACTGTTCCAGTTTTCGTAGTCTGGTCATTGCAGAAAAATCCTTTCCTAGTAATTATGATCCTTAAGGCAAGCATTGAATATCAGAGAGTACGAGACGGAAGGAGAAGGTATGGCATGGATACTGCCTGGTTAATGGGTTGTAGGTTATCACTTGTTGATGACTAACTAAACACTGTTCCTAAGTTTCTGGGTGGATCCAAAGCAAACTCTGAGGCACATAAGTGGGAAGTAGTATGTAATTAAATGTCCAAGTGTCTTTGAATGCCTCCTGCTCCCAAAACCTCAATTTGATTTGTTGTGTCTGCTTCTTGTCAGGCTTATAAAGTGAGAGCCAGGAAACCAATACATGCATCAATTGTTCAGTGAAGTGTGATATTGTAAACACTCTTATCTCTTCAGAGACCTAATAATATTAAAAGGATGATTGATGCCTCTGGCATACAAATATAGAAATTAGGGATGATAAGACTTGTCTTTACATAGATTTTGTCTGTTGGATGTTTTTTTCGTTTGGTTGTGGGGGCACTTTGTTCTAAATGGGCACTTCTCTTGGGAAATTAAAAAGATCAGTAAAGTTCCTAGAGAGAGAAAGAGGCACTGCTGTATAGAAAGTACTTTAATCATTACAGTGACCCCCTTCCATTGTAGGAGAGTGAAGATCAAGTCCCTTCTCTCATAATTTAGACCTGGGATTTGCATTAGGGCCCTTGGACTGCCTTTTCATGCTTCTGTCATTTTTCCACACATCCCACTGGGCAGTTCCTGATGTTGAATAAAATCTTCAGAAAATTTCATAATTCTTGTTCTCTGCTTGGCTTAATATTAAGGTCTGTTTGGGTTGAATGATGTGCATGGAAAATTCACCTATGTATCGAAATAAACTTCCTCCGCAAACAATCTCTTGTTGAGGGACACTGCCCAAAAGGGAATTTTCTCTCTTGCAGCTAATCTTCTCTGCATGGTTCAATCTGAGATATTTGAGTTTTGTTGGACATGATTTTATCAATTTTCATCATTTGTTATATTACTTTTTGTTGAAACTATACAACTCATTTTATACTACATAATATAATAAAAGTCTTAGGGAACAGTGTTGGTATATAGAATATAGTTTTTAATAAATGAAGTGCATTTGGAAAATCACAACTATTTTCTCTGTTTATTGCTAAATCTAATAGAAAATCCACATGAGAGAAATTTAACATTATCTTTGTCAGTTTACTTCCCTGTTACAAAAGCAGTTATAAGTAAGTATATTTTAACTAAAATCAGTGTTAAATAAATATAGCATAACATTCTATTTAGAAACACATTCACTCAAAAATGAATAGAAAATTATTAAATTTTCAGAGGAGACTTCAATTCATCATCAAACAGAAATGACATTTCTAGCTCTAATCATCTAAACTATTACAGGTTTCAACTTTAAATACAGTTTCCATTATGTACAGAATTCATTGTGCACCCTTAAGGGAAAGAGTTAGATCAGTCTTCATGAGTGGATTGGGTGCTATGGTTCCTTACTCAGGAGCATGCTAAATCTATGACAGAATTTTCAAACTGAGCAAAGAGGAATCCTGTCTATGATCAGATATTTGGGTCCTTGTGGAATAAGAAATTAATGTTGTGTAGTGACTCCAAGAATGGGCATGTTTTGTATTACTACATCTTGTGGGAAATTGAAATTTAGTTATTGGAACTCCACAAAGCTTTGGGGTTTTATTTGTTTTGGGGTGTTTTGTTCGTTTGTAATTTATTTTATTTTTGTTACCACTGGTTCATGTAGCTTTGGTCATGACATTAAGAAAAATATATGAGAAAGAGATTTGGTACATTGTAAAATATTTCCTTGGGACACTTTTTGGTAACAGTGGCACAAATGAAAGGTGGGCTTCCTATAAACAAGATAAGTAGGAAAAAGTCTATGGTTGTTGGATTAGTTATAAACTGTGCATTGAAGATGACACAGCTGTGTAATAAAATAGGTGTTAGGATGGATTTATAATTGAATGATTAAAAGAGTTACAAGTTACTATCTACTTGATAGGGTAGCATGTACCTGTTTATAATCATTTGGTATGCAAAAAAATTTCTTGAGTTTTGGGTGAACAGACCTCTGTTGCTATTCCAGCTTGTCTTATTCATGCTGATAGCTCTCTTTTTCAGGGCTGCAACAGTTCCCATACTGTGTTTGTGTAGTTAGTGTTTGGAAGGTGTGTCAGACCCTGGATGACTCTTTCAAGTGGACTAATTGCATGTCAGGATCCAAAGCAGGACTAGTCTGTCTGTCCTGGTTTTAATTTCAGGTATTGTTAGGGTTGTGTTAGATCACTGACTTCTAGAGAGAACCTGGGAAAGGATATGCCTATCTTCATGGGGGGAATGCCAAAACAAAACATGCCCTTGGAATATGTATGTGTCAGTGTGTGCGTGAAGTCTATTTAGTTGCTACAGAGTGCCTGATCTCAGAGTGTGAGATACAAAAGACTCTTGATAATATTATCCCAATGTTTCTGCCAGTTTATGCATTAATTATGCCCTATTCATACCTTGCTGAATGTGCACAGTCCCTGTCGTCAGCCGAGGCCCATACCTATTACTGCTTTATTGCTAGTGCTTGGGGAATAAAGGCAGATGATAATGGCCATCAGCATCTGTGAGGCACCACACACTGGTGTGGAAAGTGTTTATTTGCTTCCCTGAATTCAGCAGTAGAACTTTATTTTTGCATATACCTACATGCACTGCGTGAAATCAGATGTCCCTGAGAAATCATTCTGGACACCTGCAGAATAATGGTTGTTTTCAACTTGCTTGCCTTGGTTTTTTAAAAGAAGTATTCATCAACTAGAAGGTAGTAAGGAAATAACTAAAGCTGGAGTTCTTGTTTTTGAGTCACCAAATAATATCCAGTTTATACTTTTGTAATTATACATTCAATTACTTGTTTTTTTATTTGTTTCTTGTATCATAACTCTTCATTGGGCTGCCTGCTACTATGTACTACTTGTCACAGAACAATTGAAAAATAGATTTGATGAAGACATTATCTTTTTAACTCTCAGCTGCATTTTGGACAGGACTTTATGGATTAAATAGTAAATTGAACAAACACAGATGACTGTACCCAGTTAATTTCCTGTTGTCTTAATAAACCTTAGTATTATTTGAATGATAGTCGAATGCACTCAAGTCAAACCACTAAAAGTGAATCATACGTTTATGTTGAATTAGAGGGAGATAAGTGTAATTATTCTTGGGAAAAAAGTCATTGTTACTGATGGAGGATAACTACATATGTAGTAGGAGATGGTCTGTTAGCTGATCTCATTTTTCATTTCTATTTCACAATCTATGAATAGCAGTGTGGAAAAATGCTGTATGTATAGAACTGGAAGTTGATCTATATTCAAGCAGGCTCCCCAGTTAAAGTACCATGTTAGTTATGCTGCTGTTACTTCGCGGTAGTTCCACTGAAGTGGGTTAAAGCTTGCAGATTTACTGAGGTACAGCAGAGCATCCATTTCATCTATATAATTTTTTCATAAAAAATAAGCTCTCTTCAGGTCCATAAAATCCACATGAGTTTTATTAATCTTGAACCAACTGTGAATAAAAGCGAGTGCTATTGTTTCTGGCATTTCTGCCCTTAAAGAGAAACAAGGCTATGTAATCTAGCTTTTTTTTATTGTTGCTATGTGTCTTGTTATAGTTGCCTCCAGAGACATGTATTGCATGTGAACCACCATGTCAGGTTCATGTGATTCTCCTTGCAGTTGCAATTTATGCATGTGTACTACTAGTCTTGTAGAATAGGGCTCAAGAATATCGGCATAGAGGAGGGGGAGTGGAAGGCTCTTACATCAGTATATCCAGCCTGCAGGCAGGAGATGACACTGCCACACCTCCTGTGACACTGAGGTGGGTGCCTGCCCAGTGCCTGAGGCTCAGTAAAATCTTGCTGCTGAACAGCACTTCCACCATGGGACTCGTCCTGCAGTGTCTCATTCTGCCACTAGATCAGCGTTGCCTCCGGAGTTTACAGCAGCTTCAGAAACAGGAGGTTCTGGTATGGGCAAGGTCCTCTTTGCTAAGGAACGTGGAAGTGGTTTACATGCTTCCCATTCTACACCCTTTTTGTAACCATTATTTGAAATACTGTCAAACTTGTGTTTGGCTGTACTTTTGAGGCATGTAAATTTCTCAGTAAGAAAATTCAAAATTGCTTGCCCCTGTGTAATAGTTTCTGTTGTTCTTTGCATATTTTCCCATAATGGGAGTACCTGAAACACAGCAACTACCTGTAAAGTGGTGCCCAAGTTAAGACTATTGACACCTTAGACAAATAGTAAGAGGTCAATGGCTTAGAGTTTTAATACTCACCAAAAGAATGGGTGTTTTTCGGTGGAACCTAGATGAAGAACTATACTGAAATAATTCCTTGGTTGAATCATAATCATTCTTGTTGAAAAAAGATGAGCAGAAGACACCTGACATTTCACACCTGTCTCAGTGTGGAAATAATTCCCTAATTAATATAAACTGAGGTATTTGCAGCTAGGATCCTTCTGTTTCAAGACAGTGTAGTTAAACTTATGAATGAGGTGACTGACTACTTCTTTGCCTTTTTTTTTTTGTTGTTGTTTTTAATTTACAATAGTTCTGTTGAAATTGAGACCATTTGACTTATTTTTCTCAGGCACTATTTGCCTAAAAACACATAAACATGACTGAAGGTATTACATACTCTTTGCAGAGAACAATAATAACTAACCATTTAGCCCAATTTGTAAATATATTTTATTAATATTGTGAATGTCAAGGGTGATGATGTCTTACTGATCTTTACCAGCTGTGAAAAGAGCTGTTGTGTGGATATGATAGACACTATTCAGTATCCAGACATGTAGAAGGTTTTGAAGCCTTCCCTAACCTTTGGTTGTTTTCCCTCATCCAAGGGCTGTAAGATGTAAATTTTTGTATATTGTGACATAGATGGGTGGCTTTCAGCATCAATGTGCAGCTGAGTGTAAAAAAACTCCAAACCAACCAGCAAAAAACCTCCAAACAAAACACTTCAATGAAACAAACAAAAAATTTTTTTCAATCCCCTCATTTAGAGATCTGAGCATTGTCACCGTGGCTTGACTATATCAGGAGTCCAAAACAACATGAGAATTGCTCAGACATGCTGTTAACACTGCACAAGTTGGTAGTTTGGCATAAAGCCTCAGTTCATCTTTTCAGTAGGATTTGGAATCACAAGTGTGTAAATCTTGAACTGATGTCTAGGAGCTTGATTGTCTGAGTGTGGTGATTTATCACCTTTGCTTTCTGAGGGGGAAGAGATCCCACCTAGGGCAGCCGCTGTCTTTAGCAAGTGTTTCATCTGTGCATCTCTGCAGCATGAAACCTCCTTTCTGTGCCACCACTTTTCCCCATGTGCTAGGGATGACTGTGATTGTGTTCACCACATATGGAAAAATATAGAACGTCTTGAGTAAAGATTCAGCCTCATGTACATAAAGCAGAGCTTTTTTAGCCATGAGCCAGTACTATTCCTGGAATTAAAAAGGTAGCGTTCAAAGAGCATCTAAAGTTGGCAGAGTTAAATCTATCTAATATGAATTAAATCAATAATGTGATTATTAAATCACTTTAATAAAGATGATGAGTGATTAAAGCTGCAGTCACTTTGGGTCACAGCAGAACAGATTACATTCAGCTTCCATTAAATAAAACTGGATTTAAAATTTTTAGCAATAACTGGGGCTTTGGAGGAAAAGCCCTAGCTAGGGATGAATAAATAAGGGAAAGACAATTTTGTATGTGCTATTCAGGAGTAAAATTCTGAGCGATGCTGAATGGGTATTGAATTCAAGGACACACTTCTTATTGAAGGTTTCAGGAAGATTATTCTGAAAAAATAAAAAGGGAGGAAATTTCCTCCTGAGGGAAGTCCTGAATCAGAAGCAAAGAGAAAAACAAACTGAGGATGGAAACCAGGATCTTGCACACTACACAATTATCTTCACTAAATCCTTGAAACAAATTACATTGGATTTTACAGTTCTCCTGGGATCTAACCTATAGAAAATGCAGCTGTTTGCAGTAGATAAAATTGGAAGCTTAGTAGTAATTTAAACATTTAAATATTAAATAAAACTGCACCCTGTAGAACCTATTTTATTTTAGACTTGATTAATCATTTTACGCCTTTGTTTAGTTTTCGGATCCGGTGTGTAGTGAAATTTTAAGAGGCAAAATATTGAACGTTCTCTCAATGAAAACCTGTCATTCTTGGCCAAATGACAGCTGGGGTTTCCAGACCCATGTTAAGTCTGGGAATTAGCTGGGATTTACAAGAGATGTAAAACTGGTAGTTTGATCACTAGGGAAATAATTAATTGACATTTGTATGGTTATATTTCAGCTAAATCAAAGCAACTATTTCAGGCTGTCTGCAAACTTGGAATGATGTTGATACATTGTGTTGCATTTGTTTCCCTTTGGAAACATATTTTTAGCAATTAATAAGCCTTTGAAATCTCATTTCTCCCAACCCTAAATACTGTGGCAGAAATTGTGCTGCTTCAGCGAGCATGGAATGTAGTCACCTGGGGAAAGTAAACTTAGAGCTGGCTTTTCCTAAGTGACATGTGGAATGAGTTTTCAAAAGAAAACTTTGCACTCTGTTCAACAGTTTCCAACTTCTGGAAAACCAGAGATATTTGAATTAGCTCCTGGTTGGAACTGATACTTATTTACACAAAAGGCATGTTTATATGAAGTCGTTGCTGAATTCTGATTGATTCTTCAGATGCTTAAATGTTAGAGTTGGTCTGAGTCTGGGTGGTCAGTAATGCTACTTGGTCTGTGACGTGGCCATGAGTGCTTGTCCTGTATATCGCATCTTGTAGTGACTGCAGGAAGGTGCACCATAAGTCTCCTAGAGGGTCTGGATAAGCATCTGGCAGGACTTATGTTTTCTCCATTTAAATGGACAATGACATTCTTCTGAGACTGAAATTAAGACCAGGTGGGAATTCTCATCAGTTGTGGGCTCTTGTTTCTGTTTTTTAAAGTAAAGGGGTGTGTAGTCAGTGCAGTTGTTGAATTGTAGTTTCTTCCTCATTTTTAAGTGTTTCCAACAGAGTGAAAGCTCTGATAGTATCTGGCTGGCTTTCTTCTACTCTCCTTTTCCTGTGGATGAAATCTGAATATTATTATTTGTTTGAAATTCGATCTCCTTAGTTTGTTGTTTCTACTGTTGAAACAATGGTTATGGCCTGTAAAATCTCACAGCTGGAGAGGCTTTGAGCACCCACACAACTCGGCTCACAAAAGGCATCCCTATGACATCAAAGACTCACTGAAGGCTTCAGAGCAGCTTTTTGCTTACAGCAGCTTTGTTCCAGATATACAGCGCACAAGTTTCAAAGCATTGCTTGTTATGACCACATCAGGATCGTGTGAAGAGTCATAGAATGAGTGGCTGTAAAAGCTCCTAGATTATGGAACAAGAGCCACTGAGTAAGAGAGTTTAATACACCCTCCCCTCTTCTGGCTTCTCTTCTCAGTCATTGATAAACTATCCTCCTACACTGGTTTAGTTTATTGGGACAATTTTTAACAGTGTGGTGGGAGGGAATAGCTCACAAACTTCTTCTTGACCACAATTATTTTTTTTTTTGTTACAAAATAACACAGCGTTTTTCAAAGACAGCATGGGTCAGGCTTGGGCTTCATTTTCCTTTCTAATGCTTTATTTTTTTCCTCAGGATGTTTTTTTACCAAGAATTATAGCTTTCCTTCGTGTGTAATTTTCCTGTTTTATCAAAGAGTTACCTGTCTTTACTGAAGCTAGTCTTGCCTTGGAAGAACTTAGGCTAAGATAAGCAGTGTAAGTAGACAAATGTTTCTGCAAACTTCAATGATAATTCTGACAGCAATAGTGACAGTCTCTGTTTTGAGAGCAGAAAATTAACCTAAAGCAGGAGAGACATTTGAGATTCATTCTGCATGACAGTGACTGAAATGACTTGGGGTACTGGGATGTAGCTGGTGTGGAATGATGTGCTGTAGTTCACATATGAGCTTGGCAGGTTGGGAAAAACCCATATTTTTGGTGTTTGAGAGTTGATAGCTATTAAGAATCTTTGGATTATCTTTGGATACAGGAATATAGGGGATTTAAAGTGAATTTATTATATGGCCCATGCTGTATGCTGGGCCTGTCTGGAGGGATGAATGAGCCCTGCAGTAGTGGAACAGAGGTGTGCAGTATTATGTGCTTGATATAGAAGCTAGATCCCAGTCTTAAGTTTTATCCCAGTCTCAGTTTGTTTTCTCTGATCTGTTCAGACTGCAAAGAAAGTAAATCCTTGCCAGAGCTCCAGCTGAGCAAAAAACTTGCAGTGAGCCAACATGTATTTTCTCCTAGCCTGAGGTTTTGGGACCACAGTTTTTGTGAGCTTCAGACTCTAAAAGCACATATGTTTCTGTTGAAGTTTTTCAATCTGCTCTTTGCCTGCAGAGCCCCATTTATCCTCCGGTGCTCTGTGACTGCAGTTCTATGGCTGGGTGGGCTGCAGCTTCTGAGCTTTCAAATAGCAATAGGGTAACGATCTGGAGATGCTGCTTGATATAGTCTATGAACCTCCTCCTAAAACATCTTGTAGGGAGGTGGAATCAGGAAGTGGACGAATATTTCAGAGAGGCCATCTGGGATACAGAGGCCGCCCACGATAGCAAATCTTGTACATAATGATGCCAAGTGAATCAAAGAGCTCCATGCCCTGTTCAGCCAGGAAACATCAGGTAAAAGCCAGTGCAAAATGTTCTGCTTATGAGCTCAAATCAGAGCACTGGATAGATGCTTTAAATTTTAGTTATTAATGAGATGATAAGAAAAATCATATCAGCTTTGTAGATTTTCTTTGGGTTTAATTTTCATCATACCAATGCAAATTGGCTCAGAAAAGTCTTCCTATTTTCGAAAGTGGATAAACCCTTTCCCTGTCCAAAATGTCATAACCTCAAAAATAGTTTTCTTTTCTGCCTGTTTCAGTTTCATATTAGCTATGTTGCTGTGATGCCTGTGGGCCTCGTGATAAATACGCTCATGTAGCAAAGCTTCTAATCTCCAAGCTGATTTTAACTACTGACTTCATACATTTAAATACCTTGCTTCGTTTGATCAATGAAGTGTTTGTCTTGTACATGTAGAAAATAAGCAGTGGATAGATACTCCTCTGTGCCCTTTTGCTCCAGTTATCTGTGTGCAGAAATTGCAAGTCTGAAATTAAACTGACCTCTATCATCAGTGTTGCTGCAGCTTTACGATGCCAAAAGGAACACAAATAAAGAGGATTGAATACAAACAAAGAAGTGGTAGTTGAAAAAAAAAAATGTTAGTGCATATCTTCTATTTAGTGATGCCATACACTATTCTGTGATTTCATGATATTTCTATGCAGCCCATGGCTAGCTAGTACACAAACAGCTCATAAAATGAAGGAAGAACGTGAACTATTGGTAGTACAAGAAAGGTGTGAATAATACTGACTCAGTATGAGTTGTACAATCTGAGGGCTGAAATCTGTGTATGATCACCTCACACAGCTCGTGTGAGAGCAGCTGTTGGAAGAGCCAGATGTGCACAAATGTAGGACATTGACTATGAGCAGTGATGTATTAAGTGGTGAGTCTGTGATCAGAGGAGGCCATGTGGTCTCTCTGTTTTCATGGTGGTACCTCAATGTGTGTATCCACCTCCTCCAGGAGAGCTTTAGGGTGTCTCCAAGGTTGAGGAGTTGCACACTGTATACACTCCCCATCAGAGGTTTGTGACCAGTGGTTGGTGCCTCACCATACTCTGCCCTGTGTTTTCCAATGAGCACCTGCTCATCATGCAGTGGGTGGCCAAGTCCACGTGGTTGCTGGTGTCTGGACAATGTGCTGTACTCAGCTGCTGCTGAATTTTCTTTGCTGATAGGGATGAATGAGATCTATAATGTCTTTCATGTAGTGAAGAAACCAACTAGACCATATTCTAGCGAGATATGAGGTTTCTTCAGTACAGTATATTCTTAGCTCTAGTGAGCAAACCTCATTTTTATTCATGGTTTACTGAATCATGAAGCAAGAAGGATTTTTCTTTGTGTTTTATCTGGTAGTGTTTTGGGGGTTTTGTCTTGTCTATTTTTATTTTGGTTTTTTTGGCCTTGCAGTCATTTCTAAGAATATTGACATGGAATAAGACACGTGAAAGGCAGTATGTTCAAAATAATTGTGATCACTTAAAGAATTAAAATTATAATAATCAGCCAACAGGCAAAATTTCACTTCTGAGATAACTATATAATTAAAATACAGTACTAGTGGGCACTAACCTTTTCATATATTATTACTTGTGTAGGATTTAGTAAATTATCAGTATGTTTTTACCTGATACTCCTTTCCCTGTGAAATGAAAATCTGACCTACTTTTTGATTATTAAAAAAATAAATTAAGTTCTAAAAAACACTAGCTATAAAAGAAAATTAAAACTAGCTTTGGTGATAAGATTTATTGAAGATTTAGTAAATTTTTCTAAGCACTGAAATCTACTTGCAAAAGAAAAAAATTCCCATTTGAACAGAAAAGGCTTTTACTTGTGTTTATGAGAAAATATTAGAATGTGACTTAGAGAAGATCTAAAGATAAGAGATGGTTAATTCTTTTTTAATCAATTTCAAACAAAAAAACCCCAAATGTTATTCAGCTAGTACCTTAAGTTTTGGATGGAAAAAGCAAGCATTGCAACAACATACAAAGCTTGCAGCAATTTTTCTGGCAAACATGATAGGATCTGCGTGTGACACTGCATTTAAAATGCATGGGGATAGTGTAATTGCAGGGGGAAAAAAAGGCAAGTTCATTAAGAAGGGCCATGTTGTCACAGATGATGTTAATTAGCTCTGACACAGCTTCCAGAAGAGTAGTAAGAAAGAATACCTCGTGAAATCAGAGCGTGCACTGGACTTAATTATTTCCTTTTTGCTGTTTGGTGTTGTCAGTCCCTCATATTAAGAGCAGCCCCTGGCCTCTCAGCCCCTTCCCTCTCAGCTACCAGTCGCCACTGCCTCAGCATCCCTCTGGCTCAGTTACTTGAGAATTGCCTCCTGGCATTAAGCTCTTACAATGTATAAATTTGAAGAAAAGTTGTTTGTTGTCTTAATGCCTGCTCCATGGCAAGGGTGTGGGAAGCCTTATTTTTTTTCTTCAGGGTAGGGTATGTTTCAAAGTTGGACAAGGTAACCACAGCCTCTGTTGTAATGGGCACTCTGAAGGTGGGTCAGGATGGGCTGAGGAGGGTCAGGACATCTGCCCTGGGTGTTGTGTTGTGTCATGTTGGCCGAGACTGCTCCTGTGTTTCTCTGGGAAACTGGTGTTCGAGATAGCATTTCCTTCAACAAGTTACGTGTGTGTAGTAATAAGAAATTCCAAAATATGTATGAAAAATTCCAAAATACATTTCTTACCTTTCCGCTGCATCTCTGTTGTAATGATCATTACTTTAGACAGTCCTACATCCACTGACTATTCAACAGCAAATTTATATTGCTGTCAGGACACCACGAAAAATAATAAACACTGGTGTATTTACTGACTGGCTTCTGACCACTGAAAGTACTGCTGGTACTGGGAGTCCACTGCCACGTGTTTGTCTGAGAGCCATTCTTTTTTTATAACTGGGGGGAGGGGGTGATGTTTGCTTATTTGTTTATTTTACAAGATGGCATTTTCCCTTCTCAGTTCTATGTCCAAATTATCACAATTTCCCTTTCTGGAAATGTTCTTCGTGTTCATTCACTTCCTTCAGTAAATATACTGGCAAAGACATTGTAGATTTAGTCCCAATATCTTCTGCTATAAATGCACTACACGTCTCAATGCTGGTTAATTAGGAGCATGGGCTACAGGTCACAGTGTCCTTAATGTTTTGCGAATTCAATTTGAATTTTATAACAATAAATACATACCTTTGTTTAGCATAGCCACTGGTGACAAACTACATCTGCACAAATCTTCAGACCTGTCGACATCAGGTTCCTTTAACATTGGGTCAGGGTTTTGGGAGCTGTGTCTAGATGAGAACAGTGGAATGGGATTCCAAGTACCCAGGCTCTGTTCCAGACCATGCCACCGGTAAATAAGCTCCTTGGATAGACCATTTTAGGCATTATATAAATGCAATGTTTTTCAGCAGTATCAAGAAAAAAGAAGAGCTTTTAAAAGGCTGTTGAGACTAAATTATGTTGGAAGAACCAAGTGAAAAGATAAAGCAGCAAATGTAAAGCAGGGTGACAGCTGATTTATTTAGGGTTTTTTTTAATGAAAGCATCAGGGCCTTATTTCTTTTTGATACAGTACTTGAACAAGTTAATAGGAGAAGGAGAATTTCACATTAGGTTTATTGCTCTTTCCTAAAATGCAACAGTTTGAAGAGGACACCAACATCAAATTGCATTTGGAATATGGTTTCTGACAAATCTCTAAACAAAGATTGTAATCTGTAACAGAGCAAAACAGAAATCCTTGATGATCGGTATATGAATTTAAGGCTTTGCCAGCTATTAGAGAAACAAAAGGCAAACCTTGTCACTCAGACTGGCATCTAAACAAATGTGAAATATAAAATCATGAAATAAATCATTCAAACTTTGAAGATTACCATTTTCCCCTCTAAAGATCTTGCATATCTTTGGCAAGATATACTCTGCCTTAGTCTTCGGGAACTCAAAGCAACCTAATGTTCCTATCTGGCAGGGAAAAGGTATGTCTGAACTGTATTATTTATAAGAGCTACATGAAAATGGCAGATTTTTGGATCTTAAGCTTTATTTGTATCTCTCTGTCTGCTAACTCTTATCATGAGGTTGGTCCAGCCTGAATATGAGTTTATGGGAGTTGATAACAACAATGGAAATATATAGAAAGTTGAAAATGCAAAGTATTTTTGGATTTTTTTTCTGTGTGTAGTCAAGTTGTCATACAATGGTTTTTCCACTGAAGAATGCTTGCTCTCACTGGTATTTTCTCCCTTTTTTTCCACCCATGGTTTCCTAAAAGTGCTTAAATCTCCATCAGAACTACTGACATGTAAAAACGTGTCTGCAAGCTAGTGTGGTTCAGTAAGAACTAGACTGTGCCTTGTAGTTTCCTTGCTATGTAAAATTCTTTGTAGTTATCTTGTAGTACAGGCTAGCTCTTCCTTTCCTTATGACAAGAGCAGCTGATTCATGGTTAATAATTAAATTCAGGTATAATCCCTTGGGAATTAGGTCAAGCTTTAAACTTTACTGAAATTTTCCTTGGACGTTCCTAGTGATTTGGGTACATCCCAATGTTCTGGACTAAAATGTTTTTCGAAAATTGCTTCTTTAAGTTATACACAAAAAAGAAAAAGAGGAGAAAAAAGTTAAAGATGTTTGGTTCATACATATATGTTTGTAATTATGAAAGAAAAATTTATCACATCCACAAAATAGCAGTTACCAAGTTGTCTAGGTGATGCTTAAAATGCTTATCCTTACGATACGTGTGTTAGTCTAATGGTATTTAAAATTAGCCAATGCATTAGAGACTGTTTAAGTAGGTAGGTGCAATTTAATGTCAAACTTTTGACTGGAGCATTTAAATTTAAATGTAATCCATGAAGCGATAAATACATCACTAATTAGCATTAATGTAACATGATTACAAAATAAAGATTTGATTAGTACATTTAAATTTCAGTGTAATAAACTGCTGAACTAATTAGTAAATAAAGTGCTGTTAATGCCAGCCTTTCCACGAGACATTTATGTGTTGTATATAGGGAAGATGTTTATAATTAAAGCACAAAACAAATCCCTATCCTTACCAGTGATATGGAAGTTCAGTAGCTCAGTAAAAAACAAAACCTTTGAAAATCATTTTCCAGCCCTCACTAGCATTTTCTTTTCATGCAAATTTAGTACCAGATTCAGAAGACACATGGTTGTAGGCAAAGGTTGAAGCTGAGAGCATGAGCGGTTGCCCCAGGTCCTTGTCTGCCACCTGAGCAACACAATTCCTACCTGTTTAATTAGGTGATCAAGCGAGTCTGCTGTTTAGTGGGGTTTAGGGGTAACTTTTTGCTATGAATAAAAAGAAGACTTGGTGAAAAGTACCTTGCTTGATACCAACATAATTGTCCATAATTATGATTCCTCCATTTGACTGATAGTCTTTGAGAGACTTAACAATGAAGCCTGGAAGAGCAAGAGTGAGCTGCTGCCTTGGAAAAATGATGTTTAAATGTGGGCTTGAAGACTTAAAAGGCACTCGTTACTTTTGGAAAACCAGGGTAGATGTAGTGCTGTTTTAAGTTTGCCTACATTCATTACAGCCAGTGAGGGGTTTTTTTGGGTTTTTTTTTATTGTTCATTTCAGATATGGCCTTTTGTTATTAGATTTGCAATTTCACATGGAAGCGCTCTGAGATTACGCAGCAGGACAGTCGCAGCTCTATAAGGAATACCCAGGTTCTGATTATCCAGCCCCAGGACTCAGCAGACAAAGCCATTTTGCACTTCTTCAGCCCTACTCTGAGTGCCTGCACAGAACATATCAGAAACATCCCATATATCTTTTACTGCACAAAAAGCTTTCTTGGAAAGCTCTTACTCTTTGTAAAGTTTTCTTTATTTCTTTTGGCATAAAAGGCATTCAGAAACTGTAAAAGAAATCCTTGCTGTAGTCATTATTTTCTCACTACCTCCTAGCACAGAATGCATTTCAATTCCTTGTTATAAGGAAAATTTGTCTGAGCCTTTTATTTTTGCAGTAAGATTTAATCAGTTAACTATAGCAGTTAATTTGATAGACGGAGAGAGCAATTCTTCCAAACAGCTTATTGGGGTTCCTAGTGTCATTTGCAGTATAAAGTGTAGCTATAAATAAATTGAAGCTCTTTTCAATGGAAAATCCAGCTCAAGGGACATCATCTTTGTTTCTATGAAGTATGATCTATTCTATAGTGACTTAAAAGCTGTAGCAGGGAATGTATAATTAGCCAGTATCGACAATATTTACAGCAGGATTGTTTTTCAGTCTGGGAATTTCAGGGATATCTGCACTTATTTACATTGCACTAGAGTATAGCTTGTGGATGTAAGATTTTACATGTTAGTTACAATAGGCTTTATAATAGCTGCAAAGATTCCCATGAGTTTTGGAAGTGAAGGCACTCATAAGAAGAAAAAACATCAATCTTTGAGTGTGGATAGTAATTTTCACTTTTTGTGTATTTGGAACTGACAGTACTTCTAATGTAAATTAAGTGGAGCTTGCAGCCTGTGCCTAATGTAATCCACAGTGTCCAGCTGTTCGCTCCCACTGTGTGAAATATTCTACTTTGGGTGCAATTTTACCATTCGTTCTTCAGACGAGTTCTAAGCATCCTGAGAGTGAATTGCACTATTCTATTGTCTTCTCCACCAATCCCATTTTCAGAAAAAACAAACATTTCCCCTCCCTCATCTGAAATTGCCCTGTGATTTAGAAGCGTCAACAACTATTACTTCTCTTGCTCTGTTAAAGGAATTGCCTCAGTGGCAGCGATGTACCTGTTCTGGTAATGTGTTACTGTAACTTGTGTCCTATCTGCTCCTTAGTTATTGAGTTGGCTTGCTTTCAGGACAGTCAGGTTTTGGGTAGGGACATGGCCTTCCGTGTTTTTGGAGAATGTTTCCCCATGTATATAGAGGAAGCCTCATTTTTCTGAGATTTTAGAGGCCATAGTGCAGTGCAAATATGTTATTACAGTTGTCCTGTCTGCTGCCACATCAGAACGGATACACCACAGAGCCTTTACATGTGAAGGATTTGTGGTTTTTCTCCTGAACTGGATTAGGGTACTGATGCCACATTACAGAACAGTGGGTATGCCAAGGCAGATCTCTCTGTTTATTTTTCCCTCCACCTTTTATTGGAATAGCACAGATTTTCCTAAAATTAGCTTTTTTATCTAGAAAGTAAACAAATTGCTAATGTAAAATCACACCCTACCTTCCGTTGTTCTACAAATAGCAGTAACGAAGCACTGACAGGGATCTACTGGAGGGTAGTGCTGAGGAAATACACAGAGTTCCCAGTAATATTTGTAAAATGTCTCTCCAGGAGAGATCTTGGGGTTTGCATGTTACTGCATCTGAAAAGATGAAAAATTTAATTTAACAGTTATTCTGATGTGCTCAAGATTTCCTGGCAGGTAAAGCTCTATTTCTTGTGGATCGAGTATAGACAAAATTTAAAGGATGTGCTTATTGAGAACTTCAATTTCCTTTCCTAACTCAATTTTTATGTTGGAGACATGAAATCAACACTAACCAGTACTATTGAATACCTCTACCCTTCTTATGGAGATAATTTTTGACTTTCCACTATTGTAAAATACTTGATCTTATAATTTATGCTGTAAAATAAAAAATGATGTAGAGAGGGAATATTTCAAAACTAAAATGGGACACTTGCTGTAGGCACAAACATCATAGATGTTGCACCCATTGGTCTAAAAAAAAATATTTAAAAGTGAGGCTCCTTATCTGATTAATAGAACTGATGTTGAGTGACTCATAGTACTGATGACATCTGAAATGCTGGTATTTTCATTTAATCAAAGACTGATTAAATTAACTTTTCTGCAGTCATGGAGGGTTTTAGCATTATAACAATAACAGAAGCTGCATCATGTATGGATTAACAAGAAAAACTCCTTTTTTCAAAGTTCTTAAAGGAAACAGAGAAAAGCATTCGATCTTCTAGTGCAGGCACAGGTTGTCATTTTTATTTATAATTACACAGCAGTATTCACAAGTTTTAATGTTTTTACGGAAAATTCTTTTTGCACAAGAGCATGTTCTGATTGCCATTGGTAAGGATTGTAGTGGCTGAAAACAGCTCTATTGAGAGGAACCTTTTCAACTGAATTATCACTTTAAAATATAAATGTTCTGATATGCAAAAATATATTTAGTACAGTGTAAGAAAATCAGGAGAAAGAAAAAAAAAATGTTGATTCAATGCATTCAATGTATACAGCGAATTGACTGATTTATATTCACAGTTTGGGATTTCTCCTTCTTGTTCCAACTTAGCAAAAAGCATGCTTGTGCTTGTTTCTGAGCGTGTTCAGTGTCCTTTCTTTGGGCATGCTTATAACATGCATTTTTAAAACAACTGTGTAAGTCCAGTAAAATAGATTTGCATTCTCCATTAAAAAATATAAATTTATGCCCACAATTAATTTTAAGGCTATATTTTTCAGAAAGGATCAATATGCTTCGAGCACTCGCTACCGTGCTGTTTTATTAAAACCCCAAAGTAACAAACTTCACAATAAGCCTATTTTAGAAAAAATGTCACTATTTATTAACTTTACCTTTATGTGTTTGAAGTAGAAACCAAATACAATTTATTTGTGATTTAAACAGGGACAGTAATGTAAAAAAAACCCCAAAAATCCATGTGTTGTGAATGAAATTAAGTGACGTAATTAAATCATATTGATATATTAAGTATGTCCTATAAAATTATTTTGTAAGCAAGGAATTTTCATTTGTATCACAGTATCTTTTTTTTAGTTGCCTTTGCTTAAAATATTTCACTAAATTCATGTGTGAGAACATAAATGAAAAACTTATGTGCAAAATTATGACAGGAACCATCTTTTATCAACAAAAAATCAAAGTGAAGTAAGGACAAATGTTTAAAATATTAAGTATGTAATAGTGCAACTCAAGCGCTACTGTGACTTGAAATGCTATTAGTAACAGTAATTTAAAATAGTTCTTTTCTTGGTTCCATCACTATTGAGAAAGGAACTGTATCTCACTAAAGTCCAGGTTTCCTCCCTGTATACTAAAGGTGTGTAATTACCAGCTTGTACTGGGTTTGCGTGGCAAGGTTTTAGTAGCAAGTAGAAGTCCTACATTTTAAAAACTCCAGCAGTGCTAATGTATTAAATATATTGCCTGTGACAAAAAAATGCATTGCATGACTGATGTTCAAGGGTATGTAGTTGGATCTCATCCTATAGCGTGTCATTTTTATATTAATCTGATTTATCTGTTACTACCATAACCATGTCAACTACTTTTGCAGATATTTAAATTACATATGACTTTTACCCCTGCTATATTAGGACAGAGGTTTTTTAATATTTCCAACTTGATGCCCATTGAGACAACTTGAGCAGGTTCCCACAGAGTGAAACCTTAAGTTTTTAAACATTACAATTGTCAACTTGCATACTAACTCCTGCATCGATGTCTTATGTTGCTTTTCCTTTATTGAAGTTTTTGAACTCTGTTGCTTAAAGTTCAAGCCCAGCGTCTGCTGGCAAGTTAAGTTAACAGATATTGGCAGTCAGTTGGGCCCTCCACGAGGGAGCCTTACTTTGCCTTCAATATCTGCTGTGCTGCTTGGGGAAAGTAATTTTGATTCTGCATGCTGGAAGATGATTCATTCTGTTCTTAGTGGTATTTTGATACTTTTTTGAACATTATCTCTCGTTAATGAAGTAAGAAACACTGGATAAATTTAGAAGAAAGTATTTCCATTTTCTGTAGTTGGGTCATTAAAGCTTACCCATGTTTTTCTGAGCCTTTACAAAATTAATGTCTCCCTTCAACATGCAGTACTGAAATGCTGTAACAATTCTGGATCCTTCAGACTTCAAATCTTACTTATGGATAATTTTGTTCTGTTATGCTCAAGACACAGATGAATATTTGTCTAAAAATCTCCAGTTATTACATCTAAAGCAAATTATAACCACAAAGGCGGTGCAGAACACCTACTAAGAACCTGGTCTGTCACACTAGTAACATTTCTCTGGCAGTAGAAAGAAGGGTCTGTGTCATATTGACACTTTCTATTAATTAATTAGATTTAAAGTAAGGTAGTACCGCTGCTGTGATTAAATGCATTGCAGTGAGAAACTTTAATGTCATTTTTTTCCAAAATACAGTGATCAAAAATTAGCATATAGTAAGAGATGTTTTTAATAACTTACTGGTACACATTTAATGTGGAAATTGGAATGAAGTCCAACAAATTAATTATAGTAAAAGAAAAGAGCTGGAATTTTAAAACTGCTTTTAAAATTTTCTTGCAGATCATAAAAATGGCAGCAGTGGTTTAGTCAGTCATGGGTTAACTGGCATCAGTTGAAGTGCAGATAATGAAGGCAGAAAACAGTAACACTTCAATAAAAGCTAAGTTTGTTATTGAGTGTCCATATCATATTGCCAGGGATTAGATAATGACCCAGAATATGGTACTTCCAGTTAAAGAAGCCAAAGCACTTTATAAACCTCAGTGAATCAGCTATCAGTGCTGTTGTGAACAACCATGCTCTCATGTCACTGCAGAAGGTGTCTGTGGGTGTTCCTGCCCCTACACAAGGGCAGATATTTATCTTGCCCTCGGGCTGTAAATAGAGTAAGGGATTGTCAAAGTTAAAAGTTGTACTTTCTGACTAATATGGAATAGCAGTTTGAGTTTGAGCTGCTTTCCCTTTTAACTTTTTTCCAGAGACTGGCAAAGTAATTTATTTTTTGGACTTGTTTTATTTTCTGGATGCTGAACCAAGACCACATACAGCCTTTTTTTTCTTCTTCCCTTCATAACCTAACTCACAGCTCCTTTTTTCCCTTGATTTAACCAGTCTTCATGTGTGCCTATTCTTCAGGTGCAGGCCTTCCAGCATGCCTGCAGTGATGGCTGCCATACTGGTGATGCAGTTCTAGCACATTTTAGCTTTCTGCGGCTTTTGCTGCCAGATTTTCCGTCTCTGGCTGCAATCAACCTTAAAATTCTGGAGTGTTGGCAGTAAGTCAATCAGCTTGTTGGTATATATTAATTACTGATGTAGATATTTCTTTCAAGCTTAGCTCCTAGGAGAGAGCATAGGGCCCTGTATTGCTAAGACATTTTTTTCTCCATACGGTTTCTGGAAGTGCCTAAATTCAAAGGCCAGTTTTTTCTCAGCTTTATGTTCTGCAATACTTTGTCACAAAAAGCCAGTAGCTATTTATGATTTGCTTGTGCTTTTATTGTGAATCTCTCCTCCTCCTTCCTTCCTCCTCTAACTTTCCCTATTCCTTGTCGCTAGCACACAGGGCATATGGAAAGAAGAGCACTCTTATGGTCAAGTGTTGTGGTAGTAAAGAAGTAAATAATAGATGTTGGGCATCAGAAGTTTCTGTGAACAAGGTAGAGGGAATGTGCAAGAAAGAGGAGGATTAACATTTCACAGAATCACAGAATGGTAGGGGTTGAAGGGTACCTCGAGAGATCATCGGGTCCAAGCCCCTGCCAAAGCAGCTCCCTAGGACGTATCACACAGGTAGGTGTCCAGACAGGTCTTGAATATCTCCAGAGAAGGAGACTCCACAACCCCCCTGGGCAGCCTGTCCCAGTGCTCTGCCACCCTCACTGTGTAAAAGTTCTTCTGCATATTGGTGCTGAACTTCCTGTGTTCCTACTTGGAGCCATTGCCCCTTGTCCTGTCTCCTCAGACCATAGAAAACAGGCTGACCATTTCCCCTTGTGTCCCACACTTAAGATATTTATAAATATTAATAAGATCCCCTCTTAACCTTATTTTCTCAAGGCTGAACAGCCCCAGTTCATTCAACTTGCCTCATATGGGAGGTGTTAATCATCTTCATAGCCCTCTGCTGGACTCTCTCCAGTAGTTCCCTGTCTCTCTTATATCTGGGAGCCCAGAACTGGATACAATACTCCAGATGGGGCCTGATCAGGGCAGAGTAGAAGGGGAAAGCATTTCTGCATATAATTTTGGATGGGCAATTTCTAGAATGTATATAGCTGGAGAAAGAAGCTGTGCCAAGGGTATGACTCATTTGCATGGTTTCATAAATCAAGTCAGAAGATGTCTGAGATGATGGCAACTAGTTTGCGCTACTTTTAGCAACACATCTTCCTTTTCATTGATACTTTTGTAAATAGTCATCAATATAGTGAATTCTTAACATCAAGTAATGGTGTCCAGAGAAGCCGCAAGAGGAAGACATGCCTAAGCTAGAAATGGAGTCTAAACTGCATACTAGATGCTGATTTTTATTTTTTCCCACCTCTGCAATTTAGTTGATGGTATCCAAAGGCTGCATTTGACATACCTATAGCGCAGATGAAAATAACCTCTGTAGTTAATTCCTTTAACATTCAGTAAAAGCCATCCAATTAGATGCTTGGGATCTAAGGGGTTATTCAGGTGCTAATTAGAAGCCTCCCAGATTACAACATTTGCATGTAGTAGTGCAGGTAAAGTGGCTGCAACCTCAGCTTCTTATTTTTGCCATTAGTTTTGCCTGAGACAGTCTGAAATAATTAGATTAAATTCCAATAGTTAAGAAAAAAAATGCAATTCAGTGGGCAAAGTTTAAAATTACTTATGAGAGAACAGCATATAGTAAAGCTTGAATAGTCTCTATCACTTACTATCAGAGCTGAAGTTTCATATATTTTACACTTTTATTACTAAATGGATCATGAAAACAATTCTTCCATAAGAGGAGGTTTGTAAGCTGAATTGTTTAGTTGCTTTTTTGTTCCCTGGTCTGCTTGCTTAATTTTTTCCTCACAAAGTTCTTCTGAAACCTCTGAGCTATTTACAGCTTATAATTTATATCTCACTATTGAGGTAAGTAATTTATAAATACAGGCTTCCAGTATTTGGTGATACTCAGATTTATGTATCACTTGAGCGGAGTATTGATTCTTCTATCTATTTTTATAGCTGATTTTTTTAGGACACAAAATGCATGCAACACAATTATCCATATTAAATGTAGACTAAATAGAATTTCTTAGTAGGAAACTCTTCTTGGATTTTATGGAATAAATGAATAGAAATATATCTTTTGCATATTGAATTACCAGCAAATTGAATCAAGATAGAGAGAAATCCAAGCAATTACTATATTCAGCTTGATACCCAATGATAAATTCATACTGATGCCTTCAAATGTTTGTATAATAATTTAATTTCTATATAAATATGTTAGGGTTGAGTAAGCTTTAATAATTTTGAGGATATATATTCTCATTCTAGCATCTTACAGAAAGTGTCTCAGGTTGGTGAATTTTTCTAAAAAAATGAAAATGTGTCTACAATCTCAAGCTAGGTCTTCTGCTACCTTGGTGAAGAATATTAATATAGGGGAAATAAGATTAATTTGGCATAATTAAAAATAAAAAGGAATAAAACCTAAAAAGGAGTAAATTCAGGAAGGAAAAATCATGTCTTTTCTCTGGAGAACAGAGAGGAAAGCATTGCAATGGCTGTATATTTATCAAAGAATTAATTTGATTTGGCTCTTGCTGTGGAGCTGACACCTGCAACACTGGGAAAGTAAGTAGTAGATGGGCTTACTTGATAAAAATTCAGAGAATTGCTATAAGGTAGCACATTATATCAAACAAAATAGATTGAAGGCAAAGGGTGGTTATTTTTGAAAATACCTAAGAATTAGCTGGTTATATCCTCAAAGTTTTAGACCAAACCCCTTTCCTTTTTCATTCAGATACACCATGAAGAAAAATGTAGGATGTCAGCCTTTTTGTTAAATATTTTTTTAT
The DNA here is from genome assembly GCA_027925045.1 of Hypotaenidia okinawae. NCBI lineage: Eukaryota > Metazoa > Chordata > Aves > Gruiformes > Rallidae > Hypotaenidia > Hypotaenidia okinawae. The sequence goes on from BSDF01000010.1 coordinate 12,771,541, forward strand.
CCTACCTGGCATGTCTTGATTTAACTTCTGTGGAAAGCTAGTGGCAACACATGTAATGACAACACATATTTAAGTCAAACTCATTAATCATATCCCTCCAAGATATACCACTTCATTAAGAGGCTGATTTTGTTTCTATCTGGGTGAATGCAGTGTACTCAGAGGGAGGTCCCTGTCAAATGCAGGTTGCTGTTTCCAAGGGTAAACTGTAATAATTGGTAAGGTCCAAATCTGTAATTTGAATGCTCTTTCACTTTTGGTTTCCCTCACATTCAGAATAAAAAAGTGATGCCTCGGAAAGCCAGAATCAAAACTCAGCAGCCTTGGTGACTTTTAAGCAGGTATTCTTTATTGCAGCACTGGGCACACGGGATCGCTCCTCCGAATGTGTGCCCTGATTAAAGCCAAATTTCTCATATTTATACAGATTACCTGTACATATTCATTATAATTTTTAAGAAAAGGCAGGGTTATGCAAATTATTTCCAGAAAGTCATTTACATTAACTCCTCCCAGATAGAGGATGCTTCGTGACACTTAGAGGGTCTTCTGGTGGGCTTCAGGGATGAAGGCTGGACGTCTTCCTCGCTCTCAGCACATGCTCTTTATGTTTCTTCTCCATGGTTATCTGAACTTAAAAAAACACATTCCTTTTCGCTGAAAACAAGATATACTTTGTCTCTTAATTGGTTGTTAGTCTCATTATTTATGACTCCCCTATCTCCTCCAGATCCTGCAAGGCTGGCTGTTATGGCTAAGTTTTGTAGCTGCTTTCATGAAACAGTTCACAGCACAGCCATATCCTACTAAAATCCAAACCAAATATATTCTTAAAATACACAAATTAAAGTTATATTAATTGTCTCAAGCTACATCTACATCAATCTATTCAGCATTATTATATTTCACTGAATCATTCCCCCCTTTTCATTATCCTTACAAATTCTTTTGTAATCTCAAATTATACTATCCTATCTTAGTGACTTTGAAAAGTATTCACCTGTTTCTACTTGATCTCTTATTTTGTTTCTCCTCCAATCCCTGTATGTTATAGTGGTCTGTTTACAACACCACAAAGAACATTGAATCACCACACAAGAAATTAAAACTAAAATACTTATCAAAAGAACAAATGTGAAAAGTTGTTTGAGCCACACAAAGTTTGGGAGCCAGGAAGTAAGCTTATTCCAAACCTCTTTAAATCCCCATGATGTATCATCTTGAGCTACTTGGTGAAGAATCTTTGTTTCCACCCCTCTGCACTGTGTTATAGTAGTTTCGCAGGGTTCAGCTTATTTTCTGGTTTCTGACTGGCAGAGAAATCTGTAGTCTGACAGTCCCAGTATTTCCAACCCTTGTTTACATAAAGGAGAGAATAACCATTGCTCTCAAGTCACAAGTCAGCCATCCCTGATAGAGGTCTGTTTTCCTCCCATTTGAGCTATTTGTGTCACCAGCCAGTGTACCTCTGTACCCTGAATGGTAAGACCAAAGTGGGACTGACTGTGAGGTCTGTTCCTTCTGGTTTATCTCTTCCCCAGTCCTCCCACTGCAGGATGAGGTGGCATATTGTGACCATACTCCACAGAAACATGCCAGGCATCAAAACCAGTTAATATGTTTAAATCTCCCTGAACCACTAGGCAGTGAGCTCAAAAATACATTGTCAAGGTGTCACTTTTCAGGAAATTGTTTTGAATTGTTGACAGCTGCGTGTCAGTGTGCTGGCTTATACACATGGATGGAAAGGGCCAGATCCATACAGCCTGACGGTGACCTAAATATAGTACCCTGTGTTCCCTGTTGATTAAGTGTCTTCAGATGCCCAAAACCAGTCAGAGGACAGTCAAGGTGACAGTTGCACTGCATATTGAATACTTAATGTAAAGGATGCTGTTGTGACTTACTGATCACAAAGTAAGGTCAAAATACTTCTGTATGTCTTTAGAGAATGTCTCTAAACTTTTGAAATTGCAAACTGGGAAGATCTTAAAGGTGCAGACAAAACAATTACCAATAGCATAAGAATAGAGACTGCCTGCCTTTTGGTAAAGAAATCACTCTGCCTGTGTACAAATCTAAATGAATTAAGTAGGAAGATGTGAAGACAGGCAAGAAGCTTCCAGTTCTTGCATATATGTGTGTGGGTGCTCAGCAAAGAGATGATTTGGACTCCATTCCTTTAATGTGCATATTACTTAGAGGAGTATGTGCATGGATGTGTTGCAGTCTTGTCTGCTTGCACACTCTTTTTTTGAGTCTGAGGTTGTTTCCCAGGAGGATTATGTTCAGTGTCCTTTGCTTCAGTTTAATAGGGCGTATTAACATTGACATCTTTGAATGCTGCTGGTTTCTTGATTTTGGGGTTTTTTTCCCCTTTCCCTTCCCCTCCAACCCCCAACTTCCACCCCCCCCCCCCCCATTCCTTTTAAAGAACAAGCAACTGTGTGGTGCTCAGCTCTCAGCTGGGGCAAAACCATGACAGTCATCCTCCAAGAATAGATTTAGAAAGTTTGTTAGAAGGGAAACCCCCACAGAGTAGTCAGAGAAATACGAAAGAGCAAGCATGTCATAATCAAAATGAATTGAACTGTACTTATGACTAATACTTCTTGAATTTTTATTAGTTATGTTGGGGTTTTTTTTTATTGATCAATAAATAATTATTGCTAGCCTTTCTATAACTGATTTGCTTTATACAGATTTAAGATTTAAGGTGGGTTATACACAGTCCAAAAGTGGAGCAGTGCGAGAAATCTCGATGTATCTTTGTTTTATTTTCCATCATATTACAATTGAATTCTTCTGGATGCCTGTGTCCCTCTTTACAATACTTCCAAGTACAACTTGACCCTGTATGTTTTTTATGACTTATAACAAAGCAAACAGATTTTTGAAAAACAAGAAAGGTAGCACTTTAACACCATATTGTTAGGGTAGCGTTTTATGTGATGGCCTTGATTTTGTAAGCAGTTGAAGTAGCAGCTTTCTGTTCTGTTAAGTGATTCTTATTTTTTCATAGTAGTGTTTTAATTTAGAATTCTTTTCAAAGGCTCTCTCTTTTGGTGCATTCTTCTTGGTCTACCTAAACAGCCTTACCTTGAGACAGTCATTGGCAGCAGTACAAATTATCTGGCTCCTGAAAGGATGCATTAGAAGAAGACTATGAGAAACCAGTGCAAATTAGCAATGAAAAATGCTAAAGCTATATATCACTGGCAACAATTTAGGAATAATATCTCTGCCTGAAGCAAATTCTGGTGATTCACTGGTAATTTGCTAGAAGCCTTTTAACTTGGTTCTCATTTGTAAAGTTAATGGTAGGTTATTTTGCATTGTGATTGAAAGACCTGAAATCTTAGTTATTATTTAAGACTATTGATTTCTCCAAATGGAAATTTACTCATATATTAAAGATCTTCTTGTCATAAATGATAAAGGCAATAGTAAGAATATTATTTCCACATTTTTACTATATTGTTGTGGGGCAGACATTATCTTTGCTTGGGCAAAGGTTTGCCTGCTTGTTGACACATAAAGGAAGATCTCAGTTTAGGCAGTTGCTTCTATGACAAATGAAAGAGCCAGCATTTTTGTATTGAAGAACAAGGGATCCTGTTCTGATTCAAATGGCTTATGGGACTCTGTAATCAGGGCTAACAAAGAAGACAGGTGCCTAGGATGGCAGGGGTCTTCGGGCACCAAAATGTGTACTCTTCCCCTATGCACCACTGCCAGGATCCACCTTTCTCTGTTGGGCATAATGTGATTTAAAATGAAAATGCTCTACCGTATATAAGGGGAGCATATGTCCTTCTGGGTCTTCACACAACAATTCAAGCCTTATTGGAGGGACCTAAGGATATTAGAGTTTGACTTAATTATGAATAATGATTTTATAAAAGGTCAAATATAACAATATATTTTACATAAATATGTTAAATCTTCAATATTAATCTAATGGGATTGTGTTGAATACAATGTGGAAGGGATATCTCTTTTTAGTTTTAATCAAGAATTTATAGCGTTGTCCTGATTTTCTTTTTGCTTAGTGCACTTCCACAAAGACATATCCTATGTGTGGCTTCTGACACTTTGGTGCCATATGAGTGAGTGTGTGAAGGTGGAAAAACACACTGACTGAGATGCCGACATAAGGATGGCCTGATTAAATCTTGGTCAACAGGACTACAGGAGAAAAGAGGCTTCTTAAACAAAAGCAGTGTGGCACTGGATCATGCCAGAGAGCGCTCTGTGAGAACTGTACAACCAGCAGGATCCTGAGTTTGCTTTTTTCCAAAGGCTACAAAATAAAATAAAAGAAACCTTTGGAGGAGAAATGCAGAGCTGGATTTTCAAAGGTCAAATCTGCTGTGCCAGCTGCTTTGTTTAATTCTGTCCATTACTCACGGAACTAAAGTGGTCATAGTTGATTGCAGTGTGGTAGCATAATAAAGTTTATTTGTGGTATAAAAGAAGGCTCATAATACTTAACATTTTAAAATATATGTCTTCATGGCATTTGTCCTTTTCGTTGCCTATTTGATTTGCCCGTGCTAGCCTTGTAGACATGCATTTCCTCTTAGAGGTCATGCAATTAGCCTGGTGTGTTTTTCTTAAATAGCATTAAAGGCACACTGGGATTTAAACCAACTTCCTTCTGAAATTTGCTCTGAATCCTTTTTCCACAGGAAGTCATCAAGCTCCATTCTTTGTGTGTAGTGGAATTCACCAAGAAATACCCCAGTGAACTTGAAGTATTGTGGATGACAGATTGGCCATGAGCCAGCAGTGTGCCTCGGTGGCTAAGAGAGCCAATGGGATCCTGGGGTGCATCCGGAGGAGTGTAGCCAGCAGGTCAAGGGAGGTGATCCTCCCGCTCTACTCTGCCCTGGTCAGGCCCCACCTGGAGTATTGTGTCCAGTTCTGGGCTCCCTGGTATAAAAAGGACAGGGATCTCCTGGAGAGAGTCCAGAGAAGGGCTACGAAGATGATAAAGGGCCTGGAGCATCTCCCCTATGAGGAAAGGCTGAGAAGATTGGGACTGTTCAGCCTTGAGAAGAGAAGACTAAGGGGGGACCTAATTAATGTTTACAATTATCTTAAGCAAGGGATGCAGGGGAATCAGCCAGCCCCTTTTCAGTGGTCTGTGGAGACAGGACAAGGGGCAATGGCTGCAAGTTGGAGCACAGGAAGTTCCGCACCAACATGCGGAGAAACTTTTTCACAGTGAGGGTGACAGAGCCCTGGGACAGGCTGCCCAGGGAGGTGGTGGAGTCTCCTTCTCTGGAGATATTCAAGACCCGTCTGGATGCCTATCTCAGTGAAATGTCCTAGGGAGCCTGCTTCGGCAGGGGGTTGGACCCGATGATCTCTCGAGGTCCCTTCCAACCCCTACAATTCTATGATTCTATGATTCTATGATTCTATTCGTGTAGTAGAAAAGAAACCTTTTTCCAATGAGGCATTTTTGAGCAAATAGTATTTTGGGCCCCATTCCTGGTTATGCACTGTTGTATCCTCAGAACAATGTTTAGCAGATTTTTTTTCCCTCCTCTTACATTATGATAACTGACAGCAGAATTTGTCTCACTGGCATCCAGTCACATTGATGGAAAGGTGCCAACTGCTATGAGTTAGGCTTGTATATCTTTCCATATTTTGATTCTTACTAGTAGAGAGTGAATATGGAGATGCATTTGTTAATACCTTGGAGGAAATCCTGTCTTCAGTGAGGTCAGGACTGTACTCCTAAATGCAAGATGACATATAAGGTGAACACTTGTTTACTTTCCTTTTAAATCTTTTGGCTTTAATAGCTGTGGTTTTATAGTACTTTAATTTCAGCTCATCCCTGTCAACATTATGGCTCTGGAAAGTCTGTGCTACAGACATAGCATTATTCAAACCTTAATTATCTTGGGATCAGAAAAAATACTTTCTGGTGTTAATAGATCTTGAGATACCATCGTCTTAGGTGCTTTGAGAAATAAAGTGCTATGTAAGTGCTGAAGATGAATATTTAGATTATTATTAATATTAGGAGTTAAGCTTTAAAATTTTTTCTGTGTCTTGGAGGCTGCAGCATATACTCTTGACACTTCAGTTCCTATAATGTATTTAGTCTGTGGTCTATGTGGCACAGGTTTCTGATGGAAGTTTTGCTAAATGAGGAAGAACATCACTGGTGGGTTACTTGCTTTCAGGTCTTTTTGAAAGAAAATGTAAAAATATTTAATCTTGTGTCTTATCTGCTTAAATTAGGATCTATTCTTATTTTATAATGTAAAATATAATTTAAAACCTCATTGAAAATGCACCAATGTTTTCATCACTGTTAATTTTCAGATTGCAAAAAAGGTCATGAGGGCTTATTGTTTATATTTCCATTGCATGCATGGCATTCTTTTTACAGGCAAATTTCATGACATGTTTTCATTTCACATTTGTCTTTGTGCAGTCTGTTATTTAAAATCTTCTAGGAATATATAACCTTTTTTTCCCCTCTGTGTTTTAGATAGCAAATTCAGTTGATGGGTAGTTGGTTTAAAAGTGCAGATTTCTGAGACAGTGCTGTTAGTGACTATTTTTTCTTTTAAGTAAACGTTCCATTTCCAGGTGATGTTTCAGAAACACAAAGGGAAAGTGCTATTTCCCTTCTCAGTATATCAAAGCTCAGTTTCAGGAAAATGTACCAAATCTGGGAAGAGGCTAAAATCCCTGAAATTAATTCATAATGGCTTACTTTTGTTTGCTGAAATGTTTTTTCCGGGTGAAAGTGGCTTCTGAAGCATTATATACAGATTATATTGGAAAAAAATAGTGATTATCAGGATCTGGACTGAGACTCGGGAGACCTGGATTTTAATTCTGTTCATCATCTGTTTGCCATAGGCAAGTTACTTTGCCTCCAGTTATGTCACCTGAGACCCCTGGGTCTGACTGCTATACCGATACCATAGCAATTATTCCTGTACAGGTTTAATAGCACTAATGAAATACAGCTGATCCATCAGCTCTCTCATCCATTGTGCATATTCCTGGTCCTGTGCATTTCTATATTCCACTGGTAATATGAATTAGTAGGAGATCCACCACTCCTTGCAGTTCTTAAGCTGATGGGATTTTGTTGGATGGTTGTTATGGTGGGATTTTTGTACTTGAAGTTTTACCACAGGCTTACAGAGTTGCAGTTGGCCCCACTCCAGTAACTTGAAAGCTTTAATAGTACCTTTGGAGGGTTTATATTCCTAAACAGATCATTTCATCTGATGTCAGTGAAATAAATCATCCTGAAATAAAAAGACATTATTAATTCTTTGTCTCCTCCTTAAATGAATGTAACAGAAAAAGAACTAGAACTGGAGAGCAGAATTACTTGGGTTTTAGACTAGATGAAATGTGTAGCAGCTGTTCAGACTGTCAGGCTTCCCCTCTAACACTAAGCTGGAGTACCTCACACAGAGGAGTGGGTAGGCAGGTAGTCTTCCCGGCTGAGCCCTGGCCTCTGCTCAGCTTACCAAGGACACAAGTGAGTAGTAGGGAGAGCTGGAGCTTTTGTAACAGAGCGTTACACAAGACCAATGTAAAGCCTGAAGAGCTCATGGCAACAACTTCTGTTCGCTACCTAGATGACTTAAATTCAGACTGGCATCTGGCGCAAGGGTCTGTGCTCCAGTCAGACAGATGGTGTTGGGTGCTGCTTGTACATTACCCTGTAGCACACGTGCCTACAGCTGAGTGAAAAAGATGTGTAAATAAAATGGTGCTGTATAATTTCTTCCAATATCGGTGGAGTGGACTTGGCTAGCCCTTTTACATTCTGTGCAATTAGGATAAAAATAAAACCTTCCCTAGTCTCTATGGCCATGCAGATTCACTGCCTGTATTGTGAATGGGCCTTAGTTTGCTAAAAGATTAGCAAATTGTCATTAATAATTTTTAGACATTTTTACAAGATTTGCATCAAAAATAGGACTTATTCAGTACTGATCTCTGAAGAATCTGAGAATGGGGAAAAACCCAGCAGTTTCCATTTTTACAATGCTCAGGGATTTCTAACCCTTTTCACCCCAGCTTCTCTTCCACCCTCAATTTGTACCCTCTGGTGGAATGAGCACCCTTGAAACTCACCTCATTTTCCCTCTTGCTAGAGAAACTCTAACATTTCATTGTAGATCCATACAACTTTTTAGATTGTGTGAATCCAGGTTTCTCAGAACATGAGGACTGTCAAAGGGAAGCAGTCCTCCCTTAATGGGAAGATGTTGGGACTCACGGCAAAAATGCCGGTCTCTGGGTTTGTAATGACTTATGCATGTGATTAAACTTAAGTGTATGAAATATCCTGCTGTATCCTCTTAAGAGTAACCCTTTGCATAATTAAAACTTGGAACGTTGTCGGGTTTTTTTTTTTCCTCTCTCTCTCTGAAAGGCTGATGTAAAAGTTGTGTCACTGTGATTAAAATTACTAATTTTGTCTTGTAAGTGCAAATAGTGATGGAGATGAAAAAAGATCATTAGAAAATTATTATTGTTCTCATTTTTCACATCAGAGGTTTCCTGGCTCTCAGAACGTAGCCATGCACAATTAGTATTCACATAACTGCAGGGTGGAAATGAGTAGCAGAGGATAAAGTGACAAGGAGAGAGAGAGAACTCCATGTTTTTCCAACATCAATGAAGCAAGTTTCACTTCCCTCTGCTTTTGCAGGTTCTTAGGCTTTCCTGCCATCCTCCTTTCTGCTTTTGCCACCAACCACTTGTCCATCAGGTCAAGCAGCTGTTTGTGTGGCTGAGTACCAACTGGAAATCAGACACTATATATGGGGTCAAGAACAAGAGGCTGAAGGAGCAAGCTCCATTTAAGAATAAATAATAAAATTAGTATTGTTTATGATAACCAAACTCACCAAACAGGTTGCCATTCATAGTGACTCAGAACTGCAATCCAGGTACAGTGGCCTTTACATCAGAAGAGCAACATTTTCATTCTTCCCCTTCTAAATATTGCTGTGAACATAGCTGCTGAAATAGGTCTCTCTATTTAATAAAGCATTTACTTTTTTTTTACCATAGTGGACCAATTTTAAATTGTCAGCTGTCTTGCATAAAGTAGCCTCTGTAGCAATATTGATGAAGATTCATAAAGAAAGAGAATCCTTAACAGTAGTGTTCCATTTCACAAGATTTGAGAGAATATGTTTCTTTTTCGAGTGCAGCTACTTTCAGTGTCTGCCTCCCAATTTGCTCAAATAATTGACAGCTCATTAACAACTCAGTAGGAGCTCTGAAAACCAACTGAGAAAAACAACTTCAGTACAACAGGGGGAACAAAGTATCTGTTCGTCAATTATGCTGATAGTCTCCAACCAGATTTAAAATGAGGTTAGAAAACAACCTAAGTAATAAATTATACAGGAAGAAAAGATTATGCTGGCATAGAAATCTCCTGCAAGCTTCCACCAGGCTGCGTGGGGTAACTCATTTGAAGAGAGTGGATGCCCTTTGCTTTCTGTTTGCGCTTGCTCACAGGCTCTGCAGGCATCCGTTCTGGGAGAGCGTCTGTGGTCCTTCAGCAACTGCATTTCTGCTCTGGCACTGCTGAGGCAGGGGAAGGATAGGTCTTTGGACTAAATATTTGCTGTGCCTTTTCTTGGATTTTACTCCAAATTTTGGCAAATTAGTTAACATTGTTTTTGTCTAGATATGGGGGCTGCAGGATAAAAACTTCCATGTTGATGTTTTTGTTGTTGTTTGTGGATTTTGGGGGTGGGATTTTGGGGGGTAGGGGAATTGAGTTTGTTTGTGTTTTTTTAATTAAGTGCTGCTCTTGTCAAGACTGGTATCAATAGAGCCTACAGCCAGCTCTGCTCCCAAATCCATTGGCTTCTCTTCTTAAGTAACAGTTCCTCTGTGTGAGAGAATTTTATCCTTCAGTTCTCTGGGAAATGGCCCAGATCTCCATGTGAGACCCTGCAATGGCCCCCACCAGCACACACTGCAGCTCTGAGCAAACAGGGATTTTCTGCCAGCAATAATGCTTACCAGTTTTGCATGGGGAGAAAGGGAATTGCATCTTGCTTTTGCCTTCTTCTTTCTGTCCTATATGTGTAATCCTGTTTGGTGATGTTACACGTATATTGGAGATTTAGGTTGGTTGCTAGAAAAATGAGAAAGTGCTTTCTGACCTGGTAGAGAGCTTAATTACTGATAGTTCTGAGAGCTTCAACCCCTGTCATGGTCTCCATTATTTTGGGAATGCAGCATTCCTGCAAAACTGTGGGTCTGGGATATTTAATTCAGATCAGCAGAATATACTGGTGAGGCAAATACATGAACAGAAAGTTGAAAATGGGGAAAGGTAATTTTTTTCCTTTTCTTTCTCGGGCTTTGGATTTTTTTAAAGTGTTCTAGCAATTAAATGCTGTTCTTGAAATAATTTATTTCCTTGGGAATCAAATTAAGATTGCAGCAGCATGTGTTTTTAGCCATGGTAAATGGATAAAAATGTAGTTAATGATTTTATCAATATTTTATGACCTTGTTCTTTAATGTGTAATTGGCGATCCACAAGGCACTGAGTAAAGCCATTCCCACAAGTAAATATTTTGATAAATCCAAAAGGCAATGGGCTATGCAGAATGAAACAACATACTACTTGGAAACATAACCATTGACAGCATTTCTCTTCTTGGAGTATTAGTGTTGCTTTATTTTGTTTGTATTTATAGTAATAAAAAGAAATGCAGAGGAAACTGAAGTAGCCAGGAAAGGCTACTTACTTTACATGTCGATGTGGTTTTTTGAGAGGAAGGCGAAGGCAGAATGCCTGCTCTCCATTATAGTAGTGTGATTTGGGAAGTAATTAAAACAGTACAATGCTACTGCAGTAATATAAATTGGCTACTGTTTGCAATGTAAATATTTTGCAACTGGCAGTTGAGTGTACAACCTTTTTCTCTTTAAATTATGTATGCGCGTACATCCTCTGAAATTACCGACATTGTTTACTACCTGATGATAAACAGGGCAACATACACAGCTGTATACATGTATACTTAGTGTGGAAAGCTGTGGATAAGATGTGTTCAGCTAATTGACAGCTGTTTAGATCCAAACCACACTACATAGCCAAATACATGACACACTGAACACAGAAAAAAAGGGAACTGCTGGCCACTGCTGACTTTTTCCCAGCAGCACAGATGCTGTCTCCAGGCCAGAATTTCAGGGAGAGCTCTGTAGTGAAGACTTCCAGTGTTGCCTCTCTATTTTGATGAGTGGGTAAACAAAGCATTTGCTGTTTCCAAAGCTGTCAGTGAAGTAGTTTTGAATTTCTCATTTGCAGATATTTTGTAAGTAAAAACCTGATCTTTTCATAATTTGTTTTTTACAGGGAGGTCTGGGCTGGTTTTGGTTACTTTACTTTGCATTCTACACTCTTGTCTCTACTGTTGACTGGGCAAATAGCAGTTTCTTTGTTATTTTTGGATTTCTGTCTTGCATTATTCAGAAACTTCTGTTTTGAATCCCAAAGGACAGAAAACTTCATCATGCATTCAAATCCACACATAAATTATAAGAACATCCACTGGTGATGAGCCTCATTGGCAGCTTTCACAAGCTAACTTTAATTATGCACATAACTAAAAAGCACCATGACTGGGAATCATCATTTCTAATAAAAACACTGACTTATAGTCATGGATCATTTTATCCCTCCTTGGGGCTATAAATCACTCATGTCACTAATATATAAGCTTTTCCTCTTTTTATTTTTTTTCTTTTTTTTTTTTTTCTTTATGAAAGCTGTTTCTGGGAATGTGCTGGTGTGGGGAGGGGAGGATGAGGAAATGCTTTGACTTTTTGTCTGAACATCTTAGTCATCTACAGTGAGATGCCAGGGCAGGTTATATGGTTATGGGCTACTGCAGAAGAGTAAATATTGTGACTGAGTGCAAGGAAGAAGGCAAAGTTGAGGGTGGATTCTGTGCAGCTGCTGTGCTACACTGTCTCATGGTAAAAGCTTTACTTAGGGGAGAGTTACACCTGTGGTATTCAAGGTTCTGCCATAACCCTTTCTTGACAGATTTGTGGTGCCTGAAACTCCTTTCATACTGGCTGAGTCAAAATATTTCATTTAAACCAAGATCATATTTAATTCAGCTTCCTTAAAATATTTCCTTTAAGATAGACCAAGCTGGTATAAGTACTTTGTTCCAGCCACTAAGCTGAAAACTTGCCACCTTATTTTGGGTTTTTCCCTACCTGTTACTGATGGCAAAGCCATTTCTGTCTACTTTTGTGTCTGCATCTCTTGTGGTCTGCTTGGCAGTCAGATCTGCCAGCAGTTTGGAATTAAAAGATGTACGTGAACAGAGGAAGCCAGGTAAAGAGAATGTGTCAAGATTACATCTCCTGCTTGAAAGTTGTTGTCAATATTACAGTGCATTTGAGAGCAGTGCGACTTCATGTGGGAACTGCTGCATACAGAATTTCTGAAATACTGAAGAAATGTCAATTTGTCCTGAAAAGATAATTGTCTAAGACGTTTCTTAATTCTTCTAGTATGGCTACACACAAAACAGAGAGGTGTGTAGTTAATAGCGCTAAGATTGGCAGACAATTGTGAACCCATGTGCCCAGTTACATCTGAAAACATCGTGGCCCTGATGCAACACCTCCATCACAAAGATTTCAGGGTTATACAGAGTCTTATACTCTGCTCAGAAAGTAAACATCTGACAGCTGCTGGTCATGTTCTGAAATAGCTGCTTAATCTAGAGACCATGGGTCCCATGGCTTATTTTTGTTTATTTCTATTTTTTGTAGTTCCCTGTGCTCAGTATTTGGTGCTAGTTTAGGCTGTATCATTCTGAAGGAAGAAGTAGTAACAGATGAAACATGGAGTCTCAGAAAAAAACGTTTTACTGTGAATGGTGAACAAAAACATGAGTCAGGAATATGACAAGATAGTGTAAAATTCTAAGTTCATTTTCTAAGAATCAGAGATAACAAGTTGCTTTCTTACTTCCCTTTTTCAGACTGAAAATTTCCATTTAGGATCTGAAACTGGTTGTCTGGTTAGAGAAGCTATCTATTTCAGCTTGGCATTCACTGCATGTGAAGGTACCAGATCAGGCCCACAGTTTTGTTTTAGCTTCCCAAAAGGTTAACACACTTACATTAATACAAGTACACCTTGCATTACAGCACTTTTCAAGCTGTGAACACACATTAATTGACTTTGATCCAAGCAATTGAAAGAGTGGCGCAATGAAGAGTTCATCCCACAAATATATTCCTTATTACAAGCAGAGCTAAGCATTTATGAATATGTTCGCTGTTTAAACACCAGACCTTAGAAATACATTGAAGCAGTTTTAATTATAAAAAAAAAAAAAGTAAAAACTTTCAGAGTTTATAAGCCTTAGGGTAGATTAATTAAAACTGAAGAGAAATTAAAATTATCAGAATTTAGGGCAACAGCAAAAGAAATGATAGGTAGGAAATTTCAGGCTATAATAAGAAAAGAAATAGCTTTAAGTCACTTGGTAATTGTAGAGTAAAACTTCTCTTGTGTGATGGCTCAAGGTATTAAGTGACCCAAATCTCCCTAAAGCATCTAGGTCTTAACCTAAAATAAAGCATATATATGTATGGATAGTTCTACAATAAAGTAACTTTACATCTGTTAGTTATGTTAATGGAAATAAACTACTGAAAAGTTACCATAAAACCTTAGCACTGTAGTCCTTAGAATTGTGGGTGAAACTACTTTCAGATTACAAACAAATCCATGATTTTCAGTATCACTGGCTGGTGCTAATGTGATTTCTCTCAGTCTGTAATATTCCTGACAGCAAATGGGACCCACTCTGCAAGAGTTGTTGTAACCATTGTCCATAGTAGTCCATTTGTTCAGGAAGATCACTCAGGTTTCCACAGCACTGCGAATGAAAGGTTTTTTATTGATATTAGATGCTTTGTGTGTTATCACTTCCTATGCTAGATGCCTTCTGTTATCCTCCAAAACTTAATTCATCCTCTTAAGCCAGGAGTTCACTGTGCCGTTGGTATTTATTCCTTGTTTTTGCAAACATTTGTGTAAGGACTGTTCTGCAGCACAACATCAGGAGTAACATGGTGGAAAATGGGGCCAAGCACTCTGGAGGGACAGGAGTTTTTGCAGACAAAGTTCTTTGAGGAAATAATTGATCTCTTTGCTGAGGTATTTATCTTCCCAGAGTCTGTGTGTGTACATTTGTTTGGCTTTAGATGCCTAAGTTGAAGCTGTCATTGGAATATTATTCTTTTCTATACCTTCTAGGTCCATGTTCAGCTTCTTCAATATCTACCTGGACTTGAACATTATGATCCATTCTTTTGTCATGTCTTTTACACTGCTTTTATTATTGTAATATATATTGTAATATATTGTCATTATCACTATTATTCAAATTTCATAATCCCAAGGCTTGGAAAAGTATATCTGATGACAGACTGCAGTTCATTGTTGGATCTGCTTGTTTAACACCCTATTACTAAGTCATTTCTGTAATAAAGACATGGCCATTAGAAAATAATTCTGTCTGCTGCAGCTGAAAAGTCATTGGTACAAGGGTGTTGAGGAGCTCTGTACCATACAGAGGGCAAAAACATGGCAATGGTATTTTTACCTACAATCTTTCTCAAAAATACTATTCTAAAGCAGGGGGAAAAGGCAGTTTAGATGCCATTACCATTTTGTTGAGTCTTCATTATGGGTGTAGTTTGTGATGCGGATTTTCTTTCTTCTCATATAGGTTCCCTGGTAACCCACTGGATTTAATCACCCCAAGACATTCCAGGCCTATCCTATTTAGACAAGTGCACAGCTGTGTATTTTCTTGGGGATTACTATTTGAGGCCTATTCTGAGCATTATTTAGATTTTAAAGTATAAATTTACAAGTGGCAAGTTTATCTATTTTTCATAAGAGAAATGTGGTGGTTGGTAGGTATCGGCAGTTTCAGAGGAATTGATCTACAGCAGAATAGCAGGGCTGACTCTTTGAATCATCCCCGTACGTTCTATTTGGATTCAGGCACGTTACAGTCCCATGCTTACTGCTTTAAATGCTCAGTATTCACAGTCTTCACACATTAAATATTCACGTGTTGCAGGGACCCTTTGGAAAAAATAAAAGCATTTAAAATGCAAGTATATTTGTGTGAACCAACTTACCTGTCTGTATCTGGATTAGCAAATGCTCCAGTTCTGATGTGTATAAGCTATTCAAAAAGGGCTCTCATCTCACACGACACGCTTTCTGTATGATATGTTCTTGCCTCTAAAAAGCAATTCAATCAAAATGCACACGTGGCCAAACCTAAAAAGAATGTCTGTCCTGTTGATTAATTTACATAAAGCTATAACCAACATGTTCTGCAAAACACTTGAAATGGAGCCTCTCTGCTGCTTTCAGGGAACCTGTCTGTTCTGTGTAGTTCTAAGGATAAAAATATTGAATAATACATTATAATCTTAAATTTTAGAACAAAAAATGGATATTGCAGATGTATGGTAAAAATTACTGAAGCTTGGGCAAAGTTTTTTCTCTTGATGACAAAAGATCATAAAAAGATTTTGTTTTTAAAAACATCTCAAAATACCATTGTTTTTAGACATGTGAAGTGAGCACTAAATTGATATTTCAGTAACAAAGACTGCTAATTCTTTGTTAAAACTAACAGTATTAATACAGTGGCAGAAAAATAATAACCCTAAACCCTTATTTGTTACTGCCAGGGGAACAGAAATGGTTACTGTACTTAACCAGGCATAGCTGTAACTTGCACTAACACTTGTAAATACCATATTCTCATACATTGTCCTATCACAATGGTATCGGGGTGGCCAAGTCCTGCACAACAGAGGGATAATTTCCCATTTCAGAGCCAAGGAGAAGGACCTTTAACTGTAGTCTGCCATGACATCATAAGGGTTTTTATACATGCCACCACACAGATCTATCTCCAGTCAGGCAAGAGCTGTTTTATTCAGTCTGATTTAAAAAATGCTCAGGTTGTGTTGCCTCAGGTGTACCTTTGCATCTCCAGGGGTGCCTCAGTGACCCTGTGTGTGAACAAATTCAGTAAGATCCTCTGCCAGCTGCATAAATAACAGAAATATTGGTTATACAGCTCACTTCATATCTTGCTAGATTTTGGTCTCCATCATTTGGTCTTTATCTCATCCTCTGCACAAATGGTATAAAAGAAGGACGGTCTGATGAGTCCCGTTTGATAGTAGAAAGAAAGAACATCTCAAAAGGCTACCGTTTCTCTTAGTTTGTTTTGCATAGGCTGTTGAATGTTCCAGGTTACTTAATCATGTGAATGCAAAACTCAGCAGCTGAGCTTTTGTTTTCTGCCCATGGCTGGTGCCTTGCTTGCTTAATTGCTGTGAACATCTTCAGTTCGATGACAAGATATGCAATGAGGCATCCAGCTATCTGCGCATCTGTGTACACAGAAGCCTCAAGAAAGGAGCAAACAATACTACATCTTAATAGAAGAGATATAATTAGCCAAGTTATTTATGCATCTCTGGGTATTTTCAATGTTTTTTCTTAGTGCCATTTACTCCTCATTCATTTGTGTTTAAAATACACTCTGTCTTGCACAGCGTATTTTAAATATGAGTGCACTGTATAAACAGATGCATGCAAATGTCATGATAACAAACATAGGTTTAGGTTTTACTTGGTAAACTCAGTTGTCACAGTCCTTTACTGTAGGGGACCTCTTCCTTGTATGTCTTAAAAAGACAGTCCTCATATAACGTTCTATTTGTCAAGAAGTTGCACTGTTAACAACAAACTAGCAATTAATATTTTCTTGATGTCTCATACTCTGGTTTGAGTTTTTTTATTATTTTATCTGCCTGAAATGGATGAATATAGCCAAGTATTTAATGAAATAATATCAAAAAACATATAAAAGATTCTTTTGTAAAAATATGTTTTAAAAATACTTTGTGTAACAGTGTCTGAGTATTTCTGTCTCTGAATTATTCTAGCTTTGGAATCAGATGGAAGAGAGAAGCACGTAGTGAGATGATTTTAATTCTTCTCCTCTTTAGGCTTCAATAAATACTGTCAGAGATGTACCATGTGCAGTCTTAAGCTAAGAATTTTAATTTATTCAATGAGGATGAAGTGCCAACTCATCTTTGAGAGCATTATCTTTAATATCTTCGATTGTTGGCTGTTATTTTATGAAGCAATGACAATGAATACTCTTACTCCCACTCTCCTCAGATTATAAATTCTTGATGGAGGCTGTTACTATGTGTTAGGGCAGAACCTGACTGGATGTCATTTCAGGCTTCTGTGCCCTGTCATATTGCAAATAATAGTACTGATTTTATTTTAATAAAATTATGTTGGTTCAGGTGTTTTTTCTCCTTGGCATGCACTATTAACAGCTTTATTGTTCATAAAAGAAAAAAATAATTATTTTTTTAGTCTGCTTCCAAAAATAAATTGTCATGGTTAGGCATTTCCTATTTTCATTTGTTGCAGGATCAAAAATTATCTTTCCAAAAACTAGTTTCAAAATATCCCTCATTTTTATTGCTATCCCTTTTTGCCACATAGAGTCTGTCAGTTTTATGTTCCAGAAATAATTTATTTCTTTTATCTTTCTTTTTTAGTGTTGCGTCCTTGTGAAGAATTAAAATATCTTGCATAATTAAAAGCTCTATGCAATACGAACTAGAATTGATGAGCTAACAACAAAACTCTTTCTTATGGGTTGGGTTACTGCAGCTGCTATAATTGTTAAAGGCAAAATTATAAAAAGGGAAGAAAGGACACCATAATCAGTCTTACAGCTACCAGAATAGTAAGAGAGTTTAATTGCCTCGGTTGGCTGAATCACTAATGAGTACAGTTTCATTAGAAGTTCCATGGACTATTTAATTACAGCTGGAAACTTGCATCTCTATTTCTTCCAAAAGCTTGCGTTTCCTTGGTGCACCACCCTGGGGAAAACCATATGGTAGACCCAAGGCTGCTTTATTTGGAAACCCCCAGGAGGTCAGAGCCCAAAAACCATCTCTGATGCTTTGATCTGGTGAACGTTTCATACTGAGTATTACAAAACAAATTCCTTGCCCATTTTGATGGGCTGGGGGTTTTACTGCAGTTTGCCATAAAAGTTCCAGATTTGAAAAGAATTTTAGATTAAGGAAGGACCTGATGTCTACGTTAAAAGTTGAGGGGTTTTGTTCTTGCTTTTCACCTACCCTCTTCAACGTGTCAGAATTCATCAGGTCAGCACACTTAAAGTCATTCTTGGCTTTTGTCTTCCAAATCTATTTGGGTAAAGTGTGAAACAGGTTTAGAAATGATATAGTTTCTCAAACTGGATAGATGTATGGCCATAAAATAAAAGTGAATACATTAGAAACGAGATCTCAGCGTACAGGGAATCAGAGAGCAGAATTGTCCAATCATTCAGAAATGAGTTTATCATTAGACAGAACTGAAGAGAGTAATTAAAATATGAATCCTTTTTGATCCTCTCTTAAAATATTGATTTCCTTCCTTACCCCCACAACTAAGGTCAGTCTGACTTTTCTTTTTTTCTTTCTTCCTTCCTTGTGGCTAGTGGACCTGTAAAATGCGTGGGGTGGGGACAAGTGCTAATTTTTGCTACTGGGTGTCTGGCATAGCTGCATTTGCAGAAAAACTGTGGTATGAGCAAAAGTTCAACGAGACTGTAAAAAAAATCTCTAAGCAAATAAAGTTTCTCTTGCCATTACTCTAGTTTGTTTCTTCCCCCTAGTTGCCTGCCATCAGCAACAAATAGCTGAATCAGCTTTGTGTAGCAGCTTCCAAAACTAAGAAATTAAAAGAGAATATGATAATAGGTGGTAGCAAGAATTTTAGTAGAGAGGGTTATGAGAACCTTAAAACTGTCTGTGCATCCACTGTATGCAGTACTTCCCTGCTATCTGTTAGAACCTTCTCATCGCCATAGCAAAGCCTACGTGCTGTTGAAAGACTGAAGAGTGAGATTTTGGCGAATGATGGTCTTCTGTGGGCATTAATTCTCGTGTCCAGCTGCTTCCAGGCAAATGTCAAATCCCAGTTTGCAGCACTTTTCTATGTAGCCAGTGACTGAAACTCCTGGGGGAGCCAGGAAGGATGCTTTCAAGGAAACAGGGCTTGATGCACGAGGTGCTGTTCAGCAGCAGATCCAGGCTGGTGAAGAGTGAGATTGCACATGGGTAAGATGGTTGGGACACAGGTGTACCAGGGATCTGGTGTTTGTTCAACATGTCTTTTTCCATTAAAAGCTCACATTTTCCTGTGGAGTGCAGCCTGCTCCTCCCTGTGCAGTCCAGGGTAGGAGTCTGGTCTCACCAGATGGCAATGACCGTTACCATTAGGTGACTGCAGGCTGCTCGTCTCTGTGCTGCAACATAGATATCTTTGCTTCCAGTATGTTTTTCTCAACAGCTAGCTGTAACCCCTCAGGGCTGATTCACTCATCTGTGTGTTAAGATCCAGATTCATAAGCCTTTAAAGTTGATAGATCATTTTCTTTTATGTTACATTAAAAGGGCTGTAAGGAACACCCAGTGATAATTTATTGAAAAGAAAATTAACAATGAAGTTAATGACAGTGATACATCTGAGCTGTGATTCAACCTAGTAAAATAATTAGTACTTTCAGAAATACACAGGGTCTTTCATTATTATTATTATTATTTTACACAAAAGAATTCTATCTATAAGTGTTATTGCGGTGGGTTCATAGCTTTAGTCTTTATCATGAAGGTAAAGGTTTTACCATTTTTGAAGTCTTATATGTGAATTCCTCACACACAAACTCCTCAAGACTACCAGCAGTGCTCTCATTTCTGTGCTTCATGAGGAACCCAGCTACAGCAGTGTTGCGCAGTGATTCCAGGAGGCTATTTGTATTTCCTCTGGTTCTACATATCATAAATATCGCAACAGAAAGCATAATTGTCGTAACTCTGCTTTTGCAGCTATTTCAACATCATCTTAACACTTTACTCCTCAGGTCAGTTGTTGCCAAAACAAGAAAAATCTGTTGCTGCTTCTGTGGTTGAGACACATCATGGGCAGAGAGTGTTTCAGGGGAATTAGTGCTCATAAGCAGTTTATTCTGTGGCCCCAAGACATCGTAGTGGCTATAACTGAGGATGTTCTTTGTAACCATTCCTGTTGTCACTAATCATCTCTTATCTTCTGTGGGAATTAAATCTGCACATCTAGGCTCTAAGAGTGTTATGGTGAATTTGTCTTTTTTTTAGTGAGAGGGTTAATTTATATATGAGAAACAATGCAGCTAACATCAGCTTGGTGGTATGAATGTGATCCGAGTTCTCTTCTGGTGGAGGACGACATCTTAGAAGCAAAGGTGGCTTCAGTAAATAAGTTTTATGACAGGAAGATATTAATTGTATCTTATACTGAACAAGTGCAGTAAGTTAATTTCCATGCAAAAATGCAGTTACATATAAAACACATTTCTGTATGATGAATTTATTAAATTAAATCATGAATTTTTGTTTAGGAAATGTTATATTTTCACTGTGTATGAGTGTTTTGACACTAATAGTGACATGCTTAGTAGGTAAGAGGTGCATCATTTGTGACAGTTTTGTTGCAACTGAACTTTTGAAGAATTAATTTCTCTTTCCTGAACACACGTTCAGCCTCCTAAACCATATGGTCTGTGTTTCTCAAGATGTTTGGCATTAGATCACCCAACTAAGTACATCAAAACATGAGTTATCTTAGATATGAGAGACAGGCTAGAACGTAAAATACAAGGTTATATTTCCTCTGCCCCTACAAGTCTTGTCCCTCAATTACATGATGTAATAGAGTACTGGTCCCTCAACCCATGTGGTAGATGCAAGTAATAAACTAATTATCTGGCAGTAATTTACTGCATTACAAACAATCTCTCTGTTAACTGTGAAGTATTACTTTCCTGGTATCTCATTTAGATACAGGATGCTGATTCCTCTGTAGTCTTGGGTTAACAGAAAACTTTAAAAACATAGATATGGGGGGAGGGGGTTGTTGTTGACATTGAAGTGAGTTGCAGTGTCCAAAAGTGAATTATTCCTCCTTCTTTTGGTCTGCAGGCTGCATATAATAAATTTTCTGGAACTTGAGATTGTTATTTCGGTAGGGAGAGGGTGACATGTACTCTTCAGGATGTGATCTACTTTCAGTGTAAAAATTCCAAAGGAGGAAAGTCATCATGTCTATATTTAGAAATCTTGAGATTTTGGTTTTAAGAAGTTTTCTAATTCTGCTCTTAAATGTATTTTCTTTGAAGTTTTATTCTTCCTGCTAACACAGAGATGCTAGTATTTAACTTTATTGTCTTGCTGATTAAAATGCTAGAATGCTATTTGAGGATTCTGCATTTTCAGCCCCCAAACTGAACAAATTTACAGTACTTATCATGAACCTTAGAGCATAGAATTTGCATTCTGGACCTGTCCAATTCCCCATCTTTCCCATGTATATCTCTGCAGTAGTTTTTTCACAAATATTTCACCTTGTAAGGCTATAGTTGCAGTCTGTAGAAATACCATGATTCTGTTGCAAAATTTGACATTTTTTCATGGCTGTTTCCAAACTCAACAATTTCTTATGCTTGTCACAAGGCCAAAATTCCTTGATTACTTGATTTTTCATGGCATACATTCCTTGCTATTGAATATTCTAATATTTTAAAACCAGCCAAACGGCCAAGAATGGTTTCCCTTTTCCATTCAGAAGTGCAGAAGCAAGCTGCCAGCATATTTGGTGCGAGGGCCATCCTCTCATTGCCCAATTGTCAGCTTGTGCATGCTCTTTCAGTGTTTTGATACAGCTGAGCTGAACTTCCAAAAACAACTAAGAAGCTTCCCTGGAGTGCCAGGCACTGTGAGCTATCTATGTAGGCACAGCACAGGCTGCTTAGTCTTCATGCTGGGGGCCTGACCCTCCTTAGCCCAAACACCTCTGTTGTGCTGGAGCCCACATATCCCTACAGGCAGCTTGTTTCCTTTTTCCCTACATATGGGGGTGACGTACGGAAATCGACTCTATAACTCGAAAGTTATAAAGTAGGTATGTTTATTGCGCGCAGATGCACGGGGGATCTTTCCTCCACAAGCGTGCATACCGAAGCAGCAGATCGACCCCACATTTATACAATAAAACAATGAATATTCAATCAACGCCTATACATATTAAGTACCTGAACCCGCCTACTCTCGCTTCTCATGCTAATTAGCTTATCAGTTCTTGGCGCTTGCGCAGACCCTTGTGAGGGTCGCAGGCAGGGGTCTCTGGGAGGAAGGCTGTATGTCTTCCTCATGATGTATTTTCACCTCTTGCCTGGAATGCGAGGATCTTGCAAGCTTGCAGTGCCTCTATCAATCTGTGCTAATTGATGTCCTTGTGAGGGGCCCATGGACGTATTTCAGCCCTCTGTTTTTCTTTGTTGAAGAGATAGTGACGCGCCTCGGCTCTGTGGGCAGCCGTGGGTTGATACCACTCTGTCCTCGAATTCTTGCCTTTCACTTTTTTTCGAGTTAGCATGAAATTATCACAGGCCCTCTGCTAGGAGAGAAAAACAGACTTGTCTGGCTTTCCCCCCTCCCTCTTTTCACCCCGAGACCATTCTACATGATTATCTAACTAAATTTCAAGCTCTATGCTATACCTGCTCCTATACCTGTACATCAGGGGTAAAGAGATATTCCATGACATTAACCCTGCAAAGATTCTCATGCCTGCTGCTTCCTTGGCACCTTCTGATGACCCCTGCAGCAGAGGAAAGGAGGCTGGCTAGTGTGCGTAGGACTACGGGGAATTTATTATAAAAATTCTCCTACATTTCTGTATTAAGCATAGGGGAGGAAGCAGCATCTTTTCCTGTTCCTATTTCTTCTCTTTTGTTTCCACTGGATGCAATCCCAAAGCAATGATCATCCAATGTGTGCCTTGCAAAGGCTTTTATGGTTCCACCACCACCATCTTACAAGGCCATAACCAAAGCAGTGTTGTTCTCAGGGTAATGTCATGATTGGGAATACTCCAGACTTAAAATGATGTTAAAACAGACACCCAAAATCTTCCTGCACGAACAAAAGCTTCCAAATGCCTCTTTTAGAAGTTCTTCCTTGTACCGTTTAAAAGGACTATGTGATTGCATTTTCGCATCATAGGCGTTCTTACAATATTTTATAATTTTAATATACTTACTTTTTCTTTAAGCAAGCTGCTGGAAGGTGTGTTGTTAACCACTGGGAATGTCTTTTATTAAAGAAGTAATTTATTTCTGGAATAAGGGGGGTTTGGGTGGAAGTGACAACTCTTTACTATTAAAATGGTTTTGGTTTTTTCCAGCATGCGTATAATGCACAGGCTTTTCATATTAGATGCTCTATGCAATGCCTGTCACGCTTGCTTGTTCAACCTCGAGATAGAAAGAAATGACAAAAACTGCCCTGTTGAGTAATAACAACAGCAGTTGCATAATTTCTCCTCTAATAACTATTTTATAATAGTGTGAAGGTGTGAGGTTTTTTGCATTTTACTTTTAGTCTACAAGATTCCAAGTCTGTTATAAAAAAAATTACATCATGTAGCTATTATGTTTAATCTGACTTGATTGACAGTTGTACAATCATAGCAGGGAGTGATAAGACATATCCTTTGTTTGGGATAAAGTATTGTGTTGGGTTTTTTTTCCTAAAAAACCCTGTTGTTAAAGATTTCTCTAAAACTTTAGGTGTTTTGTTGTGGCTGGTGGGTTTTTTTCCCTAGTAATTCTGTATCTCAAAAGCACTGACACAATACAGGCATTATGGGATGTCCTTGGTAGCAGTGGTTATACCTGAAATGCAGAGCAGGTGTGTCTGTTCTTGGATCCTGAACTCTGTTCAGATTGAAACCCTACTGTAAATGAGGGGTGTAGCACAGCCTGAGTTAGCATGGGGTACAGTCCAGCCTGAGCTAGCTCTCTGCTGAGATCTTCGTGTGGTGTCAGTGCCTTCTTTTGAGTGTGGGGAGACAGAGGAAAAAGGAAGTCTTGTGCTGTAGAGCTTTCACTGCTACAGAAAGGGTTCAGCCACAGAATGCACCCTGGCTGTTCCAGGGTCTGGGAAAATAGACATAGCTATGGAGACTTGAATGTGTACTTAAGTTGATGATTTTGATCTCTTTGCAGGGTCAGAATAAAGATGAGATAGCCCTTAGACTGCTTGTAGTGGAAGAGAGAAATGCAGGTTTCAGGCAAAGTTAGCAGAAGGTAACACCCTACCCAAGCATCACGCTGCCTGTATGGTTGCATAGGAACCTGGGAGCAAACAGTGAATGTGCTTCTCTGACAGCCGTAGAAAACAATAACTTCAGGTGGTATAAACTGGTTTTCCATCACAAAAGCATCTGAGGATGAGTCAAGTGCTGTTTGACAGGAAGATTACTTTTTAAAGGCCATTCTGTGCAGGAGCAGATGGCTCACTGCACTCCTAAAGTTTGCCTCGTGCAAGTGAGAAGGCCTAAATATGTCCTAAACTGCTGCTACGATTAAGTTTCACAGATAATCCTTCCTACCTCTTGCAAACACTTCTGTCAAAGTTAGATTAACATCTTTCCTTCAGTGTAGATGAGGGCACTACTGAACTGTGCTGAGAAGCAGAGCGTTTTATGTAACAAGCAGAACACGGCAATTTTGTGTTTGTTTTCCTATCCAAGTGACTCTATATGACAATGTGCAAAGTACGTACAGATGGCAAGAACAGTTATGTTATCAAGTTTGTTTCCTCTGCAGATGCCTACAGAAAAATAATTCTAGCTCCCCATCTAAAAGTATAAATAAACGCTGAAACAAAATAGCTTTTTTCTCTACCAGCAGAATAGACACTTCAAAGTTTTTTCCTAGAGTACAGTTATACGTGATTAAGTGGGACAAAGAGTCTTCTGAAGATCACTGAATTTCTCAGTCATGTATCTTTCAAATTATATTGTTCACTTAGCCCCTACTTTTTTTTAATTTTGATTAAGAGTCCTATTACATTAGTTGTTAGAAAGTTACTCGTATAGGCTGTATTCTGTTGGAGACACACAAAATATGATGAGTAATGAAGGGGGACCTTCGTTTTACAGCACATCTGTGTCAAACCATGGGTCCTTAGGACATCTGGCATTGCAGAATTGGCCAGGAAACTTTGCAGTTTCCAGGAAATGTTTTGGGATTTGCAGAGCTGAGACTGCTTAGTTTATGCTGAAAGACATAGAAGAACCCAGGTGCCAGAATCCTTAAAAATTGTTTCCAAAAATCCTCCTAATCCCTTCCCATCAAATGCAAGAGGTTTACTGTGATCTGAGTTTTCTTTCTAATGAAAACATCTATTTTTTACATGCTTGCAAATAGATAGTTAAAGAAATCTCACTTTCAAGATGATGGAACTACAACCACATTGCAGAGTTTTCAAGAGGAGAAAAGAATGATACGAGTCTAGAACAGAGGTAGAACACTTTTATTGCTGAAGAAAAAAAACCAAAACAGAAGATTATAAAATAAGAATATGTGGCATCTATTCTTTATCCTGAATCTCTTTCTTCTTGATAAGAAAGTAATTTTTGCATTTTTTAATGTTTCAGCTGTCAGTACTTTGCATAGGTTTTGTCCTGATAGGACTGCTTATTTTCACATTTATGGTGTCACAGCTGGAAAATAATCTGTGAAAAAAATGAAAGCACAGAATAATAAAATTAACTACAAAATATCTACAAGAATACCAAGGATTTTTTTTCAGGTTTTGCAATTTTGCAATAGATAATGCATAAATCAAATTTCTGGGTTCCTACATCTTTAATAGTCTCATTGTTTTCACCTCCCTCACATGTAAAATGTTAATTTTCTTTATATTCAAGATAATACCTAACAGGTTTTTTCATTTAGCAATGAAACATTTCTTTCAAACTCAGGTCATACAGACAAGCACTGAAAAATTAATGGTTAGCTTGCTTTCTTGATCTACTGAATGGGAGAGATGAAAATGTTTATTTTCTGTGGTGAGATTAAAGGGTGATTCAGTAAATATCGGCAGTTTTCTTTTTCCTAAATAATTCATAAACCAAAAATATTTCATTTATTTAAAACATTATAAAAGTGAAATGTCCTTGGCTGATATATTTATGTAAAAAATATCAAATGCACTATGAGTGAATCAGAAAATTGTATCTTAAGAAATAATATTCATACAATTTTTAAAATAATTCAGTTAATCAAGGATCTTCCATCAAATTCCTCACTTATGTATTGCTGGCACCACTTCAGTACATTTTATTTTTGACATTTGTCTCTCTTTGACCTTTTATGCCAGTTTGAGATAAGAGCCTTCCAGTCAGCTGATGCAATAAGAAAGAAAGATATGGGATGTTGTCACCTTGTCAAGCCCTGTAGCCATCTCTCAGAGGTCAGTCATTTGTTTCTGCCTTCTGGTAGGAAATTCTCTCTCTAGGTGTTGGATGCCAGTGGAAGGATCAGGAGGTCTCCGAGGTGTGAGGGAAGACATGTTTCAAGCATGTGCACTGCTGTCCAGGCAACAAATGAAGAATACTGATAACTCATAGGGCTAGAGTATTGCAGGAGAAGAGTCAGAGCTCACTCAGATCTGATCTGAGTTGGTTTATTGAGTTCTAATCAGTAAATTTAGATATATAAAATGTTTAATAAGTATAGATGGATCAGTGGTCAATACTATTTACTATGCTTGAAGTCAGTACGGGATACAAAGATTATCACTTAAGTTTACCATATGTATATTAAATATTATGTGCAGGCAAAAAAATATCACTTCCCAACCCGTCAATGTCTGGTGTCAGGTAAGGGATCTCTCCACCTTGGGGTATTACTTTGAGATGGTTCCCTACTCAAGGGGAGATCACTTCACAGAGAGCTGCTATGAAGGGAGAGCTCAACTGACTCTGGTGGCCACAGATACTTATAGTGTAAATGTAGTTAACGTAGTTTCAGCTGTTTATCATCCCAGTCTCTAGCCAAATGATTTTTTGAGGGTTTGGTGCTGTGTTCTCATTGGCAGCCTTATTCAATGGAATTAATTTTGGTCAGGCCTACTTGGTCAGCATCTGCCTGGACCTAAGTTCAGTTGGTTCAAACAGAAATCCATCCATCACAAAGAGAAACTTCCTTGACTAAGAATTTCTTTTTAGCAGTTTTTTTTTTTTACTAGATTTTATGATTGCTTTCCAGATTAATCCCCAAGTGGGCTGTGTGGTGGGACAGTTTACACTGTTGGCCAGCGTAGCCTCTCTGCAGAGAGAACCCGATAGTGAACATTCATGCAGTTAGCAGTGGACTTGGGTCCTTTAGACCAAAAAGGAACTGAGGAGCATTCAGCATTATATAGGTTGTGGGGTCCAAATGCACATATAAAGAATATTACAGATACCTGTCTGTGCCACAGACAATGTGTGACAGTAATGCAAAAAAGCAAGAGCAGAGGTAACGTGGGTTGATAATGACATCCCTCAGCCCTCGACAGCAACATTAAATAACTTTTTCCTTCCAGAACCTTAACTACTGCAAAATTTAAATTCTGATTTTGCACTTGTTCTGATAGTTACACACACCTGAAAGATGTTAAAGCAGTTTAAATCAAATGAATCTCATTGGAGAAAATCTGTGTCTGAATTATTAATCCTACAAGTTGCAAACTGGAAGAGAGAGAATCCAAGATGATTGGTACAAAGCAGAGCTTTCCTTTTCTCATATACAGGTACATTTCAGAAGCAGGAGTTCCAATAATACTTAAAACCACCAGTGGCAGTAATTTGAAAAGCTGTTCATGGTAATGCATTTCTTGGCAATTACACATCATGCCCTATACATCAGTAAGGTTGTATTAGTTCAATCTCCTGGAGGGAGAAAATCACTGATCAAACAGTCTTCAGGGACTATAAATAAGGAGTATCAGTGTTCAGTCTGTAATATAAATTACACAAAGATTTTTAGGTTTGGGACAAAGTGAAATTTTGAGACTGCCTCCAGGGATTATGTTTTCATTTATAGCAAGCAGCTCATGGGAAAGAGGTACTAAATTTAGTTGATCAAGGGCAACTGCCCCAGAATAAACAACTATGCATACAAATCTGGTATCACGCCACTGCAGTAGGGACCAGTATGTATTTTCCATCACTTATTATGAATGTGTAAGCTAACCACCTCCTCCTAAGGGCTGTTTTAAATACCGCTTTTGATCTAGTGAATAACCCTGCATTCTGCAAAACATGAGGGGTATTTTTGGTAATTGCTTTGAATTTAACTAATTTGATTTTCTTAGAATCATACAATTGTTGGGTTGGAAGGGACCTTAAAGATCAAGTCTGTATTTGAGTGCTGAATGATTTATGAAGTGAAGCTCCTAGATTTGCCCCACCCTAGGGTGTTTTTCTCTTGTGAAAAGCTTCATGGCTTTTTATAGAGATGATAGAAAATATTCTATCCAGTTCTGTCTTAAGATTTTTGTTTTTCCAGAATCACTACTGATAAGTTCTACTTGCTTTGTATCATTTGTATTTTCATGTCCTATCACATAGAAAGATGAAGTTGATTTATTTTGATATTTATAATCAGTCAAATTGGTTTTAACCCCATTTACAGAAAAAAAAAAGAACCAGCAACCAAAATAATAACAATCAACTAACAAAAAACCCCAACAGACCCCTCAAAAACCTGAACTGTTTAATATTTAGTGTGGGTTTTGAGTTTACCATTGAAAAGAAATGGGTAGAAAAAAATTTATTTACTGATTTTAATAAAAAAACAAATCAAGCTGTTAATGACTTCTAGGTTCTTAACTTCCTTGTCAGGTTAAACTCCAAGGTTTCATAAGGAGCATACACTATAAGAGGACTTTGTTTCACTGTTTTCTGTGACTGATGCTCAGAATACAAAATTACAGATATATTTTCCAGGTGTATTCCTGTACTTTTCTGGTTTGATTTATTGGTGTTTAGCCTTTTGATACAAACTAATATTCAAGGACTATTTTTGCCTAGCTCTTTAGTAAAGAGAAAGGTAATGTAACAGCAGAGTAATTTTGACAAATGGAGTTTTAAATGCAGTTTAATCAACAGCAAAATAATTGAATTTGCTGTGGGAGCTCTATACAGTGAGGAAAAATATAAATTCATCCAAGGTTAAGTAAAAAATTCTATATTAATGCAAGACTTATTTATTGCTGAAATTAGGAGATTAATCTTAATGAGGAATCAAAAAATCCAAAGGATCCATAACCGTAATTGTGTAAAATAAGTTAATATAATGTAGAAATGGTTGAAGAACTGCTTTTTATACAAACTTGTCATAATGTGCATGAAGTCAATCTTATATGCACTGTAACACAACTCCCTTCTAATAGGATAAGCAGACTCCCAAAATAATCTTGTTCAATCAGTTGGTCAAAATAGTTGTACTTACCTCGGAAAAACAAATAACCTGCTGGGTGTATGTTCAGAAATGGAACTAAGAAAACCCCAACGCTATACCTGTGGAGACATCTCCCTACCAAAGGGTTTATTTAAACTATTAGCAAAGCAATCTACTTGCTAGTTCGTATTTTCTTCTTCAGCAGAATACTCTGACACAGCCTCTGCCCTGCTCTGCTATAATGTACCATATGCTGCCTCTTGCTGTTCTCCTAGAACAAGTTAGGTTTTTGTGTTTCAGAGCTCAGGCAGTCGGGGCAGCCAAAACAGGTTTGGAGCTCACTGGGTAACAGCGGTTTCGTCTGGGGCTGCCCTGAGGAGTGGGGCACGTGGACAATTTTGGTCTGGCCTTCTTTTCACGATTGGTGTCAGAGTCTCTAGTTATTGTCAATATCATAGGTCGTATCATGGCTTTCCTGGTTGAGACAGAAAGCTGATTTTTCTGCCTACTGCTTGAGGAGAGGGAGCCAGGTGTCTTGGGCAATAAGAGTTCTCCAAAAGACTCTGGTGTGACATCATTTTAGAGGACCTTCTGACATAGATGATACTTTTGCAATTCTAGCCATGCAGTTTGATAAATACATGCAAATAAACAAAGTGCATTAGTTGAGACTTGGAAACAACTCTGCAAAAGGAAAGGAGGAAGGAGGGTCAGGATATATGCTAGAATGACCAAGCCTATTTTAGGTAACTGTAGTCTGTGTTAGTTGTAACTGCCAATTGCTTGAAAAGGTCTTGGTATAATCTGGCGACTATTGCACTGTATTTAACCCCTTCCTTGCTTCATCTTTTCCTGAAAAGATTTTTTTTTCAAAAAAAATAGGGTAATCTGTGAATTGCCACTGACCTGGAGAGGAATTATAATCAAGTGGTGAAAATATTGTTTATGCATTAACTTTCATCGGTGAGATGCATGTGTATGCATCTTGCTATGATGCATGTTTAACTTAAAGTTATGTTTAGTAGATGTTAAATAGCTTGTGTAAGATAAAATAAGAAACAAAAATGGTTTTTTTTTCTTAAAGAAAAGCAGAAATTAAAACTTCCAGTCTAAATTACAAGTATTGGAATTGATGAATCCTTCAAAATATTCTCCTCTTCATTTTTATATATTTTCAGTGCGGGAACATGCAGAGAATACTGCAAAGCAATGATAATTATTTGAGATTAAAAATGACCATCATAGAACTGAAAACAGGGCTGTTTTACCAGATCAAATTTTACAACCTTTATTCTAGAAAATAATGTAGTCCTCTGTCTTTGTCTTACAGCTCACTTTTTTTTAAAGCATATTAGGCAATTCCTCCTCATTGCGTTTGAATTCTAATCACACCCTTTTTTCCACTTCTGTGTTTTTGTGTGCTCTGAGAAAATTGGCTGTAAATAATCTGATTTACTCCAGCCCTTGGTTTGCCCTCCTTTTCCTCTCACTCTGCTTTTTATCTCTTGGCACTGGATGTAGGTTGCATACACTGTGTCTGATCTTATCCTTACCCATCTTCACATCTCTCTTGTGCCCCTGACTTTCCCTCCATTATCATTGTTATGAAGCTCTCAGCCTTTTTTACCACCCACAGAGCAATGAGGATGCTGTGCAGTGAAACCTTGTGGCCCATGTGAGTACCCAAAAATTCATCTTCTGGTTTCTTCACTAAGCTCATCCAAAGTGCCCATTGCCGTTGTTTAGAGACAAACACAGTTCTTTGTTTTCACTGAAACCTCTAAAGAGAAGTAGCTACAAGCTTAATTTTTCCGGATTTAACTGGGTTCCTGATGGCTTTTCTCCTTTTACATACCATCTCTGGTAGACTTGTCTCAAAGCACAAAGTCAGCTACTGCCCTTACCTGAGTTGTTGTCAGACATGTTTGCAAACATTTGTCCAAATGCAGTTGTCAGTTTGAATTCAGTAGAATCAACCTGAATTTTTATTCTTTACCATCACATTTTCTTTCAGTTTTTAAAGAAACACTGCTTCATATTGGATATTTCCACCAGATTATGTCTCTCATCCTTCACCTTCTCTGGCTTGCAATACCCAATCTGTGATTGCATGGCATCTCCAACACTATCTTTGTTTTCTGTGTTATAACTGAAATCCATCTATTGTATCCATCCCCTGGATATGAGAAATACCAAATGCTTTGCTTGTATTCACTTTCAGTGCTGCTTTCACTCCACAGAGATCTTTCTCGCTTGTATTAGCCCCTCTCTGTGGAAATATTTTCACACAAACAAGCTGCTGCTTCACAGTGTGTAGCCACATGTGCTCTCGGTTGCTTTTGAAATATCAACCCTCACTTTCAGGTAGTCCAGGCTATTAGCCTTCACTCCTTGCTAATACTGTCAAACACAAGTTTTTCCTTTGGCCAAGTTTCTTCAGACTCTTGGAATATTTACTTGGCAAAATACCTCATTAACTCCTTTCAGAAACTACTGTAAAACTACATGTTTTTAGTGTCCTGATTAAAATAGTTTTGACAGTTTTAAACGCAGAAGTGTGCTAAGGTGCTAAGGTTGCTTATCACTAACCAGTTTTTGCCTTTGCTATTTTCATTTAGTTTCTCTTATACTTGTACTGAAAGTTGTTTAGTACCAGATATCATTTTACCAACTGCTTTATAGCAGAAGTTGTATCCTTTGTTGTTTTGCACTTGGAAAGCACGCCCTCTGTAGTAGGCATCTTTTTCAGTCATCTCACAAGTTCACCGTGTTCCCCCTGCTCCCCCTCTTTCCTTGTATGCAAGTGCCTAACTTTCACATGTGAAATTCTCATTAAGGTCTGACTGTTCCCCTGAGAAGTTCAGAATCTCTGTTTCTTCTACATTAGAAATCTAGACAGATGCAATTAGAAAGGAGATTATAATAAACTGTTTGATATCAAAGCCTTTGAAATTGTTTTAATTCCAGACATCCTTACATTCAGTTTCTTATTCCTTTTTTTCTTGAAGTGCACTTCCTTGAAATAAGGATATTTTCTTGTCATTGTAAGTCAAATACCCAGAAGTTGAACATAATGTGTTTATCTTTCTCTGAGTTTAGCCAGGCTGTCAGTTTAAAAAAAATCAAATTTGAAGTCTGTAATTTCTCATAGGTCTTTAATTTTGTTTTTATCCAAGTCTGCTCAATTTCTACTTTCCATTATTATTTCCCCCTGGTGATGCCTCCACAGACCTATAAAAGCAGAAAATTTGAGATGAGTTGAATATGGATTATCTCCAGGGCCTTTGGAAAAACATGCATAATTCTCACCAAAAGGCCCAAATAAACTGTAACATGATGTTTAGGTATGTTTAGGTATAGCTTCAAAATATTTATGTGTGAAAGAAAATAGCTAAAATAGAAATGTAAGCAATTTGGATTAATCATAGTTCATTTTTTATGTCTGTGTGCTGTAAAATCAAATGTGCCAATTTTCTGCCATGTCTTTACTCTCATTTCTGGTATCTTGTAAGAAGCTTGTGCTGTGTATAATATCCTAGAAAGAAATTTTTGGGGAAGCTCTGAATAACTGCCTTGTTCTAGCTCATTTGATTTGATATTTTTCTTTCTTCATCAGGGAAAAAAAGTGATGCTTGACCTTCAGTAACTAGGATTTGTAATCTTGGAATTGTAGAGGTCATTTCAGCACAATGTTATATTGAAAGACAGCCCATGGGATAAAGTTTCAGGAATATTTTTTACCATGTTGGTTTAAGAATCTACAATATCTGTGCTTTAATTTAAGAGGGAAAGAGAACACCCAAGTGAAATGATAACAAAAAATCCATGATTGCTTAGATACAAAACTTACACCTACAGAAAGCATGTTCAGCTGCTCATTGGTCTTGAAACCGTCAATTCTGATGCTTTACCATAAGGATCTGTGCTGAACCCATAAGTACCCGAGGCCCATTGCATGAGAGTTTGGGTCCCACATCTGTGTTCTCAGCTATTGGATAAAAAAAAAAAAAAATTAAAATTAGTGGTTGTATATTGGGCTTGCTTGAATATAACTCTAGCCTGTGGAAGGATGGTGTATTTTTGTTGTTTGAACCTGGGCCAGAAATCAATGAAAGCATCGGAATTTCCTCCTAACACCATGGTAGTTTCCTATTCAGAAGAGCTGCCCACTCAACGCATTGGTTTGTTGAAGATCTTATTATTTACATTTGTAACTTGGCTAACAATGGTATCATATGCAATTCCTCCAGCTCATGTTCCCCAAGATATTGACTGGCTTTTGTCTCAGGTAAATTTAAGTGGTAAGTTCAGCCCATTAGTTTACAGGGTTTGTTTAGCTTACAAGATTATTGATTCCATTTCAGAAATTTTTTTGTGTCTTCAAGGTTTGGGTTTTTTTTTTCCCTGCATGATATCTAGTAGCCGAATGAAAATGCTGCCCCAAAACTCTCCTTTGTTAAAGCATATATAGAGTATCATGACTGTGGTGACAGTCCTGCTAGTTCTGCATGGCTGGGGTATATGGAATGCGTAATTAAAAGTTGTGACTTTTCAATAAAGCAAAGCATGTGTGAGTAAAATACTTTGCTTCTTGCAGAGACTGATGTAAAAGACATGATTGCAAGTCAGCGCAAAACAAAACAGTTCAGTTTGTAGTGTAACTTGACTGAGCTGCAGATTCAATGAATTAACATATCCATTAGAATCTAGTGTGTGCAAGATTTAATTTTGGGTAAATTCATTGACCTAAGAGGACTTAATGTGTAATTTGGCTTCTCTGGGGTTTTGACATTATTGCCTCAGCTCTTAAAATACAAAAAATAGGATGGACTTCTGATACCCCTTGTAATTAAATTTCAGTGACATCTGCAATGTGATTAGTCTGTTAATGTGGGCCCATAATGTGAAGCTTAAGGCTGTGTCTTCACCAAATCCATCTACAGGCTTCTTCCCATTTGTTGGAGAGGACTTGGTGGACAGAGTGGGAGCCACATAGACCTTTGCCCTCAAAGTATTTGGCTTCAAGAACTCTAGCTGCTGCCTAAATCTGAGCCATGCTAGCACCAGCGACAGTTAAGACTTGTGCCATTGCTATTCGCACATTCCTATTTATGTAGGATTGGCCAGGGCTGAAAGCTTAAACGCCAAGATCTGTTATCACTTCTGTTTTCTCATAATTTTGAGCTCTACTTTTGTGAACCGAAAGATTCAGATGTCATGTGGAATTTTGCTGAAACGTCTACATGCTTAGATTGAAAAATACTTCAAAACATTGGAAAAAATATTTTGCTCTGATAGCTTTGAGGACATCAGCTTGCTCATTTTTTGTTTTTTAAGATCTTGAGAGGCACAGTGGGCTGATTCAGAAGGCTCTGGAAAGAAGCAGTCACAGACACACAACCTGCTTTATCTCTTGCCATTGAGTATATTAGAGAGCATCAGCATAAGTGAGCAGAAGGGAAATCTTTGCGTGTTTTATCCCATGTTTTATCTTGGGATCATAGATGTGCTTTGGAATATATTCCAAAGTTCATGATAAGCCAACTTGAAATACTCTGTGTGCTCTGTATATTAAAAGATTGTGTAAAACCCTGCGTTTCACTGGTTTGTCATCCATGAGCTTTCCTTACCTGGTGATGTTTCGCTCACTTACTGCTATTATGAGGAACAAGCAAAAGCCTTTCCTGTATTACTCTCCTTAGCAAATGCTAAGCACTTGCCTGAAGGAAGAGGGAGGTTTTGAAAGCCACCCAAAAGGAAACAGAAGGGCCACAGCAGAGTTCAAACAAGATAGCAGACTTTTTAAAGCACAGCAATGGAGGGTTTAAAGAGAACAGTGTATTTTCTGGTATGTGTATAATCAGTTCTGTAAGCAGCAACAAGTTGTCATGTCATAGCACTAAGCAAGGTTTCAGCTGCTTTTTAGGTAGATGCTGCTCTTTTACAGACAACCCCAGCAGAGTGGTGCATGCCCTTTTCCAGAGGCTACCGCTGGGACGAAATGCTGAGGTTTGTGCGATAATCCTTTAACTGGCCAGTTTTGATTACTGACAGTTGAGGCCAGAAGCTTTTTCACCTGACTGTTCAGGTGTGGAGTTTTTGGAATAGATGAAACTTCAATTTAAATGCAGCTTAGCCTTCTCATCGTTCAGAATCTCTGGCAAGGTTAGTAAGTGCTTATATTTGAATAACCACTAGCCTGAAAAGCTTTTTCTTCAAACGAGGGCAAACCTTTCAACTAAGTTTTTCTCATATTGCTATGCTGGGTTTTGTTGGTTATTTTTCTTTTAATGTAGTTGTACCTATTCACAGCTGTATGTGTCCTGAAGAAATAAGTGGTCAGGTATCTTGGCTTCTGGTGTGGTCTTATTCACTGAAAGACATAATGACTATTGAATATCTGTCAAATCTAAATCCCTGGACTGATTCTCAGAAAACTTTCAGGTGTATAGATCCTTTCTTAAAGAGAAGGAAATATGGTGTAAGTCTTTTTTTTCTTGTTCCTAGAGGTCAAATGAAGTTTGTTGAAATGAATACTTGTACGTTATGCTTATGTTATGGTACTGATGAGGGGTTAGGGAGCAATGTCCCTTATTTGTTAAAATACCAGGAGAATCATGTATCTCATAACAAAATATTTTTTTCTCAAGTACATTTAAGAAAGTATTTTGTTATATTACTTTTATGTTGCCTTTGTTGTTTTAAGTTCTGACAGTACTATTTCCATGTTTATTCAAATACTGAATAATGTTTGGTGATTGGAAAATTTTATTCTGCTCTCCTGCAATATTACTGCAGCTGAAATGGAGAGGTGAAATTTTGATTCAGTGTTTCTCAATGCTGTGGGTTTGGTTTTGCTCACGTTTTTCATTATGATTTTCTGGTTTGGGTTTATTCCTTAATATATTATTTAAATTCTTCTTTTAAAAGTGATAGGTGGAAAAAGGTCTTTTTTGCTACCAACTTTACGGACATAAAATGTAACGGTTTAGGAGTTAGTACCCAGTTATAATCTTATGTATTGCTCTATGTTGAAATTCTTTTCAAAAGTAGGCTTTTCTAAACACTGAAGGATAGACAATTAAACTAATGTTTGTGAGAGTTTGGTCTAAACAGATCAGTGTGCTAAATCCAAGGTAAATCAATAACATCTGCCCACACTGGGAATTGTATTTATATTGATTTAAAAAATGATATTGTATAGGCAGGTGATGAATTCAAATGCATACCTAGAATTATATTCCTTGTTTGTTTATTCTCCTGTTTCAAATCAGATTATGAATATGATACATTCACTGTTATGCAGGAAAAGCTTAATGGGAATTTTGTTGAGGAATTCTTTTTGTATTTTTTACAGTGGCTGGGTACACAAGAGATGATACTTTCTTTATAGTGCTTACAACTTTTAATGTGGCATTAGATAATGAAATTTAAATCAGATGTTCAGGTTTATGGTCTATTATTTTTAAAATTAAAAATAAGTATGTAAAAAAAATGAAAGTAATAATCTTGGTTTCGTTTTTGGGAAGAGTATCTATCTGTGATAATTTGGTACATGGTTTCAATAGAGAATAAGCTTGTTTATTAATTCAGAGTAGTAATCTTGGTTCTTGCAGCAAAAGAAGACAGGGTTACCCTGTCTTATCTTAGTTGGTTGATATACTTCTGGGTTACCCCATCACCCACATATTATCTACTGGTTGTTTTAAAAACAGACTGTGTCACGTGATTTGTAAATGCAAAGGTAAAATTCTCGACAAGTGGAAAATTGCAGAAGAAGCCGTTTTAAAGATAAATGAGACTCTCTTGCACTGTTACTGACCCTGGAAGGAGGAAGATCATTTTGAAGTACACTTCCTACAGTGAGGGTAGTGAAACTGTCCTGGCTACTATGAAAAGAAAATACCAAAGAGGTTACCTCATAGTTTAACTGCTGGGAGACTCGGAAAGTTGCACTGTGTCCTCCTTTAGCTCTATACATTGAAAAGAGTTATGTATCATCAAAAATTACACTTGATGAGAAAAATTGTTTGTTTTTCCATGCAGAATGTCAAGGTATCTAAACTGGAACTGACCAGAAATTATTCCAATTAAAGAGATATTTTGCTTACAGAATGTCCATTTTTGAAACACAAGCTTTCCTTGGAAGCATTCAGTTTTGAAAATTTTTTGGTTTGTCTAATACTCATTATGAGGTTGTGATATAATTCAGGGTGATGTCTGTCTTCATTAAACCCACGTTGAGAAGTGGTGTGTGATACCATAAAACCTTTCAGCACACGTCTTATGTTAACTGGCCAGCCACCGGACTCATGGATACAGTCAGTTGTGTTTTCCCATTGGGTGCATCAGATTTTCACCCAGCACAAAGCCTGGCTCCACAGCTAGCATTCATGGGAGATGTTGCAAACGTTGATTCAGCATGTGCTCCTTTCCTTATCTATCTATATGCAGCAAAACAACTCCACTAGGAATTATTTATACTTAGAAAACCACAGGACTGCAGGAAAGCACTCTTGTTTCAGGTATTGGATGATGGTAGCACAGGGATTTAACTTCAGGCAGTAGACATT
Source organism: Hypotaenidia okinawae (assembly GCA_027925045.1). Taxonomy (NCBI): domain Eukaryota; kingdom Metazoa; phylum Chordata; class Aves; order Gruiformes; family Rallidae; genus Hypotaenidia; species Hypotaenidia okinawae. Next base: position 12,809,609 of record BSDF01000010.1, read on the forward strand.
TGGTGGCTGAAGCCCAGAGTAGATTTCTTTTTTCTGCATAGAATTTGGAAGTATCTTGGCTTTATGCTAACACAGACGGGAAGAGAATTTATTTAATATATCGCAATGTTTTTCAGTATGGTAAAATAGTTTCCCATTCAGTATTACTTTCAGCTCCTGGTAGGTCTGTGTGTGTTTGGGATTCTATTACAGAAGCTTTTTATTATATTCTGTGACTTTCAGTTTCTGAGATGTGTAAAAGAAATGTATAAACAACTGTTACGGGGTTTGATGCATCCATTACTTGTATTGTAAGGTTTTGTGAATCACAACAATGTAGAAAATAACCCTCTAAGATTGTGTCCTAATAGCTTAAAGAAAAATTAATTTGGGAGAAATAGTAGCTTGCTTTGACAAATCTCATTTAAACACAATTATGTTTTCTTTGCGCTTTGATAAAATACCATAAACTTTTATATCTTCCAAGTTACGATCTTGCCCTCTCTACAGAGTTAATTAAACCTGTCAAATGGTTCTCTCAATAACACAAGCATAAAGAAGAATAAGCAGCAATACCTGTCTAGCACTAACTCATCTTGCAGTCAATGGACATGTTTACAGTTTTATACAGCAGCACACCTGCTTTAATAAAACCACATTTCAGATACCAATAAAATTGGGTATTTGGTGGAATTTGAAAGAAAAGTAACAGAAGTGGAAATTTGTCCAGCAGCAGCTAGTTAATCTTTGATACATACATAAAAGTATTAATCTTGTGGCTGACATTTACATCCTCGCCTTATTCAGAACTCAATTTACCTCATTTGCAGCTGAATATAGAAGTCCAATAACATTAACTTGGTATCATCAGCTCATTTGAATTCTTTTTCCATCTTCTTTCAAATAAGTAAAGGCATCTAAAGATACTTTTTTTCACTGCATGTAGAGAAACTGATCATGTCTACAGAATACCTTCTGAAATCAAAAGCCACCAAAAAGCTTTATTGGCAGTGGGTTCTCATTCACATTTAAAAGTTCATTAATAGCATTTAATGGTTAGCAAATAAAATGGAGAACACACAGAACCCTTTCAATAGCAGGGAAGAGTAGGCAATTTGTTTCCAAATGTGAAAATATTTTAGCCAATTAAATGTTTCCCAACAATATATCTCAAAAAACAAAATCCAAGGCAACTTCTGGAATAATTTTGGACTTGCAGAATGAAGTTATGTACTTCAGTGTTTTCAAGGATATAGTTAATAACTGCAGAATTATTTATTCAATTCCTTCCCTGCCTCATTTTGTACTGCATTTGTGCTTCATTTTAAGTAAGGTTACTCTCATAATCCCAAAATCTTAATATCTCTTGAAAAATGTTATTAATCAGACTTCTGAAGTTACTTTCTGTAGGTCCCTGTATTGCTTTTGAAGAATTTGAGTTGAAATATTGCCTCACCCTGATCATTTATCTCATGAGACTAGTTGAAATAACACACAAAACTATGTCTGGGTGCCATGAGAAAATACAAACAGACCAAGTTTCCTGTTGCTGCTGTTTGTCCTAGTATATACATTACACTGCTGGGCTTTAAAATAAGAATGGAGCTTAAGGAACAGAGAAATTCAAATACGGGTGTCTTTTCAAAGCACCTGGATGGCTGACAGAGTTAAGTCTATGAAATTGTTGGCCTGTAAACTTTTCATAAAGATTGCTGAAGTAAATGTAAGCATGTGTAAAGCCAATTCTTTTTACAAGCAATTTGTGATCATATAGAATAACCAAGTAATTACAAGTCCTTAAAAAGTCATACAATCTGAAAACTACCTACTAGAAATACTAAAGGTAATTGAAAACAAAGCAAGTACTGTGAAACTTTCCCTTTACAACTACTGCATAAGGAAGTGATGCATTATTTTAATTTTTAGAAGGATAATAAGCTTTTAAAATATCTTGAATTGTGATATCAGGTCCAGAGCTTTCAGCAAGGCGCATCGCTTGCTGCTGATGTGGATCTGAACATGTTAGTGCTAGATGTTGGGGTTTTGCCTACAAAAAAAATGCCAAATTTGAAGTAATCATTGGAGTCCAGTGATGAAGCTGATATTGCTTTGGATAAAAATAACACTTGAAAGAGGTCAGGAATAGATAAACTCTGAAATGAGTACATTCTGCCAAAAGAGTTACTTGTGTATTGGATACATTTCAATAGTTATTTCAGATGAAGCAAACTAATAAGACAAATGTATATTTATTTTAAAAAATAAAAAAAAAAAAAAAAAAGCTCATCTAAATGAAGATCAGGAAAATGAAAGTAAATGTCAACAGCAGTCTGTAATTTGCTAGTGTGAAATCCAAATAGAGAAGCTGCTTTCGTGCACCATAACAGCAAGCATCAGAAAGCAATCCACATTTTCAACCCAGCAAAGTGAATGAAAAATAATTCTTACCGTGAATGGGACACCCTTCTCTCTTCTCCACTCTCTATTTTGCTAGTTCAGCAGTTCAAATGCAAAAATGCTTTTGATGGATTAAGGACCCCTGAAGATAGAACAAAATCCAGAATTTGTGCTACAGGATTTTAATTCTTTTTATCCATTATGTATTTTCCTCTCTACATATATTAAACTGTGCAATCACATTTTAACCTGTAAAACACCAAAACCCTTTGGGCTCCATCATGTGTGGTTAACTGAGGTTGTTAATATTTCTGTCCTGTTTTTAATAGTTGTGTTTTCTTTTCATACCCAGTTAGAGATAGATTTATTTTTTGATGGTACCTCTAAGATGATTTCAAACAGGTTATATCTGGTCCTTTATTCTGATTAGTAAATTACATAGTCAAATAATATATAGACAAAGTTTTAATAGCATATACCGTTTACATTTGCCTTTATTCATCCCACTGTTAAAAAACAATGAAAAATAGTATATTAATTATACAAATGAAATAGCAGTGAAACAGAAGAGTATTGAGTGTATTTAAATATTTCATTACACTATCCAAGACAGTGAATTAATTGAACTGTGTATTATGGAATACATATTATTATAAAAATAGTAGTCCATTTCATAAACCTTACAAATTGCTTGGCTAGTATAATTTTTAATTGGTGAGTATGATCAAAGAGGTGCAATTCAAAAAACCCTAGACTTAAACTTTTTGTTTTAGCCATGATACTGCGTTCGGACTGTTAACTGTGAATATCTCCTTGTTGGCATTGTGAAATACTGAGGACATCTTCTCCAGGTTTTTTCACATTCTGCCTACTGAGCAAGTAAGGCTTATTATTCATTGTTCCTCCAGGAAGTCAGGAACCTCTTTTAATTTGTATTTCCCAAAATCCTTCCAGTTTTGGTAGACTATTCCTGTTGCATTGCAGTGCTTATGCAAATCCTAAAGCAAGTATCTGCCTGTCTGTCATCTTTTTCACTTGCTTTCAAATCTTAGGGAATTCAAGCTTCACTTGCATGAATAGTATCAAAGGAAAACTGAAGATGAAATGTTTGTGTAATTGCTGCAGATGAATTCCAAGTTACAGACCCAGCTGTACAATCTATAGTTGTACTGAATAACTACATACGCCATTTAGTTCAAACTGCAAATATTACAAACGGCTGAGTTCTTCCTAAACAGTGGATTACAAACATGTCATCACCAATATAGATACAGTTTCTGTTCCATGAACTGGTATCACATATCTAAGCTATTGGGCCCAGTTTACCAATAATTACTGTATGAGCAGTTGGAGAGTAGCGGCTGTAAACTCTGAATTCTGTCTTAAACTCTTTCCAGTATTGTTAACCAATAGCTTCAAAAGAGAGGAAAATATTGCCATCTGTTGTCAGTAAGAAGATCAGAGTCTTTGTAGGGCCTGTCAAAGCCCCACTTGGTAGCAAGTTAGACATTGATAAGGAATTTACATTCCTGGAGAGAGATCTGCAATACATCTTGTTGAAAAACTTGTGTCTTCATGGTGTTCAAAGCACCTGTATATCCTAACAGAATATATATTGTCCATGGACCTCAGGGTAAAAAATCAGTTGCTTCCTTTGGAAAAGGAAACCAGCGGGAGGAAGAGAAGAAAAATTCTTTATACAAATAAGTACCAGAAAACCAGGCCAATTCTGTTTTCATAATGCTGTGTTGTATCTGATACCAATAGGTACCTCAGAATACATGTAAGTAAATAAATAAATGTAAGTTACTTAGAAAAATAAGTAAGCTTAGTTCTGTTTGAACTGGTTTTAAAATATACTTTAATATAGTGCAGCAGTAGAAAAAAGTGTGATTAATAGTTGTTAGTTTAAAGTATACTACAATATTGTCTTTCTGTTCTTCTTCTAGAATTAAATAACTAAAATAAAGGGTGAGATATTTGATTTTAAAACTTCAGTGAAAAGGTTGACCAAACCTCAAACTGTGTAGAGATAGCCATGATGGAAAGCAGAAGGGGAGGTAGAGGTCCATCACATTACTTGAATTGAGATTATTAGATTCCAGTAATTTTTATGCTGTAATTACTGTGGGAGCAAAAAAAAATAAATTAAAACAATATTTTTCTTGTAAAATATTCATTCTTTCCAATTCTGTGTTCTGACCTGTGCTGATATTGTAAATCTGACAAAAGAGAATGGTAAAGGAATTGGATGACCTAGAATTAATCTATGTTAAAGCCAGATTAGGCCAGATGGTGGTCAAAATGCCAAAGTTGTTTGGATAGCACTGTGCTGTGTGGATGTGCATTGTACTTGAATTATCTTTTGGACATGGGTTGTGGTGGAAGAAGGTTGGAGTACAAATGCATCTCTCATGACTGTAACGACGTGGCAAAAATGACCATATCCTTTGAAGAATGCATATTAGTATGTAACTGTTTTCACTTGGAATTCAATTAGTCTGAGATTATCCTTCTTGCTTTTTAGGTATTAGTTTGATTAGATAGAAGATTGTTTTTTCATGGAATACTTCCAGGCTCCTAACAAAGTTATGCTCCAAGTGCTATCGTCTGAAGTTTCAGGGAAAGTAATGTTCCATTTTCCCATACTAATTGTAGTGTCACATTCAAATGCTTAGATAAAATATAGCCTTTAGATGAGACAATTTCTGAGTATCATCACATCTTTAATTGTGTGTGGAGTGTAAAGAAATTGTTACAGCCTTTCATTTTCTTCCATATTGTATAAAGGTAATATATATGAGCCATGTGAGAACAAGATTTTATTTGCTTTACAAATGAGCAAACATAAACTTGTGCACGATTAATTGTAAATCATAAGCATAGAAACCTGAGTACATGGTACCTCATTCTTCTCCAAAATCACCTCATGACTTGACTGGGTCCCTGGGCATAATATGGTAGTAGAGAATGCACCCTGGAGCCATATCAGTCATCCCAGTTTTCCAACCTCAAATTTTATTTCTTTATAGAAGTTTTCTAAAAAAAATTATTTTAACTAGGTTTTTTTTCCCCCTCATTTTTCTGCTGTAAGAAGTGTATTTCTCTTTTCACAATAAGTCAAATTATTATTTTAAAATTCTTTGTATTTAGTCTCACCTAACAAACAAAGCTGACAAACAGAATGCAGAAAGTCAAATTCAGGACAGTCAAATAAATAACTAAATAGAAAAATTAATTTTTGCTCTGAATTAGGACACGTTGTGTCCTCACATCAGACCTTACTAGCTAAAATACTTTTTATATTCACATGTGCACTAACAAAAGTGGAGATTAAGTAAATTAGATGGGGATAGTCAGACTATTACTGATTCCACAAAAATTCAGTAGGTCAGAGTTCCTCTTGTTCTCTTCTTCTGTTTTAGAGCCTCCGTGTCTCTGAAAATTTACTATAAATTAAATATTGAGAGTGACAAACACAGAACTAGAGAAAATTCATATATTTGTAGAACCAGAGAGTCTGAGCAAGCCTGAAAGTTACTCTATAATGAATACATAATTTAATATCCTTCCTGATGTTTGTCTTCATACAGGATAAGATGTGTAACCCCAACTCTACTTGTTTAGTCTTGCCTACAGCCTTCCAGGATCTTCTTGAGTTCTGTGCAGTGGCAAAAAAGGGCAGATACCAAATGGATAAAACCATCCAGATTGTGGATAGCAGGTGTGTAATACCTGTATTCCACTACTGAATAAAGTTGCCATTGGAGATGTACATGGATTAAAAGAAATCTGAGTGCTTTTAAAAGTGACCAGTATACAAAACTAGCTAGCAGCTTGGAAATCTTCCATAAAAGATCCTGACTACTGAACCAGAATGATGTAATGGTCTCTGTTGCTTACAAGAGCTCTCACAATAGAAAAACCTAGAAAAATCAATACCTTTTCCCAGTATAGCCAAAGCTTGAAATATTTCATTTCAATGAACAGTGGTAGATTTTTATTTAAAGAAAGCAAGTGATTTCTCATACCAGGACTAAATAAGTCTTTGTTGTTTGGTTGGTTTTGTTTCACACCAAAGATTAAAACCCCTGAACTGGATAGTTTAATGCAGGTGCGAGTGGTAGGAAGGAGTCACAAATCTCAGTTAATGTTGCATATGAGTCCAGAATAGGCTTCACAACTTCCAAGTGGCTGAAGAAAGGTGGACTCATAGTTATAGAGGAGTAGTAATATCAATAATAATAATAATAATAATAATAATACCATAATGACCTTTAGCAAGGTTGTAAATGTAAAGTGTACAAATGCTGTAGTGTGTAACTCCATGCATATGTAACTCCTGAATGTGTATCAGTCAGGAGAGGATGTTGTAACCAGAAAGACAGATGAAAAAGTGGATTATCAAGATTGGTTTTCACAATTGTTTACCTTTAATTTATTCATTATCATTCTATTAATTATTTTCATTCCTATTAAAAAGAAGCTTTAAATGTAAGATTTTAAACAAAGTGAGCTCCCCAGTGAGCTGTCTGCTATGGACTAGATGCATTCCTAGTGTATGTATCAATTTTATCCACTCACAACCAAACTGATTGCCAAAGTGTGTGCACTTGCAGACTTGTGAGGTTGTCATTTTATTGTTTAAGGAAAAAGGAAGAAATAAGACACAGCCCTCTGTAGTGTGAAATTTTCCATTGAAACAAGCAGGGATAAAGAATCTTTTTACTATCAGTCTCAGTCACCCAACTGAGCACCTGTATGTTCACAACAATATGCATATTTTGCTTACTGCAAGTGATGAGACATTGCACAGGGAGGGAGCCCGGCAATGCTGCTGACAGTCTGCTTGCTAGGACAGAGGTTGATCTGAGAAACGTCTGTGCTCTAATTACTGAGGTGTCATGCCCTGCTGGAGTACTTGCTGAACCCTCCTTTCCAATCCCTTCTCTAACCTACACAAGGATGTGTCATTTGAAAGAAGTTAAGAGGTAACAGTCTCTGTGTAGTCTGTAACAAGGAATCTTCAATATAAAATAGGGAAACTTGGTTCAAGAGGTTTGAGAAATACTCTTAAGTTCTTCACCTGGGTAACAGGTTCACCTTGGCCTTAAGTGAAAGGAGAGCTATCTGTCCTCACCCTGATCCATTTCTGTTCTAAGCTAACAGGAAAGTTTAGGAACCAGAACTGTTCACTGTAGCTGTACCACTCTGTTGTAACTCTCTGTGTCTGTTTGCAACTGAACAGGACACACCTCTTTGTCTTTCCATGTGTTAAGTTTTGTCCTGCTTAGATAGCCATGGTGAGCATGTATATATTTGTTAGCCATTGCCCTTGGGTTTGTCAGTGAATGTCCCATATTTAGGTCATTCTGTCCTTAGGGCTGTGGTCTGCCATTCAGACATTTACTGTAGGATGTAAGTAACTAGAAAGTCTGGAGGAATATCTGGGTAGGGAAGAAGTATGACATTGAAATCTGAAAGGATAAAAAAATGTTAGCTTTCATCTGCAATGAAAGAAAATATGCCAAAGCCACCTTCAGAAATCTTGGAAGTGCTGAAGGCTGTGGCCAGGGTGCACAGGAGGATGGCTGAAAGAAATTCAGGGACCAGGATCGATGAACTTGGACGACAGAAATTCTTTAACAGGAAAATAACAGCTGAAAATGTTCAAAAATGGACAATAAATTTAAACAATATATCTAAAACCTTCCTGACCTTTTGTATTCTTTCATTGGACTTCTTACTGTGCAGCAGCTATGGAGGTCAATTGTGTAGCAATATGTATCTGATGCAAGAGACAAAGCACTACGATGCCTGCTGGTTTCTTGGTGAGGAAAACTACATAGAAATTGAAAACTATTGATTCATTGAGAAGCTATTGGTCTACACAAGTGACACATCTTGTAAATGAAACATAGTAGGTGGCAATATTTGGCACACATGCCAAACAGTACAAAAACAGGAGACACATTTTTCAGTGCAGTTGCAATACTGATGTAGGGTTAAGGGAACAGCAGCACAGTAAGACTTATGGAGCAGAGCTATAGATGGAAAGAGTTCTTGGTAGGCACCTTATTAGGAAAAACAAGGAGAGTCAGGAATGATTGGAAAGTACAAAAGATTCTGGCAAAGGTGCGGTAATGCACCGTGACTTAGTTGAAAAGACACCCCCTCTGCCGCAGAGCTTAGTCTAAACAGATAAAACAGAGTTTCCATCTGTGATAAGGAGTGTTTGTTACTCCCACATCACATGTAGGGAACTAAAGTGCAGAGCTCTGATTTAGGAGATCACCTATGTTTGGGACATGGTTAAAAACTGAAATTGGTGAACTCTCATCATTGCTCTGCAGCTTTCTTTGTCCTATATGGCAGGTGAGAAATGCCATTCAAACATTGCAGGGGGAGAAGTGAAATAAATGGTTTTGGAAATGACTTGGAATAAGTCTTTGATGGCATGGACAAGTTACAGAAATGGATGCTGGTTTGGAAGACAGTTATGCAAATGCTTAAAACATGAACATCTTTTTTAAATCATTTACTCTTTTAACACTGGCATAAGGTGAGTTATGAGTTTGTGCAGCTCAGAAAAGAAGCTGATTATTTTAAAACAGAAAGCAAATATCCAACATGCTATCACAGAGCTTTGACCATATAGTCATCTTTCCTTTTAGTTCTGAAAATATCAGGTATTTTAATATCTTCTGTTAGCTTAAAACAAAGAAACTACAAATTCTTCTGAAATAAATAATTTATTTCATACCAGAATACCTGTTATTTGAAATGAAAAGACAACTATGTGTTTACAGAAGGTTTTCTGCCATGCTTAAATGCTTCAAATAATGATACTTGGGTGATCATATTCTTCACAGCAAAGTTCAAAATTGTTTTCATTACAGTATTCATTAGAATATAACTAAAAGCAAGGAAAAATAGGTTTTTGAAATCAAGCTTTAGTTTGAACATCTACATTAATATTAGGCATTAAAATAAATGTCCTTATTTCCTTTCAGATCAATTATTCTGACTTGCAGTGTATAGAAATGCAACAATTGAAATATCCAAAATTGCATGAGGTGCATTTTTTGTAATAGGATGGTTTCTCTGTAATCTGAGACAGTACACTCCATATTTTTTTCTCAGCTCTTATTTGGCCAAAATAGGAAACCCATCCCACGTTCTGTGAATGGATTATTAAACACTGTGTGAGAATCTGTCTCATACGTGAGAAGAATGACCATCGTGGGTAAATGACTCTCTGCCACTTCTGAAATTTCAGAAAGCAATTTATCAGGCTCAGCTGCAAGGAAATGTGTTCTGGCATATACTGAAGTAAACAGGATTAGGAGCTAAGCATTAAATATATTTAATTAAATAATTTTCCTCCTCTTTTATGCATGAAAATTCTCCCCACTACTTAAACAGGTTTGAAGCTTCCCTATTTTTAGCTTATTGCTCACTGTGCCATCTATTCTCTTTAAATTTGGCTAAGTTGTTTAATCCCTCAGGGGCCATGAAGATGAATTAATTAACACTAGTTAAGCAGGCTGAGATATCAGCATAAGACACTGTAAAATTGAAGTTATACATGTTACTGTAAAATTACATAGGCTGTAAGTTGGAACTTTTATTGGACAGTATATTGCCCCATGAACTTTTCGTTTTAGCTGTCGCTAAGGAGTTGTTTTCAGTAGGTCATTATACACCAACATGTGTGAGATCTGAGGAAAGCATAAAAGCACATCTTTGCAATTCAAATGAAGAGTAACCTATTTATAATTTCATTATTATTTTATTACTGTATGACTTCTGCTATTTGTAAATGTCAAATACAAAAGAGTGCTTCAATTTAACCTTCCCTGTCATAAAATAAAAGCTTTATTTCCACTGTCTTTAAGGAAGTACTTCACGTCTCAGAGTAAAATATATTAGACTTAGCTCAGTAGAGAATCATTTCTATGTAAATGGGGATGGGGAAGGATGGTGTTTTTCTTTTGAAGCTAATCTCATACACACAGAACTTCCAAGCACACACAGTATTTCCAAATGATCTTAATCACTTCAAACATCCAGTGGCCTTATTCTTCATCTGTTCATTTTCTTCCGCTCACTTTTGAACATGGGCAATTCATGCAACATAAACTGTATGAAGCTCTAGAGAAGGAAGGAAAACAGATTTCTGTATCTCCACCTATTATATACCTGCCATCATACCTTTTTTTTTTTTTTTTGGAGGATCATTAAAACCAGATAAAAAAGGAGGTAACTCTCCCTATATAGAGCCATCAGCAATACCTAGAAGAACAATATTATAATGGAGAGAATGCTTATTATCTTGACAATAGTTTGAATAAACTGCCTTCTTCCAAATTTGCGTACATTTAACCTGAACATAAAACAAAAATTAGTGGACATAATGTGTGCTTAGTTTGTAGTTTTGAGGAAGTTCTTGAATCCTGTTCTAGACTGAGGTCAGCAATCCCTTTGATTTTAATAGTCTATGGGGGAGAGCCTCTGATGATCTCACATCATGGTAATTTTAAGTACCTTTCTGACTCAGTCTAGGTACATGAAAGTTTACCTGAACATACATAATTTCAAGGAAAATAATGAAATGTTATAGATGTTCTGTTCATTATAATTGACTGATCCTTTTTTACAATGTTAATATTCGGTTTTGTTCTGCCTTACTTGCTTATATGCATGGACTGTGCTACAGGTAAATAATAGTTTAAAATTGAAATGCATTCTTTACTTGTTTTTTATGTTTATCTTCCCTTTTCCAAATGCTTTTTTTCTGTGTTGATGGAAATTGTCATACCTTTCTGAAAGGTGATCAATAAAAATAATACATAGCTATCATAAAAGGATTATAGGAGATAATTGCTAGGCAAATACCTAGTTTTAGACGTTTTCCCTTTTGCCATGGAATATGTTTGAGAAACTTCATGGAAGTAATTGATCATTCCATCATTCACTTTGCAAACATGATATTTAACTACCTTCAAAATATGGAGAAAATACTATTTCAGTAATAAATTGTTTAGTTAGAACAACTAAATTATAGAATAAAATGAATAGAGACACCCTCTTTTGATGTGTGGCTCTATCCCAGAGAGAACCATGGCTGGAATTCTTATACAGACGTTACCAGTGGGTGGAGAAGACAGACGTTGACATTACTAAAGTAAAATTGTTGTAGGTTTAAGCGTAGACTTCTGCTATTCGTAGAGTTAGTAAGGATTTTCATCAAAATATTTTCTTTCTCACTTTCTTGCAATGTGCTGCAGATAAAATGAGAAAGAGTAGTTTTAAGTAGTGTAAATGAGACATTTTTAAGAAGGCATGAGGAATAACAACTTGTGTGATATCAGGTGTAATTTTTATCTATTTATATCCTTTTTTTTGGAAAGCAGTGTCCTTCTACCAGTTCCATTTTTTTCCCTGTTAAGAAATCTGTCTCAGGTTGCCTTGCAGTCTTATAGCACCAAGCTTTGGATATAAGGGGGTCTTTGCTCCCATTTATGAGGTAATACATTTCTGTAAAGGTCTTCCATCTCCATGAGCTTGCTGCTTAGATCTTAGCAAGGGTAGAAGCTCTAGAAGGAAAGGCACTGTCTTTTATAAAGTGAAGTCTTGGTAAAATGGGGGAAGAGCATACCTAGAAAGGGGCAGAGAAAGCACCTAATATTTCTTCAAGTAAACAATCCCTTTTTTTTTTTTTTTTGCAGCTCACCTATTCAGTGGAAAATTGACGTTTTTTTCAGTTTGTTGGAAATCAGCAGAGAGAGTAGCACATACCATCATCTCTAGGCATTGACACCAGATGGGAGCTGGAATTTCAGCACCTATGAAATTTATGTAGTAAAAAGAGTATTTGCCTCCTGTGAGGTCTTCACAGTACCTGAAGCTCATTGACCATCCTCTGCTAATCATGAATCTTTCAAGGCCAGATTGGATGGGGCCTTGAGTAACCTGGTTGAGTGGGAGGTGTCCTTGCTCACCGCAGGGGGCTGGAACTAGATGATCTTTAAGGTCCCTTCCAACCCAAACCATTCTGTGATTCTATAGCATCAGTTTACTCTATACAAATATTGATTTAAGATACTTGGTCATTTACAGGACAACAAGGAGATCAGACCCTGTCAGCATAGGTTTTATGTCAACAGGTTTTTCCAATCTTTTCAGGGCTGGATTCACCAGCTGTGCTTGCAAGGTTTTAGTGCTTTCTCTAGACAACTTCTGTTAGTTTGGGGAGGGGGACCCCATGTTACTCCTTGCAGCTGTGACTATGCTCAGTTAGAAAGGACAGTATCCACTTCTGCGGTCTACTTTTCCTAAATAAAACTGTGATTATTTCACACAGACACTTAAACATCTCCGTAGGGAAGAACTATCTCCTTAAGGGATATTTAGTCCTAAATACTTTAACAAATAGTTCAGGTAAAGATGTTTGGTACTTTAAAAGACTTTTTGCTGTTTCAGCTGGTCCTTGTTACTGCTGACTATACTTGAGAAAAAGTATTCCCTGAAGAACTAGAGAAAAATGTTTTCCACCAGATCACTAACTGAATAAAATTGAACTGTTTTTGAGGGACCGTGTTTATTTTGGGTTTTTTTGACGAAGCATTGCTGATAGATTACTATTTTTGATTGTCAACTTGACCATTTCATTGTACAACTGGATGGAAGAAGAAAGCGTGTGTTTTCAACTTGTCGAAATGAAGCATATTGACAAGATCATTTGTATATTCCCCTGAAAAAAGTCACTGAAGTTGCTTTGAAATATCATTTTTTTAGAAAGTTTCAGTCTACTCTAAAAAAAAAAAAAAGAAGGAAAGGCATCAAATGGGAATACTGAATTGTTACTAGTAAGTTAGTTGCATTTATCCCACCAGGTATTTCAGCATTTCACTGCAAGATAAGTAATGTCCACTTCACTGAACTATGCTAAATTTATTACAAGTAGCTTGCATCTGGTCAGGCAATTTGGACAGCTGATCAGCTTATCTATGTGGACTCCTAAAGGCATTTCAAAACCAAATTTATTGGTCAAGGAGGAAATTTTTTTATATTTTGCAAGATATTTTTTGAGAAATATTTCACAGATAATAATGAGATTTTAGGTCTTACCTGGACATAAACCATTATCTACTAGAAAAGTATGTGTAAAACCTATTAATCAGTGGTTTGTTTTGTTTTCTTAAAGTAATGTTGTTGTCAATAAGATAAAAAATGCAAAGGAAACTAGTTTTTAGAGGCGGATTGAATCTTGAAATAATCAACACTAATTGGTTAACTCTTTTCTCCCAGTATACAATGTTCATCTTCATATGAAATAAAAGGGATTTTGTATTTTCTATTTTTTATGTACCTCAGGATGTTATAGGCTTGGCATGATAGCTGTGTAAAGTCAATCCCAGGCTGTTTAGTATTCATTAGTATTGCACAGTCTGCCACCTTTGCTTCTAACTGAGAGTGAAAGCTAGAATTGTCCTGTATAATCAATTATGTTTTCAAGATTTACTTTTGGATGGGAGTTATACTGTGCTGGGAGTTGGACGTAGAGTAGATTGTAATATAATCTGACTTCAATCATCTTAAGCAGGGAGCGAGCAAAGTTGTCGGTGTTTAATTCTCTTAGAGGCATTGGGCTGCTGGAATAACAGCAACAGTGCTTTTGTTGGTACTACAGCAATGACACCTTTTTTGATTTTACATTTTTTGCATGCTACATTTCTGTAACTGATACTTGCTTACAGCTGCCACAGAAGCAGTAACTCATCAGCTGGCTACAACTGGGTTATTGTTTCGGGCAGCCAGGCTGCAGGAGGTACTAAAAGACCAGTTCAGTCATTATGCTGAACTGACAGCTCTGGAGGACAGCTCTGCATCACTACAAGTTTGTTAATCAGTTACTTTCCTAACTAGTTCTGAATGCTAAACATTAATTTCTAGTAAGCTTTTAATATACTGACATCTCTTTTCTTGTACCAACACAAATCATAGAATATACTGAGTTGGAAGGGACCCATAAGGATCACTGAGTTCAGTTAGTGATACAAGTTGTGTATGAAGCGTAGGAACTTAATGCATTAAGAGGTTAATATTCTTAAATGTTACGGAGCATATGTCAACATGGGGCTGGACCATGTGGAACGTGGTACTGAGAAGAATAGAGTACCACAAAAGCAGGGACAGGATCTTTTCCCTTGCAGAACATGAGGCCTGAGGAGGGCTCTCACACCTCTGTACAGCCTGTGCCTGGGGAGATGAGAAAGCAAGCAAAGAAAGGGCTATTCAGAAATAAAGACTGGTGATGCATAGCATGTGTGATTAGAGAACAGAAAAACCTCTGCTACTTATTTGCACAAGTATTGCTTTTTCCCATTGATCAAGTAGAAGGCAATTTCTAATTTGAAATTTGCCAGATGAATGTGATTCTGCAAGGTACGTGTGAGAACTAGGTCTGAAACTTCTTTTTGCAATGTTATTCATAGAGTTCAGTTGGGTGCTTAAGCTAGAATTCTTAACCACATAAAAAACATCTTTTATCTAAACTTTCAGGGTTTTTTGTCTCTGCAGGCTTAATTCTGAGTGTATTTGAACCAATGCGAATCATAACTAATTAACTAAAGTTAGGTATTTCAGAATTCTCTCTGTACTTACGGATATAACATGAGTACTATACGGATCAATGAAAATATTCATTTAACTATGGTTTGTTAGTTCTGGCCCTTTGACATCAAATACAGCATTTAAAAGAGATTCATTCTAAAACAGAAGCAATTGATCCAAGATCTTGTAATTCTGGAACACTTAATTTCTTTGTGTTTTCAGGGCAGAAGCATGTGGCTTTCAGTATAATCTGATCTCAGTGCAATGACCCTCTTTAATTTAAGTGTGAGAGGCCCTGGTATAAACAAATTACATCAGATGTTTAAATATTTTTTTTCATGATTGGCCTTTTCACTAACTAAATAAATAGGTGGGGATGAGGAAAAAGGAAAGTGTATGGTTAGTTTTGTGATAAATAACTTTCATTGCATATCTATGATATTAGGGAAGTGACTTCCTAGGTGAAGGGAACTATATAAAAGATCCCGGGTATCATTATATCTCTGTGCAAAAACAGAAGATAAACTCATTATACAAAACTCATCTAAATCAATTTGGGCCTTTTCTTAAACTGTTGGCACCGTATCAGGTCATGGCAGAAGATGTAGAGTATAAATTTGGAAGCTATTCTACTGGAAGTAAATGATAATTAGTCAAACTACTTACAATACTGTGAATTATGCTGACACCAATAATTGCTTTTCCAAAATTTAGTATGCTTCTAGGTTATATCACTATATGCTTTTTTCTGAGAATACCCTATACTGTATTCCAAACATATTTCTACCTTGCCACAAATAGTGACTTAACATTTAGTGATTTAAATCAGATATATTTTCTAGTTATTGATGGATTGTGGTTTATAATTTGTAATAGAAAACTATTTCATTACAAGTAATATTTTTGATAAGTTTTTGTATTTTTTTAAGAAAGATATTCTTAAATGCTATCATCTCTGCCACCTGCTATCAGGAACCCTCAGTAGCTATTATTTCTTATCAAATCAGGCAGGCATGGGAAGCAAACTGATTGTTTGGCATGTTGCCCACAAAAAAAATCACTGCTGCCTAAATCCCTGTGTTGCATTTACACTTTTCAATGTATATATCATTTCATAAAAAAATCTTCGCCTCAAGGGCTTCAACACTGGATTTTGGATGAAAAATACAAAGCAAACAACAAAAGAAGCAGTGGATATGTTATTAGAGCTTTCCATTGATGACTAAATCTGATTCTGGTTAGCTTCTAGGTTGGTGTTCAACATTTTTTTATTTCAGCTTGTGATTTTGTAAGGGCATTGACCTCTAGAGCTCAGAAGGAACTCCAGAATTAGCTTCAAATTTATACATTTTTTTTCTCTGTCAGAACATCTTTGTGCAAACTGCACTAGTCTTGCATATGTATACCCCTGTTGTTTGTAGTAGACTAGCTTGCATGAGTGGGTTTGGCACAGTGACCTTGTATGTTACAAGGCTTAGGAAACAAAGTAAAGGAAAATTAAATGTGCATGTGTAATACCATATGACTGTGATTTACTGAAACACTTAAGCATTTGTTTAATTGTTACCTTCTGTTTAATTGCTACCTTCTATGAACACAGGTGAATTTTAGAGAAATGTGGCATTAGTGGATATTTAATAAAATGGAAAGCTCAGATTTCTTTTTCCCAAATGCTGACATCAGTCATGCCACTAAAGATGGCTTTCTCAGTAACTGGTTATAATACATAAAAGAATAAATAATAATTAGTATGCTGTCATGTAAAGAAACAGGACAAATCACTGTTTAATAGCATACTGAATGCCTCAGTTCCCTTTTCATGTTAAATATTTAAAATAATGGAGTAGCAATCTCCTTTAGCAAAAAAAAAAAGCAATTGAGGTGTGGCTACTGTGATAACAGGATTAAGGAAAGAAAAAATTAAAATAGATATATAGAGAAAAGACAGGATACAGGACATCCTATTTGCTGCAGCTAATTAAATCTTTCAGACATACATGAATAATTCCTTAACTATAAAACTATTTAGTGAAGAGAGAAACTGGCTATGCTAAGATCAAGGTCCAAAGTAGGAGATGTAGTAACTTTTTTCCTGTAACATTATTAAACCTGGATGTAGCTGTGCTTTTAGTTTATTTTCAAAACATAATTTACATAATTAATTGGCTTCAGGTGGCTTTGATATGGTAATGACAGCTCTGAAGAAGACCCTGTAAAAATCAAGTGGTGGAACTGTATATTATGAGGCAGAGCCCTGGTACTGTCTTTAGTGTAGAAAAAGCACTCAAAGTGATTTCTGGGCTGCAGGTACACACTGCTGAGTCATGTTGAGTTTCTTATCAACCAACACCCAGGTAGTCCTCCTCAAGGACTGCTCTCAATGCATTCTTTGCCCAGCCTGTAGTTGTGCTTGGGATTGTGCCAATCTATGTGCAAGGCTTTGTACTAGGCCTTGTTTGATGTTCATGAAGTTTGCATGGGCATATCTCTCGAGCTTGTCAAGGTCCCTCTGGATGGCATCCCTTCCCTCCAGTAAGTCAACACTTGCTTGATGTCATTGGCAAACTTGCTGAGGGTACACTCAATCCCACTGTCCAAGTTGCTGGAAAAGATGTTAAAACAGCACCAGCCCAAATACCAACCCACTGGTCACTGGTCTACACTTTGACATTGAGCCATTAATGACAAGTCCTCAAGCATGACCATCCAGTCAATTCCTTATCCACAGAGTGGCAGATAGCATCAGTTGCTTTTCCCTTATCCACAAACATTGTAAGACTGTTGGAGAAGGCCATCAAATTTTTCAGGCACAGTTTGCCTTGGTGAACCCAGGCTGGCTGTTGCTACTCACCTCTTTATTTTTCACATGCCTGAGCGGATCTACTCTGTGATCTTGCTGGGCACAGAGATGAGACTGACTGGCCTGTAGTTCCCCAGGTCTTTCTTTTTAACTTTTTTTAAAATGGGGGCTATGTTTCCCCTTTTTTTAGTCAATTCAACTTTTTCACACTGCCATGACTTCTCCAATATGATGGAGAGTGACTTAGTCACTTCATTCACCAGTTCCTTCAAGACCCAATGAAGCATCTTATTAGGTCCCATGGACTTGATGCACCTTCTTTCTTAGATGGTCTCAGATGACCAAGGCAGTATAGTACACATTTGATGCACAATACCTGTGTCTAGGCAGATTACAAGAACACATATCCCTTTTTGGAGCCCTGTGTGAATGAATTACAATGTTAGTATGGAAGTGGAAGTAACGTGTGCTACTGACTTTCTTCCAAGCTCAAGATTATCACAGTATCAACAGCATATATTCAACCATTGTGTTGTTCCTAATCATATTTAACAGTTTTGTTCTGTAAGCTTCAGTTCACTGAAGAAGTTACTCCTCACATCTTGTTTTCAAAATTGTTCAAGCTTATAATGACTTCTGTAAAATTATGTATTACATTACTTCCCTCTGTCTCTCCCAGAGAGAAAGACACATTATTAGAGAGATTGTTATGTACCTGCTCAGAAAAGAAGTAAACTATAAACTTTACTTTATGTGAGCATTCTCTGTATAGTAGAAAAGCTTCTACCTTCAGTGAGACAAGAGGAGGATAGAGATACTCATGGCAGGAATACAGCTATTCCTAAAAGAAATTAAAGTTAAAAGCCCTTCAGTCCAGTAGTGTATGAATTCTACTTCAATGTTGCAGGTCTCTAAATATTTTGGCTGGAGAGGAGGAGAACCGATAATTGGAGAGGAAAATAGTAATAGCACTACTTTCAAATTTTCAAAAGGCATATTTTGCAACAGCTATATACTGCTAAACATTAATATCATGAAGGTCAGCTTGCTCCTTAAGAGATCACTTCTGAAATAAAATTCTTCAGAACTTTTTCAGAATTTATATAATTCTATAGACAGTTAATGTCAAGTTGCCAATTAATTTCAGGTTGTGTGGATTTTTTCCAAATGTGTTTCTGGTAATTTCCAACAAAAATTTACAACTTTGTGAAAATAATTTATTTTTCAGATATATCTCAGTAAAATCTCATGTTGTACCACATTTAGACTTTTTGTCATCTTGTTTTCATGTGAATATTATTTCTGTATATGAAATCCAAATCCTAAAATTTCACTAGAAACGTAAATACAATGAGAAGAGATGTAGTCTGAAATAGCTTTTTAAAAGCACAGTCATGTGTTCTAGCTTTTTTAATCAGTGCAGCAAAAGGGAGAAACCACCACTCTCTCAGCACTGAGCTACTGAGAACAGGGCTTGTAGGATTATCCATGAAAGGATATTTGAAATTTGCTTCCATTCCCTCTCATTTAATGTCTTGATTTAGTGACCATCAGATCTCATCTGTCTTCATAGGATTTTCCCAGAACAGTATCACGTATTTTCTTGGTTTAGGCATTCACATCAATTGTATTTACATTAATCGTGCTTTATGAGAAGTGGGAATGCAGTGGCAATGAATGTCAGGCAGTTTGCACTGTCATGATGATTTGTTTCTGGGTGTCTGTATTTTGATTTCTTCTGTAGCTGAGCAAGATAAAGATTGTCTTTTTAAAATGCCAAGATAAATGAGTACAAAATAGAATGTACACTCATATGAATTATTAATTTCAGATCTGTGACACTGAATTCAGAAGGATTTTACAATAACTGCCCAAGCCTGTATATCAATACTTAATTAGTGGTTCTTTTAGACATCAGTCTAACATTTCCTGACTGACCTGCAAGAAATTTGGGGACAGGAAGGATGCTAGTGATCACATTGTGTATATGGCTGTGCATTTGTAATAAGGCACCTAAACTAAGCCCTGTACTTTTCAAAGCTGTTTTACATCTAAAACTATGAGGTGGCTCATAGCTAATTTTTTAATATAAAATTGGCAATTTAATTTTTTTCAATACAAGATTATTAATAAGGTAAGGTTTGCTTTGGGTCATTGTTTCTAAAGTCAGTAATTTATTTATTTATTTGAAAAAGTAAAATTTGAAAAGGATTTATGTCAGTAAAGTTAATTTTGTCCAAAGAGATTATTTTAATACTGGACTATAGAAATAATAATTCAGAATATATGAACTGTCCCAGTTCCTGTTTTACAGTAAAAAATACACTGCTTTTAGGATATCTCTGCATATTTGCCCTGGTGAGGCTACAGCCATTTTCTCCAGTTATTAATTCTGAAGTTGACCCCATGTCTGAGCTGCAGGTCAGCACCTGACAATCACAGACCCTGCCCTTACTCTGATTTTTAAGTATAGCTCATGCCTTCTGATGCTTTTATTCCTGCTCCATACTAATGGGGGCTTCTATCCATCTGTATCCTCATTTGTAAGATGAGACAAGTGATAAGATATAAATGGCAGGTGTGTTGTCCTCATGGTTCTTTTAAGGAAAGCACAGAATTTACCTAATGAGTTAATGTGGCTCCTTGGTGCATACAGGACATAGTAAATAATGCAGGTTGGTAAAGTGATGAGTCTGCTGGGCTTAGGACCTCAGCTGGGATGCTGTTGAGAAGCAGAAAGTGCTGGTTATCCTGAAAGATGAAAGGAAGCCAACGTAGGGGTTCCAGCAGGGTGGAATCCATTTGAATCTGAATTTTATACAGCAACCTTGAACAGCAATTGATCCAGTCTTTCTGACCTTGAAACTGATGTATCCTTAGGGTGAGAACAGAGTGTTTGCTTTCAAATATACAATGTAGCTGGGTAGCCATACACAGGTTTGGTAATTGGTTGTTTCATCTCTCTTTTAACATTCAACAATAAACAGGCTTTCTTGTTTCAGTAGAGATCCAGTTCTCACAGAAGACAAAGATATCAAAGGAAGGTGTCTGTAATTTAGGTAACATCCATAACTTCTCAGAACAGATTGCTCATTACATTTATTTTCTTTCAGGCTGTTACTAGTATTAGTTGTTGATTGTTCTGATTGCCAGGTCCTTGAATGCCTTCTAATGTGGGTGTGTTACAATATAGTCTTTAAAGTTGTTTTTCTATATTGAAATTCGAAACTTCTGAGACACAGATCACAACAGGTGCTTGTTTCATTTCCACATGGGCTTTATACAAAATAGGAAGTACATAGTGGATCTGCAAATCTAGGAGATCCAGCTGAGCTGTGCTGGATCCACCATTGCTGTTTTACAGATGGGACAGTGAATGACCAAGACTGAGGACTGCACTGTTGACTCTTTAGTCACAGATATGTAATAAATTGCAAGCGTACAAAAGGGCTCCAGATGCTACCTCTGGGTCAGCAGTGCAGTGGTCACTACAGGGCAACTTGTCTTCTTTTCTTGCCAGTGTCAGGGTAATTTGTCTCGAGAATCAGAATGAGAATTTTACTTCAAACAGGGCTGCTTGTCTCCAAGTCATAACCACGCAGATTTATCTGCCTTGAAACATGCAAAACAATGTTATGTAATTTAAAAAAAAAAAAATCACCTATTTCTGGAATAAACACTTTTTAAGGAATTCCTCCAGTGTATATGAAGCAGCTAACATTATGGAAAGTTCAAATAGACAGACAAGTTTCACCAAAGTTTTAAATTGGATAATTAATACATTTTTATGTGTTGTCTCTAAATGTCCATTTTGGTGTTTTACAGCAAAATTAAAAATACTGTTGACTCTTGGCCTTGGAGGAAAACAATGACTTTGCAGGAATTAAAGAGTTGACTCCTTTCTGATATAACCAGAGAATGAACAAGATCTTATGGGGAATGCATATGCCTGAAGGCTGCCTGTGAGCAGGCATGCTATTGCACAGTAAACTCAGTTTTTAAACTCAGCTTTATTTTTAAAATGAACTATCAAGCAATAAATTTCATTCTTTCTCTTATTGGTGGGTTGTCAGCAGACAGAATGATGTGTTCCATAAAATGTTATTTGTTACACTTGTTTTTCTTGGGTATAAGATGCAGAGCTATGGAAATCCTACTCCTTTGCATAGCTCAGGTCAACAGAATTGCTCTGCCTTTGTACCTTTTGCTATCTTGTTCTTCTGTGCTATCTTTAAGTATGTTTTTTCTCGAGTTTCTATTATCCTATTATATAATGATGTTGTGTAGCCCAGATCCAGGACTGCATGGTTTTTCCTCATTTGTACCACTCAGTGTTCTGTTCCTTGCTCTTTGGGAAGAAAATCAAGAGCAGTGTGGTAACAGTGCTTTATAGAATTATAACATCATTTAGGTTGGAAAAGGTCTTGAAGACCATCAAGTCCAGCCATAAAACTAACACTGACAAGTCCACCATTAAGCCATGTCCTTAAGCACCACATCTATATGTCTTTTAAATACCTCCAGGGATGGTGACTCAAACACTTCCCTGGGCAGCCTGTTCCAGGCTTGATAATCCAGTCAGTGAAGAAATTTTCCTAATATCCAATCTAAATCTCCCCTGGTGCATGTAGAGGCTATCTCCTCTTTTCCTATCACTTGTTAGTTGGGCGAAGAGACCAAGCCCACCTGGTTACAACCTCCTTTCAGGTAGTTGTAGACAGTGATAAGGTCTCCCCTCAGCCTCCTTTTCTCCAAGCTAAACCACACCAGTTCCCTCAGCCACTTCTCATAAGGTTTGGCTCTTCACCAGTTCTGTTGCTCTTCTTTGCACACCCTACATCACCTCAATGTCTGTCTTGTAGTGGAGGCACCCAAAACCGAATACAGTGCTTAAGGCACGACCTCCCCAGTGCCGCGTACTGGGGGAAAATAACTTCCCTAGTCCTGCTGGCCATGCTGGTTCTGAATCAGGCAAGGATACTGTTGGCTGCCTTGGCCACATGGGCACTCTGCTGGCTCGGTGTTGTGCTGGTTTAACTGACTAGCTGAACGGTTATCACAGTGCTATACCAGAGCAGAAAGTAATGTAATATTTTATCCTCCTACATTGGTACGTACTAAATTATGAAAAAGCTGCAAGTCCCATACAAAGCCTGGATAGAAAATGTACTCAATATAAAAGTTTCTTATCAAACTGAAGAAATATCGGTTGCCAGGGAATATGAGGGTCGATGAATCACTGCTGCTATGGTATTGTAATAACTATTTTTGCAATCTCAGTCATCTCACAGCACAACTAGAACAACCCTGAAATCAGAAGTCTTTCTTTACTTAATTTCCCAGACTGATGTAGGAAAGGTCTTTCCACTTTTATTCCTTATGAAGGTGTCATAGACATTCTCATTACTCACATAAGTGTCTGTCTTCTGATTAATTTCTTAGTATTTTTTATTTGCAGAAATCAACTATATAATGAGCACAATATCAATAATTCAGATGCATGTTTTGTCATCTTTTATTTATCAGACACAGCTTTTTCAGTAAGGAGAGGGTCCAGTGCAATTTCCTTCTGTCATTTATAATTATATATTAGATTTTCCCAAAGAGTCTTAAACTCTTACACTGCCAGCTTATAATGTTATTCCAAGTTCCAAAGAATCTTGGCCAACTGGCTGCCCAGGGAGATGGTTGAGTCGCCAACCCTGGATGTATTTAAAAGATGGGTAGATGAGGTGCTTATGGATATGGTTTAGTAGAGGACAGGTATGGTTGGACTCAATGATCTCAAAAGTCTTTTCCAACCTAGTGATTCTGTGATACCAGCTCAGAATTGGGGAATTTGCTGGTGAATCCCTGCTGAAGTCTTTATGGCAAGCTTGTTGTTGGGACGCTTTGTCACATTTAAAAATTATTCCTTTCTTTTCCTTCTTAATATCCAACAATAATTATTGGAGCAGTATTAAAAATTGAAGAAATATTTCTGGAGCTGTATTTTATCTTGGCTCTGACCTTCATTTGTACTTACACTAAATCTTCCTAGCTGAAGTTGTGTTTGTGTATGGTACTTTAAATTAAAAAAAATAAAGTTGTTCCTGTGGGAGAGTATGGGCTTTGAGAAGTGGCTCTTATTTAAGTGCTTCTGTAGGTAGTTTTTTTCATGCCTCAGCCTGTATCCAATTCTAAATGCTGACAGAATAGGTGCTTTCAGCAATTTAATAAGTGCAATGAATTTTAATATTTAGAATGGCATTGCTTGATAGATAAACACTAAGAATTTTCAATACTTGCACTTCATTCTAAAAATTTTTGCTAAGTGAGAGAATGTGGTAAATGACTGTAAATCTTGGTCTGCTTTTTTTCTGATGACCTAGACAGTAAATGGCTGTAAGAGGTTTTGGTGCTTTACAATGGTTTTTGACACTCTGGGTCCACATGTGATTGAATGTTTGTGTTATGAATATACTTTCCTCTTCATAAACATTTGCAAAATATTGTATTTAAGTAAAATGAGCTTTGGGTAAAAATTGAGATTCAAACTGTTCTCCAGGGATCAGGAGCTGATGCTTGGTGTCATCATTATAGGTATAATTCACAGCATCTGCTGGATGCTATAATTGATGATCTAGAGAACCAGAAAAAAGCCTGATGGACAAGGCAGTGCAGGATTATGGAAATCCAGAGGTGCCTCACATGAGCATGTGCTGGATGAATGAAGAAACCCAGTGGGCTATTGACCTGGAACTGGTTTGCTAGGCAAGTGACTCGGGGAGAGCCTCAGTGTGCTTGAGGCTAAGCCAGCTGGGTGCAGATGCTGAGTACTTGCTGCGGTGTGGTGCTGTGCCTAAGCATGTAAACCGTGTCAGCATGACTGTGGGTAAGGTTTTATAGTTGTGAACTCCACCCTTGAAGGATTTGGCCCTGGGGTGGTCACTGAACTGCTGACACTTCACAGTGTAGACTTTCCATGTTACCTTTGGGCTGTGCAGCGGGACGCGGAGGGTCGTACATGCTCTGCTCTGCTCATGAGCGAGTTCATAGTTAAATTTGAGGAATGCATTCTTGCTGCCATTCTAGCAAGCAACGAATGAAAAAAATATTTCCTTTCAATGAATGTCATTAGCTCCCTCAAAGATGTCCTTTAACTCTCTGGACGCAACATACTGACAGATATTAAAGAATATACTTGCAAAATAAATAAGTGCCTGGCATAATTTCAGTGATGCATTTCTTATCTACCCATCAGAAAGGGCATGCATTTTAGGGACAGGCTCAGAAATTCTGATACTTAGAAGATGGCAAATTCCCAGCTTTTAATAAAGCTGTCAGCTATCTAATTCAGGTATCTAGAATTACATTCAAGGGGCAAGGCATCAAAGATAATTTTATGCTTGCTCTTTGCCAAAGGCTCAGTGTTCCTAAACCAACTGCAGAGTACACACACCCTGCAGAAAACTGGTGAACGCAGGCAGTAATTAAGCTGCCTATTTAAATAGTGTCCTGAAGGTGAGAAAGAAGCTTGGACTCCACTCACTGGAAGCCAGGTGCAATATCAGATCCCAAAACAAACATCTGTCAAATGAAAGTGGTACAGTTCTTTACTGAAATATTTCTTTTGCATCTTAAAATGATAGTAGCTGTTTGTTTGCAAGTTTAATGTTGCCTGCCTGTACAAGCCTCTGTAGAAAGCTATCCATTTTTGTAGCCAGTAGCAGCAGCTTCTACCTAGAGAATCAGAAACGTTTAAATAGTAAAATGCTGTACAACAAATGCACATTTGTAGTGCTTTCATAAACTGGCTGGCTAATTAACAAGGAATATTACTATCACACTAGCATGAACTCTAACTTTCCAATCCAAACCTATGGAAAGCAATTCTAGCTTATCACTGTGGTTTTATCTCCTCTGCTGTTCTCTCTTAAACTGCAGAATTACATGAATCTCACCTCCAGAAGATGCAGGAAAATCTTTGGCAAAGGTAACATACAGCAAGCTGTATTTCATCAGTAGAGAAATACTGAACATCCATAAAGCAGACAGAGGAGAGTATCTGTGTGACGCAAAGGCATTATGTTCTGTGTACACCCACACTTCAGTCAAACCTGTGCATCCTGCATAGAATGATGCTGTATTATGTAGGACTATAAACATTACAGCCTGCTTCTGTACATTTGTAATTAGCCTGAATAAAGCACTTTGCTGCCCCTGGGTAATGAGATAGGCGGACGTGCGGAAGCTGGCATTGCACTGCACTGTTAGAAACACCATGGTGTTTTCAGCACGTGCGCTGCAATATTACGCTGGAATAAATCATATTGAAAGAAGGAAGCAAAAGGAATTGTGAGAGTGTACACTGGAGATGGGATAATTACATTGCAGAATATCAATTACATTAAAACCAAAACTAATTTATTGTTGTTGTCACTCCTCTCCTAACTTGCACCACGATGATGAAATCAACGGGGGAAATGTCCAGAGATTTCTAAGTCGTAAACTGTGGCTGCATTCCCCTAGGTACTTCTTTCTGTCTTTTCTAAGATTTGGCCTTTGAAAAAATTTATTTTATTCCCTGCTTTCAGAATTTTGGGTGGGAATTTTACACCTGGGAAGTAGTGTCTGCTTTAAATAATCTTTTGTGACTTGGGGTAGGAGAGTTGACAGTTGTCTCACTAAGCCACAACATGTACAGATTGTGATAATTTGGGCTTCGTTAATTTTATTGATCTCAGCCAGGAATTAGTTATGAAAATACTTAATAGGCCCCTTTATCCTTCATTTTGTTTCCTAGATTGTAACTTAAAAACTGAATCATAGGATACATTAGTTTGGAAGGGACCTTTAAAGGTCATTTAGTCCAACCCCCCTGCAGTAAATGAGATTATGAAAAAGGTGGCAAATTTGGTCAGAAAATGCTTCCTTTGCTGCAGCGAGAGTGCTTTAGAATGCTTTTCTTTGCAAAGATTTATTACAAAGCATAAAAGAAGAGAACAGTGCAAGTCAAACAAGCAGGAGGTGATGTTAGAAAGCTGCAGCGCAGCACTTTGACAGGCAAATAGAGTTACAGGACAAAGGGGATAAAATTAAGACAGAATCAGGAAGGAGTAAAGAACTGACATTAATCCCAAAATGTTAGTGGTGCATAGCACTCCCCAGGTGTCACTGGCTTTAGGCAAAAGGAAATTTGCATTTTACAAACACGCTGATGTAATTCTAAAATGAATTATTAATTTTTTCCTTCCATTTCAGTCTTATATGAAAATAAAAGAATATTTAAAAGCATCTAGCAGCTGAGAAATTTCAGCAGCTCTCTATAATTGTACAGTTTGAGGGTTTGGATATTTTTCTTTAAGAGAATTTCAGATTACATATAACAAATTAAAATCTATAAATTGATATAGTATTGCAAAATCCAAGTGTGGAAAGCAGGTAGGAACTGTGGACTATGAATCTTACTGTTATGGAGGAAATACTGCACATTCTCAGCATTTTCTTATTTATCGTGAAGGGTGGCAGACTCACATCTACTCCTTAGGACTTTGGAGAAAGGTCTGAAACCCTCCTCCAACCACAGGTGAATGCCTAAGGCACTTCACTGTAGGATCACAAATCCATCCATGCTTTCTTTTTGTTGCAATGAATCCTTAATTCTTATCTCCAGAGTGAAATAGCTGCATCAGGCGAAAATGGGAGTGTCCAGTCAGCCCAGAATATAAATAAGTACATTTTTTGCATTGGTTTTCTGCAAACTGTATTGGTTTATAATGAGCCATGAAATATGAATCTGAATTTACATTTTCCAAGGTTCTTGGTTATTCACTTCTGAGAGTGCAGTAGTGATCACAGAAGTTTTTCTTTATTTTAGGAATCTTCTGCAAATGACACAATATATTCTGGTGACCTTTAGCATGACAAGGTGGGTGTAAGCAGGGAGCAGAATTCTGTCCCCTTGATCATTCCTACTTAAGTGTTACTGTATAGCTCTTCTGATTACTAGCACCTATTGTCAGAATCAAAACGAATAAGGAGCACACAGCTGGATTAATACCCTTTCTAGGAAGTTTCAAGATGGCCTGGAAAGTTCTCTGTTAATATAGAATCAAGCAGAACCATAAGCGTTCCATCAAGCATGAAATAATAGCAAGAAAATGTAACTTCATACCATCAGCCATGCCTACAGGTTGCAAACCTGCTCCAGGGATACCCCACCTCTGCATAGACAGACTGAAATAGCTTGAGAATTGTAAAAATAATTGCAGAACTCATTTGCTAGTATTACTTCTCCTTTTAAAACAGGCTTAAATGCTGAAGGAACTATTTCTGTCAACATAATGGTCATGATGAACTGGACATCTGACAGACTTTACAGAAACAGACCCACTGAGTTTATGAAAGAAAATCATACAGCATATCTAGATTGAAAAGCCCAGAGAGGCTATTTCTTGCCTAAAAGAAGTTCAAATAAAAGACCAACCACAAAAGTGTTAAGAGTAGCTATATAGATTTCTGCAAAGACTATTTAACTTGTCAAATCCATTCTCTTCTTTTTCCCAAGTCCTCTTAATCTTGGTCCCTTTTCTTCTGTATTCTTTTTAATTCTATTCAAGTTCAGTGAATTTTGTTTGGGTAAAGATCATAGGATACAATTTTTCCTATGCTATGTTTTGTGTACAAAAGGTGTAGTTAAACCTTTACACTGAGAATTAAAAAAACCCACCAGCATGCATCTCAGCAGCTGAAACAAAAGCTGTTCCTTTGTTCTTCCTTTTTCTGTGTGGATTTGCTCTGTAGAATGTTTGGTGAGAGAATGTTACTTTCCTAACCATAAAATGATAAAGCATTTTTCTGTGTTTTGTCCCAGAAAAAAGGACATGACTTTGCTCAAGCTTCTGAGGTTATACTTTCTTGGAGTAGGGAATCCTTAGCCAGAAATATAATCACATAACAAATCATACCTTCACATTGGATGGTTGAAAACTATAAAATATTCTTTGACGAGGAAGAAGACTCTTGTTACTTGTCACTAGACTGAGTGAAAATATTTGCTAAATTGTAAGAGGAAATCCTACTGCAGACTAATGAAACAATTTTGGACTCTATTACAGCACTTTGCTCTCAATATTTAAGAGACCTTCCTCTGCCCTCATCTGAATAAGAATACAAGAGACTTTTCTTTCCTTGTGGTTTCAGTTTTTCACCATGATCCATTTTGTAGTTTGTTCTTCTGTTGTCTACAGAAAGCAATTAGGTCACTATACTTCTTAGAGCTTTACCAATTGCAGAAGCATCTTTAGGTTAATTGATTAATCAGCAACATTCCTTATTATCCTTATCATCTTCTGAATTGGGATGAAATTAGTTGGAATAGGAAGAATTCTCTTCCTTAGTCCTGAAGGCTGAACTAGCAGGGCCCAGGGTGAAGGGGCTTGGACATTGTGGTTCTCTGCTCCTTTCTCCTGGGAGGTTTTCTTCAGTTGTATTCTGTTCTTTATTAGCTGACTCTAATAACATCTACTCTATGCCCTCAATTAAACAACAGAAGTTAAACTGCTTTGTATAAAAATAGACCTCTGACTGAAATTCCTCATTGTAACTCAGTTTGAACTCTAAACTCAAAACAGACACTAAGGCTAGAGAGTGAATTATGCATGTGGTGAGATGATCAAGGGAGCAGATTTTTAACAATACACATGGTACAATTTATTCTTTTGGGGATCACTATAGGAAATTGACTCTCCTATATTTAATATCTCCCCAGAAAAGGCAAAGTGGCAATGAAAAGCACCAACTTATCCCATTTCTAATTAGCTGTTTATTAATAAGTAGGTGCTGAAGCAGGGCTCTGCCATAAGGCAGTGTTTCTCTGGCAGGGAGCTCAGGCTCATGCAGAGACTTTCACATACAGGCAAAAGGAGTTTCTCAATCCCTTCAACCTGTGGTATCTAAGAACAGGTCAAGCTTTTACGCTAGCTATGGAAGTCATATTTCCAGCACCTTAAAATTTATGAGAATACTAAGGATTAAGTCTCCTTACTTTTATAGAGCTGTACTATTAATGGATCTTGTTATCTTAATAGTCTATTTTTCTGAGTCGTTTGATATATTCAATATTTTCAGTAATGTTGGTTCCTTATTCAGATCTTGAGACCAGCACTGAGAAATGGTTTAGAAAATACTTCTAAAACTACTCCCAATAAATAAAAATTATAAAAGAGAAGGACTTCTGTGACTTTGAATGCAGACATAGCTATTTTTTTTACATATCAGAGATGGTAAAAAATATGACTTTCTTTATATTGTCTGATAAGTTAGCTAAGCACTGATTTGAGCATCCATCTGTCTCCAGCTTTGATATATTTCAATATGTATCAGATATTGCTGCCCTCTACCAACCAAAATATCTAGCTCTATGCACACATTGCTTGATTATAAATGCATTCTCATATCAGGCTAACAAGTGCCTCTCATAATTTGTGAGAAGCATAATCCTTGAGGTAAAAAAAGGAAAAGCACCTAACTTGGTTTCTTTTGTACCATGTTATTTGATGTCCAAGTGCACGCAAACGTTAGATGAATAGCATTCTTTTTCTTGAATACTTGTAGGCAATTTATCAGTGTGGAAAAGTAAGCCTGGAGACCTGTTAATAGCTTCTGAAAATCAGTGACTAAAGGAAGTATGAAGAAAATATTTGTTTTCTTCCCTTTTAATTTTTTAATGGGATCAAATAACATTCTTTGGTGCCATCAAGTCACCTGTCAGTGAGACTTTAAAATATATTCAGAATGAGAAGCCTCTTGATCAGTTTGTCTACAGCAATTATAAGTAACAAAATGTTTTACCTAATACAGGCAGATTCCTCAGTTCTTTTTGTTCTGTCAAAGATAAAAGGCATTACAATGGTATTTAATGTATTATGCAAAAAGAGGTCACAGAATTAATGATAATAAGAGTACTATTCAGTGCAAAAATATGAGCAGCGGAATAGAACTAAAATATTAGAATCCTCATACAGTCACAGAGGATTCATATCTTGTAGTTTGCATGAGTTGTCAAATAAACCACTATTGACATCAATTAAGTTACTCCTACGGAAGCTGGCTGTGGCAGAAGTTTAGGCCTTTCTCTGTAAATATTTGATTTTTCTTGTGACTGTGGATTTCATCTGACTGGAAAATCTCCCATTTATTTCAGAAGAGTTTGAGTTGACTTCTGTTTGCATTTCTTTCAGGATGCATGTTGGATGTCCAAAACTGGCATCAAGGAAGTAGGTCTAATTTCCAGTATCTGTCTTTTTGATTTAAGAATATCAAATACATCCTTGTTGAGTTTGATTCTCTAAATTCTCATTTACATTAGTATTTTGTGGGGATAAATGAGCAACAGAAAGACATTCTGAGAGGAATTAACCCTAGTTCCAATCATTCTCAAGAGTTGACAGAGATTTTTTCATTGGTTTCACCTGGTGACCTTGCTATGGATTTTTCCATATTGAAGAGGTTTTAAAATACCTGTGTATTTAAGGGATCTAAAAACAAATGAAAAAAGGTACTTGTCTCAGTAAACCGTTTGTCTTAATAAATTTAGCAACATGCTAAATTGTCACTTTAAAAGTAGGCAGAAATGTCTATAAACAAAAATGTCTAATATTTCTATGTTTCACCTTTCACTTGTCTAATTCTCATGGATCACTTTAGTTGTATCCAATTTTAACCAGCAGAAGAGTAATAACCAACCAGCAAACTCAAAGAAAGAGGCTCAAGATTAAGCAATCAACAATAAGTAATATTATTGGAGATAAAGCAATTAATTCTATGCCAGTTTGTTTGAATGTGGTGCTGCCTTAGTAGCAAATATGTTGTCACGTATCTTAACACATGTTGTCACAGCGGCTTAAAAGACAGGCAGTGGCTGGGGCTAGCAATTTTCTCACCTATGCATTTTGTGTTCTCCATTTTGGTGGTTGGTAACAGTGTAACCTAGACTATTCATACCTGTGTGTTTGTTAAGGCAACCCATAAGATTCTTGAGACAAAGAACACTCAACCATCAATAAGGGCTTAGGAGAAAAATGTAATCTGTTTTACCATTTCTGCAATGACAATTTTAGTTATAATAGCTGCAGAGGGGATTCATGTTTCTTTGAATCTAAGCAAGCTGTATGCAGTGAACAGCTCAGGCTGTGCTCTGGGGTGTTACGGTGCAGCTTCATCCTTGTTCATCTGTCCTGCTGTGAGCATCCAATTATGTTACTTAAGTATCAAGCAGCATTTTTCATCTGCACTGTTTCTCCATCACTGAGTTGTATATCATGCATATCTCTGCTCTTCACAGAAATGCTGTTTGTTTTTTCACTGGATAAAGGAGTCAGAGTTCATGATGTCTATACAGCTGCTTCTCTAGTTTTAAGTCGCTTCCATGGAAGTGGACTGTTAA
Organism: Hypotaenidia okinawae; assembly: GCA_027925045.1. NCBI lineage: Eukaryota > Metazoa > Chordata > Aves > Gruiformes > Rallidae > Hypotaenidia > Hypotaenidia okinawae. The sequence goes on from BSDF01000010.1 coordinate 12,841,831, forward strand.
ATTGTCACACACTGTCAAAAACACAATGGAATGGCATGGTAACACACTTAGTCATAAATCTTCTAATGTTTCTGTGGTCTGTTTTTTGAACATTGTAATTGGCATTTATTTTACCACAATTTTTGTGGAAGATGATGGCCTGGATACTCCGTTCTGTTCAAACAATTAGCGGGAGGAGAGAGTAGAATATTGGAATCATATTGGAAATAAAACTTTTTTTTTTACCCACTTCTGTGCTACTAAGCAAGTAGTGGATCTTTTAATTAGAAAACAAATATTTGATAAAGGAAGTTTCTGAAGAATATTAAAATATTCATATGTGAACAAAGATAATTTTATGGCAACTTAAAATCTTCTGTTTAAATTCTTCCATCATCAGAATCCAAGCAGATTCAGTATTGTGAGGTCAGCCACATAGTATCTGTCATTAATGACTGGATTTATTGTATTTTGTCTGAAGAGAGCATTAGTAGCATGTATACTTAAGGCTGTATTCCTAACAAGAAATAAGGCATGCTAATAAAGTGAGCACAGTTGTTGATGTAGTGATGCAATCAAGCACCTACATTAAAAAAAAAAGAAGATCACTGATGTAGTATCACTTAGATTTTTTATTTAGCCTGGGTTTCCATAGTAACCATAGGAATCATGAGGTCACATTGTAATTAAGAATCTCTTAGTAATCCTGGTTCTAACACATAGTATGCCGATGTGCATGCTAAATACAGAGGAGGTTGATAAATATACTGGTCACTAGAATTTTAGTATACTGGTGGGGGAGGGGTAAATCCAGATTCAGCCCATCAGGCAAGCCCTTTCAGTCTTGTATATTACTGATTTATGGCAGAAGAAGTAAAAGCATATCTTTTCCAGGCAGTATGCTAGAAGAAGCTGGAAAAGGCAAGAAATAGTAGTTATGTCTCTGTACCTGGTGAAATGAGCAGATACTGAGATAACAGTATGTGCTACAATATGCAGAAATGTCATCACCACATCTTAAATCAGGTGTGGATTTCATGGCTACTGAAGTTAGAAGTGACTGCTGTTTAAACAGTCAGAGACCATGAAGCATGTTAACTGGAAAATTGCATGTGTTCCTGAGAACTAAATATCCGCTTAGGTTGTTCTGCATTTGTAGACCTCTAAAAACTGTCAAACATCTGAATGCTGTCACTCCAGTTTAGAGAACTATCTAGTTAAAATACAAAACCATTTATGGAAAGAAGTAATTAAGAATCAGTTTTGAATTGACTGAACTCAGCTTCTTCCTCTGTCCCTTTCAGTAAGCCAAACACCTCTAGATGTTAAACATGTTCGTGTCTAAAGTTTGGTACCAGCAGAATTGCTCTTCCACTCACACAGCTCTAGTACCCACCTTGTTCTACTTGAAATAAATGATGGACTAGTTAGACATTTGGAAGGTACAATTATTTGTCTGTGAGGTAGAGTTTATTTTTGGGAGGTTTTAGGTTTTTTGGGGTTTTTTGAGATGTGAGAATTTTTCACCTTAAAAATAAGGTAAAACTTTTAAACTGAATCTGAAAAATTTAAACTTAATTTTAAACTGAATCTCAATATTTCAAACAGAAAATCCCAAATTATAACCATAAATCAGGACATTGATGTTTATGTGGATAGTAGGGATGGTTAGAAGTTATGTATTGAAATAAACACACTAGAAAGTTATTTGATACTGGCCATTCAACACCAATGTCAGCTTCTACTGGAAACACATTTGAAGAGGAAGAAGTATACACTGGAAATCTCGTAAGCCACCATTACTGCTCATGCAATCTCAGAAAGTAGTAGAAATCAATTTCATAATACACCATAAACTGTAAAAGCTTAAAATGTCATTGCTAAATTGTTTTCCAGAGTGCTATTCATAAATATTTACTTTGATGATTGCAACCTATGTTCCTGCCAGTCATCAAATTGATAACTCTTTGGGTGTCTTTAGCCTTTTTGGTCTTCATGCTGTTTGAAAGTTCTGGGATTTCTGATTTCTTATAGTTTCCAGCAATGTCTGGAAAGGCTGTGGAACAAACATTTATCATAGGTATCATAGGTTTATTCAGTGGGATGGAGCAATAATCTATCTTCAAATGATTTTGATAAACACCTCTAACTTCAAACCGGTATGAAGTGCTGGCCAGAAATTTCTAGCAGACTATATTGCTCGCTTCAATATAATATGACTTTCTGGCAAAGACTGTTAAAATGTAACCCCTTTTTCCACTCTAGCCATTGTACCACATCTGCTTTTAAGTATTCACATAGGATACATGGTCAAGGAGGAAATTAAGGAATAATATTCATATGTAGGTCAGGCTAGGCTGGAATAGGAAATTAATTGCTGGATAGTCACTGGATGATTTAGTTCAGTCTCTTTGTTGTGCAGAATGATGTTGTAATGATGGATACAAGTATCTCAGACTGACCTGGTTATGACACTTTATACTACACAATTTCAATGTGATATAATTCAATATCCTCTGCACAATGCATTAGCTGCTTAATTAATTGCACTAATGACATTGTCCAGCATTTTACATTTTGTGACAGAAGATTAGTTTGCAGTAACATTCAGCCAACAAAATCTTTTCATATAAAAATTCAGTAAGATTATCCCAGGAGAGCATCTCTAATATGGGCAGCTACATAATTGTGGTTTACCACCACATTTTCATACTAATTCAAGAAAACAGAATCTATTTAGATTACAGTCCTTTCCTTTGCAATTAACACACTATTCCATGCAAAAAACAGTGATTGGTGTATTTAGTTTTGTTTGTATTTTTATTCTACTTAGCATGCAAGAAATAGTACAGGTAGAACTTAGAACTTCATGTTCCGTATTTTTGTTCTTTCTGATATGAAATTTAAATTACTAAAAGTTTCAAAACCATTTTGCACATCACAGAAAAACAGGATCTGTTAGGATCTGAACCCTCTTGAATATATGGCTGTTTTCTTCAGTTGTCTACAGAAGCCCAAAAAACTTTATTTGGATTATTTTGGGTAAGATGCAAAGTAAAGTCAAGCAGTTATCTCCAACAGAAAAATTAAAGAATTCCTATGGTGAATTGAAAGGTTAAACACAAGCTAATGTCCTTCAGTTTAACAAAAGTGATTGAGGGAAGCATTCAGAAAAGTGCTGAACAGATATTAAGGGTGCTTCATGCTCTGGTGTTAAATGATAATGCAACCTGGACAAAAAATTTATGGAGCTAATGAATGGGTTACAGATACACGTTTGTACTCTTCCAGAAAATGTTAAGCACAATTTTTATGCCAAATTTTGTTACAGTGCCTGAAAAAGCAATGTGTACCAGCAATTTAACTAAGATGTGATTAATAATTAAAATTAATAGCTGATTAACAATTGCATCAAGAATGTAGGAGTGCCTGCATCTTTATGAATGTCTATAAAAATAAATTCTAAATCATAGAAGCTTTTAACACTGTTTAGAAATTTTTGATGGTGACACAGAAGAAAACAATTTTCCATTTGGTGTTTTCTCTCTGGCTTAAAGCATCAGCTTTCATGTAAAGCAAGGTTTTTTCCATTGTTGTACTAGCAGGACAAAAGTAGTATCATTAGTGATCTTCCATAAGTAACTAAACATTAGGGAAGCTGGTATTAGCGTGTTATGATTCTTTGATCATCTACTGTTACAACAGACACTTTCCCTTTGGAGTAGCTGGGGGTGGGGAGAGGGAGGAAGCAAAATAGGAATTTATCCTGAGAGATTTCCAGCATGTGGATGGCAGGTAAAATTGCACAAAGTTAAACGTTTTTGTGTTGCATAATCTTTCAAAATATGACCATCAAAGTTATATGCAATTCTGTAGGTAATGACACAAGAATTTGATGTTTAAATTATTCCTTGTATTTTGTAGTATTTAAATTTTCGCAGTGTATTCCTTGAAAATGGATTTTCTTTTTTGGTTTCTGTGGGGGTTTGGGGGACTCTTTTGGTCAGATTGCTACCTATGGGGGTTGGACCCGATGATCTCTAGAGGTCCCTTCCAACCCCTGCAATTCTATGATTCTATTACCGGTTTGGGGTTTTTTTTGTGATTTTTATTCAAAGGCTTTTGTTTCAATGTTGTTTTAAACACCTTGCCAGGAACAACTTCTATGCAGTTAAGCAGATCACTATCTAGGGGATTTTTAAAGAGATAAAGACCTAAGGTAGACTTTTATGCCATACTAATTATATCTATTTTATTTATTGTTTCATTTATGATTTCTTAATTAAATGTAGAATTTTCTGCTACACAGTATATACTTACAGTATATACCTTTTCATTCTCTTACCAAGGTCTTTTTTCAGTTTAGTTGTGATGCGTTTCTGTGGAAAACACAAGCTTGCAACAGTCCTGGCACATTCCACTGCTCTCTTATTAGCATTAATATTCTTTTTGACAATCTTGTGTCTACATTTACTATTGGTCACATTTAGTTCTATTCTCTAGTATGTCTTTTTTACTGTGTTTTACCTAGAAGACTTATAGAATCATAGAATATCCTGAGTTGGAAGGGACCCATAAAGATCACCAAGTCCAACTCCTTACTCCACAGAGGACCAGCCAGTCAGAGCTCGGTACTGAGTGCATGCTTCAGACACTTCATGGACTCAGTCAAGCTCAGTGCTGTGACCATTTCCCTGGGGAGCCTGTTCCAGTGCCTGACCCCCATCTCAGTACAGAACCTCCTCCTAATATCCAGTCTATACCTCCCCTGTTGCAGCTTCATGCAGTTCCTTTTGATTCTATCACTGGTTCCCAGAAAGGAGATTGACACCTGCCCCTTCACTCCCCCTCATCAGGAAGCTATAGGCTGCTTCAAGTTGAGCATGTAACCATTTCTTCTAACTTTTGCTCAGCCACAGGCTCTGGAGTTGCTTGATGTTTGATTCAGAAATTACATGACATTCATCATGTCAGAGTGGTCAACCAGATAAATTTGGAACTGATCCACCATGGTCTTTGTTATTTCAGTACCTCTGAAAAAAAAAACATTTTGCACTATTTAAATTAAATGCTACGAAGAAAACAGTATGTTGGAACAATGTCATAGTTAAGGAAAAGGCCATTTAATTACTGTAACTTGGCTATTATTATGCTTTTGCAACATGTTAAAGCCATTTGCAAAGGCATACATAAAACCTGATTCTGCATTTCTGTAGACTTTTTGCCACCCTTCTGTGCCTGTGCTTTTCTAATCAAGTCAGTAGCAATGGAATGGTATTTAAATTTTAATTTGAAGATATTTCTATATGTACAGCTCTTTTAAGGCAAAATAAAATATTTCATCTACTCATTTCCATGCACCATTCACCATTCAGGTAGTAAAGGCTGTAACTTATATCAAACAAGGCAAAGAATTACACTGTCCAATGATCTTTAGTTGTTCTTAGGGTGACCAGAAAAGCAAGTATATAGGGAGCTTGTACCATGTCTACAGAGAAGTACGCTGTAACTCTGTGATATAATGTGTTTAAAGTGATCCACTTCATGGTAACTGCATGAATTGTACCATAGGTGTAATGTTACATGGGTATAATTTTATTTACAACATTCAACCAAGAGGCATATATTTGCCCCATACACATGCACATATTTGAATTTATTATAAAATAGTTGGCATTTGAAACTTCTTTTTTGAGTGTCACATTCAGCAAGTTTGGGGAATGATAATTACGATATGCTTCATAATTTCCATCAGTGCTGTTTATTTTATTTATTTTTTATTTACTCTTGGAAATGAAATGCATAGATACTTTGGAATGAGTAAGTAATACCAATTAGAACACATTCTAAAGATGTGATGCATTTTTACAATTAAAAGGAGAGAAATGCGCCAACAGATTAAAATACAAACAGCTGCAACTGAATAAGATCAGCAGCCTTTTGCTTGAAAAATACAAAGAGGACAGGAGAGGCCTCAATCTGGGATTTTAAATTGTGGCTTCTTAACCTTTAAAACTTAAAATTGAGCTGAAAGAGGTTCTGACAGGAAATAGGAATTTATATTTTGAGTTGAGGCTATTCAGGTGTAGGACCTTCCACTATAAAGTCAAGTGCAAAGAGAAGGTGGTAGACTTCTAAGTAGTTATGTAAAGGTTCTTCTGTGATATTTTTTATATTACTGTAGCACAATACATTTTTGTCTAAGCAACACACCCTGCTGTGACTAAAATTTTTAATCCCTTTTATCACCTGATGTGGAAACACAACAGATTGATCCTCAATAGAGTATAACAGTCATTGCTGCATTTGTAAAGTTGGGTGGAATCTAAAAATAAAGAGAAACCTTGACTCTTCTGCTTCTCTAATGTATTTTATATAAAAAGGAAATTAAGTAATTTAAAGCAACTGAAATGCTGATGTATATTTCTGAAAGACGAGGGTCTTGGCAGGGATATATTTCTAACAATAATTTTGATAATACTGACTTTCAGTAATTCCCCTCTCCCTTTAGAATGATTTTTCACTGGAGATTTAGAATGCCTTCATATGGTTAAATCTTTTTTTATTTTTTTTTTCTAAATTCTGTTGTTGCATAGGAATGTATTTATATTAGTGATGAGTTAACTGGAGAAAAGTGAACTATGTAGTTGCTTACTTGTGTTGCCACAGTAGCGATATTTTTAAATTTTATTTATTTTTTATTTTATATATTATTTCTTGTTTCAATAGTCCTAAACTGAAATACATGGGGAAAAACTGAAGCTGAAACAATTCTAAATGCAATTCAACTAATGATGATTTTTTTTTAAACACTGGAATTTCACAGTATGTATATTTTTTAAAAAAAATCTTCCTCGGTAGAGCCAAATATGATTAGGATGACATAATTACTTGAAGGAGGAATTTTCCTTACCTTTCATATGATTCCTGTAATTATTGTTAGTTGTCACTAAGAGTGACAATGGGCTGACTGACCTGCTACCCTAGGTACTGGAATTAAATATTCAGGGCATTTAGCACTGTACATTTCATTTAAAGAGATGCTTCAGCAATTGAAGCCAAAACTTAATTTTGTAAATATCATGCATGAAAAAGTTAATGCTCCCACAAAGGATATTTACTGATAAAGCATGTATTTAAGTATTATATCTTCAAGTCATGCATTCAATGTTATCATGCCGCACTTTTAGTTAAGAGTCAAGAATCGTGTGTGTCTAGAATGATTACATTTGGCAGTGGTGGATGGAAAAGCACTGAAAAATATTCCCTGGCAATATTTTAGGAAAACGTATTTGTCAGTACCCTATGGATACCTTAACCAGTTAGAATATTGCCTAGATATTAGAAATATTTATAAATCAAATAGTGTAAAGCAAACTTTGCAGACTATTACAGGAGGACTAACTAGGAGTCACAAGTGTTTGCACTGAAAATCTGATGCTGAGTGACTTAAAGTTATCAAATCTTTGAAGTGACTTTGCTTAAACTCAGTACCATTGCATTGTTTAAGCATGAAAATTAAAAGGGAATCTCATAATGTGGAAGATGGAAAAGTGGTTGATATCTGAGGGTATGGAAATCTGATTTGCTAGCAGTTCTGCTGCATGAGACTTCTGAGTTATAATTTCCTTCAATATTCCATTTAGGAAGTAAAGGAAAAAGATGAGCAGTAGACCAAGCCAAGCTGGAAGGTGACTGACAGCAAAATGTGAGTAGAAATTTATTTAATTTTCACTTTTATGTAATATTCACCTATGACAAGGGCGTGTAGTGCATGAGAACACAGGTAGAGAAACACATTTTCCATGGTTCTTCGTTTTTAGTTCTACAAATCTAATCTTGCTGCATTCAGTGTTTTCTGTGTGAGAGGAGAATAGACTAGAAGATTTTGGAGATTAAATTATTCCTTCAGAATTAATTCATTTTTCATATTCAAGGTATTTAGGGATTAGTTACACAGAGACATCTGGTCTCTGAATTGAACTCTAAAGCCCTGAACTCTAACACCCTAAATGCTGTCTATGACTAAAGAGGATCTAAATGCCACTGCAGTCATACATAAGAGACAGTTCAGTAAGTGGGGAGCATTCCAAGGTAACCCATAGAAAATGTTGACTAAAGAAAATAATTCATACATAGCTATTTGTCTTTTTTTTTTTGTGCTGGAGAAAGAAAAAGGTAATTTGCAGACAACATATGTTGTTTGTTCCTTTATTTTGTCATTTACTTCTAATGCATGTCTGACTGTATTTTTCTGTCAGTGTCTGCAAAATAAATAAATAAATAATTCTTTGTATGGTTTTACTAGAAACATAGCCATTTAATTAAATTTTAACATATTGTGGTCTCTCACTTTAATAAATGCTACAGTAAATTTCTTTGATACTGGCGTGCTGTGCTGATGGATTTCTCCGTCTACCAAATGAGGTAAACCAGGGACTTTCCAGGCAGTGTAATTTTTTTCTACATGCAATGGCATCAATATTCTTTTTGGGAAGACAGTTACCAAAACTTGATATTTCACTAAATGGTGAACTTCTACTGTAATATGTATTCAGTCTTGTCACTGTAGTAATGATTGCCTGTTATACACCACTTATGTTAGTAAAAGTGCTATAACCTTACATAATGGCAGTTGGGCTTTATTATCAAAGAGAAATTACTTAAGATACTGGAAGTCATAAATATCTTACCATCAGAGATCCTGTCAATTTGGAAAGAAAGCAGGATAGCTGAAATTTTAGGACTATAGCTACTGTGCTTCTAATCTGTTATTTTGCAGAGATTTTTCTTATTTCTTTGCCATTCATATTCCAAGAATGTGTTGTGTAAGAAATGCAAGTAGAAGATCTTATGGGCATCCAAGAGGTTCTATTCTTGGTGAGTATTATGAATTTCTATGGCTGTGCGCAATATGTTGTGATAAGGGAGTATTTCTGAAAGGGTAGCTCTATGAGATGTTCTGCTCTCTTCTGCTCATTAATTCAAATTTGTGGCACTTTGTTGACTGCATTGTTTCCCTTTTGCTACTTTACAGAGGATTTGAAAGGGATATTGAAATCCTGTAGGTTGATAAGATGCATTTTCAGGCTGTAAAATTGCAGAGGTAATAGATAACATTTAAGTAGAAAGCACTTACCATAAATGATGGTTTACTGTTGGGTATTTTGTCAGGTAGTTTAATGTATAATTTATGACACTTTCATCAAGCCAGTTTTACTAGAGAGTCTTGATTTTTCAACTATGATATTGAACTTAACTGAATTCTTCTGCTCTACGTTCACATTTTAACTCTTCAGAAAGAGATATCTTAACATATGCTTAACAAACACAGCTTTTACACCAATTTTACACCAATTTTATGGTGGAACAATTCTGGTACTCTTGCTTTCAGGTGCTACATCGTCCCAAAGGGTATCCAGCTCAGATGGAGGATAAACCATTAACAACTGAAGCCATCCCTCATCTAGAAGGAAATGTTCTTGAAAATGGTGGATTATTTAGCTGTGAACATGGTCATTGTCATTATGGTAAATTTGTTGCATCATAACCAGTATTTGCAACAGTACCCAAGCTACTCAAACTACCACCTATATTGACACTGTTCTTCATCTGGAATGATTTTTACTACAATAAAGCACTAAGCTCGCTGGGCTCAGGCTACAATGCTCAAAATCATCTATTTGTGCAACCTGTAAATTCACTAGTTGTATTGAGAAACTAGAAAGTTCAGGTTATTCAGAGAAGCAGAGTCAAATCCAGCTTTATTATTTAGCTTTATTATGCTAACACTAAAAGGATTCTCTTGTGCCTGAGAATGTGGTGATTTTCCAGAAGCATGAGAATCATACTGTATGGGTTTGTTCTGCATAAGAACATAGTTTTTTCTCTGCTTTCTTCCTGCATCAGTTAACAGGGGTATTTCTCAACATGTTGCAGCAGAGTTTGGCAGAGGTGACAAAGGTTGTGCTGGGTTGTGATACAGCACAGCAGACTAACCTAATCAAACCATTAATGCAAGCCATGGTGTGGTGGGATTCAAGATTAAAAGTTACTTCAATTTTCTAATCACTGGGAGAGTTACTTACAAGAAGGCTGTTTGTTGTGGCAAGTGGTAACACCAGGAACTGTAAATAACAAGAATGTGTTTGATCTGACTGAGAATTGAACTTTTGCCTTCCTAATGCAGCATGCAAAGCATACTAATATGCTGAAGATTGGGATTCCCTTAGCATGGGTATTTGCAGCTGCTGCTGAACACAGTGAAGAGTACACTATGCAGAGGGGACAGGTTGGAGACTGCCTGGCTGGCAAGGTATCTCATCTGTGATATGTCTTAATCGAGTCATCTTGTCTCCAAAGTGAAAAGAAAATTTACTTCAAGGAGCTCAGAATAATAATCCCCAAATCTTTTCTATTCTTTGACTCTAATATAATCATTACGTTCACACTTTGCATTCACAAGTTCTTTAAAAGCACTTGATAATTATTTTTGCTACTCAGAACTATCAAATCTTTAATATGATTTGTGTAATCTACTGTAGTTCTTTCTGGCTGTTTTAAAATCCTCATCCTAGCACAGTTGACCTGGTTAAAATATGTAATAACTCATATTTTGTGGCTAACCAGGACTGAATTATAATAATGCCAGAGTCTATTAAAGTAAAAGGCTATGCTTTTATTACTTAAAGGTCAGTGAAGTCCTCTACAGTGACATCTGTGTTGCTCTATAGTATTTTCAATCTTTAGAGTTTCATATGAACAGGTATTAGCACTTTATGTATTTAAATTCATCATAAATATTGAGGAAGGAGTACTAGAAAATAATGCAGGTTTAATATTTTCATCATGCACCACTTTGCTACCACCAGCTTTTTGCAATTTGACTGCTTTCTCCCTTAAGCAATGATTACACCATTCCTTAATTTTGTCAGACGAAACAGTAGTAACCTTAGGCAGTTATGCTAAAATAACTTGTCAGCTACTCGTTATTTTATTTTTAATATCTTAAGAAATTAAATGCTTGAAAAGGCAACAGACTAAGGAGCTGAATCCCTCCAGAGGAAGCAATAGCTGGGCAGAGTTCCTGTCTGCCCTGCAGAAAATACTTTTCATGTGCTTGGCCTAGAATAACAATGGCTGTGTTCACCCATCTCAGCCTCCAAAGGGCAGGCCTGCCTCTGTCACTCAGCAGGAGAGAACAGAAAAATCTGGTTTCTTGGAGGAAATTTATCTTCATTTCTCGTGGGACTCCAAAATCCATGAGAGGAAAAGAGAAGTGAAGAAAAGCTGTGGTAATTGATTGCCTGCTCTGGGGGGGTTTAGTTGAAAACGTTGTTTGTAAGCTTCTTAGCTCATGCTCCATGACAGATATATTACCACACACCACCAAAAAGGCTGAAGTGCTGGGAGCATCCACAAGACTCTTCTATTCCAGCTGGACCTGCAGTGGTGAGTCCTGTCATTGTCCAGACAGCACCTGACCATCCTGCTTGAAAAGCTTGAGTCCTACAGTAAGTGTTGTCCTATTTCAAGGCAGGCCTTGATGAATTACTGTTTTATTTTTAAGAAACACTCTGTCCATAGGCATCTGTGCAACAGCATGATATATGCACATACAAAGACATCATCTCACTTTTAAGTTGCCATTCCACCTTCTTAAGACACGTTGGCTAGAAAAAGCCATGGGCTTGCTTCTGTGGTTGTGCAGTTCTCTGAACAAGGTGTCTTAATGCCCTTGGTCTTTGTTTCCCATGTGAAGGAAAATGGGGCCTGCAGTTTTTTTGGTGTATGAGAGGTTCTTGGCCTTGCTAAGTGTACTGCTTTTCCTTCCCTCTGGGAGGCTTGTTTCATGTTGAACAGCAAAGGATACCTTTCTCTGAGGTATACTTTATAGATTTAAAAGCATCATGCCTGTTCCACAGTGTATTTTGAGGGGAGTGTGTGTTGTGGTTTAGTGGGGTTTTTTTAGTGGTTGGGTTTTTATCTTCCAGGGTTACTTTGACTAGGAAAAGAGTACCCTATTATTATTATAAAGAGCCTGTGAAAGTGTGCATTTCAAGTAATTTTCAGGGATCTGGCTGACATTATTCTGGTACATACTGCACTGTACTTCTTTAAATGACATAGTGCTGTCTGTCATGAATATGATAATCATAGTAATTCTAAGAGAAGAAATTTTCCAACCTTTGAAATTCTCTTTATATAGCATGTGTGTGACAGTCTGATGATTCAAACAAAAGATACATTTCATCTCACTTTATCTCTTGATAGATAACTGACCATTACATCTCCTTGTTCTCTTTCATGATTATTAACAGCTTGGACATATTTCTTGTAATATCTCTCTATAAATAATTCTAGGCTCAGAAGTTTGTTTCTTTTATAAATTAAGCTATCCAAAAGTGATAGCTCATTTCTCTATAACTGGAATCTGTCCCCTCTAGGGGCAATTTATCCTTGCAGCAGCTAACCTTTTAGGCATATTTCTTTCAGAAACTTATATTAATCATCTTTGCCAGTTTCCTTCTAAGTCTTTCTCTTCCCACAATCTTACGCTGCAGTCAGAACACCCACCAAGTTTTCCAAATATTTATACTGCTGTGTTTATAGGAGGAAGTGTTATCTGAGACATTCTTTCATTAAAACTTGATTGTTTGATTATTGCACACTGAAAGCTCAAATCTGACTTTGTAATGTAAAGGGTGGCCATTCTGTAAATTTATTCAATACAAAGGTATAGATGCACACACATAATCACTGTGGCTTGTCCTTTGGGAGAGACAGGTGCAGTAAATGAAAAATAATTTGAAACAAGATAGTAGAAAGTAGACCTAAAGTTTCTGAGATTTTCCTGCATTGGCTGGAAGAGAAAAGTTAGCTTGGCAAGAATGTTTTTCCAAACCTCCATTGTGCCAACTATTAGGCCAGTGATAAGAGTAAAAGACACCTGCATTTCAGAAACATATCCCCCTGCACCCCCATTGTCACCTACTGTTGAAAATGTAGCTATGATTCCTTATGATTAATCATGAGATGGAAAGACTCTATAAGGCCAGATTGACATGGCTTCCACCTTTTACTTTACCAAAGTTATGAAGCCAACACTATGCATAGGTGAGAAACTCATGGTAGGGGTGGGATTATGCAGAGTGGGATTATGCAGACTGTAAAACTCATGTTCTGGCTACAGAGAAATACTGGACAGGCATAACCATTTCAGATAGATGTTTGGGGCTCCTTTTACATCAAACAATTAGGATGTGCCTTAGAGAATTTAGTCCTGTCCTTGTAGCTATAAATCACACTGATGGAACAGTTGCAGTTCATGTGCTCAATGGAAGTCCTTTACAGACTATTTTAAACATTATTGAGCTGGGTGCTACTGGCAGTTGCATTATTTCTTTTATATTGATTAAGAAATTTAATCAAATGGATTTTTTTATGGCTTTGAACAGTCTAAATGATTCATACCCTGCATTTTTAACATGCTGTCTCAACAAATGGGGATTCTATTGTGTTAGAGCTGTTAAAGAGTATTCTTGTTTTCATTGCTATGTGCATTGTCAAATAAAAGAGCATGCAAAAATTCACACAAGTGTCTGTAAAAGGGTTTTTTATGTGTATTGCATCTATTATTTCATCAAATTTTATTCTCCTGATACTGGTGATTGAAGAACAGGAAAATAAGAAAATTTTCTGTGACAAGTCTAATTTTAAAAAAGAAAATTTTGCAATGCTGCAACTCACCATATAGCTTTTAGTTTAGAAAAGTTATCTGGAATCTTAGGAGAAACCAGCAAGGTTAAGATGGATTATCTATTAGACACATCTTATCTCAGGGCCCATCTTATTTCCATGTAGGTTCCAAATATATATATATGTAGTTATGTATATACACACAGAGAAACATATATATATATATAAAAACAGTAAAACTTTTTGAATTTTATACTGTTGACTTGAAGAATCTGGTTATTTTGCTGAGCAGACCTGTTTCTTCTGATGTTAATAACTGGGGCAGTAGACAGAAATACAGCTCTGAGATTTTAAGTTGGCATGAACTCCCATTCCAGTCCATCATCAAATGTGCCTATAAATGTCTGTCAGTAATGGCTGAATCTATCCATAATAATCTTCAGTGTAAGAAATTCTACAAACCTTATAAACTATATATTCCATCACTTACTTCTGTGTACTTGAGAAGGTGTTTCCTGATGACTGTCTTGTATCTTTCTTGCTGCAACCTAAACCTTGTTGCTATTTTTCTTATCAGGGGTAGAGATCCCATTTTTCCATTCTACTTTTCTGAAGGGATATTTGAAGATTTTTATGCTGTGTCACTTCAATCTTCTTGTTGCTAGACTAAAATGATGATACCTGGTAATACCTCCTCTGCCTTCTTGCTTACTCTGTAATAGATAATTTTTTCCCATGATTACACAGTCTACCAGTTTTGCATCCTGCAGTGTGTCTCAAGGTGATTTGTATACCTCATCAATATCACAAGTTGATAGATGTTAGGTTTAGTGTACAGTCCCCACTTATTATATTGGTTTTCTCTTTTACTATGTTTTTCCCTGTTCACATTTCATCTGTATGAAGGGCAACTTCTTTAGTCTTCTATTTATAGCATAAACTGTTTTCTCATTTGATTTTATTTATTGCTGCATACTCTGCATTGTTTAAAGTTAGATACTGTTCTCCTGAAATGGCTTCTTGGAATTCATTATCTGGGAATGGATATTTTAATTCTGTATTGACTAAACTTGCATTATACTGACAAGTTCCTTCAGTTGTGACATGAAAATGACTGCAAATAAAATGAACTTTATTTCTTAATCTTATTCACTTTCTCTTCTAATATTCAAATATTTTTTCCAATACATCTAATTTTCTTATCTCTTTTGAAAATATTATTTTGCTTTAGAAATGTTTTCCATGATCACAAAGTCACAATGTTTTTCTTGATCTGGATTAAATTATTCTTGATGATATCTTTCTTTAGTTGATTCTGTTGCAGAGAAACAAAACCACCTCATGTATGTTTCCTAAAACCATTAAACCTGAAAGCTTGTTCTCTATGACTATTTTCCTATAATATTCTAATAGCAACTTACTTCCAGGTGGGAAGTTATGTAGATTATTTCAGTTTTGAAATCAGAATGTAGGTGATTTTTGAATGAGTCTAAGCATAGGCAGAGGCATTTCTTCTGCTGGTTAGCTGATGATAGAATAGTCGATAGATCAGCATCTGAGAAGAGCCCTTCATTTTTCTTTTGTCATGCTAAATGTTATTGTTTCTGACTCCCTAGGAAATGAAAGGTAAAAATGCCACACTGCTTTGAATTGAATCCATTCTGGATTAGTATTATATTGCTGTGTCTGTTTAAACAGGCAGAATGTTATTTGTGTACTGGTTTTGGAGGAGCTGAAATTATTGGGTTTGTCTGGTTATATGTTTCCCCCTGTTGCTGATAGAACAGTCACTTTGGAAAAGAGATTGGTATATTCTACCCAACTTGCAGATCCAGACGTTACCTTGAAAGGGTAATGACAAAGAAGTGCTTATAAATCTTATGTTAATTTAAGATATTTAGTCTTCTGTCTCTTAGATGGATATACTGTGGCACTTTAATTAACTGCTTGCTAATTCTAGACTTCCCATTGTTCTGTGCAGAGGCTTTAAATAAATATGCCTATACAGAGAGTGTATTAACTGGCATATTTTAGCAGTAAATAGATTCCAACTTTATGTTTTATGCATCCCATATATCATTTGGCTTGTGATTCAGAACACACAAGACATGTTTCCAGGGTTTCATCTACTGTAAATAAATGTAAAACAAGCTCCATGCACAAAAGTGCTACTAAGTAATCAGCACCAGGAAGGCTAAGAAGCTAAACGGTACTTGGAAGTCTGTAATTAATATTAATCTCTTGCATGCCAGAACAAGTGATTAAACTACTCCACCTCTTTTGCTTGATATGCAAATCTGGCTGAATGGCAACATTGTATAAGCACCATACCATGGCAGCCACTGGTTGAATTTTAAGTATCCCATGTAGCAAGAGAGAAGAACTTAAGAAAGAGTGTGCACAGTAAAAAAAATATTCAGCAGTTTAAAGCCTGTCAGTGTTCTGTTTTCATTGATAGTAGGAAAGGAAAGGAAAGGACAGAGATTATACATTTTTTGTGTGAACTCGTTCAGGTAGAAAACCATCCCCTCTTTGCCAGCAGTTTTCTTCAGGCTCAGAAAACTGAGACACAAAGTTCCTGGCAAAAATGACTGGACAGCTATCCAAGGGACTACTGAGAAATTATGTTCCAACCTTCTCCCTGCTCTCACTTTGTCTTCAAAATGCTACTCCTATCGTACCATTACCAAAGCCACTCTTATCAGGTGACTGTTAGTCAATTCTCTCCTCTCTCCCCTCTGCAAGTTCCATTCTTCTTCCATCAGTACTGGAAGAAAGTCAGGTCACAGTCTAGTTGACTGCCTCCTGAGGAGTTAATTCTGTGAGTATTCAGATTTCTGTACAGATAGCCCAAAGTCAGAATTTTTTCACAGTCAGATGCTCTGCTTCCATGTTCGAAGTCAAGATTGACACTTCAGGCCAGGCCTTTCTAGATCAAGGGTTTGTAAGATACTTCTTTCTCTGCTCTTGAGTTTCTTCTTCGACGAGCTGATTTCCTCCTGGTTTCAAATTGAGAATCATCTGAGACAAAGATGAGATCACTTTACCCACTGAAGTCCAGATTCAAACCCTGGTAAAAGGACATAAATTTTGTACTGGTATTTTGTACTCACTTTGAGAAGAATACAGAAAAAAATGCATTTTAGTTAAATTCAATTTGATTTTTAAACAGAATCAAATTTATCTTGGGACATATATACTGACTAATAAGATTTATTTCTAATGAAACATAAATATGCTAAGCAATTGCAGAACTTGATAACAGCTATGCATGCTATGTGTCAATTTTTAAGTGTCAGCATTGCAAATTTAACAAGATTAATGCAATTTATTTTGCTTCCTGGGTACCCAATAAATTGTATTCTGTGCAGAAGCTGTTAATTTTCTTGACAGCTTTTTGAATTAATTTTTTTATTTCAGTTTTATCCTTACTTTTTAGTCCTTGGTCTTTATAACTTCTTCTAGGTATTGCAAAAGATTATCAAAGCCTTAGTTTTGATGGTCTGTGTATGACAATGAAATGTATGTCAACTGAATGCAAAGACAGAACTTCTGATGTTGTCAATCTTAACTGCTACTTAACTAACTTAAGAGAAAATTTTTACATAGCAGCAGAGAATCAAGATGATTGTAAATCACCTATAGATTGGAATTACCCATGTTATTCACAGAACACCAATTTATATCTAAATTCAGGAATTTTCAAAGTCAGCATTGATTTAACTCAATTTTTTTAAACCAGTGTTAATGAATTGAGGGATGTTTCTGGATCATCCATGCTGTGCCCAGTATGGCCATCTACTGAAAGTTATACTTATGTAGTCCCCAATAAAGGCATTTTTCCAGACCTATTTTGACCCAAAGGGACATTTGTTCAATACTGTCTTCTGTAACCTAATATAGACAAGAAAAAAAGAATTTTGGTTCAAGGTAGCTGTACTGATGCACTTGCAAGCCTGTAGCAAAATTAATATTTATAATTTTGAATCTGTGGGAGATGAGTTTTTGAATAGAAGGTTTAAACTCTCAAATTTCCATATTGTCATTATTGTGTTATCATTTCAAGAAGAGTTGGATGCTGTAATAATTGATATGGACCCTGACTTAAAGTGTTTGGGCTCTGGATCAGGCTCCCCTGTGAAGATCTCCCTTGACCCTTTAAGTAATCTTTCTACATATAACACTCAAATGGGCAAACTTTCACTCTTACTCATCCTACTTTCTGGGGCAATTCCCTCTTCAAATGCCTTTGTTTACAATTCTGTTTTACTTCCTTTAATACAACTGGGTTAGATGAAGCCCATCTAACTCTATTTATGCTCTTTGGACACTGTTGTTTCCTTTGTTCTGAAGAGGGGTTTTTTGCTGTTTTGTTATGTTTTGGGGTTTTTTGAGTCTTGTGGTATTCCTGGTAAAATTTAAAGTAAAAGAAGTAGAAATGAAAAAAGTCAGTGACAGTCTGTTTATATTTAAAGTTATGATGCCAGTTGCCAGCTGTTTGTTTTGAATGATGCCAGACCAACTTCTGGAAAAAAATTTTCTTAATTTTTAACAGCAAATCCTCAGGTGCTGGAAACTTTCACACTGTCCTAATGATATAACAACATAAAAAAACCAAAAAACCCCACCCCATCCTATAAAATAATAACCCAATAATAACTGATGAGGTTCATTTCCTCATTTTTATTTCATTCCTAGTAGCTGTGTATCACAGGGCTGATCAGGGTGCAGTTTTCTGCAGATGTTGAAAAAGGAAAGGAAAAGCCCAGGTATTCATCCACACCTTTTACAGATTTTCTTTTTGCTATTCTAGGCAAACTTTTCAAAACTGGAACTTCTGCTCAGTTGCCTATGAAAACACTGAGTTGAATTTGTTGGTATTAATGCTTAATTCTCACTTAATTTTATCTTCTTGGCTTAAAGTGCTGTAACAGCTGTATCATGCTGCTATTCCTGAAAAGGGATAGTCAGACTGGCTGGATAGAAGAGAGTGGGTTCCCTAGCACCTGTCTGGCCTTTTCCAGTCGTAGCAGTGAAAAGTTCAAGAATTACTTCTGTTGCTGGTGCTGCATCGCTTATCCACATTTTAGCAGTCTACTGCATTTGCAACATCAAGATACAATGTGGTTCAAGAACCAAGGACAGAATGTTTCAAAGGCAGTTAGGTGTTTTTTCCACCAATCAACAGATGATCCACAGCAAACCCAGGACTGAATTCTCACTCCAGTTGCCTGGGTTCCAAAGGAGTCTGGTGCTGCTTCAAATCAGATGCTGGTTTAAATCTAATGATCTGTTGGCAGTTTAAGAATGCATCATGAATTTATACTTTTAAGCTAGGAAGAATGCACTGTACCACCAACTTTGCACATTGTGTGTTCTTCGATTTGGGTTTTTGGGTGGGTTTCTTTGTCCTAGGAATATACCTGGAATACAGATCTCCCAAATGCAGATGGAAAAATCAGTGATGATTAAATTGTATTTAAGAATCTAGCTACCTCACCAGTGTGTGTAAATATATGTTCTGAACACATTTTATAATAATTGTTCTTTCCCCTGTAATTCATCATTTGAAAGAAATGGCATTTTTAAGAAAATCCTTGTGGAAGGCAAATTAATTCTTATCATCTTGACCAAGCTTTTCATACACACTGTTGAAAAATATTGGCCAGGATTTTATTTTCATTTTTCTGTCTAGCTTCCTAAGCAATAACCTATACCATCTGGCGATATAATTTCTCCAGTATATTTCAATAATCTTATGAGGGTTTTTCTGTTACTTCTGACCTCATTAGTACGTAAGTTAACAAATGTAATTAATATCTTATCTTTTTTTTTTTTTCTTTATTTATGTTCAAGGGCATTTCTTTGTTTCTTACAAGAGTTTTCAAACTCAAACCAAACACTGGATACACCAATGTGAAATTCTAGTTGTTGTTATGAATTTGTCTGTTATGCTAAAGTGTTGATAGATGGGATGATCCGTATGCTTTGGGAGTAATTCCCATCTTAAAAACAACCTATTGTTCCAAAAATGCTTGAGGGATGTAGAACTCTGTTTCTCTTGACATTTTCTCTGCTATTGGTAAGCTACAGATTTTTTTTGTCCTCGACAGCTTTATACTGAGCCTCCTATAGGGTTTTGTGTGGGTTACGTTGCTCTGCGCTGGTTTTGTGTTTGTGCCTGTGTCATTCATTTCTTTGTGTTTATCTCCATTTGCCTACCTCACTCTGAATTCAGCTGCTCCACTTTTTGTAAGATTGACCTGAAAAGCTTACTACAAGATATAATATCAAATATTTCCCTCTCTCTGATTATCCCTAAGAGATTTCTTTGTTCATGCCATTCACATCAATTTTCCTCCTTTTATTTTTTCTTATTTGGGACTGTTAAAAGTATTGAATTTATAAATATTATCATTTTATTTCAGACTTTGAACATAAGCACTGGAAGTATTTGTTGATAACAATAGTTTTAGAATCTCTATGGAGACAAAGAAATAACCGTTTTCATTTGCTGTGCACAGTGATAGATGGTAGATGCATGTCAACCTTTTTATCCAAGAAGCATTTAATCTGAGTATGAACTTTGCTTAATGAAGAAAACACGTATGTTGGATATAGTTTAACTTCACTCTGAAATGCTTTTTGGGGATTAGTATTAAGAAGAGGTATTATCAAAGGTTTGGAATGAAAGGACTATAAGTTTTGGATTGGTTTATGCATTTAATTTTATGGGGTGTTTTTTTAATATATTTGTAACTGCTGTAAATAGATGTAATATCTGAAGTACAGGTGCGTAACCCTTTTTAAGTAAATCCTTATTTCAGAACTGTTACTCCTGACATACAAAGGAAGAAATCATGCTCCCATAAAGGCATCCACTACACAGCTGCCTTCACAATAAGGGCTTTTATTACTTCATGAACTTTGAGTAAGAGGAAAAACATCACAAGTGGAATTATTAATTTAAAGAAAACCTGAGAAACTAATCTCATAAAAATGACTCGTGATGCCTGATTACATAGGTATCTGCAAGTATAGAGCAGAGAGAGGAGGCAAAAATAATTTGGAAGATCACACTTCAATGTCAGAGTATTTGCAACAATTTTTTTCTGTTTTGATATTTTTCAATATTTTTAATCAACATTTCCACGAATCGAAAACTCATTTCATGTAAACAGAAGTATAAAATCAATACTTTGTTTTTAGGTTTTACAAATATTATCTATCTGATATCACAGGTCCTTTTTCTCTTAAACCTTTTTGAAAATTAAATTAAGTTTAGTTTTATAGTTTTAGAGTTTATAGCATGACAGTAAATTTTTAAAGCACACTTAAATTTTAAAAGAGGAGTTCCCTTAAAATATCCCCTTGTTTTCAGTATTGCTATCTAATCCTACCTGGCAATTACTAGAGGAATAGGAATAGATTAGTTCTGCTTTGAGAGAATTCCTCCTTGAGAAATTTTATTTGGTGTAATATACTCATGAGATTTGGACAAGAATAACATGAATAGAGTTTAATTTTCATATCCAAACTAAGACAGACTGGATTTGATGTGTTCATTTATTTTATTATTTAGTAATACTCTCTTTTGGTTTTTGCCAAGGCCTAAGATTAACTGACCATCTGTCTATTTTACTACAAAGCAGTATCTGCTACTCATTATTGGCAGCTAATTTTGTGGCAGAAATTCAGAGAATGTGGTCTGGTGTTCTGATTTATTCAGTGTCATTCACAGAAATCTAGCAAATCCAATCAGAGAATTAAAGGATAATAGCAGAATAAAAGTGTCATGAAAAAATATTCACAACTGCCAATATTTAAAAATATGGCAATGGTATGCTTCTGTGTCATACCACTTGGCCAGGTTTACTCTGAATAGCTCAAACTTTTATTAGGTATTTCCAGCAAGAAGATGTAGCATTATTTGGCAGAGGTCTGGAATATTTATGCCTGCCATGAGTGATCTTGTGTCTGTGCAGTGCACTAAGAATATGGACAGATTCTACTCCCATGCATTATTTACTGTAGACTCACAAACGTTTCTACATTATGTCATGAAGTCACAAATATGGCATAGGATATGAATTCTCATGTGGCTATGAGTATGACCTCATGTTCCACAAAGTTCTTAACAAAGCTGCTGCCAGTAATTGGTCCTTAATCCTCCTTTGTCCTTTATATATTAGTACCCCATCCTTTTTGCCATTACTTTGGACTTTAAACTGAACCCAGAGATAGCATGTAATGACAGCATTTCTTCCTTCCTGACACGGATATTTTTACGATAAATAATTCTCCTTCAAGGAAATGAGTAAGGGCTACCTCAGCTGTTACTTTGTGTTAACCAGCATGCCAAATTACAGTAATTGGAGCTGCCTATTTCTAATGAAACAGCATCTTTAGAGTAGCTGAAGGCATGTTGTGCTACCGACTGGTGTGTATTTAAGAATACCTGTGTTGACACTGTAATAACACAGAGACTAGAAGCATCTCTGCAGCTCCACTTAACCTAATATTCTCTTGGGGAGACTTATTTTCTGAACAAGACATTATAATTTTTGCTGCTAATTGAGTAGTTCATTCTCCTACTGTACAGGGATATTCTTTCCAGTTGCTTGTGTGGTTGCTTTCAGTGTTAGCATTCTTCTCTGGGGTGTAAATCAGTTAGCACTGCTATCCAAAGCTGTCATGACAGAGTGCTGTTTGTACACTCATGCTAGACTCGTAAAGCTTGGTTAGTTGCTTTGAATTGACAAAGCAGCAGATGGATCCTAATTCTGCAAGCTTGGGGAAATAATTTGCCCTTGAAGTAAGTAGGACAATTGCTGTACATTGGCAGAGGGTTGCTATGTAATATCCTTGTGCTTTACTTATTTGACTATTATGTTTTCCAGTGCATAAAAGGGATTCAGAAACACTCCAAGTACCTTTTCTGTAGTGATCAGACAGTTTTCTGAGCTTTTTTTTTCTATACATACCACAGAAAAACACCATAAAAGGCATGCAAAACCATGCTTAAGGAGATATGTGACCTTTTGAACGTATTGCTGCATGTGCTGTGTAAGCATAAAGGCTTGCTCAAGGATCTCCATCATGTTTCTGTGCTGTACTGTATGCATAGTCCACTGTCCTGGTTTGTCTGAAAGATATAGTCAAGCTTCTTAAGTCTGTCAATAATTGGTCTTCTTGGCTATACATAAAAGCTACTTTTACAAAGCTTATTGGCATCAGCAAAGATTGGTTCTTGTGCGAAAGTTTATTCCAAATGCAGTTACATAGCTAATTTTACAAATGAAAAATCAAAGCATATCATCTGAAAAGCAGATAAAGTCAAGAAATTAAATAAAAATGTCCCTGTTCTGTTTCTATTAAGAAAATTGTTTTAAATCCAAGGAAAGATAACTTTATTATCAAGCAATGTTAATATATACAAGAAATTGTATTATAGTATTTATCATAATTTGTTTTTTTTTATTTTTATATGTCTTATGGACTCACTGAAAGAGAATCAGATACCTGTATAAAGAACAGCTACCAACTGGCTTTTATCCTTTTCCAGATAAAACACAGTAAGATTAGAAAGACTTCATGAGAAACAAGAAAATGGAGAGACACGTTGGAGTCACAAATTAGTGAATGGTTTAGGAGGAAAGACTTCACAGGTTTTGTTTGTTTTTTTCATCCAAATGTTCGGTGCCAACATTATGTTGACTGGTAGTTACTATAATCCAAAGGCAGGAAATATTTATTTCTAGAGTAGATAAAAAACTATGAACTCATAATAAATTTTATAGAGATGCTAACAGTGAAAAAGGAGGTAGGTGTGCAGATGAATAATCCTATTTTTGGACATAACTTCTAGTGTTGTTTGAAGCAGAAGCACACACACCTCTACTCTCAGAAGCAAACATTTGTAGACAGTTAACATCATCATACTGGTTCTGTGTTTCTCTGTACAAAATTATATTTCTGTGAAAAGATTATAGCTCACTGAAAATGCTGAAAAGTGGAGTCGACTGAAAATGTAGTTGAGGTTTTGAGTTTTAGACTGTATTACAAAATGGTAAAACAATTCACTGATAACCTTTTTCAGTAGTAAGATTTAAACTGAAATATTTTTTTTAATTGAATGGGTATTTGCAATGTGCACACTTTAATATATCCATATATTTGTTCACTTTTCAGTAATGTGTTTTTGTTCTTTCAAATTGTACCAAAGGAAGTTTCTAATCTAATAAGTAGAAAAGTTAGGAAGCAAAAAAAGGTCTGCATAATTTGTGTAATTAATCAAGTACTCATTTATGCCCACATTTTTCAAACCATTGTTACATGGAGTACCATTGAAAGGACTCATGTACATATAGTTTTTGGGGTCTTAATGCACCATTTAATCAACTGCTTAAATGCAGAAGAAGTTTCATGTGGTAAAATTCATATTGCAGAAACTAAACTTTGCTTGTACTGCTATCAGAACATTTGTGTAAAGAATTAGCAGGATAGAAGGATGAAATTTATCAAAGGCAACTTATTTCCTGTGCTCAAATACGTGTTTCTATCAGAATGTAATACTTTAATTCAAAATTAATAACTTAATTCAAGACTTGTAATTCAATCAAATGAAAGAACAGCAAAGCAATTTTCCCTCCCCTTCCACTATCAAGTCAAACTTTTCAGAGGTGTTGCAGGAGGAGTATGAAATATTTTCCTTTCATTGGCATTATAATGACGCTTTGCAGGTGTCCTTAGACTCTAATCATCCAAGACTTTCACATATGCTGCACACTGTGAACAGTCCCTTTGAAGTTAATTGGGTTTCACCAATTTACTCCAGCAGAGAGTGAAACCCTGTTTACTGAATTTTAAATTAAACATAAACACATTAAAATATAAAACTGTACTTCAACTCCTGGTAGTTCTATTATGCATGGTGTAGGCTTTCTCAATTAAAACACATCCAATTAGATGTATTTAAAGATGAAATCATGCTCTGAGGCATTTGGTGTAGAAATGGATTAAAAACTAATTAAATATAGGTCTCTGGAGACCTACATTACTTTTCCCTCCCCCTAAAATCAGATATAAGTCTAAATGCGGAGGAGATCTGAAGGTTATTGATAACCTCAGGGTTGTTGTTTCTTATTTACTCTCAGATCACCCGACATCAGCACTAGCCTGTTCCATCATACAAAATGCTACCTTCTTTTGGGCCTTTTAGAGTTTGAATACCCCCTACACCTTTATTCTTACTAAGGCTAAATAACACGCATTTTTAACAGCTTTTCCCTAAATAAAGTGTGAAAACTACAATTGAAGCTTTCAAGAGGAAAGGAATGTAAGCCAAAGCATGACACTGTAGTCAGAATAACCCCATCAGTGAGCAAAATGAAAGCACCAGAACTGTCAGAAAAAGGAATTTCATTTTCCCAGATGTGATTGTAGATGTCTACTTGGGGATGAGCAGAATTTGAATTGATTGAATGACTTTGCAGACAAAACTTCATTACTCTGGCAGGTAGTTTAAAATTAAATTGGACTAAAATTAAATTTATAGTGTGTAATGGGAGAGATCATATGATATTTCTACTCAGTAGGAACTGGGCATTCAGTATTACCCAGAGCTTAGCCCAAAGTCACCTTAACTCAATTAATGTAACTTCTACTAGTGGAAGATGACACCCATTTATTAAGGATCACCATTGGGTCTATGCCTGGAGGATATGAATCTGTATAGTCAGAATGAAAAAGGCTGAAATATTGTTTTAAGTGATATTAAGTAGGGAATCTCATGCAGTGAGGCACAGGACATGGTACAGAAGAAAGATCTTACCCAGCTGAAAGGAGTAAAATCTCAAAGTGCTTTCAAGACCAAGTGTAAAGTTCCCAGTGTTGAGTGGGAGCAGTGGGAGAGGTTGGAGAGGGGCACAGGCAGGACGGAAAGTCTGTCTCATGCGATCCTCCAGAAGTGCAGCAAGAGGCAGCTTGTTCCAAACTTGTGTTAAGTTCGGAATCTTTTGAATTCTGTTATGCCTGTGGCCATGAAAAGCAAGTAGTGAATCAAGGAATCACAAACAAGGTATCTCCAGGAGAGTAAGTTGTGATTTTTAGTGTCAGTGTATGTATTTGAAATAAAATGTATAGACACAAATTATACTTGGAATTGTGTCAGCACTTCAGTCACTTTTCAGAGGGGCTGAATACTTTTCTTGTATTTTATACAGTACCTGAAGTGTCCCTTTGACCTCTGGAGGTCTGATCCAATTTTACTTTTTTGTGCCATAGGAATGTCAGCATTTTCCAAACTCTATGGCAATAGAAGATCTAGATAAGGATGCAGTCTAAAATCACAGGAAATCCTCATGAAGGCAGTGCCATTGGAAGAGTTGGCATTTGATTGAAATACCAGAGGGAAAAAATAAGTGAATAAGGATACATTTGTCCCCACGTTGCAATCCTCTTTAGTGACAGCAGTGTTCCTGATGCTGGTCTAGCTTCCAGATAGCTACTTAAATTGCTCTCAGAGCAAATATATTTATAGGACATTTTTATTTCATTTCAAAATATCTAAAATTTTTGGAGTACTTTTTTTTTTTTAAAGCTCTTTCTAGCTCCAGTGCCCTACTATTTAGCTACTTGTGAGGCACTTGCAATAATTCTGGTGAAGTTCGCAAATCATTGACATTTTAGTCTGGAGGGAGCAGTGATTCCTTCCAGCACCCTGGTAGTGATTCTGAGGAGAGCAGGGCATATATCTTCAGCAAGCTAACATAGCTTTGGAACTGGAAAGGCAGCAGGGGATGTTCTTTGGAAGGAATACATTCTAGTGAGATGAGTCTGTTGACAAATCTCTGGCACACAGCAAGACAGTGGGAGATGGACTGAATGAGGAGGCTTTGCTGTGAGTCTGTAACTGTTCTGGCAAGCGTGTTTGGGAATTTCCCCAAAGCAGCATCTGCAGCACTGAATTGGAACTGAGGAGTAGTGACACTTCTCTGAGACTGCCTTAATGTTTCAGAATCTAATTCATGGATGTTGTTGTCATTGTCTTTCCTTATTTCTCCAAATGGTCTACAAACTTTGAAAATTCTCTAGTTGTAGATTCCTTTCTTGAAAATTTCCTGGATGATTTTACAGCACACAGTGCCACATGACTGAAATCAACAGTTAAACAATTTGTCTTTAATGGGTTAGAGTATTATACATCATGGGCTTTCACGTGGTGTCAGACCTCTCGATATTTTCATGTTTAGTATTCTCAAGTTGTTCTATTTACACATCCTTGCACGTGCCCATATATGTTGATGCTAACTTGAGAAATAACAAGAGGTTCGGACTGTGCTTTGGGCTTATGTGTAGGGTCTTAAGGCAGAAAATAAACTAATTAAAGACAGATTCTTGTTCTTCATGTGATTAAATTTTATTGCCATTGTTACTATAGTGTGGGTTTTAATCTTTTATGTGATACTTTAAGGGAATCTGTTCAATAGCACTATTAATCTAGTGTAGCAGTAAGCCTTAGGAGCAAATGCTAAATAACATTTAGCAGTGGGTTTTATTACAAATGTACAGAGCTCCTTATGTGTGCTTTTCACTCTTTTTCAATGCTAACGTTGTTATACATTAGCACTCAGGTGTTCTTCATGATACAGTAGCCACAGCTGTCTGCATGCACATATGCTTGTAGACAACAGGCAGCTTTCATGGATGTTTTATCAGACCCTCTTCAAAAGCAGCATACAATACTGATGCATCACTTTTCCATGCACCTCTATTCTTCAAGAAAATTTATGTATTTTAATATTTTATGTAACATGAATTAGTATTTTATGTGTATTGTATCCCTCTACACAGATAAAAAAGCAAAGATTTATCAATGTGTCTAAAGTGAAATTTGTACTGGGTGTAAGGAGCAGAGGGGGTTTTCAGTTATATTTTAAGTAGTTCAATGGGCAAGTGATCATAAATCATTGTAAGACAGGAGGAAAGGCACTGTAATACAAGGTTTGACCAGGGCTGTTGAAAATAGTGGATTCATCTTGTAGATGAGTGGAAGGTATTTCTGACTCCATAAAATATGTACAAATAGTCACAGAAATTCTAAAACAAGTGGATATTCAAGCAATGGCTGCAAGTTGGAGCATAGGAAGTTCAGCACCAATATGCAGAAGAACTTTTTCACAGTGAGAGTGACAGAGCACTGGAATAGGCTGCCCGGGGAGGTGGTGGAGTCTCCTTCTCTGGAGATATTCAAGACCCGCCTGGACACCTATCTGTGCAATATGTCCTAGGGAACCTACTTTGGCAGGGGGATTGGACCCGATGATCTCTGGAGGTCCCTTCCAACCCCTACAATTCTATGATTCTACTCTGCAAATGGTTCTGAGGACATGCTTGTGCATGATGTTGATCTCAAGGCTATGAGATCAGGAAGATTTCATTTGAAAGTATCTGACTGTTAGGAATGAAAATGTGGAAGGTTATTTTTATTTTTGCCATATATGTGCAACCACCACCTCTGGTCAGGATGTAAAAATATGTGTTGTCTTTTCCTGTAACTTCGCACTACTTGTTGTTACCTATACTTAAAAATGAAATTATTGTTTTAGTGCCTATGACAAGTTAGATGCAACAATATTTATATTCATTTGACTTTTCTTTATCTCTTATGGAAACATCATCGTACTATCCTGCATAGTGGAGTCTTTAAAATGGAGTAATTTGTGCTGAAAAATGCAGAGAAGGGAGAAAGCTGAAATAATCTTTTATATTCTTGAAGATCGATGTAAAATGCTCATCTAAGGTATATGAGGCTTCTTCTATTTATAGATTATCCATTTCACTGGTCTACTCTTTTAACAAAGGTAAATTTCTCAGGCAACAAGTGTCAGTTCTTTAATGGCCTCTTCATTTTTCAGGAATATCATTCACTAATTGCACTATGTCTATGCAAATATTTATTATATGTCGATTGTATTGGTTCATATCTTTTCCAGTGAGGATTTTAAAGATTTTTCTAGATAATCAAAAGGTTTCAAGTGTTGCCAAACTATGAAATGGCATTAGGTACATATATTTTTGTCTGGGAAGAGGACCTTTGTTCCAACTTTTTCCTTACATTGCAGCTCAGAGTTAGTAATTGATTCATCCCACTTAAGTGTCACATTTGCTTCCTGAAGCTAGTCTGTATCAGTCTGTCCAAAACAAAGGCAATAGAAGAGAGAAAAAGTGCATCTCTTAATGCATCTCTCATAGGAATCCAGTTTCATGAATGATCCACATAAGCACTAAGCATTGCCTGTGGCTTTTTTTTTTTCCTCCCCTCTGTGGTTCTCACCAAATTTATAGATAAAAAAGGCAGTTGCTTCATTCAGCCCATCATCCTAGACAGTTCACATTTATTCTCCAAAGTATAGTTTCTACTGTTGCATTTTGTCTAGCAATAAAAGGTCTGTAATGGGCTGATCTTCCTCCTCCTCTACTTGCTGCCTGGAGCATTGTGAATTGCAACCTCCTTAGAGCTTGTAGACTCTCCTGATTTAACTGCAGTGTTTGTGATATCTGCAAACAGATTTATCAGCTCTGGTGTAGTAAATTAGTGTGCTCTGTGTTAGTAATGGAAAGAAAAGCAAAAAAGAGTGAATTAAGAGTTACTACACTATTGTTATTGCCCACAGGAAAAACTGTGATGGGTAATGGATGTCTCTTCTTATTTGTGATTGTTTATCAATTTCTGCAAATGTCACCACTTGAAAACTAAGATATGGCCATAGTCCTGAGCAAGGTTTTTGCAGCAAATATAAAGCCCATGCAGATGTTTGAATATGGCTTATTTTGATGTAATTTTTCAGAATAAGAGAAGTCAGTGGTAGTATAGTATAAAACACAGCATTAGACTTGTTTCGTTGACCAGAACTCTGGATTTTTATCTCTCAGTTGAAGGTTCAATTGCTAATGTACACAGAGCCATGCTCCTGGTCTTTGCTCCAACAAACCTGGAATATGTTCATGTATCGCTCTTCCAGTGGGAGGGTTGAACAGTGCCTCAATCCAAAATATAAACTACACGTGTATGTCCTATTGCCAGCCACTAGGCTAGATCCCAGCCTGAGAGCCTTCCAGCTGGCCTGTTGACTTCTCTTTGAAAAACAGGGGCAATGGCCAAATGGCTGTGAATGATGAGAGTTGGAGTCTTGCCTGCTCAGGGGTTGGGGGATGGGGAGTGTCAGCGGAAGGCACATCCACACCTATTCATGCATATGGTTTGTTTTTTACGGTCACTGCCACATTATTGAAGTCTGATTAAGACTCGTCTCTTGTGGCTGAAGAGGTAGAGAACCTTTACTGTCAGTAAGACGGTCGGTAGGGGAGGGGAAAGGGAAAATTTGAGTCTTGGTACAAAAATGAGAGTTGGTGACTCAGAAGTGTAGGAACAAAGTGTAAGCAAGAGAATGTTGTAATCTCCCTGAGTTCAAATATAACTACAAAATGCTATAAAATAGTATGTTTACTTTTTCAATTTTTCTGCAGCAAGATTAATGGAAAAAGTATAAGCATTTCTAAATCACATTACTTGCCTCAGGAAACTGCAATAGTAATGGCGTGTCTTTTCATAGTTATTTCAAATTGCTCATGTATGCGTGAGCTGACGTTGGCATAAGTAAATTGTTTCTCTGTGGCATTTCATCTTCTTGGTTGTTTGGAATTCAGCTTAATTCTCAATTTGTCTACTTTATGCAGGCATGTATATCAGCATGAAACTATCCGTGCTCATTTTCTCCCTGTCTCCCAGACACACTTCCATATGTGGATTCACATTTAACTAATATACTCATGTACCCTCAAGCTGTATTGACTATATTATCGATTTTGTACTGTCATTTAGAGTTAGGCTTAGTTTTTGTATGTCTCCTTACACCCGTCTATCGGGGATAATGCAGTACGATAAGGATATACTGTCTGATTTAGCAGACACATTTTAACAGAGTGGAATTGTTAAGATATTTATATGACCTAATTATTTTATTGCTGTTCTGTCTGCTTTCCTTCTTAACCACTGCCAGTCTTGGGTTTGGTATTCACCTGCTGAAGTCTCTCTAACAAAATAGTTGTTCCCTTCCATTTTCATTAGTTTTGAGACCTTGCATGTGAGTGGTAGTGATTCCTACTTTCCAAGACTGTGTTAACTTATAGTGGATACAAGCAACCAAAACTGCACCACTAGCTTTATATATTTCTTTAACTGTGTTGTATTTTCTTGGGAGTGGAGACAAGGTTAGATTTACAGTATGCAAACACAGGGTCTAACTACCTGAAATGTTTAACACTATCTGATTTCTTTAGTATTTTCCATGGGCATTAGGGCCAATATTTATTTCTGAAGTCAGCTGATTCCCCATCTTTTTTCTTTTTTTTTTTCTTTTCTTTTTTTCTCTTGAACTGTTGAAAGTTTCACAATATACCAGTCTTTTATTCTGGAAAAGCTTCTGACTTTCTCTTTGGGGTATCCAAGAGGAAACTTCACAGTATAAATACCTTGCATATTCTGGATTATCAATGAAGATCAACTACAGGAAAATCTGGACTGCTGAAATTTATGAAGAAGCAGGTGAAAGTATTTGTGGGAACCACCAAAATATTACTCAAAGGAAGTGGAAAAGGTATACTGAAGCTAGGTTAAAGATTAAGGAGAATTGATGAGTGTTCCAAGTATTACATAAATACTTCAGTCAGTTTTTGATGTGAATGTTGATTCTGTATTAAAGTAGTAGCTACCACATGGGAATAATAATGTAACTTTTTCTGTCCAAAATGGGATAAAAATTAAACTTCTATTCTGTACTGAAATCAGGAGGCTGGGAAAATCTCTTCTGATAAAAAACTGCCCATGAAATCGTAGATCAACAAGACATAATTTGTAATGGATCTGTCAATGTCACTTTAATGATTGGAAGAAAAAGTCAGCGTGGACCCAATATGAAGAAAAAAAATTAGTTGAATGAGAATGCTCCGTCTGCTTAGTATGATTTCAGTACTAGAAAAAGCTATATTTCGATGGACACCATGGCTAAACCTAAAGTGGGGGAGGGAGGGGAAGGATAAATGTGATCCCAGTGTAGATTGTCAGACTAATTCAATGTTCCCTTTTAATGATTAGTTTAGGACAGTGATGTTAGGATAATTGGGTCTTTTATTTGATAGCAATATAGGAGACCTGATCTAACCTTTTCTTAGATAGTGCTATATCTAATACAGTGTTAAAGTATAGGCGATTACTATTTATTTAAGGTGGTGAATAATAGAAGAATTGAAGGGTGGATAAGGCATTTAGAGGAGACTGTAAAGCATTGTTTTGAAAGTAGGAGCCAGTGGATTGGACAGAAATGTCTAACTGTGTTTTGGAGAATAGCTCCAAGAGACATTGTCAGATTTGATTTAAAAAAAAAAATAAATTGTCCATAACAATCCCAAACTAAGGAGGATTTAGTGGCCGGTGTTGAGCAGCTATACTTTTAGAGCAAGCTCTTTTCTCATTAATTCATTCCTGGATTTGCTTAAAAAAATGAGAGTGAGATCTTTCCTTTAAACATGTCTTATGATTTTGATGTTGTAATTCTCAGAAACAACATGTAAGAACTCTCTTCACAACATGGGTTAGTGTTTGCATTTCACAATATATATTACTGAACATTTTGCGGTTTTGGTTTAACATGATACATACAGGTTTTCATGCAAAAATACTAATCAAGTATCTTCTCAGTGTTCATTATCATAATCATATGAAACAAACCATTGTACTGTCTGAAATATTTTGCAGTAAATCTATAGATTATGTGATTTCTGTGACTTCCTGTAGCAAAGAGAGCCTGTCTTCAATTTTGCCCATTATAATTACTGACTAAAGACATTTTTCACAATATGTAGCCTGCTCATTAATGACAATACTGAAGGATGGGCATCTGATAATGAGAACTAATTTGCATAAGCTGCCTGCTGGAATGAAAGAGCATCTTCCTTTGCAAATCCACTATAAATGAGAATAAACTAAAAGATTAGGTTTAGGTCTTCAAAGCCACCTAAGGGATTCGTGGCTTTGAAAGTCTCAGCCATAATGTGTACTGCTAGAAATGAGAGCAAAAACAATTCAAATGCATAACAGCATGGGGAGAAAAAAATAACATGTGTAAATAATTTAGAAATAAGGCTGTTCTTTGGAGGACTAGCTGTATTAGCTTCATCATAATAGCTGTTGTCTTGAACATTGCTGGAAACTGCCACATTGCAAGAACAGTTCTTCTGGACCCATGAAATGCCTCTGTGCTTTGATTTGCAGATGTATCCTTTGGCAGCATAGGAATCTCCCACACGGGGAGGTGGAAAGAACTGACTGCCTCTAGTGAGAATGTTTCTGTCTTCATTTCTGCCCTTACAGTGAGGACTTTCGGGAATCTGAAGGTTAGAGATGATACATAGGAAGTTTTCATCAGGGTTGTCGTTTAGACTATACTCAGAAATACCGGTTGTTACTGAAGACCTTAAAATTGCATTGAAGGTCTTTGTAATAAAGGCAAATGAGATCTTATTGAGATTCTCATACTTATTTTGTCTTTAATATAGCAGAAAAACTATCTTAAAAGAGCTGTGAGACCAGGAAACAAAACTATGGATCTTTCTTACGCAGTAAGAAAGAGAAACTAGAATGTTTCCAAACTTGTTGCAATTTAGTAAACCCAGTTTCTGCCTTTTAATGAGGGATACTATCTTCTTTCCTTCCCCCTGTCTTTCTATGGTGATAGATAAGAAGCAAAAATTTTACAACTGCTCACATGCCTGAAGTTAGAGCTGACTGACACATTCTCAGCAAATTCACTTTTAATTTAATCTGCTGCCATTCATTCACTCCCTTTAAAGATTCTTTTAAAGAATGTTGAAACCCTTTCTCTCAGAAAATCTGATTATAAGAGGCAGCTCTGAATCTTTTCTACTTTTCTCCTAATACTTTTCTTTCAGAATGATTTTTTATTTCTTTCTGTTCTAAATCACTTTTTTCTGCACAACTGTTTAAAATTATTTAGTATGTATTAAAAACAGGATACCAGTGCACAGCTCACAGTATATTGTTGGGTACTCTATGATTTTTATAGGGATTTTTTTATTGTTTCCTAGAGGGAGCTTGTGGCTGTTACATGTGTGACCATATCTATTAGTCTCTGTTTAGCAACTACTAAAGTTTCTTCAGTTACAGACTGAAGTTTAACTTGAAGGATGCTGATTGTTTTTTCTTTTCTGTTTAAAAGTTTGGTTTTCCTCCATGCTTTTCCAAGTAGCAGATGGAAGAAAGGTGGGACAAAATGTCAGCTGGTGAGGAAAAATAGGTAAAAGCACGACATTGTATTGCCTTGTCATCCATTCTTCCCTGGACCTGTCAAAAGTCATGCAAAACAGATGGCAGAGGCAGCACTATGCCACGGGAGAGCTTTTGATCTTTGGTGCAGACTTTCATAGCAAAATTGTTCAATCACCTTGTGAGCAGGCACAATGCCGTAGCAACAGATGAGGAGGAGTGTGAGTAGCCATATATCATATCTGTTGAGCTGAGACTGTCCAAAGTGCTTTGGGTTCAAATAAACAGTTTGCCTGCACTTGGTGCAACAACGGGAAAAAGAAAAAATGCAAGTCAAAGCAAGATGTATTCTTTCCAGTCCTTATGCTATACACCCACATTGGAAAAATGCTCTATGGCATAAATTGGAGCAGCATGAAAATAAATCTGTAAGCAATTTCATTTCAGTGTAGATCGCTTCCCAAAATCTCCTCTACTCTGTTGTCACTACCTCTCATGTTCCCTTGTGATGAGCTGCAAGTAGGATGCTTAGGAGACCACCACAATGTGAACATTCACTTTATAAGTCTATGTTTGTCAAGCTTCTGGATTAATCTGTCAAGCTTTATTGTTCCTTGAGCAAAAAGCAGCAAAATAAGTTTTGGTTTTGTAATCAAGATCCTTAGGTGTATTTTAGTTAGTAATGCACTGGGGTATTTGAGATTCTGTGGACGCCTTCTTATCTATCACTACATATGTTTTATATTCCAGGCTTGTTGACAAGCATAAATGTTCAGTGCACAATGGGAGTGGGTTTTCAGCTTTGGATAGTCATATTCAAACAAGAGGAGAAATAAAGATAACTAGCTTACGTGACTTGTATTTTTGTTTAATAAGACTTTCTCAGTGAAGAAAATGGAAAATTTCATGGCAATTGCCATAACAGTAGGGCTTTCAATCTCATTTTGCTTTTGCAACATAGTATTAAATACTTAGATGCTGCTCAGGAGCAAAGCACAAACAAATCCACATTGTCTTACTGTTTCTTCATATGGAATGGAATTTCTTCTGGCACTCTAGTATTTTCTCAAGCATGTCATTCTATGTATAACATTATTGAAAAAGCTTAAAGACTTTAAAGATTAAGCCTGTGTGGTTCAGTAAAAATGTCATGTACCTCAGCAGAAATTGCTATGAAGAAATCAGAGAATTAAATAGAATGTGCAAATGTTGCTACATGCTTTTGAAACTTTTTATCAAAGTTTATGATTTTCTATGAAATTATTAAAACTTTCCAGAAGGATAAATCAGAGATAAATAATATAACTTGAAAATCTTATTCATCTGCGAAAACTGCATTTACTCCTTTCAAAGACATATTCGCATAAAAATCTTTTGAATAACAATTTTATTATTGAATTTCAATATTTATTGATTCTTATCTTTACTTTTCAGCAACTAGCTCGTAGAATCAGCTAATTATTTTGAGAATTTTATTTTTCATGGAAAATAAAGGAAATCACTAATTAAAAAATAATTATAAGATTATGTTAAAACATAAAGAATAAAAAAACCCTTGAGATTAAATAAATGCAAGTAATGCCTCCTCCCATTCAAGTTTAACATGAAAAAGAATAAATTTCAATGTCTTGAAATATATTATTTGAACATATGGATTGCTAAATACACTAGTTGTGACAACTGCAATTAGAACTTGACAGCAAGGGAAAACACCAAACTAAATTTACTTTGTTATTGTTTTTTCTTTTTTGTCCTTTCCTTTACAAAAGAATAGAGATGTTCAGCCTAGTTTACAAAGTAGCCTGAGAATCCCTGGGAAGCAATGACACAGGAATGTAGATCCGTGAAAAATTTTGCTTACTTATTTTACAGAAGCAACTTTGTTCAATCTTCTGGAATTAATTCTCAAATTGCTCAGATGAACTTTTACTGTGCTGATTCAGTGAAGGATATAAATTATAGGTAGTGATTCAACATATTGTTCTAAGTGTACTTGATCCAGACTGTATTTGTGTTCCTTTTGCATTCATAGAGAAGTAGATTTTTTTTTTATGAGGAAGTTTAATATTGAGGATGCTGAATAAGAAATAAACACTTTTAAAAAAATCTCTCTCCCTGCTGTTTTTGAGCAGTTGTACTTATGCCTTGCCCCAATTTCCCTGTACAGCTGAACCTCCATAAAGTAGTCCAGACAGGCTGCGAAGATTTGTCTGATAAGTTTGTTGTGTTTAAGTTTAAAAAAAAAACCAAAACCAAACAAACCAAGAGCTTGTCAGTGAAGTTTCAGATGAAACGTGTTTTATTATTACGAATAAGAATGTTCCAGTGGAAAGCCTTCAGTTCTCAAGTGGTGAGTCTACATAGCAATACTGGATCCTTTCCATTGCTTCCACTACTTTTTCTTAGCATGCTCTAAACATTTCCAGTTATCCTTTTCAGGACATTTTATTAATCAGAATAAGCTTGTAATCACCATAGAATTTATTATCTTTTTTACTGACTGTGGGCATATGTGGTTTTAATATTGTATTTTTATTTTATACTTGTTTTGCTTTTTTGCTTCCTTAAAGAGAAAATAAATCAGTAATGAATAGGCCAAACAGGTTTTCTTATTAATTTCTTTTTAACTTCTTTTCTCTTTCTGGCAGGAAATTCTGCCGGAAAACATTGTGGTAAGTATCTCTCTTAGGCGTTAACAGGTAAAATCCTAAAATGCCTTCAAGTTTCTCCTTACCTGCCTGTCAGACTCATTCCTTTGTCGCGTTGATCTGACCTGTAGAGGAGATTTCTGTGCCTCTTCATATTCAGAGATAAATTCTGACTTGAGTTCAGCAAATTTTTTCCTGCTTATCCCTTTTCTTTTTCCTGGGTATTCGTGATTACTGGGTAGAAAAGTTTTTCTGAAGCTGCTGCTCTGATCCCATTCTCCCAGCAGAAAAAATCAGTGGTAGAGATGGTCTCACAGGCTCCTCTGATTTCCCTTTCATGTTTCAACTGTTGCTTTACAGTCTGTAGATCTCTTTCTGTGATTGTAAGTGCTCCACTTACCTGACCTTTTGACTGAGAATTTTGTGACTTTTATTTTCTTTTTAAAGACTTAATCAGTTTGGATGTGGGTTTTTTTTTCAAGACAGCTCATCACTAGTATAAAACTGTTCCATTCCACAGGTAAAATAATAGAAGGGGTATGTTTTAAAATCCTAGCCAAGAAACTTCTCTCCACCCTTCTGTAATCAGGTCATCCCAGTAAAACCTCATCTGTTTGTTCATCTCAAGAGTCCTTCACAGAAACTATTCTGTCAGCAAATGTACTCAAATTTGTCACAGAAGATTAAAGTTCACAAGAAGAGATGAAGTCTCTGCAATGGTCAGCCTCTAAATCACGATCATTCTGTCAGGAATAGATCTCAGCTGTAAATATATTTAAGACAGAAGTTGGATTAGACATGAGGCCAGTCTGCACACACTGATTAGCAATGGGGATGTATCCTTGTTAACAGCCAAGTGTTATGGTTTGTACCATGGCCATTCATGTATCTCCTCGGAAAAACTGTCCACACCAGATGTCCAGAAGGCATGATTTTTATAACTGAAGGAGATTTTTGTGTCTGCTAAGCAAAAAAGGATGAGAGTGTTCAACAGCAATGCAATATTTATGCTATTTGGATGAGTATTGGGACTGTTATGTATTTTAGGATTTTTACCTCTCCTTGAAGTGTTTATCCCTGAATACCAAGAATACTGTAGATACCAGTAGCATATCTTTAATGGTTATTCACAAAATGGTGAGGAAAGGCCAAGAGAGATTGCCCCACTTTTGCTTTTCCTGATTTGATTTTGACCTAGACTGAAAGTCTGCAAGGTTTGTAAGTATGCAGTAGTATACTTACTTGTGTAGTAGAAAAATAAATTCTTGTTTGTGTAATTCCTTGATTACCAGTTGTCTAGAGTAGGCTGCCAAAGTATTCTGGATTTGGAGAAAGCAACTAAATATCTCCACTTGACCTTGGTTGCCAAAATGATGGGTCAAGATAGGTGACCCAATGCATTTTAAGGAGCAATACTTAAAAATCTAGAGGTCTTCAGAGTATTCAGGTATAGGTTCCCTTTTCTCAGTGTCTGTGAAGCACATAAAGTATGCTGAATTAGGCAAAGGAAAAAAATTCTGGCAGGACAAAAGGTATAAAAATGGATCAGACAGATTCTTTCTAAAACAGGTGAACATTGTAGGTCAATCATCATCTGCAAACAGCAGCACTGACGTGTAATAAACCATTATTAAATGAGTGAAGAGACAATACTGCAAGCAATGAAAAATTATTTCTTCATTTGTTTGTTGCAAGTGAAATGGACTGCAGATTTATATCAGGGAGGGAAAAGCAAGGTTTATTGTAGGGTGAAAATAGGTCTTTTTATTAATTTTAAAGCAGTAATACAAACACACAGATACAGCAATGTTCCTTTATCTCTTGAGAAAAAAGAAGCTACCAAAGATATTTTTGATAATTCTAAAATTTAATAGACTCTCTGGTGAAACATTACTGGGAGAAGGTGAGTGCTGATGACACCAAGCAGGGTGGTGAGGTTACTGTGCTGGAGCGATGGGATGCCCACAAGAGGAACCCGGACAGGCTGGAGAAGTGGGCCCAGGTGAACATCATGAGCAAAGCCTACTTCAGGGTCCTGCTCCTGGGTCGGGAGAATCCCTGTTATCCATACAGGTTAGGAGATGATGTGCTGGAAAGCAGCCCCGAGGAAAAGGACTTGGAGTACTCGTGGATGAAAAGCTGTTCATGAGCCACCAATGTGCATCTGCAGCCCAGAAGGCCAGCTATACTCTATGTGTGGCCAGCAGATAGAGGTGATTCTGCCCCTCTACTCTACTCTGGT
Source organism: Hypotaenidia okinawae (assembly GCA_027925045.1). Taxonomy (NCBI): domain Eukaryota; kingdom Metazoa; phylum Chordata; class Aves; order Gruiformes; family Rallidae; genus Hypotaenidia; species Hypotaenidia okinawae. The sequence continues at coordinate 12,880,742 of BSDF01000010.1, forward strand.
GAGACTTCACCTGGAATACTGTGTCCAGCTTTGGAACCCTCAACACAAGAAGGACCTGTTGGAGTGCACCAGAGGAGGGCTGCAAAAATGATCATAGGCCTGGAGCACCTTTCCCTGTGAGGACAGGCTGAGAGAGTTGGGGTTGTTCAGCTGGGAGAAGAGAAGAGTTTGGGGGGGACCTTATAGAGGCCTTCCAATACCTGAAAGGTGCTTATAAGAAAGCTGGGAAAGAACTGTTTACAAGGGCATGTAGCAATAAGACGACAGGTAACGGTTTTAAGCTAGAAAAAGGTAGATTTAGGTTGGATATTAGGAAAAGGGTTTTCAATGTGAGAGTGGTGAATCACTGGAACAAGTTGCCCAGAGAGGTAGTGGATGCCCCATCCCTGGAGATATTCAAGGTCAGGCTTGATAGACCTCTGAGTATCCTGATCTAGTGAAGATGTCCCTGCTCACTGCAGAGGGGTTGGACTAGATGACCTCTAAAGGTCCCTTCCAACCTAATTCATTCTATGGTTCGAAGACAATGGCAAGTCATCTCTTTACCTCACTTTTTTTTTTAAAAAAACACATATTTTCTAATATGCATAGTTCTAAAAAGCTCTAATTTTGACTCAGTTGAAGAAAGGAATTAATACAAAATTTGTTAAAAGATAAGGGTTTTTGTGTGTGTGTCCAAAAGTTAGATAAAGTATATGCAAAGCAAACCTGCAAGGGAATGGCTATATTCAGTCTGAAACAATTTTAATTAATCCAAAAGATTAATTTTTTTAAATTGTCTTCTATGGGAGTGTGAGACTGTAGAGCAGTGAGAAATAATAATGCCATTAGAGTTTCCATGTAAGTGTACATTTAACAAACTTGGCAAGTGTGAAGATATATACTTACCTGACTAGTCTGCTAGAGACTCTGAGTTCCCATCCCTGAGATCAATATGTGCTGTAGTTGCTTAAATAATGCTTTGAAATCCCAGCGCAAATGGAAATTGATTACAACAGTTGTAACTTCCTTGGATTTCCTTGTATATTCAAGATACATTTTTTTGGTGTATTTTCTCATGTAATGTCAATGTTTTAGTTAATTCACAATCTGTGTGAACAGTGAACCTCCGTTTAGAAGGGAAAAGTAGTCTGAAGCCTCATTTGGTTGTGGATCCTTTAAAAAGCCAATTTTGGAGGGGGATTATGAAGTAATAGAAAATAAATATGAAAAATATATCTTGGTATTATTATTTCAGTACATACACTAAATACATATATCTAAACATGCAATTATTTAGTGCTGTGTTATTAGAAGTAACAGAGCCACAGATACCATTAATTTGAATGCAAATGGCGGTATTTCAAGAATTTTGCAGGTGCAATTCATTCCCAGTAAGTATCCTGCCAGAATTTTATGAATCAGTGTAATACTGAATCATCTGCATTAGCAGTAGGCGGTACTCTTGTCCAGGTGCATCAGTGCCAAGAACACTCACTCCTTCTTTCCCACCCTGCCACAGTCCTGCTTTCCTGGACATGTCTTCCCTTCCCCTCTGTCACTTTTGCTCTCATTTTACCTTTCCTTTGGTCAGGGCCCTGCCCCTTGGAACAGCAAAATCAAATTGTTTAGAAGATTTCAATCACCTTAGATTGAATCAAAGTGACTTAACCTGACTCTATATAGAGGAAGGTTGAACTCTATGTACTATAGCACTATTTTATGTTAGTGATTTGTCTGCCTTCTGCAGATGTTACAAGTTACTGATTAAAGCTCAATGATTCTCAAGCCAATCTTGGGACTGTCTAATCTTATTTTTCCTCTTATCCATATTTCAAACTTCTGGCATTTTATCCAGCTATATGAAAAATATAAATGTCCTCCTCAGGTTTCTAAATTTTGTTTCTTCTTCACTTGTCAGTATTTTTTGTTGTTCTGTCATTTTGGGACTGTCTTGCTGATTAAAGAGCCTAATTTGTCTCTGAAATCACCTTCATTTTTGATACATTAACTAATAGTGTATGCACAGCAGTGTGAAATTTATTTGCAAAAAATAAGAACATCTCACTAGCTGCCCAGATAAAAGAAAAATATGCTCGGACTGCATTTATGCCTCTTTTCATAAATATGTATAATGATTAAGGGAAATTTATTTTGCCGAAAAAGAAAATGTCATATACATACGAGAGAATTTTTAACTTGTTAAAGTATGCAAAACAGAAACCTTGTTCTAAAAGTTATTCTATACTTGTCACCCAAAAGAGGTATGTCTCATTATTTGTAAATAATAAGTGGTGAATGAACATTTTCATAACAACTTTAAACTTCATGAAGTGTGAGTGGGATTCAGCCCAAACACTAATGACAGAAATATGCAGGTATAATGCTAAATAATTTAGGATAATTTGAAAAATAAGAGTATTGTCATGGACAACCTGTGAATAGACCAAAATACTAAATTCCACAAATAGACAACTAGCTATAACTTATTTCTGTTATTTTTAGTGCTAGGCCAAGTTTGATTTGCACATTTATGTGACCTAATGGAACAGCTCAGGTGCTTAATATTAAGCATAAGATTAAGAGCTTCACTGGATCAAGACCCTGTTTGATAGTACCTTGTCCTCTGGGCTATGCTAATTCATTTTCTGGCTGATTACAGTGGCCTATAAGGAGTGTGAAATTGCTTTCCACTGGAATTTTCTCCCTGTGATAGCATGTGTGCATCCTCTGAAGGTTATCTGCCCAGGATTCATCATCTATGGTGCAGTGAAATTCTCCTCCCCATATTTCTTTCATGAACCACGACTTACACATTTTAGCTCTATTCAGAGCTGAATAGAAGCAGCAGTTTACTGTCTCATTTTCTTGAGTTCTTGAAATTACTTCTCAAGCTAGGCCCTGTTTTGTGCAGTTTCTGCCAAATCAGCTGTTACATAGAGGTTCTGTGAGTTTCATGGAACTTCTGTTGTTAGTGGCATAATCACAGTGGGTTTACCTTAGAAACCTTTTAGTTGAGGAGATGCAATGACTTAATTTGTTTACCATCTTACTGAGTCACAGTAGAAGAAACTTTTGTTGAAGACTCATATCTGAAAGGGCTTTACTTATTGAACCCAAGGAACTTCACCATTATCATCTTTGTCTTAGACTGTGCCAAGCTGCTTAGAGGCTGAGGAAAGGAAAGGTATAGGGACACCGCCCATCCAAGTCTCCCACACCAATGAATGAATATTGAGAAAGAAATATTTCAGTATTAGCCTATAGCTATAGTACAGTGTCAAATTAAGAAATCCTGTGAAAAAAGGCATTTATTCAGCCTGGTTCTTTGCATTGGACACGATCACAACTGTCAGTTGGTGGCCTGTATTTGTGATTAGGAAAAATCAGATGTGTGCCCTTCTACTTTTTACTTCTGGCTTAAGATATTTATTTTTCTTTTGGAGAGGAATTCTTCTACAAGGGGAATGAGTGGTCTACTGAGGGATGAGAAGGCAGCTGGAGGAGAGTTTTTTCCTCCTGCTGGCCTGCTTGCTGGAGTGCAGGAAGGGGGTTTACTAAATCCAGTCTGACTAGCTCTTCGAAATGAGTAGATGAACTAATGAGTTTAATACAAGGTGCAGAGGGCCTACCTAATGCTTGAAAACCTTTATTCCCTGCAGATTGTGTTGAAGAACAGTTGAATTTCAGTCTTCCAAAACTGTAGCTGAATCCTAAATAACACCGCATTTGGGATCCACAGCCTCAAGTGATCTAGATCTTTTACAGTCATTAGCTTTCTGGCATTTGTGTCGAAATGCAAAGTATCATGTATTACCAAGAACATGAGCCTGTTTATCTGCAGTGAAAACTGCACATTTGGATTCCCATCCAAACTACTCAAGACTTTTTGTTTTTAAATAATATGATTCTTTAGAATAGAGTATTCTTAATTCCACTTTCTTGCACAGCTTTGTAACCTTTCAAGTTTTTCTTAGTTTTAGATTCTCATTTTGCCTTTTATACCTTTCATTCTCTGCTCATAAAATGAGTCAAACATGCTAGACATCACCAGCTGTCTCTGAAGGATCTAAAACTCTTTCTCAGTGCTCAGTAGGAGATCAGCTGCAGACCAAGAATAACAGGAAATACATTATTTATGTGCTCCATTCCTTCTGGCAGCTCCAGAATTCTGGGAGGTGTAAACTGTATTGAATTTTCTATGTCTCCATGTAAATTGCAACATGTTCTTATTAAACATTCTGGAAGCCCTGAAAATATTTCATCTTCTCTATTATTTCTCTTCCCTTTCTTCCCCTTTTCTTGCTTTCTTCTAAATAGGCTATTTATGCTATTCTGCAGAAACTTAAGTTGATATGTTTTTATTCTACCTACTCTTCCCTTTATGATTCTCTCCTACTCTTCCCTTTATGATTCTCTCCATTCCTGTCCTCAGTAAAAATTAAATAAATAAAGAAGGCAAATAAGATTCACACTGTGAGGACCTGAGATGTCCCTAGGACAATCCTTGCAAAACTGTTGGATAAATTTGGCCATGACAATGTGTACTTAGCTAGATATGCTTATGATGGCCATGAGATACAATGCTCTTTGCAGACGTGATGACTGGAGGAAGGTATGTACAAATATATTTTTCTCTGTAATATCCAGGTATGTCATAAACCCAGAAGAAACTGAAATCTCCATAGCCATCTGTGATACTGGTTTCACTTGTTTAATTCAACCTAAACTGCTTAGTCTTTTATAATGCACAGTGTACAGACACTGGCAGCACAGTTTCCCCCCTTGTGGAAGGCCAGTGAAGAGCCTGCATGCAGCTTCAGGCATATTAAGGCCCTGGTTTACTTTTAAAAGTAGCATCAAAACACAGCTCCTAGCTGCTGCATATTCAGACTGAATTGAGTAGCCATGTGCCAGTAATTCTACACCCTCTAACCTGATGGGTGGCATGATTGCTTTGAGCACATTGGTGAAGGGTCAGATTATATGTGTGAGAAGAGTGGAAGTAATTTGTGGCACAATTTCAGCATTAGACATGAAATATATTTGAGGAAAAATGTTTTCTTTCAACTATTGGATCAATTTCTACAGTGGAGTAAAGAATGCCTGTTTGGTTTTAATTAGTGTTACAGTGATCTTGGTGAGTTTATGAGGTAGTTCAACTCTACCTCTTTCAAATGACATGTTGTAAAGAAGTTGCTTTTCTGTGCTATGGAAGAAATAAAAAGGCTTTTTCTGCCACACATAGAGCAACCTGCTTTTTGCCCTCTTTAAAAATCTTTTTGGAGTATGGGAGTCAAGGAGTAGATGAGATATGCAAGTCAGGTCTGTAGCCACTCAGTTTTTGAGTTATGCTTTCTGGGGTTTTAGAGCAATGACAGGACTCATCTGACCTTTTAAATATAAAAGCACATTTCTGCTTCTCTGGTTTGTGGATAAAAACACAGATTTTTATCTTGGTGTTTTCTCTCTCTTTTTTATTTTCTTTCCTTCTAGTCCTCCTACTTTTATTTTCTCCTTGGACTGATCTACGTCCTTTCTCTCTGCTGTATTAATTTATCTCTCCTATGTTCTTTTTGTCTGTCTTTTACTAACAGCCAGATATTATCTCCCTCCACATAGAGAGCAATTGGATGCATTTTACTACAAAAGCAAGTGCTGTTTGACCAAACACCATTGTGGTAATAAAAAAGCAGAGAAAAGACTCTTAGTTCCTAATCAGTATGATGAATTCTGGCTTTTGTCTGTCTTTTAAACCATAGTACTAAAGCCATAGTTTTAATGGTTATGTCCAAATTAGCAATACTGGGGTTTTTTTCTAAATCTATTTAGCTTCCCTGTAATATCTGTATAATACAATATAAAACATCCATATACTCTCTTATTTTATGTTATGTAATTAAATAGTAAAATATAGATTTAATATATGTGACATCATTCTGCATCTTTATTAATCTTTCTATATGGGAGTCATATTCTTTATTCACTAGAAATTAAATAAAAAGGGCAAATGTGTCTTTCACTGCCTGTTGCAATAAAAAGATGAAATATAATGTCATTATTAATGTATTCATTATATACATTTTTAATGACTTACATCAATAATAATGGATAAAATTAAGCTTAGATAAAGGAACAGAAAATGCCTCTTGATTCTATTTGATACAGACAAATTTCAAGCATTGCAATGGGTTCTGGAAGACTGCTTTTGATAATATTCTGTTGAAAGTGAATTCTGCATTAGCATGTTTTAGAATACGTATAGTTAGGAACTGATAGTGGTTCTGTGAGCCATATTTTAAAAGTGGTTTCAGATTACATTTACCTGTGTTATTGGTCTGAAGTAAAATGACTAAATACCCTTTCTCTCCCAGGCTATCCATACAAATTCATTCTGCTTCCTCAGCCACAAGACTATGGACCCTTTGTTTGTCTAAGGTGTATTCCCTGCAATAGATGGGAAAGGGAGCCCTCGGGGCTTTTTGCTTTTCATTAATAATTACAGCTATATGCACACTCAGATATGTTTAGATGTTTATCTATATATTGTATTTATATAATCGTAAAGATTTTTTTTTACTTTGCATTATGGGTCATCTGTAAATCTTGTCAACTCTATGATGATCAGTGAAGTTCCAAATTGCTACTTGGGATTTAGATAGCTCAGTAGGACATAGGGCAGTATTTGGTTTAGGGAGATGAAATTTCTGCAGGGTAGTAAATTTCAGTGAATTATAGTTCCTTCCAAAAAGTAACACTAAGTACCTAAAGCTGCTTTCTTGAAATCAGATATGGACACATATCCTCTTCACATCAACTTCTTCATTTGTGTTTAGCTTAGCATTGTGCCTCTTTTCTGACAAGGAGTACCTGACAGGAAAAAAAATCAAATTTCTCAGTGTGATCCACTTGTAACTTTTGAAAAATATCACAACATGGGATTGGTTTTTTGTGGTTTGGTTTTGTTTGTTTGTTTTTACTTTCTTGTGGTTTTGGTTTTGTTTTGTAAACAGATAAATAAACATTTCCATTCCACTGGAAATGCTCCTGTTATAAATTTTTTCTACTCCTCCATTGGGCAAAATATCCAAGCACCTTTATCTTCAGTGAAATAGAAAATTCAAGACACCTCACTGCTGTGATACTGAAATGTTTTCCCTCAGCTTTTAATGTAATGTTTACTTTCCCCTATGCAAAGTATTGGAAAATATATGTTCTTTTCTTCTGAAATGAAATGCTTTGTTCAACTTGACATTGAGCAGCAAACCACTGAATTTGTATGGTGCCATTATTGGCTCATGTTGGTTACATGCCTATTTTATCACAGATACAAAGGTATTCAACCAAAATATACCTGTCCCATCCTACCCATGCTTTGGAAGAAAGCCACAAATTGTCTGTGTGCACTCAGTGAAGATCAAGCCTGCAGGCATCTGTGCCACTGGCAAATTAATGCCATACTAATGCACAAAAAAATATAAATTATAAATAATCATAAGGCATTTTGATTTGGGTTGATCCAGGCTATAGAAGTGCAGTTTAGCTACATTCTTCCTCTGCTCCTCAGTCCAAAGCTTTGGAAATTTTTAGGAAACAACATGCCTGAATATTGAGAGAGAATTCCCCTCAGTCTCATTTTTTCTTATTTTTTCCTCCATCTTTCATTGAGCACCTCTGGAGATAAAATGGAAGACAGGAGCATTCTATGCATACAATTTTCAAACTATTTTTTATCCTGGCTTTTTTTTAGGAACAGTTTTATGTCCCAATATATTAACACATTTAAGACCTCCCAGGGTAAGAATCCTTGGATTAAAACTTAATTCCATTGAAGTCAATGGGAGGTTTTCCCTCGTTGACCTTTGTAGGACTAGGGTTGTGTGCACCTCCAGCACTGGTGCAGAGGAAGAATCCAACATATTGTTGAAATGCCAAGACGGGGCATTTCACTCTGTCCTCCTCTTTCTCAAGTCAGAGCTTCGTTTTACTGTTTGTTTTGTTCTCTTCTGCTTTGGTTTAGGTTATTTTTTCCTACAGATGTTATGTAAAAGCCATATTATTTTAATCTTGATTTTGAGAATCTCCTTCACAGTGAGCTCAACAAGTACATTTTCTTCTTTTCAGACATATTCTTCCATCTGGAAAACTCTAATATACTCTTGGTTTAGATTTTCTTATGAAAGGATGTCTTTCCCAGCTGCATGCTATATCATCAGGCAATTTCTAGATGCAGACCACTGCAACCAAAACAAAAATGCTGACACCTACTGATAGTTTTCAAGACCAGTTATCAGATAAAAATCAAATAAAGCAGCATGAAACAAATTCATTTTTGAAAGTTGTTTTGAAGTTTCTACGTTAAAAATATTTGTTTAGATTATTTGCACCAGAAGGTATAAAACTTTAGGGATTTTTTTTCCTTCTGTATATGTATTAAATAATTCTGAGGAACAAAAATTAAATTTAATTTAAATTTAATTTAATATATTTTTTAAAATAAAAAGTCTGAACTGTGACTTCTCTGTATATTTTTAAATTGACGATTTTTTCTCTCAAAATTTTCTTGTTCTTTTGACTTAAAAAATATAGAAAATATTTTAATTTTTTTACACCAACTTTTTTTTTAATAAAGCAAACATTGTTGATAAAAATGTTCCCCAACTTGCATAATCTGTACAAAATTAATTTTGCACTTAAATATCTGTGCCAGTGACATCCACCTCTCTGAAACACAACCTCATCATATTCCCTATCAAGGAGTCCACACTGGTAAAAATTGTATAGAACTATATTTGGGGAAATAAATACATTTTTAATAGCCTTGCTTTTAAAATTAAAAAAATCCCTGGTTGTAGCCTTGGTTAATCATTTGAAGTAAGGGAAACCTTCCACATTACCACTGCTGTCCCATTTACAAATGGTAAGACAGCCAGAAGAATAATCAGAACCACAGGGCATCATCTGCAATAAAAAGAAAATATTTCAATTGTAGCAGAGAGATTGATGTAGATTTCTGTTTGTCAGGAAATCACATGAAGGCCAACCTTGCACAAAGGATTGCCTAAGGCTAAAAACATAAAGGATTTTCAGTAAATTGCAGCTGCTGTTCAGACCCTTATTGACTCTTGCTTCTTGTGTATCAATGTAGAAGTTCTGTGGAACTGTGACATGCCAGTGTTGTTCTGAAAGCAGAAAACCATCAAACTTGCCCATAGATTTACAGAGGATGGATGTCTTCAGTTCCTAGGATGAGACAGGCAACAGACAAAAGCAGTGTAACAATGCCATAAACTACCCTCAGCCGTTTTCAAGTAGTTCTCTTTTATCCTTAAATGAAGGGATTCTCTAGTGGAAAGTGACAGAGAGAATATGGATAAAAGACTAAATACTTTGTTGTTTTCATTGAGACTCATTTCAATGTATCTTATAAAAGAAAAGCAATGTACAAATGAATAGGCACCATAACAGCAGGGTGAGTGTGTGTATGTGTGCCTAGGGAGTCTTACAACAGGAGATCTTGAGCTATTCATACCTGCAAATGTTTGTATGCAGAGATAGACTTCATCAGTTACAGATTCTTACATAAACAAACCGTGCAAACAAGCTGGAACCATGTAAACCCAGAATTACTCTCTAATTCTCTAAAATGATGTTCTTGGTGCTATTGGAGACACTTACAGGCCTAAAGTACTTATGGTATCATTGAGAACCCTCGTATCTAAGGCATGTCTTGTCCAATATCCCACTGGAGTACCTACTAATCCTCTGGAAGAGTCTTTCTTTGTTCCGAAACTCTTCTCACTATCCCCAACATAGAAGTAGACTTCAAAACACATTCAGAAATAGTAATGTATGCCTTACAGGCAGAAAATTTTGTATATATCTAATTATTTTTGTTACAAGTGTCAGTGGTTCATGAGGGGTGGACACAGGACCAAGAAGGAAATGGAGTCAGGAAGGAAGAGGGGATATTACACTTTTTCAGCTGAAGACTAAAGTAAGCAGCCACATCCTGTTTGAAAACTCACTGCAGTCGCGTCTATCAAATTACTTGAGTAAGCTTTTAACACTGGAATATGCTTTGTTTGCTGGCTAGCATCCAAGCTCTATTTTTGCAGCATATGTAAATATAGAGCTTATGCTCTCCTGCATTACAATCTAGATAGGAAGGTTATTGTTGTTGCTTAAAAAAAGAACAAAACAAACTGTTGCAAGAATGAAATGAAAATGAGCCTCACACATATAAAATTTAAACTATTAAGTCCTGCAATAGTAATTCCAGTAATTCTATTATGTATATCAAGCTTTCTGATAGGCAATATTACTGGAAGTACCTTTCCTATCAAAACCACATTCACTTATAGCAGAAGTGAGAGAGAAAAGAAAGTTTTGTATAAAATTGTCATTGGAGCTGCCAGTTTTATAGGAGCTCCCATTCTCTGGGAATGGGAGACATAATAGCTGAATAAAACAAAACTAGTTGAGATGCCTGAAACAGAAAGGGTCCTTTGAGATTATTATGGCTTTAGACAATAATTGCCTCAGATGTACTGCTAAAACAAGACACATAGGCATAAAGATAGAACTTCTCATAATCATCACATTAAACTGTTTAATGGAAGAAAAGCATAGCATGAGAGAGAACAACATCCACATTCATAACCATCCAATGCCAAATTAATCAAACTGCTTAAAACTAGACTAAGATCCAGGAAGAATTTCTGTTTTCTTACTGCATGAAATGAGTTAACTTCCAGTCAAATACTTCTCTGTGATCTCTACTGCAGATCTCTGTTACGATTTCTCTGTCTGCCCTTGGTCCGAGAATGCCAAGACACCACCATAATCCAAAGAAGCACAGAATGGCAGCAATAATTAAAGCCCTATAACGAAGTTTTCTGGTATTTATGCATGTCCATGGCTGTGGAAGGAAATAAAAAGGGGGCTCTGTGACAGACATTATTTATAGGTTTGGGTTTATGTCCCAATTTTTTTCATACTGCCTGACAAAATGTGAATGAAGTCAACAACCTACAGTGTATGTACAAATATTGTTTCTTGCTTTAGAAAGAATATTAGAAAATATTTAAGACACTTCAATTACATTTTTTGCAGTAAAAGAGAAAAGGCAGGAGCTGTCCTTGTGTGCAGACGTTTCTGTTCCCTGACTCAGCCAATGCACATAAGCCACTGTTTGCTGGGTACCCATGCTGCTGAACTTAAAACCTGCTATGAGGAACGAAGTAAAATTATTGATGTGTATTATGATTTGTCTTAAGCATTATTATACTTAGACAATGGTTTACAGCAGTCATTCAGTAAATTATGCTTAGTTTTAAAATTCTGGAAAATTTAGTTAATTGTGTATACACATTCTAGGTATCTTCATTGTGAATTTAGCAAGGTGGGGTTTTTTTTGTTTGTTTTGGTTTTCTCTCCTGTGCTAGCAACATATCTGAGTCCAGCTATTGCATGCTGCAAATTCAGGCCTACTTAATTCATCTGACTTTTTTCTCCATTTATGTGCATAAAACTGGAATGAATTTCTTTCCATGGAATTGTAAACAAAGCTTCTAATTTATGGTAACAACAAAAATTTTAGATATATATCTTATATTGAAAACTTAATACGTGATTTGTAACATACTTTACGGGACTGTTGGAGTTTACAGGAGGAGTAAATGCTACTGGCTTAGGTACTTACTGTCACTTGCTGCCTTTCAATGTATGGTAGGGAATTTGGGGAAAAAAAAATAAAGTTGATCTAAAAAGATTTTGTTGAAAACCAACAGAAAGTAGCTTGAGACCATTTTTTAAATCATGTTGGGGAGCCCAGTGCTTAGATGTAATCAAATAGACAGAAGAATAACAAATAAATTCAGCCATAAAAATGTGGAATGGGGGAAGTAACAAGCAAAATGTTAGTCACATCTGTTCATCCACTGTAAATGGTTGTGCAAGTTCTAGCTTTCAAACCGATCTTGTCTCTTTGAAGACAGCAGGAACTTCAACATGATTTCAGGAGATGCAGGATTGGGGCTCTCAGTGTTACATGAACACTATTTTATACTGACTAGTAAATTCTTCATCTAACACGATAGGTAGAAAAGTATATAAATTAAATTGCTTATGTAAAGCAATTATATTAAAAACCTAAATGCATTATATATATTTATATTTTGTTAGCCTTTTAAAATCTAACACCCCTGTGTAATGTGCAGTGCCATGTAAATCAAGTGATGATCTATACAGTGTGCCATATTTTAGTGTTATTTAAACATTATGTCCAAGATACATTATAGAAAAAGATTGTGAGCAAAATATTCCACAGTCCCTGCAGTTGTCTTTACACTTCAAAGAGCAGATGTTCAGTTTGTCTGATGAACTGAGAAATATCACTGACTGAATTCACAGAAAAATAATCTTGAAAAAACCACCCTAAACTTTATGATATATATTATGTGTTGTATCAATTTTTCATTTACCTACTCACAATTTTTATTGCAAATTTTGTAACGCACGATAAGCAGTGCCAGAATAACACATGCAATCATGCAGTGGGAATTGGTTTTTTGTATTACTGTGAACTGCTGACTTCAGTTCATTTCCCTTCCATTTGAAACTCCTTTGAAAAAGAAAAAAAAACCAACTAAAAAACCTTAGCACAAGCAATAAAATGGATCTGGTAAAACTGAGGTGTGGTGCTTACAGATTTTATTGTGTCTGCAGGCAGACCTTCAAGCAAGTAATTTGTCCCACATAAACAGTATTTCCAGTAGCACCTGAAGCAGCTCAGGTTATTCTTTTGAGTCACCCAATGAGCCATAATTCCGCTTCTGCTTTCATTGCTTGGGTGCAGGGAGGGGAATTACCCATGGCCTGTACCAGCAGCAGTTTCTGTTAATTCTCTGCTGTCTAGGACTAGTCAATGGTTCTTTCTTTCAAGCCTAGAGTCAATCAGTTTGTAATTACATGCCTCAATTTACTTGCAAAGTGATGAGAAAATAAAGTTTAAAGGATGACATTTTTTTAATCCACCTTGATTAGGAATAATCATAATGATAAAAGTTTGTGCTCTAGATGGCACTTTAACCTGAAAGCAGGTAATTTTTTGGTTTTTTTCTATGTGGGGAAACTGAAGTATGGCTTATGATATTCCTAATTGTTAAATGACTAAAAATTAAATGGCAGGTTCCTGACAGGAATTGAGTTAAGGTGCTGGATTCTCAAAACAGATATAAGTATTCATTCTCATAAAATCCATACTATAGTTCAAGCTTAAAGCACTATGAGAAAAATTTTCAAGCCACATTTTTTGGATACAAATGGAGTAGAGATCTCTTGAGGGATGCAGGAACCAGAAGCCAGGACCATGTCTTTCCCAGACCTCAAAGGGAACCTCAAGTTTTTGAGAAAATTTCCTACAATGTAAGATGGATTATACATTCTGATCACCACCATTTTTCCCACAAGAATAATAAAATAAAAAGTATCTGAAAACTACTTCCATAAATAAGACTTCAGGTTTTGAACATAATGTTTTCAAATATCAAATTTCAAATGTAGAAGATATTCTCTGACAGCCACTCTGAAAGTCAGTTCCTAGACATTTTGAAAAAGTAATAGAAGTGGGATTTGAGAGAAGAAAACTTGTTAAAGATGAAGAGAGGATTTTGAAGAAATTAAGGCAAGTAAGAAGAAAAAAAATCTAACAGTGTTCTGTCCATGAAAAGGCAAGAGAGAATAGGGCATGATGGGCAACTTTAAAAATATTACAGACACCTAAAACATTATTTGTTGATAGATTCCTATATAGAAAGCAATATATAGCACCTTCCTTTGTGAACTGTTTATGTCTTCACCAAAAACGCACTAGGAAGTGTAAATAAGTTTATGATGCATTACTTTTATCTTGGTGTGTCATTTCAGGAAATAACATTTCAATTTGTTATGCCTTTAGTGTTAGTAAAGTCGATTTGTTGAAAATAAATTTATGATACCTGTAAGATCAATGCTTAAAAACATTGAGACTATAATTATAGTGTTACATATAAATGGTGTACATATGCCCCTTTTTTTAGCCATTGAAAAAAATGCTCTATTTTTTATTCATTAAATTTGAAAAACCTTTTACAAACTTCTACACAGTACCTTCAGAATGAAGATTCTTGTCATTTTGACCACGGTAACAGTTCAAAAATACAATTCTTTCTGTCTGCTAAACACAAAGAAAGAATAAAAGGAATCTTTCATTTCATTAGTGCTTTTTCATGAACTATTTCAATCTTCATATATGTGCTTCATCAAATCACTTTCCCAAATTGCTTAACAGAATGCATTTCTGTATCTATTCTTACAGGCTGATCACTTGTTCTTTTGAGTATTTCCCCTTGATTACACTATTCATTCATCATGTAGTCTCTCCATCCAGAGCTCTATTGATCTTATTTGTATGTGTCCCTGTTTCTTCCTATACTTACACCGAAATGCCATACTATACCTCATCTTCACATTCTCTTTGAATAGTTTTTAAGTGGTTTTCATTTTTCTTCCCCTTCACCCACCAGTTCATCTATCTCTATTATCCAGGTATGTATCTGTTGCTACCATCACGTATAATCCTTTAATTGCATTGTTTCATCCAGTTTAGAATGTAAACACCTCAGATCAATGACCTATCAGTGCTGTATTAGGTGTCTTTCTAAGTGTTATAGTAGCAGTCACATCTTGTATCATACCAGGTGGTTCAGGGCATATAATTTTTTTGATGAACAAGGATAGCAATTTCTGTGTTTCTTGGCATTACAGCAACTGTCAATATATGGAAAGAATAATTCCATGAATTTCTTGAAATAGACCTATAAACCATAACTATGGTGGTAACTGAGAAAATATAAAAACTTTGTAGCTTTGGAATGGAGCCATTCATAAATACATACAAATGGTCTGTTCCTGCTCAGAAAAAAAAGCCATTTCACCTAGCTATCAATCAGATTAATATACCCCAAAAGTATAAAAATACGACAAGCTGAGTTTTTGGTTCTTAGAAACTATTCCTGTAGTGTCCAAGGCACTGTTAAAGACATAGACTTCAGTAACATTTCACAAAAGATCTTACTTGCCTTCAAATGTGAAAGCTGAATGGAAAATATTTATCTAGTTAAATATTCGACCAAATATCTTCTTAATGTTTCTATCATATGGGAATATGTGTCTTTTTAAGTCAATGACATTACATATCCTGTTGTGATGATACAAGGATCTTGTCTAAGTGGGTTAATTTAGTAGTGTCTAGAGCCAGAGCTGATGTGAAATAGTAATTCAGTTGTTTTAATTTGTCATGCTCTAGCAGAGGTTATGTTAAATTACTTCAGAGGCTGTCTTCCAATTTTATTCAGTCAGAAGGAATTTTAAATGTATGGATATTCCTTAATTCATCTGTATGAAGCTACCTCTGGAAAACCAAAAAGTAGTGATGCTTCAGCAAATGAAGCTATCCTAAATCAGTTTTCTCTATGTGCCCCTGTTGAAAAGCTGCTAGCAGTAAGAGGGTAGGTGTCCTCTGGCAATGTGTAATTTTTACATTCATGCAATGAATCTATGTCATCATCATTTTGCTTTGTGTAGTTCGGTGTGACAGTAGCAGTAGAAAAGACTTCAGACTGTATTTACACATGATGATTCATTTTATAATTGTCATCTTTATCCAGGTCTTCAGTTAAAAGACATGGGGTATACAACACAGGGAGATGACCATGTTAACTAATGGCAGGAGAAAATTTCTTGAAGCTTTTAATGTTTTCTGCCTCTTTTTTTCTTTTTCTTTTTTTTAATGAAAGTTCAGGAATGCTGGTATGGTAAGCAGAGTGCTGTGATGAGAGAATGTTAAACACATTGTTATTTAACATTTCAGAATACAAATACTGACCAGGCTCCACCATGGTCAGCTGTGGGTAGCCAACTGCCCTGCGTGACAGTGAATTTGACTGCATGTCAGCCTTTGACTGAGTTCCTTTTCTCTGAAATCAGAACGGGGGAAGTAGTCCCCATTTTCCTGAGACAATTCATTGCCAAAGCGAGCTCGGTTTCTGTGTTGTGGATGTGTTGAGGCTGCTACTGTGCTAATTCAGTGTGTACTCACCCATAGGAGTAGAGACAGGATATGTGCCCTGTGCAGAGACTGCTGCTCTCTGTTCTGCTCCAGCTTACAGAATGTAATTGGCAGCTTGGCTCCAATGGGAAGGAAGAACCCCTGCTTGTAAGTACTGTGTGTACTGCGTGACTGCAAAGTTTTCTCATTGCCGTGGGGTTATTAAAGCCTGTTTGCTCTCCGGATGAGATGACAGTGATGCAATTTGTAAAGAAAATGCATTGCTGCCACATTATGCTTCTGAAGCTGAAGCTAGTACAAAATATTCTCATGAGTCCATTAATATTTGTGGTGGCAAAATATTAGATTGGTGGTTTTTCGCCTTCAGTTTTTATCAATTTCTGGGTGGAGCTCAAGATATTGTACATATAATTCTGTACATTTTGGAGCCAGCTTGCCACATGTGTTTTTGCTGAGATTGCATCATATCAGCCTCAGCTGAAGTTTGCAAAGGCAGTTGGCTGGAACTTCTATAGGATAAGTGAAGCAAAAGGAGCCAGTTATTGCATAGTATTTCTGCAGGGTTTGAAACTTGTTTTTCAGTCCTGAGTCCATGATGAGTCATAAAGAATAACAAGCAACAGAGTGGGATTTAGCAATTTCTTGGCTTGAAAAGGCTTCATCATCTTCATTTTGCTCACATAGTTGACTGTAGCATGCTATGAGATGGATGATTTACATTAGACTATGATTTTAACTTATGGACAAGGTTTCAAGAGACTTCCTCAGCGCTTTCCCTCCCCCTGATTTTTAGTGCCCTTTTACCCTTAAATATGTATTAGTTAATTACACATTAGATTCAATAGACTTGTCACTGATATTAAAGGAGACTGAGGGGACATCTCATCACTCTACCTAAAAAGTCGTTGTAGTGAGGTGGGGGTTGGTCTCTTCTGCCTGGTAGCTAGTGACAGGACAAGGGGAAATGGTCTTAAATTGCATGGGGGAAGTTTAGGTTGGAAACTAGGAAAAACTTCTTTACTGAAAGGGTTGTCAGATATTGGAACAGGCTGCCCAGGGAGGTGGTTGAGTCACCAGATTTGGAGGTGTTTAAAAGAAGAGTGGATGTTGTACTTGGTGACATGGTCTAGTGTGGGACCTAGTAGGGCTGGATAGATGGTTAGACTTGATGATCTTGAAGGTCTTTTCCAACCATAACTATTCTATGATTCCATGATTTTATGATTAGGAGAGCATCAGTTTATCTGATATTTTTCTGTTAATCTAGCAAGATTTATGCTATATTTGTGTTTAGTTACATTTATATTTTTGTGTTGTTGTCCTGCTTGCTTTGCTTTTTAAACTATCTCTTAAAATATTAAAAGTAATTACATTATTTAATCAGAGAACCTAGCAATTCAAATATAAAGCAGATATTTTGCTTTCTGTGTATTGATTTTGAAGGCTCTTCCTTCCATATTTGTTAAGCAGCTAGTCTTATACATCATTAATATTTTAAGCCTAATAACATAAATTTATAGAACGAATTGGGGGCAAATAGGGCTTTGGATTATGGAGTTCGTTCTCTATCTGTGCACATTACATTGTATATTGAAAAGCCAGAATGTGGCTTTTTGGGACAGTGGTGCCAGTCATTGAAAGCTGGTGTTAAAGTAGACAAGTCAGTTGAATAATTAGTTCATAATATTACTTGGCATAGTATCATCATCAAAGAGCTATCCCTGTACTGAAGGAATTAACCAAAGGTCAAATTTTCCCAGCAGGTATTAAGTTCCTTTACCAGTTCTTTCTCTTTGAAATATATGTTCATATGGTTTAATGTGATATAATGACATTACCAGAGAGCCAATATATCCAGAAAGCTAGCAGTTAGTCTACAAATAATTATTTCAGTTTAAAATATAACTCTAGGAAAATTTGGAAAATATTCTGAAGTATTTTTAACATTTCATGTTAATGTTTTCCCATTGTTTTTGAAATTATGTAGTATTCTTTAAAGCCCCAGATGTATAATTTTAATTGTCTGGATAGAGAGAGATATGTTTTTCTATGAGATTAATGGATATTGAGTGTGTTTTCCATCTTTTTTCTTTTCATATATCAGGAAACTATGGGTTATTTGTAATGATTTGTTTTTCAGAAAGATTGCACGTAATTATTTCTTTCTAATGTTCTGTGGATATTATGGTATACTTATATAAAATTGGAAACACTAAGGATAATGCATTGGCCAGAGGAAAATAAGGTACTAAATTAAATGAGGACTTGGTAATGAACTGGAAAATTAAGATTTTAGACTATAAATCATTCCTTTTGTTATGACCCTGAGTATATACACCTTTTGGGAAATCACAAAGACTGAAACAGCCAAAAAAAGAATTTAAAATATCCTTTTGTCACAGGAAAACAGCATTTTTTTAATGCTACTATTATTTTATTGAACACTTCTATTAAAGAGAGATATTTAAAAATATGTCATGTTTTTAACATGAGGGTTAGAATGAATTTGGTAGATTCAAGCTTGACCTTCTGTTCTGTATACTTACATCTATAGGTAATTTCCTTCACCAGAGTGTTCATTAGCAAATATGAAAGCTACAGCTACCTTCAGAGTACGGGGGATGGGTTATTACAGTTTTCATATGGGCTGCATTTTTTCTCCTTTGTAGATTTATTTTGTATTTCTTGTTGACCTCCAAATCCTACTGATATTTTTGAACGCTTCAGAGAAGGTAAAAACCAGGATTTTTGTGAAACATTATGTATTTCACAATGCTGAGAGGTAGAATTTAATTTGTAATTACATTGCTGTCTCTTCTGCAATAGAATATTGGAAGTGCATTATACTACCAAGGCTGTGCATATTAAGTGCTGGTCCATAGTTTACAGCTGCAGAGTTAATTAATTGCTCTCAATTTTTCTTCCCTAATGATACAACCTTTCAGAAGTAGCATCTTTTCATGGCTTTTATACTTTAAAAGAAAGTTTGCTAACAGAGAATTAGATTTTCGATGTGATCAATAAAGCTAAGACTATACTACCCATGGATCATGTCATTTGCTCCTCTTTCCTCAACTGTTTTATTACTCTTTAAAGGTGCCATGAGTAGACTAAAACAGCCAACAGGGAAAAGCTAATGTAAGCATCTTGTATTTAAGCTGGTACATGGTAGGAACTATCCAGGACAGAATTTATTATTATTATTATTAAGATCTGGAATGGGTAAATTTCTTAAGAGGAGCCACCTTCTTGGTGTGCAAAAGTGTTGTTTAGAAAACTAAGAGTGATGTTATATTCCTGGTGTTAAGGAATATATGAAAAGTGAGAATCCTGGATTCAAATAAAATTTTATTAACTGAAGTAGGAATTGAAAGGAAAGCTTTGGAAATGAAGGTTTTTAACCTTATATATCTTGGGTTCTTACATCCAAGGCAAGAATAATTTTTAAAAAGTATTTTATCCTTTTGATTTATAATTCTGCATAATTCATGATAATATGCAGCTCATTCTACTATTATGGAGTTAAGAAAAATAATACATTTGGAAAGCATTACCTGAAGGCAGGAGGTGAGATACTATTTTTATATAAAGCATTTTCATTGTCTGTAGTTAATTACAATCTCTGCCTTAAATTCAAAAAGCAAAAACTGATGTGTGGACATAAATCCTTAACTATGGCATAAGAGGAAGTAAGGAAGCAAGATTTACAAGTAGCACTTTTAAGGAGACCTCTTGCAGTTGACCACAATGTTGTAGGTTATTAGATTTTCCTCTCCATAGGTGAAAATTTGGCTCAGTTTCTCTTCTGCACAGTCCCATTTCTTTTCTTGGCAAAGAACTGTGCAACCAAGCCTTGCACATTGATCTTTGTATGTGGCTATGTGATACCTGGATGAGCAGGATAGCATATGCTGTATATGTGATGTGGCATAAGCAGTTTGATGGTATAGCAAGTAGTTTCACAAACTCATGTACTTGTTTCCCTAGTGAAATCAATTATTTATTACCAGTCACTACAGTAAGGGCTCTGGTAGCGTTACACCAGGTGGTGGTACAGGGATCCAGATATGTCCTGGAACTTGAGGGCAGCAGGGTGCTTAAGCTGTCACCAAAGACGTTGTGTGAAACAGCTTTTGACATGTATTGGGGTTACTGGTTCGCTCAAAATAACATTGAAATTGGTCACAGATAATGGTAGGAGAGCATAGCTCTCCTAAGTCTTTGCATTAGTGACAAGTCTGCAACAGGAAGGAATATTGCATATGGTGTTGAAGGAACATCTTGTCTAGAATTTCCGTTTCCTTCTTTGTTTCCATCTGTTTGTGAAATAAGGGTTTTTTTCTTGTTAAATGCCAAGCTTCTTTTGAGAAAATCAGCAGGGTTATATTTGCAACTCGCCTACTAATTGCCCCAATTCTTTCTGAAAGGTAAAGAGTTTAGTGAAAGTTGGGAAGAGAGATAGAGAGTCAATTAAAAAAACCACAAAAGTTGGTATTTCTTTCTAGTGCTTAGGCTTGTGGAGGAAGGCTTGGTAAGGCTGTAGGTGAGAGATTGATTTGTAGTATTTATTTATCATTGTATTCATTTTTTGCTGTATTACTTTTAGTTTTCATGTGAGCAAAGTATGACTTCCTTATGTAAGAAGAAATAAAGCATTTATTAAAACATTGAAGGATGATTCTGTGTTTGGGGCAGTCTGATAAAGATTGAAGCTGCTTTAGTGCTTCATACACTCACACCCTCAAATAAAGGACTTAAAAGTTTGAAAAGACAGCATTTTTCTGGGATGGCTTTGGGGACGACACTTTAAAAATCAGGAAAAATACATTCTAAAAAAGAAAGAAAAACCCACAATCAAACCCTGTTTTTCAGTTAGATGAAGAGAATAGGATTGGAAATACAGACTGGGGGAGCTGGTGAAGCGCTAGCTGCAGTTTGGCAGAAGATTTAGTGAAATAGTAGAACAAGCAGGAGTTAACATCATGCTAACTGTGCTGGGGAGAGCAAAACCCTATCAGCCTGTAGTGGATGAACTGGAAGAGAACACACAAGAGTCGGTGTCTCACACTGCACTTGGTGTTAAGGGAAGTCCAGGGGAAAGAAAAGACAAGGTCTGGGGAAAGGAAGAGCTGAGTAACTGGGAAACAAAGGCTTCAGACTGGGTTTTGTGTCTGAGGTGGTAGGTGACAGGAAGACTTTTATCTCATAGTAAGGAAAGGCATTATGAGAAACTGTTTAAAAACTTCAAAAAGTAAGCACTAGCCTAGACTGCATATGGAGCTTATTAAATCCTCACTGCTGGAGGTCTTTAATAACAGGTCTGAGCAGGAATTAATAAAATATGGTCTATGTAGCCCTGATGGTGTGTCACCACATCCTGGGAGGTACTGATCTAAGCTATGTGTTCAATTTCTCCCTATAAGAAGGGGAGTTGCTGACCAAGACTGTCCTTTGGTATGGTGGTAAGTGACCAGCAGTATATAGCTGCCTGCAAGTATATCTAGAAAACAGAGGCAAACAGCAGACTAAGATAGCTGGACTGAAGAGCTATCTATCTCAAATAACATCATTGCAGTTGGTGGTCCTGTCCTGAGACAAAGGGATGAGTTACATCAGCTCTTGACAGGCCTTTTAACCCTCTTTTAACCAGGATTTCATGAGTAAATTTTTTAGTTTGCTCCAAATGCAATAAATTTAAAACATAATAAAGTAACTACCAAACAATTATTCTATTATAGTTGTATGTCTTCCCCAGATGCTAATACAGTAACTTTCTAACCAGTAACAAGGCCAGAAGGGGAAACATACAGAAGAAATTGGCCAGAACACTGTGAAAGACCCAAATGTGAGGTTATTGATATTATTTTTTGTTGGTTTAGAAACACTTCCATCTCCAGCTAAATTGACCTGTGGCAATGTCTGCACTGAGATTATCACTTGTGCAAACAGTTCTGCTTTATTCTTTTGCTAAGCTATTATAGTGGGAGATAAGAGTATAGATAGCTTTTGTGTGGGCGAAGTCTCACTCTCAGAATTGAGACTAATTATTTACTTATCTTTCAGTCAGATAATGTTCTAAGAGTTCATGTTTGTTTGCTAAAACAGTAATTTGAGTTGTCACCTTGCTTCTAACCCATGAGTTATTATTTCTAATATTTGCAATCATTTTCTATGTGTGACTTCTAACCAGAAATAGCTTTGTCAGTACAAATATTCCTTACCCTCACTCAGGAAAATATCAAAGACCTATTAAGATTGGGAAATAACCATAAAGTTCAGATTTTCTTCTTCTTGCTGGAAGAAAGTATCAACACAAGGTCACGTATCAGAGGACATTACAAAGTCAGCATGTTCACCACCCTCAAATGATGCACAAATATTAAAATTAACAACTGACTATTGGAAGGAAAAGGGAAAAAAACCCACCCAACCCAAGACCACAGTCTCTTAATCAGATGTATATAAAACACTACATTTGAGCTCCTGACTAAATGATTCAGCTGTCAGAACAGAAAGATATCAGTACATCTGGAATTTGGCCTCATCTTTTACAGGTCAGTCACAGGATTTATTCTACTCGCTGCTGTGTTATCATGTTGAACATGTTCCACTCACAAAATACTGGCAAGCTTTGGCTTGCAGAAGCCCCTCTGGAATTTATGCAAACGTAACTTTCAGTGGTTTATGGCTCATTTCACTGGTATAGCAAAAATCATCCTGCTGACCTAGAATAGCTATTGAGAAATGCTCTAAGAAATGAAGCATTTGAAACTTGTGCTGATACAATTTTACGTGTTGATACAACTTTACATCCATTTGACTTTATCAAAACCCTCTGTTTTTTCTACCATGATTCTCTGAATGTGGTGCCTTTTTTAAAATAAGCCTCAGTAATAAGAAAAATAAAATTTAGCAAATTTATATGCACTTGCAAAAACAATCTCTGTAGGAATCCATGTATGTTATGAGTTCCTGACATCTCTGATTTTTGTCTCTCTTCGGTGTTTCCTGTTTACAAAAGTAGCTTTGCTTACTGCCTGGCAAATACAAGACCTTTCCTGCTGCCTCCTCCTGAGCCTGACAGTGTGTATAATTGCTATCCAAGTAGGTCTAGCACCCGCACAGAAATGTCTTTCCCGAAGAGTGTTTGACAAAGAATTTTGTCACAAGCATGGAGTTTACTAGTCCCTTAAGGGATGAGATATTTTTGTATTTGCCAAGCCAACCTGAAATTACTTTTTCCCCAAACACACTTTAATAATGAAGTAAAACCAAGTTCATTGTAATCAAATTCAAAGTAAACAAGTTCTCTTGTGCTTGGAAACAGGTGCAATGAAATGAAACAGCAATAGCTACCTACTGCTTTGGCTTAGCCTCAAGATGTTTTCTCTGGAATGTGAACTGAACTACCACAATGATCTGCTCAGGTGTCAGAAATGGGTCCCATTCTCAGATAATTTGTGTGTCTACAGCATTCTCTTTACATGTAAAAACCAAAAGCAAAGTCTTCCTCTATCTATTTCCCCTCCCCTTGGGAATCTCAGGAGAGTGAATGGATCTCTAGGCAAGGAGGGTTACTCTGACTCTTGATAATTAAATCCAGCAAGAAAGTTAGATCTAACCTGCCTATCAATGAATTATCACTGTTGTACGGGTAGGACTTGATATGCAAAGGTTCTTTGAATGCCACTTCCTGAAGAAAGACCTAGAAAAACTTAATGTTTAGCTGTCTGATGTTAAGCCAGTCATAAAATAAATGTTTCACTCTGCCCAAGTGCTAACTATTCAGATTTACTGCATAAAGTCCTCATCAACATACCATCTGTTACAGCGTGAGAACCATGTAAAACATGTTTACATTAGTGAAAACATTCATTAGTAACTATTTGAATGAGCTGTGGAGGAAATGACAAACATTGGGGAAGGTTGTGTGTGGATTTTCTATAATTAGAAAAAAGTGCTACCCAGGTGGTTTAATAGAAAATATTGTTATTAGTAAGTTAATTTCTTCCTTCTCAGTTCAATAATAATTTCTTTTTAAAGAAAAATCTAGGAAAGAATTTTGTCTTTGGTCATATTGGACAGCATTATAATTATTCTTGCGACTGTTTTCTCTAATCCATACCTGTGTGGCAAAGATGTATAGTCTTAGTTTACATTTGGCTTTAAGAACTTTTTCAACATCTAAGATCTGCTTCACCAAGTCTTTAGTTTATAGTTTTGAAATCTAATGAGTTACAAAAATGTGTACCTTGTACTTTAGTTGTTTGATAAACCCACAATTTAACAAGCACGATTTCATTTAACCTACAATTTAATCTGGCTCTATTAAACTAGATCACGAATACTCTTTTTAGCATCCTGGGTTATGTCTTCTTCCTTCCTCGTTTTATCAATAGACATAAAGAGAGGGAAACCTCTGGCTTTAGTCTTTTTCCATTTCTTTATTCTTGTGTTTTATTGTCTTTCTGTTCTGGGAATCCCTGAGAGGAGCAAGAAATTTCTTAATGAGAATGAATCAACTAATGCTTTTATCTGGTTCAGTATATCAGGCAGATGAGAAGGAAAAAGGAACAAGGGTACAGAACAAAAGACATTTTTAATACAAAGCCTTAAGTACAAAAAGTAATTTTTTTTTTTCTCTACTGGAAGAAATAGAATAGCTTATTATATAGTAGCAGCACCAGCTGGGTGTGGGGGATTCACAGACATATTTCCACAAGACAGCTGCATTTTTTTCATATACTAACAGTGATTTTTAAGCAGAGACACTTAAAATATAATTGAATGTCACTTCAGTGTTTACATGTCTTAGGACAGGGTATCTGAATTCTCTGAAAGTGTGACCTTCATTCTCTTTCATGCCTGAAAGGAATAAACTGTATTTATAAAAAACATAAATATACCTGGGTACATGAGTATTTAGATACATACATTTATGTGAGTATATACTTCCTGGTGTTACTAGCACTGAATTCAGAACTTGTTAGCATAGGGGGAAGGTCTAATGGAAACCACTGTCATTGTCTTTAAAGCAGTTTTCAGAAGACTGTCTGTTACTTGTTTAAGACAAGCAAAGATCCACCCATGGATGAACCATATAAGCAACTTTTAAATCTTCATGGGTAAAGACAGACAGGAAAGCTCTTGAAAATTTCAAAGAAGATTGTCAGGTGTATCTGTGTTATTGATATTGCAGCATAACTTACAGGGAAACCCTATGCCAAAGCATAGCCTAACATCTTCCTTTTCTGTCCATCTTCATTCACCTCACAAAGACTTTAACCTCCTGGTCCTGGTTGCTCCAACTTTCAACTGTGTTGCAATTGCAAACTCTCATCACACACTTATATTTCCTTACCCTTTCCTTTAGTCTGAGTTTACCTGAGGTAACTACATGTAGGCAGGTTGGACAAGGCTGCTTGAATGGATGATTCAGGCACCAGCAGAATTTGGGATCTTCTAGTATGAGAGATTAAATGCAGCTTGATGGAAACTAACATGAATTACTGGCATAATGGACACAGTAACGTAGACTTAGTGTTTGCTTCAAACTTTAAAGCAATAAAGGATAGAAAAACATCTGACCTTTAAGGGACAGACTTGCCTGGGAATGTGTTTTATGTATAAAGAAGGAAAAAAGAGGAGAGGCTTCTACCTTTTTAGCCACTGACTGAAAGTTAGATAATAAAGTACTGTATTCTAGTACTTTCCCATTTTATCTCTGAGTGGCACTCATTGTTTTATAAAAATCCAGATTATAAGGTTTTCAAGAAATCTATTTAGTAATGTTTTCAATTATATTGCATCCTCAGCTTTGGCTGGGCAAGAAGTGGGTAAAGATGGATGGCAACTATCTGAAATGAAATGTGCTTTCTAATTACATAATGCTCGGAATGAAAATGATTTGTTATGTTGTGACTTTAAGTCATCATTTCAGTTCCAATAAACCTTGCATTAAAATCCCCTTATTCTGAAGGAGATTTGTTATAGCAGTGTAGCAGAACAGTTTATTTTAAACAAATTACATACAAAAACCTATCAGGGCTCTGAGAGCGTAGGACATGATTCCACAAATCCTTAATTTCTTCAAGAAATATATCTCTAAGACAATTAGCCCCTAAGCCCAAAAACTTTAAACAATAGTCACTTCTCCCTCATGCCTACAGGGAAGGCAGCTTTCTGTCTTTGGTACTTGTGTTTTTCCAGTACTTTCTGTATAAAATCTTGGTGCTTTGTGGCCTCGTGAACTTGGTGTGTGCAGAGAATGTCACTGCAGTTCTGAAGAAAATGCTTTTTTCATTTAAAACAGCCTGGTCTTCAGGGAACGATTCCAAATGCCAAAAAAATGTTTGTTAGAAGTTTAGGTGCCTTGCTGTACTTTAAACATCTGCCTTTATTGTGGGAAAATAGCCCTTGTAGAAATTCAACATCCTGAAGAGGTTTATACTTTAAAGATCATAGTAACTGGGGAATCTTTGAGGGCATTAAGTCTTGATCTGATAATGCAACTGAGGATTAGATTTGTGAATTAGAAGAGGTAATCATTCATGAAGCATAAGGTTTAGTGGGCTCCTAGTTCTCAATTCGGTTTTTTGTTGTCATTATTTTATAAAGTCTCTTAAGGTTTTTGGAACGTGAACTTTTTTTTTCCTTTTTGTTTAACTTTGCCAAAGAATGAGTCCAATAGACTGAACCTTTACAGTTTAGTCTCTTACCACTGAGGATAACTCTAGTACTTACCCTGTGCATTTTTCAAAGCTGTAGTAGAAAGTCTGGTGAAAGTCCAGAGCTGATTCTCTACCCCACACTGACTTCGGCAAGTAATAATCAGTTTTCAGCAGATAACTGTAAGGCCTACCACTAACTCTTGGTCTTAGTCTCTGCCATGTTTCAACTCACTTTCCTGAATCCACAATTAGCTTCTGGGAAATATCCTACTGCAGAAGTGAAGAAAGTTCACAGCATCTGAAATATTATGAAATAACTTGTTTTAAAAAACCAAGATCTTATTCTAAGGCTAGCATCAATAACAGCTGCTTTCTTGTTGATGTAACTTGGTGAGCAGATGACATGTCGAATATTCATAGCAGTGATGTACATGAGAGATATTTACAAGTATCTACTCTGGAACACTTCTGGAAACCTTTCTGAAAAATAGTTGAAGCTGTTTGGGGTTTAGGCTTACGATTTACCCTGAACTGTGGATGCTTTTGAATAATGGGTCCAAAATGCTGATTATCATAAAATACAATCATTACAAGAGACTTTGACTCAGTGAACCTGTCTGGACACATTTCTAGGAAAAAAAACTAGGGTAAAGATGGAGATCAAGGTCAGTGGTTGAAGGAAGTGATGTGCAAGGTCAAACTTATTCCTTTTTAATTTATTTCTGTCATTCTAGACACTGTGAATTCCCTAGAGTTGCTTTATAAGCAGTATAAGGTTTTGCATTTTCATTTCTCTGTGTAGTAATAGACACTTCAGGCTTTTTTTTTTTAACAGCAACTCAATTACAGAAATAGTTTTAAACTTGGCTGCTCTTCTAACATCAGTAGTGGATAAAATCAGTACTGGATAAAATCAGTAGTGGATAGAATCAGTAATATTTCAGTTACCCATTTAAAAAGATTAGACACTGTGAAAAAGGTATTTTTCATTTTCTGAGGGTGATTTGTACTAAAGGAAAGAAATACTTTATAAGATTTGAAAAAGTTTACCTACAGGCAATATTCTTCTAAATTTCTAATATTCTCAATAGCTGAGGGCTTCTATGTACATATTCTCAACTCTTTTTCTAGTATCCTCTGATTTTATAGTCACTATCATCTGATTTTATAGTGTTAAATGATATTTCCCTATAATTAACGCTCCTTTTGACATGAAGAATACTTAAAACATCAAGAAAAACTGCTTTTGGCAAGGAGCTTATTTTGTCTTTCCAAACTACTGTTGGTGTGATCAGAGATTATTTCAGTAAGGCTCTGTGCAAATCCCATGCTCGCGTCCTTCCTAAAACAAGCTTCACAAAACTCCTGCTATGCCACCCAGCATAGGCAACAAATTGGTTATATTCTTTAACAAGTGTAATCTAGCTGGAATATATTGGAAGTACTAGATTTGTGCATACAGAATACCTAACAAAAAAATGCAAAGTAATATAAGAAAAAACATTTTGATAGCCCATTGCAACTGTTTACTATCACATTTTTACCACAAGCAATTTGTAAAGAAGCAGTTGAGTTTAAATATGCTATCTATTTCAAGAGATAAATTTTCAATGCTGTGTAAATGGTTTTACAGTTTGGTAAGCAAAATATGTATTTTGAATATGAACTCTGTTCTGTGTGAGCTGTAGCCTGAACAACTGTGAACATTTCAAAATGAATCAATTCCAAATTCTCTGTTACTTCCCTTTCCTCATTAAGTGCTTTAAGTCTGACTTTAGAACCACACAGATATCTTGGCAAGTTTAAAAAAAATAAAAGTGCATGAGAAAGTACTTTTGTTCTTGTTAAAATTGTCTTGCTAAGTAAATATTGATCAGATGCCTCAAAACCCTGAGGCTGAATTCACTGCATTTGAGGACAAGGGAAGAGGAAAAAACTGCCTCAGGCTACTGTAACTTACAAAACAGTGATGAGCAAAATAGATATGCACTGTACTTTCAGCTGGGATGCTGGTACAGAAAAGAGGAGTTTTGAGCACAGTCCTTTGAACTTAAATTCTCTTTCCCTCTTGCAGGGTTATTGATTAGACCCACTCCAACTGCAGATGAGGTCTGCAAGGGAAGAAGCAGATCTTCAGTTTGCCTCTATAGATCTGCTGACATTATTAGCTGTGGTAAGAGCCATAGCTTATCAGTAGTTGTGGTGAGAAAATGGCAGGTGACTGCTCCTCCTTAAACAGGGCAGAAGTCTGCCTGTTTCCACAGAGCTTGGTGAAGGGGGATGGCTCTGGGATAGCTGGGACAGAGGGAAGAAGCAGCTTTGTAATCCTTGACTCATGGAGAGGTTCTTGCTGAGGCTGACAGGAGTGGGGGCAACAGCTGGCTGCCCATGGCAGGCCAAAATCTGAACTGATTAGGAATAAAGAAATGTGGTTATGTGCATGTGTAATACTTCCTTATGTTAATCTCAAGAAATTTCTTTTGACACCATTAGACACAAATGTGATCATGAGTCTCTAAAACAGTAACTGTTTACAAGCCCACTTATTTATTCCCCATTTGTTTTAGTGTAAGGACTTAGAATCACAGTTGCCTATATCCTATGAATCATGGCCTAAAATATTTTGCTATTTCTGTGTCAATTTACCTAGCTTCTATGCAACCTTTTCATGCTCCTATGCATACTTCTGTTCCCACAGCTTTTGTTATTGACAGAATTTTCAGTTGCTGAAGTTTTTACCGCATGCTGAGGTAGCCTCCCCAAGATCTTTCTACTGTAGGTCAAGCACAGATTCACTATAGGTGGTCTCCAAATATTCTGGGAAGTTTTCAGATTCATCAGCAAAGTCTGGGGTTCAAATTTCAAAGGCAGGACTGTGTTGGCATTCATCACTGTAAGCTTTGGAGAAATTTGTATCTGCTGAATGCTAAGAAGAATATTTTCATCATCTCTTCCAAATAGATGTGGTTAAATTCAGAAGCTGATTATATAAGTTATGGTGCAAAACTAATCTACATCTTCATATTGAGTTACAGTAAATCAGTTTTGTTTAAACACAACAGTATGAGTTTCAGACATCTGTTATGTCTACCAAGAAATTAATGTCTTTTTAATTTTTTACAGTCTGTATTGCTATCTCTTTCTCTTTTACTTTTTTATTCTTACAGATTAACTTTTTTTTTTTTAATGACGTATTCATATATGTCTTTGTTGAAAAAACATTAAATGTTCAGAATCTGAGGTTTTCTACTCAAATAGTTTTAGACATGCTATTGAAAAATTTATTGCATTCCTTCTGGACTTAAAGGATGGATTTATTTCCAGTTTCTTGCTTTGTTTTGGTGTTTAATTTGTTAATGCTGCCCAAGCTGAAATATTTTATATGCTGGCTATCTGTGTCTCTGTAACACGAATTGTATTAAAAGGGTTCAAAACTTTATTATCTAAATCCTGCTTGTTTGCTTTGCTGCAGACAGATTTTACTACAATACAAATGATAACAGAAAACTACTTTAGCTATAAAAGTTTACATCACAAAATAGTTACAAAACTTAATGAGTTAACACATATATAATGATATGTCTGGGTAGTTATACACAATTCTATATTGTCTGTATAGATTTTTATTTTTTTTAAACACACTCTAACTTAGTACACTTCAGTAGGTTTTTTGACTTCAACTTTCATCTAAGACCACCAACTAAGATGGAACTTGTGAAAAGAATAGCACTGTTTCAGTCTTTCAAGTTGATCTGTTGCTGTTTAAGCTTTCACAGTTTTAAATTAGTGGTTTTTTTCCCAATATTAAAGCTTTCCATATTTAAAATAATTTCCTGATTTGCTAATAACATTTGAGTCATCCAGAAGTCTCAGTAATTTAGTGGCAAAAGTAAAAGAAAACCTATACAGTACAGTACAGTTTCCAAGTATACAAGTAAAAAAAGAGGATCAAAGTGGATTAGAGAAACTGGGTTTCTGATGTATAAACAAATGTTACCTATGAAAGTCTCTCAATTTTGGTCATTCATCACTTGGAAAAGAAGGTTTAGGTTGAAAATAGAAAATTGTCACCTTGTAATCATAATTTCTTTTGAGCTGTTCTCTTCTTGGTACTTTCCTTTGAAATTCCACTATGCACCCTTGGAAATCATCAGCATTGCACTCTGGTGCATTCAGCTACTGGCTGTGTTCTCTCCTTTTAGGCAACCTGCTCTAAATTTTAAGGGAAGATGATTTGACTCTCCTGTAACACATTCCAAATTTGCTTGCGTTGGACATTTTCAAGATTTGTGGGATTTTTTCTCTATTTCTTCAGTTTTCTGAAATGACTGTCATTATTACTCACTGTGTTCTGAGAAGTACAACTGGAGAGAGCCACCCTTCTTGGATCTGATAATGATTTTTCATTAGATACCATAGTTCCAATTACAATTCAATCCAGTAATCATCTATGTAGAAAGAAAGGAGAAAAACAAAATATTTCTCCAGGAATTTCATTTGTCTATAATTTTTATGCTAAACTAGATTTCTTTTAAAAGAAACATTCT
The DNA here is from genome assembly GCA_027925045.1 of Hypotaenidia okinawae. Lineage (NCBI taxonomy): Eukaryota > Metazoa > Chordata > Aves > Gruiformes > Rallidae > Hypotaenidia > Hypotaenidia okinawae. Next base: position 12,912,049 of record BSDF01000010.1, read on the forward strand.
TCCCCTTGGTTTCATGTGCTTCGTAAATCCTCTGATCAATATCTAATAAATAAATAATGACACAGCATCAGATTAGTTCCAAAGAAGGATTAGTGCTAGGATTAGTACTAGGAATAATGTCTGCAGTAACTAATCACTTAGAATTATAAAAAAGAAACTGATCTAAACCTTGGAATTCATGGTAAATGGAAAATCCTAGACATCAGATTTGTGACAATCTAAACATGAGACTTGAATAATCCACAGAATCAATAAATTGTATTGTCAAGAAAGATGTGGAACAGAAAAGCAAGCAAACATTGGATATTGCAAAAAATATTAATAAATTATTGTGAAATACCTCCAAGACAAAAATATGAAGATGATTTTGAAATTTCTGTAAGCATTTTCTACGGATTACAAGTTTTTGACTAATATGAATTTTTAAGTGGTTTTGAGCCCTGTTACCTTCTTTAATCTGCTTCTGTTGAACAACTGTGGGGTTTTGTTTGGGGAAACGGATTAGATATAGTCAAGGTACTTTTTTTCCCCTTTTTTAATTACCAGAAAATGATATATTCTTAAATATAAAATCTGTTCTTTATTAATAGGAGTTTAAAAATACAGGATATTGATAACTTCTCCAGTCAAGTTTTATATTCATTCTAAGGTCTTGAAAGTAACCACCTTTTATCTCTCGCTTCTCTTAATGAAGCAGCATTTTGTGGGTGCCCTTCAACCAACAGTCAGTAGCATCACTCTTACTGAATGCACAATACTAGTAGAGCTCCTTAGGTTCTTTATTTTAAATGCCATTTATACAGCACAATAAACTTGTTTTCAGTTATTATCTGATACTGAACACATACAGTAATCCCTGGGGCTGGGATCCATGTACATTTTTATCACTTTGAGACTCAGCATATCAGCGTTTTCAGTTTGCCTTATTTTTAAGCTAAATTCATCAAGAAATGTTCCCTGAAGATCTAAATTGTTCAGAAAGGTATTGCCTCGTGGTGACAATGAAGCATTCCTTCTCACTCACATGGTCCTGTATCATTTAACATTATTGCCTATACTGTTTTTAAAATACATAGTAAAGTTTATTCTCTGGTATTAAAAGATCATTATTTCTCTGCTCCCATTTCTTTCCATTATATGTCTTGCACATTCAGGCCCCTTCCTATCTACAACAATTAGAAAAAAAGATTTTCTTGTAAATGTCATTATCTCATGTACAGCAGCAGGGTTCAATTCCTGGGTTAAAGAGTGACTTTCCTGGGAACAGTCCTTGGAGTCATCTGCCCACCTAAGATTACTTTCCTGAACCCAGTGACACAGAGACGTGGAGCAGACAACACTGTCTGTGCTGTCTCATGGTCACATGTGTCCTCATGATCTACCTTATAGATTTTTCATAAAATTAGAAGAATCAAGTTGTTTTGGACTCATAATTTGCAAATTGGCTTTGTAGCCACATGATTCAGTGTTGTTTGTTAGCTTCAAGGAAAATTTAACACTTGTTTTTCATACTTCTGATGGCTTTCAAAGCAACTGTAGGTATTTTGGAGCTGGACATTGTTGCAAATGCACTGAGTTTCATAGCTTTAAATCACTGTAGCTGAAAGAGAAATCTAGGGATTAATATTTTCCTTTCTTCAGAATAAGATATCCTTAAGGCTATGCAGTGAACAGAACAAACTTATCATTACTATGTACTGAGCCATGATATAGTAAAGATATCCTTAAGCTTTGAGAAATAGTTCTAGAAATGCATCACCAGATATTATATTAGAAAGCACATATTATAATATTCATTACAGTAGTAGAATGTGAACTGCATGTTATTGTAAAAGAAAATCCAATTTGCTGCCTACTGCCTTCAATTTGGTTTTGACAAGTACTCAATCTTTTGCTATATTTTGCTTTCTACATTTATCTTCTTGGGCATGTTCCGTAATGTCTGCTTAGGGCAAAAACAATAAACTTTTCATTTAATTTAGAGAAAAAGCTCATGTATTCTCTATGCTTACTAGGTACAATGATATGAAAACAAATCCCAGTTGCTAAAGATCCATTTGACAGTATGAAATAGATTCTGACTTTTTAATTTAGGCATAACACTGCAGAGGGCATATAAGGGATGCAGATTTACCAAGCTGTACCATTTATTTATGAGTGGTTGCAAGGGAGTGATCTGGAAGAGCACATATTATTTCACCAGTGATGGATGATTCCGTCCAAGGTATACAAAAAGTTGCATTTGCCCCTTGCAGAGACACTGGCAAATATCTGGCTTATTTGGCTTCATTAAAAATCCAAGACCTTGTGTTAATCTCAGTTTTTGCAATTAGTGTTTCCTCAAAGTGGAACATAGTTTTAATTAAATTGAAATTTGCTACTTGGTAATTTAGCTCACTGCAAACCATGGGGAGGAGCAGAGAATTTCAAAAGGAGTTCAACAAAATCTTAGCACGTTTTCTGAATTGTGCTTGAAGCAATACTGTGTGATCAAAGGGAAAATAATCTTGCCAAAATTTGAATGGTTTGGTTTGGTTTGCTTTGCTTTATGTTCTTTCTAAATAATCCCATGAATTTGTCTAATAGTCTTTGCCTGGAAAAGTTCTATCTTGCTCAGGGTAATTTGAAGGTTGGTATAAATGCATCTCTAATTTTCTTACTACTTTTTCCTCAGGCACAAGATTATTTTGGATAAGATCTTCAACTTTTACCTTTACACAAACATCTGCAATACCCTGCCTCCCAAGACATGTCTCTCAGATTTTAGAAAATAGAACTTGTAGAATTTTTTGCTGAACAGCTGACAGAACCAGGTAAGATGACTGTGCTGAACTAGAAAACCATTTTTTAGCTGAATCCCCCTACATTCTTGCAGAAAAAAAACAGAGATAAAAGGATATTAAATTTGTTCTTCACAGTGCTGTTAAATTTGATGTCATTTCTTCAAAGAGCACATTTCAGTGTCTTTTCTGTCCTCTCATTTATCACGGGGAATAGCTGAAGGGAGCCCACATTAGATTCAGCTATTTTTCCTGGGATAATTATCAGGCCGAATACTAGGAGTTACACCATGACCTCATGTATTAGGGATTGCTTCAAATGATGGGTAAATAATTCCCCTTATTCCTTATCTCCTCAAACTTGAAGGAAGCAACAAAGAAGCCTCAAGCACAGCCATGGAGGTATTTTTGTAGAATCAAATACTGCCAGAGCCAATTTGATACTTCTTAGGCCTTGGAGTTTATATTTTCAGTTGGCAAGAAACTTTAGTCTTTAAAGTGTGGTGGAGTTTTGTTCCATAGCCAGAAATGTGTTTTATTCTTCAGAACCAAATACTGTAACCTGTGGCTCAGAAGAATTCCCATTGACTTAAAAAATAGCTTGTCTGAGTTGGCCTGTAGGATTTGACCATCTGGGAGCTAGTCTGCAAGATATCAGATTTTTGGTTTACTTGATATAAATGTCTGATGTGGTTTATGCACTTGTGAGCAATTTAATTTTTCTCACCAAGGCGTACAGTCACTATGGAGATAGGTGTGATTTTAAAAACTGTAGTGTCACATCTGGTCTGGAGCTCTTCTCTCAAACAGTATGTTTGCAACCAATTGCAAGTATTTCTGCATGACCTGAAGATGCCCCAAAGGTGGAAATTTAGTCAGCTAGTACAGATTTGTGATTCCACAAGTTCCACTAACTTGCTGCATTACTACAGAGTTTTTCCAGGACTCTCAATGGCAGAATGGTTTCTTCAGGCTAATTTTTACTATAGACTTTTACTTCAGACTAAAATTTACTAATTTTACCAGCATTTAATTTATTGCTGTGTCCAAAGCTGCCTCAGTTGTGACAAAGCTGAACTTCTTGTGACTGAAGGCTGGTTTGGATTATCCAGAAAAAAAAGATCCAGGTTTTCTGTCATTTAAAAATCCCTGAGATGCCTAAAATTTAGAAGGCCTTCTAGAGCACACTTCCAGAATTAGATACTGTATCATGACTGCAAATATTATTGAGATCAGTCATTAATGTGGTGACAGAAGCCCCCAAACACTCAGTGCTGCCTTCCCATATTGGTATGGGCGACTTTTGTACCTTATGCTAATGCTACTGATGCCCCATGTGAAAAGAAGTCACTAATAAGGGTGCTGGAACCAAGGCATGCCACATTGGTGTTCCCACAGAGGTACAGCCTGAGGAAGGCACTTTTGTACCCCCTTGGTCTGAGAGCATTTAAGGCTAGACTTTGGCATATTCTGAAATTGCTATAATACTAAGATACTCTAAAAGAGTGTGATTTCTTGTGCTGCTTGATGTCTTTTAGTTTGCTACTCCACTTTGAAGTCTAAATTATTTCAGTCTCCTAGAAATTATTCAATCTATCTTTTGCATAGAGTTCTTAATCCTTAGCCAATCTGTAAATGCAGAAGAACTTCAAAACACACTCCTTGGTTATTTAGTCTTGTATGTCTTCATTCTGTTCAGCCTGTTAACAGTTCTCCTCTCATCTGTTGACTGCCATCTCTCTTTGCTGTAAGATTTTTGCACCAAGAGCCTCTTACAATAATCAATAAGTTTCATATGCAGCAATTGTGCCAGATAATTAAATAACTCTATTTCAAATCAATTTAAATCCATCTGACTTTCAGAAATGATAGTTGCTACAGTGCAAAACTAGTGACTAAAACCCACTTGAATACTTAAATCAATCCCAAATTTGTTTCATCTTAATCTTCAGAAAGCAATTCCTGCAAATGTCAATACTGTCCTAATGGATTAGGTGATGATATCTCTGTATATGTTAGCTTCAGAGATACACTTGTATCAGATCAATTAAATGACTGTAATTGTTGCTTTTCTACACATCACAGATAGAAGCAGTTTTCTGGCATGGTGCTTGAGATAAGGCATGTATTTACTGCAGTGGTTAAGTATTACTGTTGACATAACGGGATTTCTCCTATTTAGTGTGTATTGCAGAAATATGGCAGCCACTATTTACAGGTTCATCAGCTAACATCCAATGCTGCTGTATGACTATACAGAATGGATATTTTTGTATGACTGGGGAGACGTTTTGTTCATTGTTTTGTTTTCTCTAGAATCAGGGACCAATTTGGACCTGTGCTGTACAGATGCATAGGCAGAGATAATCCATTTCCTTTAATCAAGGGCAGAGAGTGGGAAGAAATAATATAATAATGGGTTACAGAGCAAATCACTGTCATAACAGAAACCATCTCTACTGAGTTCCATCTGAGTAGCCCTATGTAATGGGGCATCTGCAATATACAAAATTGCTTTGTATCTTTTTTTTTTACATCCGAGAGTCTGCTGTTATCAGTCCATGAACATCAAATACATATTTCAGTTCACATATTCACAAGGTTTGTGATAAAGTAACGACTAACATATGTTCCTGACTGATGTTTGTTTAGCTACCCCTAGTCATCTGCAATCCTGAATATAGAAGTTACTGTGACAGAATTACCAGTCTTTATGTGTCTGGTGGTAGTGGTCATTTTAGCCATTGCAATAGGTTTTGTGCTAGTAATAAAGAAGAAGAATAGGAATTAGCAGGTGCCATTGCTCTATGTATCCAATTACTGGTCTCTGAGGGCTTGGATGATTTGCAGTCACTGAATACTAACAATCCAAATTACTAAAATTAACAGAAAATACATAGTATTTGTACCTGGTTCAAAAATTGCAGCTGTCAGACACAGTTAATTAGTCTAGGGTTTACCCACAAAGCACTAGTTATGTCCTCAACTGAAGCTATTATCTTGGGTTGTAATAGGCTTTTAATAAGACTCAAAGTTCTTAAATCTGAAATTTCATTTCCAGATAGTAGGTAATTTGCCTGCAATTTTAGTGAGAATTGAAAACTGTCGTAAAATACGTTGCTTCCCAGGTAAAATTATAGTTATGGTAGTGATTTGAACAACAGCTATCTAAAGGCTTATTCAGAACGTCTGCTGGGCTGAGCAGCTCTCAGCTCAAACTGCTGCCATGGAGTTAGTAGACAGTGTTGCAGGAGAACTGTATTAGGAATAATTGACCAACCAAGATTCACTGATGATACAAAAGTGTCCAGATAAATGAATCTGAGCATGACTAACCTAGGTTGTATTGGCACAACAGCCAACTGTCTAAAAGCAGAGGAAAGTAAGAAGGTAATGAACAGTGATTTGGCTGTGTCATGGTATCTTTAATACAAAAGGAGACATATGAAACTGGAAAAAAAGGGCAATTGACTTTCATAGGCCATCGAAATTCTTTAGCATTAAAATCAGCCAGGCTAAAGAACTGACTGCATTGGGATTTACTAGGGGTAAAGAAAGGAAGAAGTTCTACAAATACATTAGATGAAAAAGAGAACAATTAAATGAGTCAGGCTATCAGTTAATGGGAGAGGAAAAAATAGATGCCAGGGAGGAAGCAAAGCTCTCCTCCTTCTGACTTTGCCAAAAGGTTAACAATGACCAGATACGTGTGAGTCTAATAAGGCTTTAAGAAATAGCCAGAACAGATTTATCAAGAACTAATGGTATCAAACCAATTCAGTTTTCTTATTTGACAGAAAACTTAGGCTCTGAGGAGCAGCAGTTAATGTGCTGTATGGGAAATTTGGATGAAACTCAGTACCCTGTTCACAGACATGTTCATAAGCAATTGATGGAAATACAGGCTGGAGGAAATGCTTCTAAGGTGTAGTGGGACAGTCAATTTGGGAAACTGTAATTTAACAGCAATTGCCTATTGGTCTTTCAAGTTTCTGGAAGGGTCTTTGCATTCTAACATATTTCCCCTTTTCCTTTCTCCCTTTCACTTTTTCTTTTAATTTTTCTTTTGTGGCTGGATAAAATAAGATGAAATCGTAGTTTGGGAATTACCTTCTTTACATTTATTTTCTAAGGTTGGAGATGCTCAGGACAGTGACCAAAGTGTACAGAAAGGTTATGTTCTCTTTGGTCAGTACCAAAGGGCAGAAGAAAATGAGGCTTTCCCTATGCCAGTTTATAAGATCACTGAGTTTGCTGTTCATTTGGTTGATTTTTTTAATGTCTATTAAATACATTACTCTCCTACATAAAAATATGATGTAAAGCACTGTGTGTGGTTTTTCCTGAACAGTTCTAACAAGCAGACTAGAAAAGGCCAGATCAGTGGGGAAAGTAAGTTGACATTGATTTGTTCTTTCAACAAAAGGGGCTGAGGGGAATCTGATGCCCAGCTTAGAGAAGCAGGAGGGCTCCTACTAATCTACATGTCACTCAGAAAATAAGTTCTCATGCAGAAACTTTCCTGATGTGTGATTTGTGTTAGTATTCCTGTCAAAAATCATAACTACTGAATAACAAAGATTAACATGCCTATGGCCACAAGTAAGCTTTTCATTTTGCTATTTTTGAGCTTCTCACATCTGTGATTAATAATTTGTCAAAAGGCTCAAATTCTAGACTCCGAATACTAAATACATTAGTAATTAGAGCTCTGCAAAATAGCATTGTAAATGGAATACCCAATGAGCTTTCATATATGGTCTAAAATACAAAGACCTTTTGAAGGAGGGAGGAACAAAGTGATGTAGGACAGAGGGAAAAGGAAATGCCTGTGCCCAGAGGCTGAGACCTGACACAGGCCTCTCAAAAGCACATGGAAAAGGCATGTTTTTTGGAGTAAAAAAACTACATATCTGGAGATGAGAAGCCCCCAGTCCAGCACAGAAAGGGAGGGAAGGGAGGCTGGGTGTTGGAAAAGAGATGAGAAAAGCAAGGTAAAGTTATACCAAAGTTCGTGGGCATGTACTGAAGCTGGTGGCTTTGCCACTTCCAACTTCAACCTGGGCAGTGAATATCCATGCTCACAGCAGAGGAATGGCCTATTGCAGAAACACATTTTTAAAATATATATAGCATAGTACATATTGGAGAAAAAGAGTATCATTTTTTGTGGGGCTGAAGGGAAGTTTTAAATCAAAATATTGTGTTTTTTCAGTCTAGACCACGGATAGGATTAGGTGTACAAAAGAAATGGTATCTCAGTTAAGATAAGAGGTTCACTTTGTGTACATGATTCATGTGATGATCTGTTCTCCAAAGAAAAGCCATAGAATAACATGTTATTATTCAAACTTACATTCACTTCTGTAGCTGGTGAAGGAGCACTGCTGGGAGAACTACAAATGTCCAGCTAAGATTTATTTTGAATGTTCTGAAAATCACCCTAATACATCGTAATAATTTATTCTTTTCAGTATAACATGTACATCAGCAAGATCAAAGTCTCTTTTCCTTTACTGGAATGGAGTGGTAATTCTTTGAACTCGACCTCTTGTGCTGTATAAACCAGTGATCATAAATAGCAATTGCAGACCATCACCATAAACCTTCTTGGCAATGTAGTAAACTGCTGACATGGAAACATAAGGGTAGATAATGTTTTAAATGTGAACAGTTGATCATCACTAAATTGGTGCTGTTGAGACGTTACTTTTATGTTTCAGGACTTACTTTGGTTTACAAGAAAGTACAAAAGCTGTGGTTTTATTGTTACATTGTGAATTTAGAAAAGATCTGTGGGGATAAAATGGAAGTGTTTTTTTCTGAAGCCAGCCTATGTTTTAGTCACTGAAAATTGTGAGGGAATGCACCCATTATTGACAATAATGTTGTTGTTGTGAAAGCTGGTACAAATTCTCTCACAAAACATGATTGATGGTCTTTCCATTAGACCATTGAGTTTTGAATGGAAATAATAAATACTCTAAATAGGTTGTAATTTCCTTTTAAAATGCTAACTTAAGAATAATTACGATGTACTAAGAGTTGTAGAACCCAAGACTTCTAGAACCAGTATTAGCCTCCATTGATATTTAAGGGGGTTGTAAATCGGTATTTTTGAAACTTAGTATTTATGAATCTTTTCAAGAAAAGGACCCCACGCAACAGGGCCAGTTGTTACTGCAGTGGTTTTAATTTGAAACTGAAAATTAGACTAACCTTTGGATAATCACACCTACTTCGATTTTCCTTTATTTTGGTTAGTCGTTCTTTTGTATGGATAGGAACACATGTGGCTGCTTTATTCTTTTTTTTCCTTTTTTTTTTTTGTTTGTTTGTTTGTTTCAGTCACCTTCTGATCTGGTCTACAGTTCCCATAACCACAGGACACGACAAAGAGAGACACTGCTAACATGCTAGGTCCTACGCCTGGTGCTTCTCTATTTTATGTGTGAACTTTTAGCCCAGTTGTGCACTAGTTAAGCAAAAAACCAGTATCTGTTATCTTAAGATGGAACAGCTATCTGATATGATTGAGCCTCTTTTGGACTTAGCTAAATAAACATTTCAGCTACTCATGCCTGTATAGTTTTGGGATGTTTGATTCTCTAGCCTGTTGGTGAGGTATTTAGTGGATTTTTTGTTTTCTTACTTTTAAGTGAAAGACATTTCAGTTGATGCTTGGTGTCTTGGTCAGTGCCTTTCTGAATAATTACCACAGTCAGGATAGATTTGGACATTTTATTGAACTCTCTTGGCTGCAGAAAAGATGGGTGCTGGTTCAGATCCATGCAGTGAATGCCTCTTGCTTGGAGATCTCCAGAGAGCTAAAACATGTCTTTCCCTGATTTTTGCAGAGGTTCCTGCAGTGCTGATTATTCTCCGAGTCTCAGTGAAAGCAGCTGTAATGTACCAGCATACTGTGAATTTCAAAGATGGCATGGAGTGCCCTCCCCCTGCTGAGAGGCTCTCATAAATATAACTTGACCTCGGGGAAATTACCCAGCAGGCCTTGGTGAAAAGGAACAGAGTAGACCAATTGTGAACATGATGATGTCAAGTGTATCATTCTATATCAATGGAACTGCTATCGTAGCCATCAAGGGAAAACAGCAAGAAGGAAACTTGGGGGAAAAAACCCTGCTTTTCCATCTACTTCAGCACTCTGCCCACACTAGAAAAGTAAACAACCAACAAAAACTAGTTAGTGATACCCTTGTACTCTAGCATAACTTAAAATTCTGGTGTTTCTTTCAAAGCTTTGATTCTTGCTGGAGAGCATAAGAAACAAAAACATTTCAGCTAAGGAATTCTACAGTTTGCTCATTGCACAAACCATAACTAGTAAGTTGCAGTAATTTTCATTGTTAGTATACTAGGACCTGTACTACATTATCAGGCATTTCTAATTCTAGCCATTAGCGGAGAAAGAAATAGGAAAACAGGTAACCACCCTGCCCATTCCTCTGTTTTTGGGAAACACACAAGTGTCTTGCCAACTGGACTCTAGAAATGGTAATGCAGAAAAAGGTGAGTTTTCTTCCTTTAAATGCTATCTTAATTCTTGTAGTATGCTAACAAATAGTGTCTTCTCTGGCCCAATTAGGGTTTGCTACCCTAGATTTTTATTCAGAAGCATTGTGCAGTGCTATGGAGCCCATGCTAGAGTAGCTAGGAAGATCTCTGGGCTGCATTGCTCCTCTCATGTACAGGGAGCAGGGTGGGTTTTACATAGTTGTGATTTATCACACTGCCTGTATATATTGTGATGCACAGTAGGATTTCTGGATGTCTAGCATTCTGGATGGAGGTGTGCCACTGGTATGAAAATGTTTTGGACATCCAGAAATCAAAGACAAATGTGTTCAAGTCTAATTCCAGAGGGATCATGTTTCACGGCAAAAAATGAAGAGATATCAAAGAAGAAAGTAAAGTATGTAGTAGCCTGAGGCCACAAGTCTGTCTTTCCTTCCATCCTACTTTCCTGCCTCAGCACTCCTCCCAGCACAGAAAGATCTGGATTCTACTTCTGATGCACCTGGAAATCAATGGTCATCTGTTGCTACAAATCACATATGTTGAGCAGCCTAGAGCATACTGCTTAATTAAACCAAGCAACACTAGTTAGAGTGCACCCTAGTCATTCCTCTGGAGACCTTTTCATCTTTGTGTCCTCAATTCTTGAAACTGTTGCTTAATTAGAGGCTTATTTAATAGAGGGGATGATGCCTCAGTATATTGAGTTAACTTCAATGGCATTAAAATAGCTGCTCAGTTAGAGGAGAGATGCCCTACCAGTGCCTTCTCAGGGAGAACAGTTGACATCAAGAAAAAAGACAAACATTTTTTAAATGCTCCAACTGTAGGAGAGGCCTCAGAGGTAGTACCAAAAGCAATTAACCACACATCTGAAAGAAACCAGGTTAAGAAAGGACTTTGTTAAATTTATTTTGGAGGTTGGGATCTTCCAGTTCTGCTTGTGTCTTAATTAAAATCTGTTTAGTTTCCATGCTATATATCACAGAAAGTCAGACATGCATTTGTCCTGTTCACTGTCCTTGCAAAATTGCATATTTCAAATGGACATAAAGCATTGATTTTCGTGTCATTGTTTTTCCCCTGTGTCAAATTATTGTAAGGAAGTGCTCAAAAAGAAGACGAAAGGTTGTGGAGTATATATTTTGTTACAGTTTACATGTAGAGAGGCTAATTATGGGGAAAGTTTACTTACAAGGTTATTAGCAGGGAAAAAAATATTCTTAACATCAATTATGTTTTACGTGAACTATAGCTTTCTGGATGTTGATTGAGTAGGTTTACAGTGTTTTGGAAAAAAGAGCAATAAAACTGAGAATAGACAAAAACTGTTATTGCATTATTTGTAGGAAATACTGAATTTTTTCACTCAGATCTATTGTTGAATAGTTATAGATACAGATATTAGAAACATAAAGAATTGTTTTAAAGACAAACAAATGAATGGGAAATACTATTATCTATGATTTTATTACTCAAGTAAAAACTTGCTTATATTTTAATTCCTAAAGAGTATTAGTGTTTGAATATGCTGTCACACATCATTTTTTATTTTTAGTAGTTATTCCATAACATTTCAGCTACAGGGTTTACTTGTATCAGTGAAACTGTAAATTTGTAAAGCACTAGGAAAATTTTGCATTGTCCAAACCTTTATGACACAGTAACAAAATAAAGATTCAGCTATTCCAGAATACTTTGTGAATTTGCATTGTCTTTTGCTGAATTACATATTTTGAAGAATATAAAATTATGTTATGATCCTGAAATAATCTCAGCACTATTTTCAGCACATTTTAAGCAATATGTTTGAGACTTTTTTTTTAAATTGCTTTTTTTTTTAAATTTTAGAGGGTTTTTTGATTTTAAAAGCTTTAAAAATTTGTTGAAATCTGTAATTTTGTTTTCTATAAAATCAACGTGTTGTTAACTCAATACAGTTTCCATAGCTAAAGATAATATGTTGATTCATATCTCTGTTAAATGCACATACATGTACAAGAGACTATAGTCCCATTGCTAAATCTAGATTCTGCTTTATATACTGGAAAAAGAGCAAGTATTTTCATATTGAACATATTAATCAGTGATCTTGTAAATGGAATGAGCAATGATGTGCTTGTTTTTACTGTTGATCATTATTTAAGGTAGAAAAGACAAGAATAATTACAGAAGAATTCCTTACAACCGAGTGACTGTGTAGTAATGTGGTAGATAAAATTCAATGTATATAAATGTAAAGTGATGCAGAAGGAAATAATAGTTTGAGAACCACACATAAAGTAGTGATCTGTGGGCTTATTAATTCTCAAGTGAAAGACCTTGGTTTGTTATAGATAGTGCCTGTGAAAACTATCAGCTCAATGTTTGGTGATTGCCCAGAACAAATCACCTTTTAGGAATTATTGGGGAAAAGTAAGGGATAGGTAATTAAGTAAATAAATGGGTATGTCTCTGTATAAAAACATTGTTCATCCACCATGTAAATGCCCGGTGTCATATGCTTAATATGACATTTGGAACCCTTTCTTTTTTCATCCTTTACTGTGATTGTTTATGTTTTCTTTATGAATCATACAATTAATGAGAGTTAACTGTGATCTAAGAGGACTTCATATGGGTTAGATTCTTCTTTAGCACAGGTCAGTGGTAAAATTCTCAGTGGGATTAGAAATTGTAATATATAAATACACTTCTGTCTACTATGGAAATTGATATAAAATAGTAAATTGATATAAATCCTGTTCATCACAGTCAGGCAATATTAGTATTTGCTTCAGAGGGACTGCTCATTTGAATAAGAACATGATCCATAATCAGCAAGTCCTTTCAAAGTTTGGATCAATGCCAGGTGAAAAGTTCTCCATTCTTATCTCTTGGAGCCAAAGGAAGGAATGAAAAGAAAGAAAAAAAATTGCAATACCTATTCTTATCATCTGGTTTAATCAAGTAAGCATTTATCACTCCACTTAGTTGGAACAGAGGAGAAAACACTCTTTTGAATCTTCTGACCTTGTACGTTAGATAGGCTGGCCTGCTATATGACAGGCTCAGAAGATAACCTTCTCTCTTCTGAGTGAAAGGACACCGTTTCTGCAAAGGGAAAAGGAGACAAGCAAGGCCATAGTTAGTTTAAGAAAAAGAGGGTAGCCTGGTGGGAAGTGCACTGCCTGATCTGAGAGCGAAGGAGCTTCTGTTACTCCATGCAACTAGCTCTCTAGTTCATTGCATAATACAGAGAACTGTCCATAGTATTCAGGACAGAACATTGCACTCCTTCAAGGGACACAGTAGGGACACTGGAGTAGGCCTCTTTTTATCCCGAGTACATACAAAAGAGAGGGGAAGCAGAATATTTTCCAATCTTTTCCAATCTTTTTTCAGGCTTCCTTGACTCCCTAGAAGTTTTTATCTTTTGCATAGGGGAATAGTGTATGTAAAAATGCATTCAAAATAAGCTTTATAAATTTATTATGCAGGTGTTTGGTTTTTTTGTTTGGTTGGGGGTTTTTTTGTATGTGCCAGCAGAAGTTTTAGATTTTGAAGAGAAAATTAATGTGGAAGTAAGAAATGGTGATACTTTTTTTTATCCAGAGACTGTGTGGGCACTGCTGATGACAAGGAAGTTCTAGCACCCTGGAGCACATAAATGTATGCCTCCAAACTGATATAGGTTTTGTACCTATTTTACCATTTTAGTACCATTTTGCCATTTAGTACCTAAACCTATATCAGTTTGGAGGCATACATTTATGTGCCTTATGTGTATTGTCTGTTTATTTGGGAGAGAATAGTTTCCAGAGAATTATAAGGAGAAATTTTCAAATAAATCCTTTTTCTTTGTCCTTTCAGCCACTCACAGGTATCAAACTACATTTTGACCTTATCTAACTGCTTTCACTTTGTTTTACTCTTCTGTGTAATTGAGGTGATAACCTCAGCCCTAAATACCCCATGCATTTCCATCTTTTCAATTTCCTCTCCCTTTTTCCATACCTCAGTTACAGAAGGGTTGTGTGGCAGAGTGTAATTTTAATTCCACTGTGCTCTGAATGACCTCAGAGCTAGGCTAGCTGTGCAACTTTATAGCATTTTCCTTGCTGCAAATAAATGCTGTGTTGTAGGCTCCCTCCGTGATTCAACATTATAGAAATAAAAATGCTTACATCATGGGGTATTTTGCAAGGAATTAGTGAGCTACTTGGCACTTTTGCTCCTGGGAAGTGCTAACACCTACAGCTGATCCAAGATGAATTAGGTATATTTTCTATTCTTTTGCACTAAAAATTTCCTCCCTGAACTAATCCCAAAATAATTTATTCTACCAGAATCATTGCATTTAAGCTTGCTATAATCATTGAGTCTGTCTTTCAAGATGCTACAGGCTAAGTACTTTGGGTATCAATGCTACAGCCTCACCTCAACATTAAGAATTACAAATTAAATATTGCAAGTTGTGAAAAAATATTCCTTTTGATAAAATATTCTAAAAATTAGTAACCCTTACAGTTAAAAACATGTACCTTTTTCTAGATGGACTTAAAGGTTCCAGGCTCTCTCACTCCATTTTGTGTACCTTTTTAGGTATATCCCTCTGTCTAAGAAATTAACCAAATTACCATGAAAATAGATTGTGATAATTTTGTTTCTTTTAAGTTCCCTTTGCGGTGTGTCCTCCACCCCATCTACACTCACTGCCCACCCTCCTCCCAATAATCAAGTATTTTGGGAAGTGGGTATTTAGATTTAAGATAAATGAACTTCATTGGTCCATTTTCCCAAATATTTTCACAGAAAATATGGCCAAAATAAACCTATAATTGCAGAGGAAATTTGAAAACTGTCACCATGAATCAGTTTGATGGAAAAGAATTTTCCTGTTTTCACTTACATTTTTAACATGGCAGCCAATATAAAGGAATTAGTTGATTTTATTGACTTCACACAAAAATGGAAGGGTTTATTTTTATTATGTCATAATGATTTCATGTTGATCCAGTTTGCATGAGGAAGACTGTACAGTATTTGCCATTGTGCCAGTTTACTTGTATGGAAGTCTTAATGACTGACAACAGCTTGAAGTAGAACCCAGCTTGCAGATGGAACACTAAGCTTGAAACAATTAAGCTAGAATTATATTTACAGAGCTAAAACATTTGAGGGGAAATAAATAATTATTATTTGATAGAGTTTTCTTGACTCCCAGTTCTACTTACTGCACTGTTTTGTACATATGTGTGAAATTCTTATCCCAAAGCCTCTTGACTGCATGCTTTCAGACTCACTGCATTCTAATAATCTCGGTGTTTTTTTCAAGTTGATTTAAAAAATCCAGTCCTGTCTACCCATAACTTAACGAGAAAGAACAGTGCAAGAACAATGCACACGTACTAATTCTCTCTGTGAACAAGTTTTACAAATTGACTTGTGAAAACCTATAATCTTTTCTCTATTTTAAATGTTATATCTTCCAGACAAAGTCAATTTGTATTTTTTAGCATGAAAAGTTCTTTCCATGGCTGAATGAAAGAACAGTTTCAGATAAATTAGATATAAGTCATTGTTTCACACCAGAGTAGTTCTCTCTCTCTCTGTCCTTGGTGGTGCTAAGGTTTGGGTTCTGTTTTTTCTTTTTCATTTCCTTCACAAGGATATTCAATTCCTTTGAGGTCAAAACTTTGGTTAATGCTGGGAAGAACATGGAATGTGTCACTACAATGCAGTGGGTAAACAAGTGGTCATTCTGTTACCACATAACAACAGCTTGTGTGACAATATTTTCTATTCAAGTTTCCTAGAAAACTTGCTTCTCAAAATATTTTTTATTTTGCTTGAAAAATGTTTCAGGATTAATGTATCCACTTGGATGTTTTCTGGCCTCCTTGGAGCAATTCCATTTCGATCATCTTCTACATCCCACTCAGTTTAGAAGCCAGAAAATGATAACATTTCCTGGAATTTTTTTAAGTTCAACTACTTCAGCTGGTAGTCCTTTAATTTTCTTTTTGGATTCTCAGCAATCTGACTCAGACTTTTTTGAATCAGTCTGTTAGTCACAACGTACTTGAGGATTTCAGTCCTTCCTCTATGAAATTTTATATAGCAAGAGCTTGCTATTTGAAATTTAGTTTATATAAATTACATTATTTCATTATATTCTCTCTTGCATGGAAAACACTTTCCAAGCTGAAGTCATCCATGTGTAGGCTGTTTGAAGTCCTACTGAGAAAAGGGGGCATTTTAGAAAGAAAGCCATCACAGCTGAGCAGGTGATGCCTTAAACTGTCCTGCAAGTGGGGAGATAAGCAGGAGATATTCCCTGAATTTTTAATTCCATTAACTCTAGTTTCATTTTCCCCAGGTAGCTGCGCATATAATAGACGGAAACTTCTATCTTTGTAGGGACATACTCATTACCTCAATCTCTCTAATGCACACACACTCAAGCATATAAGTTTCTTTAACACAAAGAGGAAAAAAACCCAAGACAGACCTCCGAAAGACTGTACATGAGGGAAGAAAAGAAAGAAGATAATAGAACTTGCCTGGTTTATTTAGTCCACAAATAGAAAAGCCTCACAGATTTGATGAAGTAACTATTACCAGATGAAGAAAAATTACCTCTGCCCCTGCAAAGGGACACATCATAATGACAGACCACATCAGCCATTCTTGGCTTATTCTTGTTAGTGAAGTCATCCCATTGCATTTATTTAAAAAATTATTTTTTGCTTTGTTGAAATTTTGGGAGTGTGGAAAAGGCCTTTTCTGGAATCGTATGTTTTCTTACTCATGTTATCCTTTGGGAGCATAATTGTTTTCTCTTTGTTGGATCACTTTTGATTTGAGAAGTTTCCAATATTCCATGTAAAATTATTATTCTCAATTACTCATTTAAAACATTTTTGGGGATTATTTTATCTGATTACCAAATGTCTATTCTCCAGAAGGTTTATAAATCTCTGTGAGGCTTTCAGTCTATTCAGAGGTATAATTGCAGATGAGCCCATCTGTTCCCTTTTCATTTCCATCTTCCATGTTTATCTACCTTTCCTATGTTTGGCAGTATATGGATGGCAGAAGGGTTCAGAAATTGGTGAAAAGATGGTAGTGCTTGATATTGTCAAGTCTGAAGAAAACAGTAAATTTTGAAACTGGAAAAATATGTTGTAATAAATATGTGAATTGCTTCAGCTTCAGAGTTTATAGACAAAAATGGTGAAAAACTACAAACCCAATTGAAGTCATAGAGCTAAATCCCTATATAATTTATTGTAAGTGCAATGTATGTGTTTTCAAAACAACTAAATATTATGGATTACTTTTCAACATCAACAGTAGCACCATTTTTAAACCAATAGAGAACAAGAGGAATTCTCCAGATAATGCCTGTAAAATTTCAGAAGCCTGGAAAACATCTTCCTAATGCAGTGGAGCAGGCATGCTACAATGTTTGTGCAAGTAACAAACTAGATAGGTTCATTATATATATCAGTGTTAAACAGGTTCATACATTTTAAGCTCAGAACAAGAACGGTTATTTTAAAAGATCTTCAGCCAAATTCTTAGCTCTGTTGACAAAAAAATAACCCAAACAAAACCCCACAACAAACAATTAAGAAAAATGGCAAAGCAGTTACTGAGCAACTTCTCAACTTCACCTTCTTTTGAGCACTGATCTGGCGTGTGTTGAATGTTCTTTGGTGCATTTTGTTCAACTCTCAGCAATGAGAGGGCCTCACTGGCCATACAAAGGGTTTAACTGTCACTGTGCATCTATGTGGGCTGCCTTAGGGGTGATGATGCTTTTCTCCTGAAGACATTGCAGCAGCTGCTGCTGCAATGTAAGTAGGGGACATGTAGGATGTAGCCTATGAATTTACTCACTTTGTACATACATGTAAAAAGTATTTACATTAGTGTAGGTTATATGTGAATCAATCAGCAAATACGTGGTGACCTTTGATAACCCTTTCTTGCTTTATTAGCCATCTAATAAAATGCTTGTACTTCATGTCCTCTTTATGTGCTTTTTAACTTTGCAGTCCTTAAGATTGTTATAAAATGTAATGTAGCCATTCTTGGAACACAGACAGACTGACACATTGTGGAGAAATTCTGAACAAGGATTCTAAAGTAGAAAATCCTTCTTTCTCAGCTGATGACAGTTGGTAGCTTTTTTGTCATTTGTTTGTTTCTCTTTTTGATGTCTTCTGGCACAAGCTATTCTAAGCTGCAAGGGGAGGCAGATCAGCAGATGGAATGTAGGTGCAGACAGGTTCATGACGCGAATCATCACTTCAGTGTTGTAACCTTCTTAACAAAATTTTTACCTATATTTTTATGCTGCTAAAAATTAAAAGCCAATTTCCCTCCTTACTATTATTTTGTAATTTCTGACATTGGGACACTTCATATACGTTGGGTACCGTGTTAGTATTATCCCTGTTTTACAAGCTAGAACACAATGCATAGAGATGATAAATGCACCTGTCTAGTTACAGTAGACATGAGTTACATCTGTGAGGCCATAGCAAAAGTTAGTGTTACAGTAAGCTTCCCAGGTGTTAGGGTAACATCCTAGCCTAAGGTTAGGGCTATTTTAGGTTCATCTTGGACTAACAGTCCTGCACTCCTTTTTAGTGAGAAACGGTGAAAACTGTATGCCTCGGGAAATTATTTGTTAGGTATGAAACATGCAATTTGTTCAGGTTTCAGATTTGTGATATAGATTTATCATTCTGTTTGGGAAACTTCAATCCACATTGCTGGAAGGGCATTCTGTGAAAAACATCGCTATCTACTTTCCAAATACCCACTCCCTGGACAACTTTGGGACCAAAGTACTAGACTAGAGATATCTTTTATCTGACCCAGCAGAACTGCTCTTGCATCCTTATGCAATGATTGTGTAAATTTTGCCAGCCAGTCTGCTCTGCATTGCAATGCTCTGGTAGACAGCCCATGGGGCATTACTGAATTACTGATCTAAGCTGTGTAGCTCTCCTCTCCCCTTTCTCAAGGGCTTACAGCTCTTACAGCAAAGTTGATTAGAATGACCGTGCCTCTGAAGCACCTTTATAGGCACTTTCTACTTGCCATATCTATCTAGGTATCTACACAGTCCTTGGCATCTAATAGCTTTTTTTTTTCCATTGCTTTTGCTGCCTATCCTCCTTTATAAGTACAGAATTGAGATAAAAGGTGTCTGCTTGAGGGCAAATAGGTGAAGACTGTCATGAGTCAGAAGCCAATCCACTGTTTCAGAGTCTTACTCTGGTCACTCATCTACTTCTCTCAGGATTAATTGCCCTTCTCTCTCCCAGATAGCTGGAGAGCCTCATTCTTGCAATTTTGTTTCCACTCACTGTGAGGTTCTGCACGTTTGTACATACATATATAAAATAAGATTAATAAAGACTCCTACCCTTTCAAGGTGTCTAGCTATTCAAAGAATGACTTGTGATTCTGAAATACTAGTATTACAAACCTAATTTCATAAAGATTTTCTTTTCTCATGAACAGTTTCCAATTAATGCACAATATCACTGTACCATGCAGCATTTAACCTCTCACTAATTGCCACTAATGACATGTAACTGCATCAACAGTTTTTTATAATAGATTAAGTGATGGTTCTAATGCAATTCCTGAAGCAGTTCTCTCCCACTTCTTTATCAAGGAATGGTGATAAAATGCATGCAATACTTTTAATTGATGACCTTTTCATTTTTGGGGGGTTAGCTGATCAGTTGAAGGCACTGTTCTTGAGCACAGCATGTTAGAGTGGCTTCTGCTTTATACAGACATTTGACATGCTTTGTAGAGCATCTGTCTCATAGTCTCCTTTTCTTCTCTGTAGCAATGACATTGTGAATGCTGTGTTTGTTAGAAGCCAGATTGAGGCCTTTGCATGCATTGTTAATTTGTTGGGACTCAAGATAAGAAACGTTAATTAATTGGGCAAGTCCACCTGGTTTTATGTCATGTGGTAGAGTAAAAATTAAATAAGACAGCCTCTTATGAGAGGTTATTGGAAAATGTGAAATTATTGGAAATTATTATCAACATGCAAAGAGGATGTGTGTTCAATCACAATAGCAGTTACAGGGTTAAAACCTAGATGGTTACCTCTGTTTCTGAGAATATCAAATGGACTAAGAACGTGCTTGGAATTAGACGTAGTATAGATTATTTTTTTCACAGATAACAAGAGAAGACTTAAATATATGCTTAAATGAGCTATTTTTCCATTAAAATTATTCATTCTATATTAAC
Source organism: Hypotaenidia okinawae (assembly GCA_027925045.1). Classification (NCBI taxonomy): domain Eukaryota; kingdom Metazoa; phylum Chordata; class Aves; order Gruiformes; family Rallidae; genus Hypotaenidia; species Hypotaenidia okinawae. Next base: position 12,932,643 of record BSDF01000010.1, read on the forward strand.
AGATAATAGAGCTGACACTTTATTGACATCTTCCATGTTTCTGTATAATGAAAATATAGGTGTGAGGTTTCACCTGAAAGCTGCCCTGATGGACACCGTTTAATTAAATAGGCCCTGTCAGTGATGGGTGTGCTGTAGGCCCTCGCGATGCGGCAGTATGCCGAGGAATAGAGCAAGATACGGAATAAAACGCACATTTCGCAGCTGCAGAAGCCTGGGGGTTTTAAATTCATCAGAAGTTACCGTGCAGAATACGGGGCTGTCAGTTCTCCTCCTCTCCACTGGAGGACAGTCTGCCATAACATCTTGCTCCCGGAGCTGGCAGCAGGGCTGGGCTGGAAGGAATCTGCTTAAAGTTCCCTCAAGGGAGGGAAAGACAAGATTACCATTCCTACAGCAAAGCTCTGAAGTTTAAACCAGAGGCATTATAGGCATATCTAGGGTTTTCCACAAGGCAAAGTGCCTTTTCCAGCCTTACTTCTTTTCCATGATTCCTGGAGGTGGAAAATATCAGTAAAAATAAGAATCTGGCCACAAAGTCTAGGGAAACAAAACATCTATGTAGGATTTGGGCATATTTATATAGAGATTGTCCAGGGTTTAGCTGGCCAAAGAAGTACTGAGAAGTGAATATTCTCCTTTTTTGCAAGGAAGCTGGAGGGATCTGAGAAGGAATTAAAGGTAGAGGTATGACCTGAAAACATTGTAAAAACCTGCTTTCTCTTTCTCAAGGTCCTGATTTAGGTCCAATCAATAAGAAAGAAACTCACAGGCCTTATAAATTTGCATAGATCAGAAGGATATCACTATTCACTGACTAGTGGTGTTTGCTCATAAGTTGAGCCATAATTCTTTTCACAGAATCCAGCCATTGTCCCAGTCCTGCAGTATTGGAGAGAGACTTGTAACCAAATGTCTGTTGACTATGGAAAGTCTGGAGTTTGGTTTTTTTGGGTTTTGGTTGTGGGTTTTTCTTGCTGTTGTTGTTTTGGGAGCTTGTTGTTGTTGTAGGGGTGGTGGTTGGATGGTTGGTTTTGGTGATTTTTGGCTTGCATGTAAAGATTAATATTCACTGTGCCTGGCTGTACCTTTGAACATTTCATCTTCATTGAACCACTTGGCTTAAAGCCATATATTTTCCTGCAGGATATGGGCATGTTAGAGATTGAGGAGTCTTACTGTAATTCAGAAAGCACCAGACGGATGTGCTCAACATTGCACCCTGAATAGATAAAGGATAGCATAATGGTTGAGTTAGTTTTAGAGTTCAAAACACTTGAGTTGAAAACTTAATGCAGATTTCTTCTCCAACCTTGAGTAAATCACATGTAATCTCAGGCCCTGTTTCTTTGCCTGCCTGCAAAATGAGGATAGCTATGCTGTTCTGCTTGACAGGTGAAAACTGCAAAGACTGTGAGGTATTTTGGTAATGAGAACCACAAGTATATGTGTACTCATGCTTATTCACAGCCTAATGACCAGATGTATATAGACTCTCTGTCTGCTGTCTGCAGTAGGCAAACATGGATGCAGAAGCCACAGAGCAGATTTGTCTTTGTAAATACCCAACCAAGTATCCCTGAAACATATTCACTCTTTTTAACAGTATAACAGATTAAAAAAAAAAATTCTTAGTGCCTCTTATAGAGTCTAATATCTTTCTTGTAGAAACATTTGTCAAAGCTGGCCTAAAATTGGATTATTAGACAAATGCATGATAGATAAGGGGGAGGTCCAGCAAATGAGTCCCAGGAACCTAAAGTTCACATTTGGTAATGTAAGGTAAATGCTTGAGTGGTTTGATTTTATCCTACTTCTACAAACAGGGATTTATTGTTCGTTCCTTACTTCTCCTTGTCAATGACAAGTAAAGGGTCAAGAGATTTAAATTTATCAGAAGTGCCTCAATTCAGTAGAATATTACACTTCAAGGTAAAGGGAGACCACTAAATTCTTTTCAATCAGACACATTTTTTTATTCTAGTATTATTCAATACTGTGTGCTCAGAAACCGTATGTACAAAAAAAAGAGGGGGGGAGGTCTCCATTGAAAATTTATTAATCTTTTAAAAGAGAGAAGGATTTCCAGTTGTTGAAAGGATGTAATTTTCTGCTTTGGATCTTTCCTTAATATGATCAGATTTCATAATACATACCGGCATCTTGACGGCATGTTCTTGAGGTTCTCAGAAACTGCTATAGTTTACAAACACTATTTCTTATCAATACATTCCAGCTTCACAAAATACACTTGGCTGAGTATGGGATATCACAGCCAGTAGGTGTGAAATAGTGATTTCCCCTGTCTCCTCAGAGCAGCTTGACTCTATCAGTCAAGTGACATGTCAGAAGTTCCAGGCCCAGGTATTTGACTGAAGGAAGAATTTTGGGGGTGCCACAAAGCTTGTGTTTCCTGGACTTTATGAGACTCCGGTTTCTTCTCTTATAACTATTATATAATGGTATTGTAATATTTGTTAGATGTGAGAGGCATCCATACTCCCTGCTGTCCTGCAGACACATTAACTTTAGTCCTTCCCAAAACACATTCAGGTAACATGTTAGACACTTCTCAAAAGGGAATATGCTATTTTATGCCAGCATTTTCATGTGTTCCTAGGCATGCGGAAGGACAAGTTCTTTTTGAACTGCTACTGAATTACAAAATTTTTCATTCCTCCTGTCAAAAATAGTTCTTCCACTGAATTACAGTAATTTTTATTTGGCTTCATTTTGGGCTGCATTGTAATATGCAGAGAAGATACTTACGTGACAGTATAACAAGAAATATTTATATTTTTGACAGTCAGCAGGGCTAAAAGTCTGTGTTAATCATAAGAGCAGTTGTATCATTTGACACCAAAGGCCAAAACCTCTTTGCTTTATTTGCATGAGCAGTCATTTTTTTACGTTAGAGTGAATGTTTCTGTAAAAGGCAAGTACTGCATAGCTGAAGCTAGCAATAAATAATACCCAAAAATATGTAAAATAAACATTAAAATTATACTAGTTTTTAAAGCTTTGCTATATAAAAATGATAAGCTTCCATACCACTATTGCAGCAAATGTTATGCAGTATAACCAGCACTAAAACAACGCAGCAGAGGTTGCAGTTTTTGCGTCAGAAATAGTCAGTGTCAGTAGCTCTGCCAAAAACTAGTCCAGGATAGAATCGGTCTCAAGAGACAAGATACCTAAATGATTTCTTTCTGTCTCTGTTCAAAAATTTGTGGTTATACCTTCATATTGTCATGCATATCAATCTTATCTATACAGACAATCTTTGTCTGTATCTTGTATATGTATACACAAACATACATGTTTTATAATGAAGTATCTTGAACTCATGGAGGAAAGTCAATCAAGTCTTCCAAACAGTTTTTATTTCTCGCTAATTCACAGGAATCTCACAGTATTCTCCACAAAGTATGCAGTAGAATTCTGTTTCCAGTGAAGATAGAAACCCCTGTTTATTTCAGCAGGAGCAGAATTGGTTTGCAAACCAAAGTTTTCACTAGTTTTCAAAATTGCTGGCTGTGGTTTTTTTATAGACTTTTTGTTTCTTCTCAATTCTGCTAAGCCTCATTTATTATAGTCTTGCTATTTTAAGAAAATCCATTGTATCAACATGGACAAGATTATAGATCCATCTGATATCTTTAAAAACAGTTTTCACATGTATTATGTTAATCTGTGGATTAATGCATCCTAGAATCTGAGGTAACTTTTCCCAAAGGTAAGTTTCAATTGTTATTCTGAAGCTAGAAAGAAAACTCTGTGTACTTTAGAGCTGTTAAGAATGTAAATATCAATGGACTGTGGTCTACAGGGCATGACATAAAACAATCAGATCTGTAACTACCTTGTTTATTTCGCCTATATTCGAAATACATATATTTTTGGTACCAAAATGGAATGTTGATAAATTGATGTATGTGCTTATATAAGCAGTCTATAAAATTGATAGTTTTCAGTTCATTGTTGATGTAGTGAGGTTTCTGAATACACTGAATGTTCAAAATGGGCCAAGACTTTAAAAAAAAAAAAAAAAAAGGCAAAGTTAAATTCTAAATCTGTATTCCAGTTAGACAGCTGTGCAAACTGAGGTTTTCTGAACTTCTTTCATTGTCACCCATAAATATTTGCATAACTCTTCTCAAGAAAACTTGGCAGAAGTGTTAGGCCAGTTTCCAATTCTTTTCATTCCCAGCACAAGCATGGAGAATTCATTTCCAGACATAGAGTGCATGCACAGAAACAAAAAGATATCAACATGCTGATTAGTGATGGTAATTTCCAACTTGTGGTAAAGCATTTACTTGAGTCATCACAGGAGAATGTAACTGGGATAATAAATACATTGGAAAAATAAAATAAGATAAAATTGTAAAGCAGGGTTATAATCTAAAGATTTGAAAGCTGACACATCTTCCAGAGAAAAGAAGTTAGTTTACATTGTTCTTACTGATCAAAATAGGAACTAATTAGATTATTTGTGTGCTGCTCATTGGTTAATTGCCAACGATGTTTCGCAATGATGATCTCACCTCACCGCCATATTGCCACCAATATCTGCCATGCTGTGCGAAACAGGAAATGCTTTTTTTTTTCCCTTGACTTTTCATTATTCTTATTCTCTTCCCAGTATAGGAAACATCATAATGAAGTTCTGGCCTTACTAAAGAGAGGGGTTTGTTTTATTTGCAATATATCTGTTGTAACCAATGCAAATACTTAAGTGTCAGGGACCTACCTTCATATTTTTAACAAATAACTTTCCTCTGCACCATGCAACCAAAGCAATAGTAGGTGTGTCTTCCTCTCCTCCTCACGGAATACTCAGAATACTCTGCATTAGAGTTGCTTGCTAGTGTGATCCTGCAGCATTAAAAATTCCATCATGCTGTATTTTTTCATATTTTGGTGCTCTTCTCAAAAACCACCAGAAGGAAATGAAAGGTGTGATCCTTATGAGTTCTGAAGAATTTCTGGAAGACCCTTAGAGGGTGCTAGGAACTCATAACAAAGGGAAATGTGGTTGTCTGAGCATTTTTGGTTTATTTGGCTTCCGTAGGGATACTTCCACAACGATAGGAAAACTTTCCCAGAAACCCATTTTCAAAATGAAAATCCAAATAATTCATATGCTTACAAAAATAAAAATAAAATTAAAAAAAAAAAAAGAAAAAAAAGCAAAAAAACACCCCAAATTTCTATGCTGGCTTATATGGTAACAATTGTATACTTCTCCTAAAAGGCTTTTGTACTTTACCAGGTAAACTCTGACAGCTTGATCTTTGGGCGGTTTAACTATGAGTTGAGGTATGTGTCTGTGCTTTTCTTAACCTGCTGGCCTATATTTTTGCGCTTTTTTTTGGCATTTTCACCCTTTTATTGGTATTTTCATATACTTGAGAAGGCAAAATCAGTGGAAAACAAGCCAGTGTTGGAAATGTGTGACCAATATTGTCAACCTTTTTTTGGAAATTTACAGATACAGTCTTTAAATCCACTGCACTATTTCATCTGGGTGTCACGTTGACTGAGTTACTCCAGGTAAGTCTGTACAAGAGTGGCAGATTTAGACAAATATTCCTCTCACCGAGCCCTAAAGGAAGCAAGTGGCACTGATGGATCTAAAACCCACAGATACATCACCTCTATGAATGAAGGTGACACAGCAGTGCAGCTACTCAGTAGCAAGTACCGAAATTCAAACTGCAAATCAGAGAAGGCAGATCTCACATCAAGACCTGTGCAAGGCGAGCTGGTAAGTGAGGGTAGCGGTAGATGCCTGCTTTCTGTGCTCACCTCTTAGACTCTTCCTCAAAGATAAAAGAAAATAACCTGGTTGCTGTACCACAAAGCCAGTTTTTTTATCCCTAAATATCTGTACCATGTACCTTTAATTTCTGTTGTTTGCATTTATTATAAAAAGTATAGTTGGTCACAAAGAGCCAGATGCTCTGAAAAAAATGACAGAGGCTTGAAGCATGATTGTATTTTGAGAAAGGCAGTGTTTTGGTTGTGGGACACTATGAATACATGAGCACAGTAATCTGGTGCAGACTTCACTTTTTGTCAGGGAATCTAAAATACAGGCATCTAACATCGATAACCATCTCAACCTATGGTGTAATTGATAGCTTAAAGATCTATTTTTTCAGATATTGTAAATACCTTCAGCTTTCACAGAAAAACAGGTAGGGTTTTTTGAAAGATGTAACTTGTACAGTTGCAGTATAGATCTGTGTTCAAAAGCGGTTCTTTCAGTGTGTGCTTTCACCTTTTTCTGCATGCACAGAAACTCTGCAAGAAGCTTGTGTGACCTTCATACATGTATTTAAAAATGCACAGTGGCAAGGCAGCCTGTAAGTATTTCTTTATTTGTAGTATCTCTTTATTTGAGATTATTGATCTCTTTTCTTTTTAAAAAACTCTGCTTTCTTTTTTTCCTCAGTCACCAGAATGTCACCAGTATGGTAGAGGTCAGTATCTCATCATACGGTGAACATCTCTGCCAACTCATCTGTGACATCAAAGACATCTGACTTATTCTCAACATGTATGTCTCCCAAATGATTGTGAGTTTTGAAAACCACCCATCTTGAAAGCTGAAGTGAAAAATGCCCGAAACTTCCTTGAACATTAATGTATTCCACCTAAGAAAATCACCTAGAGCCACCGTAGATGATGTACTCTCTGTACGCGTATTTTGTGCCATTGCGATCTGGTCATGGGCCAGTGGAAGCAGTGGCTCTTTCTTTGGATTGGGTTCTGGCCCTTAAAACTGCTTTCCATTTCCTGCAAGAAAGTGCCTGATGGTCTGAAAATTGTGGAAACTTGCCAAATACAGAGTAATGAACATTGCAGCTATACCCTGTAATTAGGAAGCAGAAGATTGCAATTCCATTTTCTAAAAATTCTGCCAAGGTTATTTTTCTATTATTATAACAGAAGGAAAGGATAGGTTGGCAGGCTGTCTTGAAAAAGGATTTATGCTCTGTTTTTGAATAATGTAAATTTGTAGTAGGCTCTATGCTGTAGGAAAATAAACAAAAGATGCCAGTGTGGAGTGGAACTAAATAACTTGGCATGTTATAAGAGAGGAAAAAGCATTACCTACCTAAAAGCATACTCTGTCATGGATCTGGCATTTAATATCTCTGCTTTGATTATAACTTCCATACAGTAATGCTTCTGCTGCAACTTTATCAAAACCAAAAATCTTTGTTAGGAAAAAACATGTATTCCAAACTTAGTGTTATCTCAACCTATACATCTACTGGAATTCGGAATGAGGTACATCACTTGCTTTTCCAATGCTGAGCAACTTCCTCCTTGCAAATTCAGGCAGTTTTCTGACTTAGATCTGATTGGTCGCCTTAACCTTTTGCAGTGTTACGCTGCTGCTTCAGATGCCTTGTCAAAACCCCTGTGTTCTGCATGTGACAAAGACTCTGTATATTAATAACTTAATTATACCTCTTCCAACCCTAATTATTTTAATTACTGCAATCATGGTAGTATAGCACCTGCAATTCAGAGTAATCAACTGTTCTTGGATTCCAAAGATTAAGTGTTCATATGAAATGTTAAGCAGTGTGAACCTTTGTAGTGGTCTGTCAAGAAGTCAGCTATAAGATGACCTACTCTGTTGCAGCCCCTTCTACAGTTCTTGAGAGAAAGAAATGGTTTAGAATGAATCACCTTTGAGTTGCGCTGCATGATGTTAAGTGAAGAATACAATCGTGTGTGTATGTATATTCACCAAGCATGCTCCATGTAGCTCTAGCTTTGCCAGAAGGATTGAAAATTAAATGAGTGGAAGGAATTAATTTGTAAGCTGAGTGGCAGTATGAGTTCTTCAAAGTTTAACAATTTTTCCACATATAATAAATCTGAGAATGAAATGCAAAGACACTTTTCATGGGAGAAATGCCAAAATAGCTAGATTTACAGTATCTGCAAAAGAGCTGGGCATCTCCTACCTCAGAGGCATTTCTAAATGCGTGTTTGTCAGCTCACCGGTAAACTTGGTACTGAGAGTACCAGCTGTTTATAACAAATTGCATCAACATCCATGATATTTGATGTGCCAGAAGAATTCTGAAAAAGGCTGAGGGAGCCTAGGAATGATCTATGGCTCCTTGAATTCTTTAAAAGAACTCGATTTTCTTCTAAGTGATCAAATAATTGCTAAAGAATTTAAACAGAGTTTAAAATGGACATCTTGGTTTAGCTGAGGATTTATTCCACATGGGTGGCAGAAGACACAATTTTCTAGAACTGAGATTAATATTGATTAGAATTTTCTACCTCTATAACAGTTAAAAGAGATGCCTATTAGGAAATCAGAATACTGCACTACCAAGGCAAACTGAGCCCCAGAGTTTGGTTAAGTTTTAAAGGCAAGTGTTCAAACATATTACTGAGTAATTTCTCTGCATCAGTGCTAGATATTCTTCTTTGTGACAGAGAACTGGAACAGCAAAGCAGCTGTCAGTCTGAAATGCAATCAGTTTTATTCAACATATGCTTCCTGACATGTAGAGAGAGGTACAGAAAATAAACATTTTCCTGACTGAGAGAACATACAGAAAGCCATACTGGTTAACTAGATTTATTTAAACTGTTAGTGAAGCTTAAGTTTCTCACCAACCTCCATCTCAGGCTCCTTATTCAAAATAATTTGAATGCCTTTGGAGGCTGCCACTAAACAAAGTAAAAATAATATTCAATGACAGAAAATGAAATAGATTTTTTGTTTTGACAGGTTTTAAACAAAATACAGCAAGTTTTTGTTCTGCTATGACATTTGAAATTGACATTTAACTAAATTCAATGTTTAACGGGTCAGAAAATTTGGAAAAAATATTTTATTTTGACAGAATTAGATGTTTTTGTCAATTTTAAATGTGGCTTTGTTTGTTTTCACATTTGAATAGGAAACAAAATTAGCAGTTTGGTTCAGGTATATTCAAAACATTGTTTTCCCTGAATGTGTTCCACAGCACACACACTGCACCAAATAAGAAAACAGCCCAATTTACAAATTCAGTGCTACACAGAATTGCCACAGCTTAGCCTAAAATTTCCCACTGTTTTTAAAGATCCCACCCCTTAATTATAGACTAAGCCTGTAAGACTATGATAATAAGTTAATTTAGAGTAAAGCTGTTGTAAGAAAAAAAATGTTCATTTTTGTTTCAGTGCAGTCATGGTAAAAATCTTAATTGGTTAATAAAGTTGACATAAATAAAACACAATTCTTGTTTCCAGTCAGATGATAAATATTTATGTCTGATGTGCCATGGTAAAAGAACCTCTAATTCTTCCAAAGAACACTTCGGATTTTCTTTTATGTACATCTGTTGCTATTGCCAAGTGAATGTTATGAAACTCTGAAAGTATATTCAGGAAATTTATATTTCTGCTAAAAGTTTTAAGCTGCTTTTCATAATATTACATTTTTTTATATTATCTTTTTTAGCAAACAATAAAATAATGTTGATCAAGATCTTCTGTGATATTTACTTCTGCACATTGCCGAAAGACATTATCATGATCATTGGAGAATAATATGTCAAAGTAGTAGTTGAATTTCTTATCTTTTAAGTTTACAGACCAAAGCCTCACATGGTGTGATCATCCCTTCCAGGACTATAGCAACTCGTCTAGCATCCAAACTTTGCTTTCAGAAAGCTTCATTTTATTTTTTGCAGGTACAATGCATTTTCCTGGGCTATTAGTTGGTTTCAAAGGAAATATTCCTACCTAAACTCTTTATGAAACTTTTTTCTAGGAATCTGTTCAAACGCAAACCCAAATCTAGTAATCTAAAACACCAATGGAATATCAATGCATCAACCTAATTTTGAAGTAGGGTGACAGCTGGTAACTGAATTCTGCATTGAGAAAGAGAGGGGAGCTTCAGCTTCTGAATGCATTTTTCAGGATATGGATTAATGACATTCAGTTCTTTCCATTTCAGAGTGCATAAAGAGAACAGTAACACATAGGTAAAGTACCTCGTGTTTTCTGAAACATGGCATGCCAGCAAAATGAACCATACGGTGACATGTTGCCTTGGCTGTAAGCAGAGAAACTAGAGAATGATGTGCTTTTCACCGTGCAGAAAGACTGTGCCATTACAGACGGCTGCAGTCTGCTCTCATTTCTAGTTAATTCTGCGCCCTCAAACACCAAACTCTCAACAGTTAAACAGAACTGTTTAAAAATAGTTTTGACTAATGATTCTTATGCATTAAAGTCAATTTAAGGAATTGTGTTTGTATCATGACATATCTTTTTTTAAGTGTGCAAGAGAAGCAATAAATCAAAACTGTATCAGAAATTCACGAATTACCAGACTACCTGTATTTTGTATCTCTGAGTTAAAGGAACCTGTATAAACTGTTTCCTCTAAATTAGAAGAATGTGCAGAAGTTCAGATGCTAGAACTTTAGCTGGTATAAACACATAAATAGTGTATCAAACAATGTTTATGAATATTTATACTAGGTAAATACTTGATCAGTAAAAAAATTTCCTTGTATGCTACTTTCACATAGGTTAATGTGTATAAATTTTCTTAGAGGTGATTTCTTCCTTGATTTGTACTCTGGGATTTTCTCTACTCTGAATTTTGAAGGAAACTTTATGCTTAACAAGAAAGAGTTCAACAGAGTTGGTCTTGTGTTGATATCAAGGGCTGTGTACATTACGTTATTTCCTGGCTCCTTACGCTGCCTCCATTCTGTTATTTTTCAATATATTGGATTTGGGCTTTGAGAGACTTAAAAATAGTGCATTTTAGAAAAAGCCTCTGTTTCTGGTTGTAAATTTTCTGCCCCCCTCTGACACAGGTTGTATTTGACTGACTGCTTTTCAACATTTCTTAAAAGACCTGATGAAACAGGCTTAGAAAGCTAAGGTCAAAGGAGGTCCTGTCAAGGAGCCAGGTAAGATCTCTTGCTATAGCTTTGCCTTCTATTCACTTCATAATGAAAAAAATACTTAGGCTTCCTACATCCTATTCCCAGCTTCAAAATGGGAATAATGACTTTTATGCATTGAAAAATGGACAAAAATTATATGACTTAAGTATCTTTTTATGAATCCTAAGGTCTTGTTGATTTCAGTATGAGTTGATCAGCCCCCATCATAGTCATACAAAAATAAGTATGCTATCAAAACACCATAAAATGGGGACATTTCAAGGGGAAAATTTTGACAGAACCATTATGACAATGAGTATCTAAGAAAAAAACCTTGAAATTGCCGGCAGCGTAGAAAAGCAAACTCTTATATTAATTAATAAATGTAGCTTTAGTAGAAACAGTTTCTGAGTAAGTATCTCTAACTTACTCGCTTTCAAATTATAGATTGTTTACTTAGCGTACTTCATTGTCAGTAAAACTTTCTTTTAAATAGAAGTTTATAAAGCAAATTATCCAACTGTGAAATTGGAAGCACAACTGTTTCAGCCCATCTGATTTTTTTTTAACTGTTCCCCCACAGTAATCTGCACTCGTCTTTATAGAGCCTACAACTGAAAAGGATTATCTAGTTAGAATACATCAGTTTATAATAAATGTGCTTCATTTCTTCCACAGTCCTTAAAGCTGACAGCCAAAATGAATGTTTGTCTCAGCATTGGCACCAGTGGTACTTTTGCAGAGACTATTTCATGGTCCATTGGACCCTAAAGGACATTGTTTTTAAAGGCATATTATCAAAAGGAATGAAGCATACCATCAAAGTGCATATCAGCACGTATTATTAAACTTAAGGGCAATAGTATTGCTTAGTTGATATTGTAAAGCACTCTAGTCAAAATGTATTAAAACTAATCTTTATGCTTCTCGGCTTTTATAACAATTTTTTGTGCCTAACTAGTAAATACAGGTCATGAAAGGTAATGTCCAGTAGATTTGAAAAAAGAACAGAAAAGTGCTTTATAAACAAAGTAATTTATCATCCTTTCAGTATGTATATAGAAAACCTAGTATCACAACTGCTGTTATACTAATGGGCTTCCTATACAGTGTCACATTAATTTGCTGTCAGAGTAGCCCAACTCTGAATCCCATTTTGCTGATTTATTAAAATAAATAAATAAATAAAAAGCCCTTAAAGATATGCAGATTCACTGTTAGGGATATTATCATGAAGTAATCAGCTTTCTTGGGAAGAGCTATTGAACTGCACAATGCAAATTTCTGAATCTCAAAGGTTGGAGGCTAATCAGAATATTCATTGGTGAAATCACAGCTATGGAAAGATTGTGCGGGCAGTGCCTAATTTGATACAGATTGCAGCAGTGCTCATTGGGTTAGATGCTGCATAATCTTGACAGCTTAACTGTCAGATAAATTGCTGCAGTTATAGCCTATGAGCAAGCCCATAAGCTGATCATATTAATGTAACAAAAATGTGACACCAAAAACTAATAACATTCTTTGAGGCATCTGGACAGAAGCAAAACCTAATCTTGTCTAAAAGATCTCCATTAGCAGTAATCATTCTGTAATATGATCAACATATTCTTGTCAAAGTAGATAGTAGTGTGCAGTATTATTAAAACTGATTAAACATGGCATGCTATTCTAAAATAAACCTTTAACTTTGAGATTCGGGGACTGCTGATTACACTGGATTTATTGGTTCAAACACATCCAAGCCACTTCCAAAATAGCTTATTCTGATGATTTTGTCTCAGTAAGGGAGAAATATAGTGCAGTAGTAGAAAAGAAACAAAACTGAGAAGCTAGGCCATAAGGAATTTGAACAGCTTGAGGAAAGTGAAAAAAAAATCTGAGATAGTGTTGAGCCCTTAGTACAATAATCTGCTATTGCCTCCCAGAAAAATGTAGGTTTATATGTTCTTTGCTTGTGATACCTTGTGATCCAATTGCATAATCAACCGAAGTTCCTTTAAGGATGCACATTCTTCTGAAGAATAACTACATCAAGATCGCATCAGGCTGTCTACTTGTTTGTTTAAAAAGGCCTCACTCTTTGGGGAAGCCTCTGCAAATGATGGATGATTTGCTGAAAGTTTATGCTGTGAAACATATGGTCCATAATGATGCTCTGATGTTCCTTAGAAGCACAGAAGTTAATGAACTCAATATGGAAAATAGAGCTTGACATCAAGCACCAAACATTTTTTGCCCAATGTTGTTGTTGTGGACCAGAAAAGATCCATGTATGACGATTTAGAGCAAAGCAAAATTGCTAAAGAGCTACACTACAGTATTGAGAGCATGTGAATGGTTCTGTCTTTTCTTAATAGTTTATTTAACTTAAGATCTCCAGAGTACTGCAGAATCCAGCTATTCTGCCAGGGATGTGCATTCACCTACCCAAGGAGCATGCAGACCCAGTTTAAATTATTATTGGAAAATATTTCTCCAGCTGTGAACTGATTCCCCTTTTGGGATTATAAAAGGATCCAGATATATCTGAGGAGCTTTAGTCTGCAGCATCTCAGTTCCATAAAGGCTAAGAGGATTGTTGACAGGCTGTAATTGCACCCTGCAAGTGTTTACTTTAGCTAGAAAATTGCTAAATACCTTTAACAGCTGGCAGCAGCCAGGTTTCTGCAAAGGAGTATGAGCAAAAAAAGGCGCAACAGATAAGGATGGTGGGTGCTGCTTTCTTGCCTGGAGGCACTGAGCTGTTACTGGTTGCAGACTCACCTCAAATAGAGATGAAGTAAAAGAAGAGGGAAAGGCAAGGTGTGACGGGAGATTCTTTGGAAGGTCATAAGTTTTTTTTCCTTAGAAAATGAGGAGTTGCACCCTTTTGGACTGCATCACAGAGATGGAGATTGATGGACCCATCAGTGCTGCTGTAACTGGATGAGTGAAAATGCTGTCCCCTGCATGTCACAGGGACTAAGTGTAGAACATTTTTATCTCTGAAGTGTAAAAGTTGCTGTGAAGCACTACCAAAGAGGAAACACATAATTTGCAGACTTTAAGTAGGCTGTGAAAATTGAAGACAAGGTGGAAACAGCAAGATGTTCCTACTTCCATGTAACATGAATTGATTAAGACCAATTTAGGTGTTGTTTTATTTGGGAACTTGGCAGTAAATGGGAGGGGGAGGAAATGGGAGGTGGACAGAAGAGTAAGGAGAGAATAGAGCAGTACACCCACTGGCAAAGGATATAAGAAAGTCCAAAAAAGGTGTAATTTTTAATAAAATGCCTACCCATAATGAAGAGTCTAGTTCTGAACTACAAGGGAGATAATTTAGTTATTTTCTTCAATGTAAAGAGAAAGAGAACAACCATCAGATATACACATAGTATGTTTTCATCAGCCTTTTGTATTTTCTTTCACTCAGCCATTCTGAAATGAACGTCAAACATTTTCTGTTCCATTGATGAAAGGACAGTTACTACACTGGGATACAGTGTTTCTCAGTATTTATCCTTGTAAAGAGAAAAAACAACTAAATGTTGGAACGCATCAGAAAATTAAGTTTAGCTTCTAATGGCACGACCTTGTCTAACAGGATGGGCATCTGTATCATGATGTTATAGTGTCCTCATGAGAGAGATGCCTCGTTTTTATGAGGAGAGCTACTTTCAAGGTGAAGGATGTTCAATGTTAAATCATAAATTCAACAAACCTACTCTGTAACAAGAAACAAATTCAATTTTACAGTAAAAATTGTACAGAGTATCCATGCTTCTAAAATGGAGATGGACTGATGATAAATGAGATCAGGGCAATAGATGTCAGATCCTCTAAATTATATGGGCTAGACTGAAAGTAGTACTAGACACAATGAAGCAAAAGGAAATGAGAACATAGTAATACATATGATTATTTATGTGCTACATATCTTCTAATTTGTGTGTGAAAAACCAATGGAAATACCTTCACTTTTCTCCAGCTGGTGCCCTGACCCTGGCTCACAGGGATTTGTGGGCTTTGCTGACCAATGTCAGAAAGTCCACCTGGCACTTTTCTCCCCACCCTTACAGGAAGAAAGACGGCAGCTGCCACTCAGACTGCCTCTGTGTCAGTGCCTCCCATGCTGATCCACTTACAGGTAAGTCCTTGCTCTGGCTGTGTCAGAAACTGGTTTTAACATCTGAGTACAATGAATTACTTTTGAACATTTTTCCCTGACAGTTTAACCCTTCGAAGTTAACCTCATAGGTTACATCATTTACACATGATTTCAAAGCAGAAATAATACTTCAGTAATCTCTTACTACAACCAATAGCTTACTCTGTAATGAAATCTTAACTCCACCAACAGAGTGAAGGAACACAAAGGAATAAAGCTGCTCGCTCCATTGGTGTAACCCAATTATATCCCTTTCTTTTCTGTCTGCACCACGCAATAATTTCCCCTTATTAAGACAGTATATTTCAGAGGAATTACAATTTATACACAATGAACAGTATCTTAAAGTATCATTGTTTCTTGGATATTTTCAGGGAGAGAACTGACGGGCAGATCTCTCACTGAAGCAGAAATTAACTTGAAAAAGTGCTGTGTGCAGTTTGTAATAGGACAAGATGCTGGGCTCAACAACTATGAGTTGTAAACACACAGGACCTGCATTATGTATTTCTTCTGAAAATTTTAGCATTAAGATAGATTTGATAAAATGTGTCCTCTGACTTGCTATCTTGCACTGTATCCTGGACTTTTGGTAATGATTCAACTTAATGTGGCCTTCTGATTTACAGCTCTCCAGAGATGCATATGTTGCCAAAGATCTTAGGCATGCACTAATCAGCACAGATGATAGGTGATTTCAGAGATAAAACTCTCTCGGGAGTGACGATGTCAGTGTGCTGCTGTTGTGAATCATCTTTAAAACCTTCTCCGTTATGTGTGAAGGACATCCCCTCAGTTAAGGGGTTTGGAGGTTTGCTTATGTCAACATCACTGTGGTCAGCAGGTTTACAGTTGTATTAGGTTTCCTCAGCAAGGTTTTGGTAGCAGAGGGGGCACTGGGGTTGCTTCTGTAAGAGGCTGATAGAAGCTTCTCCCATGTCTGATAGACCTAGTGCCATCCAAGGCCATCAGCAATGGCAACCCTGTGAATAGACACACAGAGAGAGGAGAGAGAATATGTGAGTGTCCTGGTTCTGGCCAGACCAGAGTCAACCTTGCCAAGCAGCCAGCACAGGTGAGCTGAATTAGCCCAAGCTGTTTCCACACCACCTGACATCATTCCCCCATAAAAGCAGCTGGTTGCGAAGGGCCAGAGGCTTAGGGCCTCTAGGACAGTCTGAGTGTGGCCCAAGCATCAAGTTGGTCCCACCTTATACCTGGCAGCACTCTGAAATCCTCAGGTCAGTATGGTACTCTGTGTTAGCACTGGGTGTGAGGGTAATTGGCTGTTATTGTGGTGATTTTTGTCAGTAGACTGTCCTTATCCCAACCCACAGAGACTCTGTCTCTTTCTCCTCACAGAGTGAGAAAGTGGCTTTGGTGGGCATTTGGCCTCCAGCCAGGGTCAAACCACCACAGTGAGAGAAACAAGCCTACAAACACTGAGGTCAGTGCAGAGGGACAGGGAGGAGGTTCTCGAAGTGCTAGAGCAGAGATTCACCTGCAGCTCATGGAGAAGACCATGGTGAGGCAGGCTGTGGCTCTGCAGCTCATGGAAGATGATGATGGAGCAGATACCCACTTAGAGCCCATGGAGGACCCCATGCCGGAGCAGGTGGTGGAGGCACCTGAAGCAAGCTGCGACCCCAGGGGAAGCCTGTGCTGGAGCAGGCTCCTGGCAGGATCTGTGGCACCAATGGAGGGAGGAGACCATGCTGGAGCCCAGAGTACTTACAGCTATGTCAGGTTGTATTCTAAGACACTGACAAGTAGCCCAGACATGTGAAAGAATAAAAAAGAACACCTAGACTTCTAAATATTTTAGTTAGGCAGAGTGAAATCTAGCTAAGGAGAATAGTAACCTGAACTCCCATTACCTTATAAATTTTATGACTGTCATTGAGAGGGTGGAGTGTGTTATAAACAAACTGATAACAAGAAGGGGACAAAATATGAGCATGCTTCCCATGCATCGTTCATCCATTCAAACATCAGAAAAGCTCTTGGAAATGGAATATTCTCCAGGGACAAATTTTTTGACAGCAAAGATCTTCCAGCAGCAACACACCCTTGTTCTGGTGAAAAGCAAAGGAACATCAGAGAAAGGGCAGATCAGGATGATTCTTGTATATCAAGAATGAATGAAATAATATTTTGTGCGTGCAGTAGTCTTATGTCATATTCTTAGCAGAAGGATTTTACAACACTTCATTGTTGCTGGGGAAGGCTTTCCTGATATTTTGGGAAGAGTCAGAGGCTAAACACCTTGGTCTGAATTTCCTTAAAGGTTCAGAAAAATCTCATAGCTCCACCACATCAGAAAATGTAAAGGCTTTTAACTTTATTTAATTTCTATAGGAATTCTTACAGCATATACTCTGTGAGTGGCAAATTTGGATCACTAATAAATAAAATATAATCAAATTATTTGTGAGAAAGGGAAAGGACATTGCCAATACTGCTGTTTTGTATTTTGTTTTGTGAGTGAACAGAAATAAGTAAAATAGCATGTTTTATTGCAAAGGTGAGAATGAGGAGTTGTTATAATTTCCTCAGGAAGGAAGTGCTAGATACACTGCCAGATGCAGAAAGGATGCATGTTAAAAATTTTTATACTAATTCAACATTTTAGCAGGAATTCAGCTCTATGAATAGTTAACAGAAGCTTCCGTGGTGGACCAGATGTTTTAACATGAGAAAACAGCACAAAGCATTGCAAAGGTACTACTTATAATTCAGCACCCAAAATATTGGAAAAAAACAAATGATTGAGAAAAAAAACTTCATATTTTTAATTATTGTAGTAAATACTTGGGATCCAAAGGTAATTTCTGTTTGTAAATTTACTTTCTATTATTTTTTCTCATTATTTATTTTTAAATTTCTTCAGAAATAGAGAAAATAGACTTGTTCCAGTGAAGTGAATCTAAGCTAACACAAAATTAATGAAATTATTAAGAGTTTTTTGTAATATCTTCTAAAAAAAGCAAGTCAGAAGTCTTTTACATTGTCACAGAATAGTTGCCTATTCTAAAAATGCAAGTTTGGCAAAGCGACTCCAAAGATGTAGTTGTTACGTACTGTACACCTATATGGGACTTCCTTACTGCACCAAGCATTTGCATGGTTCTAAAAATAGAAATGATGGAGGTAAGTTTCTTTGCTTATGTACTTTGCTGGACTGTGGCCCTATATTAAGACCTATTTGACTTGTTTCAATAGTCATAGTAATGGCAATGGCCAAGGGTATGTTCTGAAAAACATATCTAAACTCATGTTGTGTTTGAAGGTGATAGAACAAGAATTTCTATGTAGCCCTCTTAGTAAAAACATATTTCCCCCTCTCTTGTAAAGATCTCCATGTAGCACGCATGTTTCAAGCTCCTGGAATGCCACTGACTGCAAAAGAATTTGGAACAAGCTCCATAGCATGTTCCTAAATCCCTTATGTTGAACTATGTGGCATATCATTTTTCTGTGGAAACTCAGATGGGGCGATGGGGGGTTACAGGGGCACTACTAGCAGATTGACTATTAAGAGCAGAGATGTCTCCAGAGCTGACTGGTGCCGCAGGAAGGTTAGGTCCTTCCATTTGTGGAAGTCTGTAAATCCCTCTGTCGTGGTTCATGTGGTGTGCGGGGCTGGTGGGCTTAAGCCACTGTGCATTGGGAGGTGGGTTCTGAGACCACAGGCAGGAGAATACAGGGAGCACCAAGACAGAAGTGGCCCCTGGCCCAGGCTGAGAGCAGCTGTGGAGTCACTACGAGTCGTGGTGGGCAGCAGGAGCCAGCGTGCAACTGGGAAAAAACATCTTAATGGGGCTACTGCAAGCAACACAGAGGTTGCTAGCTGTGTGTCTGTGCAAGCTTTTAGAACTGTTTAGCGTGTATTTAATGATGTTTAGTTCTCTCCATCAAAAGAAATGGGGTTCAATTCAAATTCAAGGGATGCCTGGTGCTAGAATTTTGTTCAGGACTCATTTTTTTCCTGTCCTTGAATATTACTCTAATGCAGTTAGGAAAAAAGTAAGAAGCTTGATTGTAATGAAAATAATTTTAATGAGTATATCAAGTGAGTGTAATTAAAATCTAGATACAAAAATAATATGCCATCCTAATTAGAAGTAAAGTGGGTTTTTCCAGAGTACACTTACTAAAGGGGTTTTTGGTAGGTTTTCTTGTTTGTTTTTTAAGATTAATTGAATATATGTGCCACTCCACAGAGAAAATATTATAAAAGAAATGTATTTTGTTTTATTTAAGCTTCAACAGTTAGCCAATATTCTCGGTTCTGGTTCATCCTGCAAACTAATGTTTTTTAAAATGTTTGCCTGCACAGTCTTCATTAATGCTCCAGCTGGTTTGGTTTGTTAATATTCATTCCAGTAAGTCACCATTTCTTGATTGATAAATGAATGAACTAATTTGGCATATTTTATTTAGGCAGAGTTCCATTTTTAGGCCCAGTCCTCCTTCAAAGTGTGCAGGAGTTAATGTGGGGAGAGAGCAAGCAGAGCAAGAAGAGATACTACTCCTCACAGAGCCTTGCTAAGGTAGGGGGTGATTTGTTTGAGCAGAGCATATAGCTAGATGGAGTGTTAGCTATAGTGGGATTTGTGTCAGTGCACTGGAGACACCACCCTCATGGGAATGAGCTTGAGGCTCAGTTACCTTATTGCAGGACACAGACCATTAGGATCACATTGCTTATATATGCCAAATTTGAGGAATCTAGTAAGAGTGTTAAGTGTACCAGTGATTCAGGTTTTTGCCAGCATACCAAGATCTACTTTCTAAAAGCATTGCACGAATGTGAATTCATTTAACTATCTAAATGTTACTTTTCTGCCCCAAAAAAATCAAAACCTTGGAAGACAAAAAAGTTAGTGTCTTGCTGTCATATTTTTTCCTCCATTCTGTAAAAAAATATTGACTGGGTAGTCTAGAGATGACACACTGTGGGAGGAGGAAGACATACCTTTTTTTTTTTAGAGGTTTGTGGAACAGACATGAGAAATGGAATCATGTATTAACTTTTTAATGTACCTGCAGGTATAGGATTGCTGTCATGAATACAAGTTTTATACTTTTTTACATTAATAGGTGAATCATCATACTCTAGTTCTGATTTCCTGCTGAGAAGGTTCTACTTTGGATTGCTACAACAGGAGAGATTTCTTAAAGGCTGGTAAATAAATTCTGCTTGCATTGACTGACCCAAGAAAATAATACCTTGAAAGGTTCACAGAGCTTCATGCTCTACAGTATTACAGCTTCTGGTATATTACAAATGAGATAGACAAGTTTATCAGACAAAGAGGACAAGAGATGATTGAAACAGTTCAGATTCAGAGTCTGGCAAGAGGCATCAACAGAGAAGGACTTCTTTGCTTATTTGTTGGTGCATCCCATGATCAGCCCAATATGAACTGACTGTGCAAAAGGAAGACCTTAAAACTTAGAGTAGGAGGCAGAGATGCCTAGATGCTAATAGTGGAAAGCCTACTAATTTGCAGAAGGAAGAGTTGACCAGCACTGACTCTATGTACTTTTATTTCAATTAATGAAACTGTGGAGCAAAAGGAAAAGAGAGCTAGACTGGAATTAAACTGAAGATTGAAGGTCCTGAATACTAGCTTCCATGGGAGTCGGCACTGTCTACAGTAAATAAATATCTGCTTCCTGTGGTGAACTCTCAAATGAAGTCTTCTCCTTCTACTAATGGGGGAAAAAAAAGAAAAAAATGTTCCCCCGCTGCTCTGAAACTCATCCCTCGATTTTTATCCTTGAATACTCTATCCAATTAGTGAGTGCAAAAGGACTTAAAAGATGGTCACACTGGATAGTCTTACATTAAAGACCTTACTGGCATCGAATGAAAGTTGGTTGTCTTTTCTAGTTGCCACTGAGTGACATCAAGTGCCTGAGGGCAGCACCTCTGTGAGGAGCAGGGGGATTCTGACTCCATGTGAATACACTATAGTCATGCTGTAATATTCCCTAGCAATGTTGTGCTAAACAGCTTAGCTGCAAAACACTTCACATAAATAGCAATTTGTCATTAAAACTGAAGTAGAGAAAGCTAAGGTTAAATAAAAAGCATTTAAGCTTTTATCAGGGTAGCCAAACATATTTTTCATGTTCAAAAAGCATGTTTAGACATTGAGTAACTGATGTATTTAGTTCTCATAGCGTATTGTAAATGCAGATAAACTTGATAAGCAAAGACACATCTGCTGAATAGGAACATGGTTTATCATTTTTCTCCTGAGGTAATGACTGCCTGTTCACCCTCCCCTGCCTCACCAGCATTCTCGCCAGACTTCTGCATTCCTATGGGTAGTGACAGTGCAAGTTGTCCTACTTATTATTCTTGTATTGCCAACACTGCACCTGTCTCTTTTAATGATGCATGGCCTTGCCTTAGTGGTGGTTAATCTAATGATGGACTAACTCCCTGGAGGTTACAGGCACTATTTTCTGTGTTTTTAGCTAGCAGCCAGCATCACATGGTGATGAATGTTTTGGACTTCCCCCACCCCCTAGACATGCACATTTATTGCAGTGTGAAATGATAGCTATTGCTTCAAAAAGAGCAATTTCCTGGCAAGGCACCTTTGGTATCCTATGTGCTTCATTCACCAATTAGACAATCTTGAAAAGAGAATTAATTCAGGAGAGCAACAAAATGCAGGGGTGACTCCATGATGAAAGGGCTGATGTTCTTCAAGTGAGAAGTAAATACAAGCTCTATCACCTGAACACCTCTGCAGATGCAGTTAAAAGCTCAGGCTACCGTACTGTGTTTCAGCTAGTAACCATCAGCATGCTGAAATGTTCTTGGACTGAAACCTGGCCACACAGCTTCAAAAGAAACTCCATCTGATTGAGAGAAAAGTGTGGGGTTTTTTCCTAAAACACTGATTAATGCATGACCCAATAGCTAACTAGAAGGTAAACTGCATGATAACGGAGAAATAGTAAATTTTGCATAGATTTCCCAGGAATATATCTAACTTCTCTAGTAATGTTAAGCAAATAACTATATTCAGCCTGGAAACTTAATTGGTAACTAAATAATGTGTATTACCACAAGTGATTCAAAATCACTTACAAACCTGTCATTTATTCCTTACACAAAGTAAAAACAAACAGTGATATGGAAGCATAATTTTGTAACATGTTTATAGTGTTATGGTGAAAGATACTTAGATTTGAAGGTAATGGTCATAGGGCACACCAGAAAACAGTTCTCAGCCTTCACCATCACACTGTGTAAAACTTGTTATTCTTAAAAAAATCTTCTCTGCACTGATTTCCTGCTGGCCTATTCACTTGCCCTGGTCAGGGTGTCACCTGTGGTATTACAGGCTTACTGATTTCATCCAAGCACCATTTTGATGTACTTCTGTTTTCCTTTTTGGCTGAGTATTTTTCCTTTTATGGCCAGTCATTGTCCTGATGATGCTTGAGTTTTCATTGTAAACACTTGCTGTTGGGAATGCAGAATAATATGTCATTGTGCTCTCACCAGCTTAGAAATCAGGGCTCCACTACTGCAATTATTAAATAAAAGTCTCTTAAACCTTCCCTCAACCCAACTGGCTCTAGTATATTGTGCCCTAGTGCATGTTTTTCCACAGAGCTCCCAACTCCCATTACAGTTCATTTCTTATCACTTCTCTGTAAGGGGAATCTCTGTGCATAAATATGCCAGGAAAATTTAAAAAAATAAAACCAACCAAAGCACAACAAATCAGTAAGCTGCTAGATATACTTGATGGTCATCCTGCCGCAGAAGGGTAGATGGGAAAAGACAGCAGAGGTTCCTCCAGGAGAGCTTTGCTGTAAATGAGGGGATGCTGTTTGCAGCTGTCTCTGAACTCAGAGAAAGTGTTTAAAGACATTTAGTATGAATGTCTCTTAATGAAAATTGTATGGACCACTTCAGTCCCTGAAATGCAAGAAAGCTGACTCTATTATTTCCCCAAGGAAAGTCAGCAGATAAATTACATTATGAATTTATTTTAGCAGTATTCTTTTCCAGAACTCTCTTATGACCATAATTTATTAATGTTGATATTGATGCCTCAGCTCATGCTTGTTATCCTGCAATAACTGTTTTGCTTGTACAAGTCTCTCAAGCAGAAGCTTATAATAACAACCAAGAGAGAACAAAAGTAATTGGTAGTGTTTGGGTATTTGCTTAACACATTTTATATCCATGGTGTATGCAAGTCTCACAGTCAAATGTAACTGCAAAATCTTTTCCAAAAAAATACAGAATTTGAATCTTGTAATACTGAGTTTGAAAATTTCATTTAATTAAGTATATTGAAATGTCAGTCATGTCTTAACTTATGCCAGAAAGTGGTTTACAGAATTGGTTTTTTTGAGGGTTTGTTTGGGTTTTTTTTTTCAGAGCTGGTGAAAAGAAGATATGGTAGGAAAGAAGATCTGAGAGAAGATTTTAGACAAAAAAAAATAATACAGTGACTTCCATCCCGGTTCAACCCTCCTTCGGGGCTCTCTGGCTAAAGCAAGTAGGTGGTGTCATCCTCTCATTAGCTCACAGTTTGTTGGTCCTTCCTGGTGTTGTTACAGAGGTGTATGTAGCTAACACGTGTGCATTTTGTTGCTATGTGTACCACAGAACTGTAATATTGCCTCCTGCTAATAACTATACCTGGAAGCAGCTAATTGTGAGTAAGGTGTTATCCCAAACTGAGCATGTGTTTGTTCTGTCTGTAAAGTGAAGCTGAACAGAATTGCGCAGGAATTTTGAAAATGGAACCTTAAATACTCTTGCTTTTTAAAGTGTTTATTGTTGCCTAATCTAAGTAGTCTTATCGAAGTCATCCATCGATGCAGCTGCCTCACCCAAAGGTCCCTGGTGAAAATTCTCTTGCAGTTCACAATGTGTATGGCCTTTATAGAAATGTATTCCTATACATTTTTGATAATGATAAAAATAAATAATATACATTTGAGAATTTAACAGTACATTCATGCATAGTTTATAAATAGGGAAAATTAGAAATAATAAAATTATTCATTTTGCTCAGATTTAGTTATCGGTTCATCCTCTGACATTTTTTACGTCTGGCTTCTTTTAATACCTCAGTTGTTTTTCATTGGATTTCTTGACTGGTTTTGTTTTCATGCTGTACTATTTCCCATGTGGGGGTCCCAACTCAAAACCTGAAACTTTTAATGTGAAACTTTTAGCTTTAAATTATTATGGAGTTTTTTTATGGGTTTTTTTTCCAGACAGAACAGGATTTGATTTAGATTAAGATTCATGGAATAAGGTCTCCTATTTTAATTGCATCTTATGCTGAGGGTTTTTTGTTTGCATAGATTAAATAAGGACTGCAACAATGGGGTTTAAATCCTCCAGCAATCTGCTGAAGACAGCAGTATACTCTGCAGTTTATTTCTAATTTAATGGCTTAGAAAATCACTTCAATTCTCGTTCTCTAACGGCCTGGTGGAGGAGCTCATGAAGAGCCAAGACAGTTGGAGTGAAGAACATGTACAAAGCTAAGTAAGCAGGGAGTGAGCAATTTCAATTCACAGTGTTATAGTGCTGATGTTTCCTATATTCCCATGACAGGCTTAGGCAAGGAAGGTTGTAAAATCACATCCTTGTTAGGTTTACTATAGTTTATATTTCCCAAAGAACATTGGGATACCAAGTTCAGTCACACAAAGCAGAAGAGGTCCCAAAATAAACCAGTTATTCCTCAGCATGATATAAAAAGAGTTCCTGTAAGAGCTGAGGGAAGAAAGGACACTGTAATATATCGGGATACAATGTGGAGGTCCCCACATATCTCTAAGGGGCACCCAGGTTTGTAGAGAACATTTTATCCCTTATCAGACAGCTACTGAACAAGCAGAAACTGGGGTTTTTTTTCCCTTGTCTGTAATAATCCCTTGGACCTTCAACACCAGGAAAGTCATTCTTTTCTTCCTTCCTGAAGTAAACATCCAGAAATCAATACTGTTTCTTGCAACTCTTCATAGGAGATATACTCTATCCCAATTCCCTTTAAAGAAAGTAATGTCAATAGCATGACTACTTAAACAAAATCTTTTCTGCCTTGAACCTAAGTATGTGCTCTGTCTTGTGGGCTACATGGAATAAACCTCCTGAGCACTCTTTAGTTTGAGTATTTTTAAAAGGAACAAATGCAATCTGAATACAACCACTCAATCTTCAAAACCAGGATATAAATATTGTAATACTTCTCAGTGGTACTAGCAATATGACCTTTACAGATTAATGTGTTCTTGTCTTTGCAAACAACTCTATTTATGGCTGACCCAATTACTTAAGAGCTCATTAAGCTGAGATCTAAATTGTTAGACGGGGAAGTTTGGAGTTGTCTTCAGAGTCAGCTACTTATCTCTATTATTTTGGACAAATATAATCAGACTTCCTGGGGATCGATATTCAACTGATTTAGATTTACAATTAGAACAGGGCTTCTGTCAGTGCTGGACAAGGTAAATGATGAAGAAAGCATAGGAATGAAAAGCCAAAGAGCCTTTTCAGTGCTTACTGCTGGAGTCATCTCATTCTCTAAATTTCCCAGCCTGAAAAGAGAGATCAAGCTGCTGAAGTAATACCGTTATCTCTTCCCAGGCTTTAATCACCTTAACTCTATCACCTCTAAAAATGAGCCCTTACCACACTCAACTCAAAACCCCAAAAAAACCCAAACCTGGAGGCAGTGCTGTTAAACCTGTGAGCCCCCAAGATTTCCTTTATTGTCACCTCTAAATCCACTGCTTCAAAAAGCATGCTAGGGTGCTGCAGCTATGCAGCATAGCTTAAAATCCTTGCCCCACCTCTGCCAGGCAGCACAGAAAAACATTGCTGTGTTTTCTAAATTACTGCCACCTGTAACTCTCACCTTAGGCATCACTGCATATTTGTGGCGTGGCAATGGCAATCTTGCCTGGGAAGAGACACTCCTCTGGGCTGTGATTTTGTCCCAGCCATAAGCCCTCCTCTCTGGAAATGCGAATTGGCTTTTCAGGTATTAGCAATCCCAGTGCAGGCTGGAGGGAGGCAGCGGGCTCCTACTTCTGTCACAGTTGCAGAGAAGGAGAGTTTCATGCAGGGTGACTTTGGGTAACAGTTGGAAGAATAGAAGGATGTCATCATCTCCCAATTTACTGACCCAAGCAATAACTCAAACACAAGAAATATCCAAGTTTTTAAAAGGAGGGAGGAAACCTTCAATACCATGGCAGTGCAAGCAAGGAACACAGGCCTCAAGTGTCCCCACTCCAGAATCCATTCTTCTGCTCAACTTTTTGGTTTTGTACTAAGGAAACCCTAGCTTTAACTCTCTCTACATATTTCTGCTGTGGTGGGATATCACAGTGGACCAGAAGCAGAGACACAGCCCTGAAGATTGCTTGAAAATTCTGTCCAAGCACACTGATGTTAAGGAAGATGTTAAATGATTAATTATACTAAAAAATTTAGTCAAAAATAATCACTTACCATTAGTTGTTATCCATTAAGTAGGAATCTTCCTACTACTGTTTTCTGTCTGTATCACTTATATTTCAGACACATTATGGGGGAAAAGGTAATTTGAAAAGTTTTTTTCTTTTGAATCTTTATAGTGAAGCATAAATTAAGGATGCTTCATATGATTGTTTTTATGTTTATTTTTAACAGTCTTCATTCTAAACACTCTTAACTAGCTAAAAATGTGTATAGAGGAGAAAACCCAAAAAAAGCTGTGACATAGATACTCTATAAGTTTTATACTGAATATATCAAAAGAACTGGATATGTCTATTAGTTGTATTTTGTATGCCTCTGATTTTGTTCAGTTTCTCACATCAAATCTAGAATAAACCTACTTATTGGTTTATTACCATGACCACATGCACATTAAATGCAACTGGGCTCACAACCCACAAGTCCTGACCCCAAGGGATAATCCAGTCAAAGTGTATGTGCAAATAAACCTAACAGCAGTCTAGAAACACATGCACAATTTCACCCCAAATCCCATCACAAAAGGTACTTGTAACAAGTCAGAGCACGAAGGGCTCTGAAGTTTTTTCCTAAAGCAATAACTGGTTCTGTCAGATACCAGCTCCTTCGTTTGACAGCCATAATGTTCCTACTTTGTCTTGATTTGAGACAGCATAGCTCCAGTGGCTAGAAAACATGACAAAGAAGCAGTTCAAAATACTTTTAAAAACTCAGTGTGGAGGTGATTAAAATAGCAAGCTAAAATATGAGAGAAATCAGTGTATTTAATGCCACCTTTTTAAAAGCCATCCTTATATAATGCTGGGCTGTCACAAACTCCTTATGAGCAGTGACATTTTAATAAAAGCTACTGTCCATTTCTCTTCCCATTTACCCTGCAGAATGCCTGCTTTTCCCCTTGCCCTTTTCAATCAGGCTGGCATTAAAAAAATAAGGGGAAACAGTGAAAAATGTAGAAAAAGGAGAGAAGTTTGTAAAACTGCTAAAAAAATTGCACATGAGGCATAGGTCCTGATGGGCAGTTTCTGATGTATGTTTCTGAGGTGCTGTGCTATGCAAGTGATTTTTTTTACCTCAGTGTCAGGTGGGAGGCTGACACTAATAGTCCAAGCACATATTAGAATCTGGATACAATTTCATATAATCATGTATCTCCAGGAATATTGCACATCCAACTCATAGAGCCTCATAGATACTTGGTAGTGGCAGTACAGGAATCAAGAAAAAATATTATACTCCTAGTATTCCATCAGATATCATGCTGGAGAGGGATACAGACCTTCCCCTACAGCGACCATTGATCTCTGCTGTTCTTTCCTCAAGGCTTTCCAGCTTATCACCTGAAATGTACTGCTGGAGATTGTCCTAACCTAATGCTATTGGTAACCACAGCTGTAGCAAATACACATGAGAATGCTGGGAGGACAGCAAACCCTAAAGCCCAATTTAGCCTGT
This sequence comes from Hypotaenidia okinawae, assembly GCA_027925045.1. Taxonomy (NCBI): domain Eukaryota; kingdom Metazoa; phylum Chordata; class Aves; order Gruiformes; family Rallidae; genus Hypotaenidia; species Hypotaenidia okinawae. The sequence goes on from BSDF01000010.1 coordinate 12,960,718, forward strand.
ATCTCCTTGGATTTTCATGAAATCTCCTTCCTGAATTCTGCATCTGGCTCATTTTGCAATCTTATTCTGGATAAACAGATGAAGGCAGAGCCTTACAGGACTGTCTGTAACTTGGAAGAGTGGCTAAATAAGTAACAGCGGGAGGAAATCCTCCCCTGGGGAATGCAGCCTCTCTTCCCCTATGCTTCAGTCCCCATGCCTTCAGGCCTATGCAGTCATACCAGAATGGTGAGAGCAAAATTATTTAAGGAAAGACACACAAAAGGAAAGAAAGAAAGAAAAGGCAAGGAAAAGGAAATAACTTGCAAAAACAAATAAGCCTCAAAAATATTTTTTAAAATTTCCCACATTAAGAAGTGATGTAAATGAAAACCCACCCCTTTCCCAAAATTAATAGGACTACTCAAGAAAAAAGTTATGCCTCAAACTTAGAAATCTTGACTCACAGCTGACCCTCATTAAAAACACAAATCTGTTAGTAGCTTCCAGAACTGTGCTCCAGTGATCAATCAGATAAAAGAACCTTAGTATCTACGAAATGTTTCTTGCTTTTTACTGTTTAATTTCCTGTAGCTGAAAAAGAGAGTTGTGTGTTAATAGAGGCAGCAATATCAGTTATTTTAGTATTCAGCTAAAAATAGTGAGCTATTCCTTGAACAGTTATAACTTAAGAAAACCATCCTTTTAACTGTTTTAAATTTGCACGTGATTCAGTGCTACCTTATTTTGCTTTATACCTGGTAAATGTTAAGAATGGCAACTAACACTTCTTTCCAATTATGAGTTAATAAAAGGAAGTATCTGTGTTATAAATTAAATGTATAATTTTTAGAAAATCTATGACAATGTTGGCATTGGCCACATTATTAGTTCAGCATGTTCCTACAGGACTTTTATGATGCACAGTTGATGGAGTTTCTGGAGGCAGTCAACAAGTGTGACCCTGCTTGAGCAAGGCAGCTGGACACGAAAACCTCTATAGGTCCAACCTCAAGCATTTTGTGAATCAGTGAAGTGTGGGCTATTGAAAAAGGGAATTTTATTAGTGGTACTCAACACCAATAACAAATAGATTACTTCAATTTTAAAAGAAGATGTCCTGATTCAATTCAAATGTCATGAATGTAAAAAAATGTAGAGTTTTAGCATACATAAAATATGCTTGTGGAGTGTGGGACTGTTTAGGAAGAGTGATATCATAAAATGCTCCTTTTTGTAGGTAGGTTTGTACGCACTAGTATAAATCATGTCATTTGACTTTAATTATACAGAACCAGTGCTTACTGTTATTATCTGATTATTAACCCCCACGTGAGCTATTTACATCTCAGTCTTCAGTAATCAGCATAATGATTACCTGCCTGTCATGGTAATAATTAAGTAGAAAAGCCAGCAACAAAATAATGAGATTTTTAATATTCTTTTTAGGTCAAATATAATGAGCATGCAGTGTAATAGTGGGTCTCAAATATAATGCAATTGAGATTAATTTTTAAGAGGCTTTTTTTCCCACTTGCAGATATTTATTTTTTGTTAAGGGGAAGCGAAAAATGTTTAGCAGCAAAATAAACTAAAAGGTCTGATTATAATGCAGAAGACTTCATGATATGCCAGGAGAGGAAGGGACTGCTTACACCTGGCCCATGTTTATGTCAGCCTTCACTGCAGGGCTCCCAGCAGACCCTCACTGGTGAGAAATGTCACACTTCCGTTTCCATTGGTGGCACTGAAGCAGTTTGCACTAACTAATGAGTAGCATCAAGAGAATCTTTTTTTAAATTAATGAGCTTATTCATCAATGGATTTTTTCCAGGCACCTAAAGTTATGGAAGTCCAGTCTTCATTCAAATAAGGACGATACTCTCAGCTTAGAATGAGTATAATATAATGTTGGGTTGATTCAGGTTGCAGAGTTATATTGAAAGGGAAATGACAAGTTTTCTGACTGTGGGCATTGGAAATTAGATTCAATAATACTCTAAGAAGTTTACTCCAAGGTACTAATACTGCAAATGTGCTAGTGTACAGCATATGGCTCTGATCTGAAAATACTGAAGCATGAGCTCATTTTCCCTTGAGTAGTCCTGAGGGACTAACATCTTAAATTCATCTGGAATTCTGCAGCTGGTGTACATTTGGGAGGATTACTTGTAAGTGTTCGTTTTGCCAGCATATTAAACTACTGCTGTATTGCATTAATTTTCTGCTATTAATTCCAAATTAAGCATTTTTCACTACATTTTCTTAGTATAATCTGCTCTCTTCCCAGTGTTGTCATCCAGATGAACATATAATAGCACACAGAAGATAAAGCCACTGACTGCATGAAACAATTGCCTTTAGAAGACCAGATTTCAGAGGTTTTGTTGTGTTTTCTCTGAGCTTCCATTTTTTGTTTAATTATCTGCATTTCATCTGAAGAAAACTCCAAGCAGCACTTTAAAGCCACATTAGGAGTGTATACAGAAAGACTCTTGCCTCCATTATTGATAACATGGTACACTGATAGCCCATCCCAGGTATTTTGCCATTATTGACTACGTTCTGGCAAAGTAATCAAAGTTCTGTGCTGGGAGAACACCTTTCTGATTGTCTCTTTAAAATCCCTCATTGCTGTCAGTTAGTTCAGGCTCACAAACTATGTTAGGAGACCCGTGCTAATTATGGGCATGTATTTTCTCTGTGTAGAGGGGAAAAAAATGTTAAACATAAATAATTTATGACATCAACTTTTATAAGATTTAAAAAAATTAAAATTGTTTTCACTTTGCTAGAACATCTTTGAGAAGGATAGAAGTTAGTGGGAAAACTACAAAGCTGTCTATGGATTAATAACAAAAGCTTTAGTATTTTTATTTGATTTTGATTTTGACCCCTTTGAAAGGTTGATTGTTTGTGATCATTTTCCAACTCAAACGTTTCTCTCATCACCTCTCTGAATGCTGCATGGAGCTCTCCCAAAGTCCCACACCAGTTCTCCCCTGAGGCTTTCTCATCTGGTTTTGTTCTTTGTCTTTTAGGATAATTGCAATTGCGTATTAAAGGTTAGCATGTTTTATTTCTCTAGTGGTAGACATTTGGAGATGGTTTTGTTTTTTAATGCAGAATAGCATTGAAGGCCTCATCTCTACAGTAAATTGCATAATCAGTCCATGATAATTAAAGGAGGTCTGTTGAGGCCCATCAGAGGTTGTTGCATGGTTGAGGCCAAAAGAAGAAACAAAAGTTATTTAACGTATGTATGAAGGAGTCCTCCGATGCTTCAAATGTCCATGAATATTTAAACTCACAGAGAGGAGTAATTCATTGACAGTAATGGAACTAGTTGTGTCCACTTATTTGCTTATCGGGGGATGAAAGTGTACATCCTCAGTTGCAGTACAGTTCTTTGGAGGAATGTGTTAACTCACCTTTCATTGCTTGGTACAATGATCTTTGCATAAGCACTAAATTTTAAGAACTGCGCCTTTAAACAAAAGGAACGGTCTTCTACTTTCAGTGGATACGTGTTTTACAACCAAGATATTTTAAACCTTCTGTTAGTTTTTGTGTTTTAAGCAGTGATGTTTTTGCTCAGTGAAGAAAATATACTGGTTTTTTGCCTTGCTCTAAGGGCAGGCTTAAAAGAGGTCATTCTATATACTCCATGAATGCTTGGAGGAGAGAGAATGCAGAGAGTAATAGCTTTTATTTCTTAACCCGATTTTTTTAAAATATTGGTAAAGATTAAAATGTTTGCAGAAACGATTAAGCTCTACCAAAGCTTCAGTAGATTGAAATGAAGATGAGTTAATGTCTTTTGAATTTATTTTTTTTTAAGTATAGCTCTGTCAGCTAAATATAGCTCAGAATTTTACATTTTTATAGACCATGTGAGTTCCCTGCAGGCACATTGTCTCTCTTCAGTGATTTATATGGTTTGAATTATAGGGGATGATAAGCATTTGCTGTTCAATAGTGTAGTTAATGCTCAGCCCCCGGGTAACAGAGCAGTGAAGCATTTACTACTCAGTGGTAGTTCTGCAACAATCAGCAGCAGTGTGGCTCTATCACACTAAATTTACATCGGTACACTTCATCCTCAGGGAGCTGAACATCCACTCAGCATAGCCTAGGGAAAACAACTTGAATGGACATTTTCCAGTCTTTTGGGGCGGCACAACAGGAGAAGTTTTAACTGGATTTGAAACAGAAATCACAGATGGTGCAACAGGAAACTTATCCAACTTTTATTTTCTCACCTTTCCCCCCTCTGGCATAAAAATATAAATAAATACTCGGACTACAAAGTTTTTGGAAAGCTGAAAGTTGAAAAACAGTACAGTGCTGGCAGACCCCCTGCAGCTCTGGTGCAGACGCCAGAGGCCCTGGGAGGGCTGTGAGCCCTTCACTCCAAGGATTAGCTGAACCTTCTCTGTCAAGGAGGTGAGTTTATGGGCACTGTAGCTATGTAACACTTCTGTTCTTGTTACTGTTACAAAAAAAATAGCAAGGGCTACATCAGCCAAGCAATAATAGCTTTTCTCTTGCAGGATAATTTTGTTATTTTTCTTCAGTAGGCCTGAAAGCGTTTTATAAAGGAAGCCAATATAATCTTCATATGAAAAATGGTAAAAATGAAGCAGAAAGAGGCCCCAGGAGTTGGCCATAGTCCTTCGGGAAGACTGTGACAGAGTAAAAAATACAGCTGAGGTTCCCAAGGTGTCTTGCTTAATGCTTTAACTGCGGCAGTCAACACTGCCCTCTCTCTGAAATGCACCTGGAAGCCTCAGGCTGCAGTACAGCCTGCAGCAGGAATAAGGACTGACAAAGTTAATTTTTCTCTTGTTAGATAGAAAAAGTGTGGCAGAGTAAGATACAAAGGAGCAGACAGAGGAATCTGCAACAGGCAAGGTGAGCTTCAGCCTAGCAAACACAGTAGGAAAATGTGCAGTGGGATTTCTGTAAGTACTCCTTCCCCAAAGATACTACTGTGGTTTTGAGAAAAGACAACTGCAGTGGACCGAAGAGGCGTAGCTCTGCTTCAGTGACAGGGAATCTATATGTAATGACCATTAAACCTACATGGCATTTTTAAGCCTGACTGGTTGTAGAGCAGAGAACCAGCAAGTATAAAACACAGGCATGCTTAAGTACACCTCTCAGGTCCCTCAGATCCCCACATCAGTTGTTTGGTAGCATGTTCCCGCACCGGAGTGCCTGAACAGGCTGTCTGGAAGAAGGATTCAAGCTGAGAGGGCAAGTCAGGTTTCCAGAAGACGCCTGCGTTACGCTCTGTGCTTGCCTGCCTGCCGCAGTGTGGAAGCAGCATAAGGGCGTTGTGAAGAGCCTTGAAAAAGCTAATGTTGACAGGCAAGTGGAGCAGATTGAGGAAAAAAACATAACTTGTGCTGAAGTAGTGGAGACAGAGCTGCTGACATCCCCTGGCAGTGGTGAGAATGTGACACTATCTGGCAGTTGCAAATAATTAAAAAGCAGCTTGATGGCATTAGAATTGGTCTGGTTTGGAATCAGCGTAAAAATTAATAGCTTCAAAACTTTCAGAGATCTGGAATCTGATGAACAGTGGGCTCATTGGCCGATACTCCTGAGAAGATCCCAGACAAGCCGTTCCAGGCAGTGCTCCTATGTCATTCCCCTATACCCAGCCTGCATCTGACCTTAAAGCATGGGCACTCTGATAATAAAGTGAGGACAACTACTTACACAAAGCCTGGAATGAACCCTGCAGAACTGACAAAGATAAATCTTATCCAGGAAAAAAGTGCAACCTGTTCGGTCACTCTAGTCAAGAAAATCAAAATTATGTTCCAGTCTTACAAGAAACTCTGAATTTAAAACTGTGAAATGGAAAAAGAAAAGAACTATGAATAAAATCAAAGAGAAAAATGAAAAGGTCACACTGAGAGTCAAAGAGAAGATGAAAGGACACTAAACTAATAGCAAACCAGCTTACTATGAGGCAGAAAAATAATCTCAGGGTTTAGCTAACTGACCCATTCCTTCACCTGACGCTAAATGGCAGGCCTCTTGAGGAGAGTGGTAGTAATATTTGAATAATTTCAGTAGTAATATCAGAAGTTGAGAATAATGAAGGATTCATTAGGTCAGATTCAGAATCTGCGGTCTCAGAAATAGGTGGGGAGCAGCTGTGAAAGGCAGATACAGTATTAATGTTGTAAGTCTCAGTGCACATGTATGTCATACAAAGAATCTGTATCATTTTATCTCTGATAAAGCATTTCCCTGTGCTGTTACCTCCATCTTCTTTCCTGCATCACAGTATGCCTAAGGCAATAAGGAGTGAGTTGAGGCATAATGTGGAGTTACACAATGCAAATAAAGGCAAGGGTGCGGCACAGAACATCTATTGTAAGTGATAGTGTGTATGATTGAAGGAGTGAATGTCTTCAGCTGATAGGAAAAAATATTTCTTTAAACTTTGTGCTGCTGATAGAGAAATCATCAGTGCACTCAGAATGGCACTGTACCACACCACTTTTATAGGCTCTTTCCAGAGCAGAATCACATACGGAAACAATTTTGGATAACGTGCTGTAAAATACATTCCAGGGAATAATCCCACACTGGCAGAGATTGAACTAGACAGTATAATAAGCCTTCCATCCCTAATTTCTCTATGCCTATGATTTTTTAAGATGAAGTCTTATGTTTTGTGTTTTCTATAGCTCTTGAGTCATCCAATATGTTCTGATTTACAGTTTGACCTGTGTATAACAAACTCCCGGTTTATTAAGGAAGAAAGACATCCCAATCATAGCAGCAGGTTTCGGATAATTGGCATTGTCAACTCCAGGCTTTCTTTCTTTCATTCATTCATTTAGTTATCTATTTATTTATTTTGTCTGAAGAATTAGATATACTGACAAAATCATAGAATCAATAGGTTGGAGAAGACCTTTGAGATCACCAAGTCCAACCATCTGCTGGTAACTCATAGCCCGAAGCACCTTGTCTACCCATCTTTTAAATATATCCAGGGTTGGTGACTCAACCCCCTCCCCAGACAGCCTGTTCCAGTGCCCGATCAACCTTTCAGTGAAGAACTTTTTCCTAATGTATAATCAGAACCTGCCCTGGCACAGCTTGAGGCCGTTTCCCCTCATCCTATCATCTGTTGCTTGGGTGAAGAGAGAGACCAACACCCACCTCTCTACAACCTCCTTTCAGGTAATTGTAGATGGTGATAAGACTTATCTGCAGTGGCCAGCCTCCCCTACAGCCTTTTATTAACTTCTCATATTGAGAAAGCGCAGAGCAGTAAAATTGATAGGAAAGTTAAAGGCAAGATATACAGAAATGTGACAAAAGAGGTTTGGATGAGGCCATTCTAATTTCTTAAGTTGGGAGGTGGTTGTGTCACAGCACTGAATGACCTGTATGTTCTCTGTAGCTACTGAGGACAATGGACACTGCGCAGCCTTTCACTGGCAAATGTGTGACTTTTAGAGGTCTGCATTATGTCATGTGTTATGGATCTATAGAAAACAACTGGCTTCTTCAGAGCACCTCTGAATTTCTCATCTGTATCAGGAACTGTTGCCAAGCTAAATCTTTGTCAAAAGTCTGATTCCTTCAAGCTCCAGCTTGAGAGTAACTATCTTGGGAAAGAGATGTTTGGTCTCATCTCACCTAACTGTAGGCATCTAATTCTTAAAATGAGAAGAGTCACCTTCTGAAGGTACTACTCTCTCTGTTGCAAAATGGAGAGACACGGGTCCTTCCAAAAGCCAGGTTTTCTCCCATCTGTCATAAGAGGAATGACTTCACAGGACTGGCTTCATTCAGTAGATGAAGTTTTTGATGGGATGAATTTCAACCAACTAGAACGCTTCCAAATTTTTCTTGGGAAAACAATGCATGTTTAAGGCTGCTGAAATCTGTAACAAAGTTGTGCTAGGCTCCAAGACTTCCACAGCTTTCTTACCAGTGCAAACATGAAGAAAATGTAATATTGCTCAAAAAGTTTATTTAAAACTTTCAAAAATATATTGATCCATGCAAGAATGCTGTTTGGGGAAGATGCTTTTCAACAAGAAGCCATCAGGTGAGACTGTTGACTGTTTTGCTAATGAACAGCACAATCAAAGGAATTCATGTTAAATGTTAATAGGTGAACTAATTAAAAATGGAGATCTATGCAAGTATAACTACGTCATAGCAAAAATCCCAAGAAGTACGCTCCTGCTCAAAATTGCATTCGTCAGCACACTGAATGCTACACTTCCCAAATGATGCATTAGTAAGTAAAGGGAGACCTGTATTGCACTTAATTAAGAGTTCATACCCAGAATTTTTAACAGATGGTGGGAGAGGAAGAGGAGGGAGAATAAGAAGCCAAATATATATATTTGTAATAATTCTGAGTGTGGTGTAATTTTCTGTTTTTCGTGGCGATTTAAATACTGTGGGGAGTGATTATTAATCAGTAAATCATTATTGATTATAAATAAATTTTCATTCCAGGTTATGGAAGACATCTGTTTTTAATAGCTAGAAGATTAATTTTTATATTCAAGACATGATATTATCACCTAGGACTGTACCAGGAAGTCTGTTTCACTATGAATTTGTGAAACTCAGACATGACAGCGTCAGTTCCTCATGAAGTAACCTCATGAAGTAAATATGCCAAAGGTAAGTGACTGGAAGTATCACCTAGGTTGATTTTTCTATCAGCAACAGCTTGCTAGGTCTGGCTTAATAATAGACTTGGACCTGAAATAGGTTAATTAAACATAGCTCTTGTAGGAGTAATCCTGTGAAATACAGAACACCTAAACTCTTCTTTAACAAAGCAATGACCAGTTTATTTTAAGACTATGATCTGGAACATTCATACAGATCGTCACTGTGGAGGCTGACAGCAGTGACTGCCCAAACCAACCCTCCAGGGGTGTGTGTGCAATGCTGTGGAAAGTCCATATTCAGGGTCCTGTGGGTTTGGATCGGTTTGAGTTAAAATTCATTACAGAGGACTAAATGTATAGCCAAGAAAGAAAGCCAGCTTATCCACCACTTAACAGCATTGATTGAAACCCTGCTATAAGCAATACTTGGGCTGAGGTTTGCCAAATAGAGATTGCATGTCGACTACTGATGCCAGAAATGTGTTTACAATAACTTTTGTGATACAATCAAAGACTGGAATAGGGTTTTTGCATTGAAATGAGTTTGAAGATTTTTTAGAACTGTGTTTATTGCTAAACTTACCTCAGGAATATAGACCAACCCCAACCCCAGTCCCACCAGAGAAACCACATGTAACCTAAACTGGGGGAGCTTCACCTGACCCAATAGGGGCTTAACAGGAAAGTAAAAGCTGCATGGTTTTACCTTTGGTTTATGTTCCAGTCTGGAACATCCAAAGAAGTATTCAAACAGCTGAAATGGTAATGGAAAAACTTGGTGTGCATGCATTTACCTTCAGCTGGACCTTGTGCAGTTGCCACAAGGAATCCTGCAGGCTCCAGAGGCCTTCAGTGCCTGAATGTGACCTGGTGAACTACTCTTATAAATGTCTCCAACAAGGATCAATATTCTTTATTGAAATAATACTACTCAATATGCGTGACATTCATTTTATGTGACGTTGGTGAAAAGGGTCTGTGAGTTTTACTTCCTTTTTCTAGAACAGATCAGAATTTGATGCCACAACTCAGAATCAAGTGCAAGCTCGATGATGAAGTAGCAAATGAAAAAGCCAATTGATTTGTACTTGCAAATTATGTCTTTACCTTGAACACAATGGAATGGTACAACTGTGCTGCAGACTTGACTTTGTGCAAGGTAATTTGATATTGATCAGCCTTCAGCTGTAATGCTACAACAATCAAACTGATCAAATGCAATGCTACAGAGATGTGGTGTTTCAGATGTATAACTTCTGTGAGAAATCATCACATCACAGGGAAACAAAGCAGACTGGCAAAAACATATTTATCATGTTTAGTTTCTTTTTCTCCTTTTTGATGTGTTTGTATTGAGTTTTATTTTTAACATTTGAAAATGGCTGAGAAATATGTGGTTATTTCAGACATTCTGTGAACACTGGCTCTTCTTTTTCAATCCTCTTAAATGAACTAATAATGTAAACAAAGAACTCAAAGCAGACATTTCAAAAGACAGTAATACCCAAAGCGTTACTTTTGAATTCAATTATTTTCTTCAATCCATCTCTGAAATGCAGCAAGTTCTCTAAATTTAGTGGATACTTTTCTCACTTACTTTAATGAAGAGAGTTTTTAGACCCTGCCAAAATTCATATTTATAAATGAGACACATTCATCTTGCTTCTCCTATCTCCCTATGTTATAGTCCTGGCAACTGCGTCCATTCCCAGCCCAGCAGTATGGCTTTTCTGTAGCTTACCATTTGCAGCTGATGTGACCACAGAAGCTGACATATACACTCTTAGACATAATTCTATTTCTTCTGCTGCCAAAGTAAGATTGGTCCAAAGTGTGTTGACATCAAGAAAATTCTTTGGGTCTTTTGACCAGTACAATTAGTGCTGCATTTCTACAACCAGATTGAAGTTACATTTTTTATTTATTGAAAAGATACAACTGTATTATCTTTTTTTCTGTACCTTCAAAATCTTAATTTTAAGCCTTTTCTTGAAAAGCAGAAAAGTGTTCAGTTCTGTCTTTAGCTCAGAAGTAGTTGTTCTCAAGAGTCATGCACTTAAAACTTGAGTAGTGATTTACCTTAATACTAAAATGAATTTAGAATTATATGCTTTACTCTTATATTCAATATATAAGTAGATGTAATCAGTATGATTGCTTAAAGCAGTCCATTTTCAGTGGGAATTGCATCAGCGTTTAAAATTCATCAAGTTATGGACATGTGTTACTCAGCCAAATAATCACCATGCTCTTTTTTAAACAATTAATGGTGTTAAATCTTAACATATTAGATTCTGACTAATGGAATCTTGGCCAAACTTCTTATACAAAGAATATAAAACATGTTATTTAATCAATCCACATGCAAACTCATTAGTTTAAGACTACGTAGCAGAAGCATGGAAACAGTTACGTTTTTCCCCTTAGGATGACAGCTTCACAATTATGAACAGAGGCTAGTAAGACATGCTTAGGAGGCACTTCTTTCAGATGAGCTAATTAAGAATGTTCTGTTTATTTTTGTGTGCGCCCAAGTGAACAGCACTATTAGGGCAGAAATAACTAGATAATTTTTAAGTCCTGTTCACTGTTTGTTGAAGTGGTTAAGTTTGGTTTCAAGACAGTGGTTCAAACTCAGGTTGGACACATCCAGTAGAGCTTTAGAAGATAATAAAAATGCAAACAGCTCCTCAGAGTAAGTCACGTCACCTAAAGGAGGAATTCAGATGTCCTTTTTAAATTAAAAGCACTGAGTTAGAAAAACTAGAAACCATATTGGGTTCAGTTAAATACTTAATAAAAGATTTAGAAACCATGGTATTCAGAATGTTCTCGTCTGCTATACGAGAGCAAGAACTTAAGTCTTTTTCTGTGCTGCACTTACACTTGCTGCAGCATCGTCTCTTTTCTTATTAAACATCCACGTACCCATCGAAACAAATTTCATTTGTTACATCAGTACACCATTTTGTCATGAGGCTTTGCCATCTGACAAGAATTGATTGCTGTCAGTGAAATGACCTCAGTAGTAATCTCTGCTGATGTATTCAACTCTTCATGAGCTGAAAATATACCTAGGGAAACATTTCTGCTAAGAATAATTCTGGGGTTTTCTATCTTGTGAGCAGCAGTGTTAACATAAATTAGTAGAGCTGCAGCCCTAAGCACATAAACCTTCTGAGCAGCCTTTTCCATTGGATTATTAACGTTCAAATCGCTGTTGTTGCAGGTCAAATACAACAGTGCAGACTCTCCTTACTGCTTCTATGAATGGGGTAATATATCCTATGCATATGTATGTCACGCGTTATAGAGAGATAGAAATCAATGCACTTGATCACTCTAGGGAACGTGTCCAATTATTATGTGGGAAATTCTACCATGAGTAGATATGTTGTGTTACTTTTGCTTAATATAACAGTGTTACTTCATTCATTCTTGGCTTGCTCTCAAGCTGCATGGCAAACATGGAGTGACTGCTTAGAAAAGATTGTTGAAATTAGCCAGTTTTCCAAGTGGAGAAAAGAATGATGCCTCACTATTTTGAATTCAATATCCACAATTCTACTTTGCTCACAGTATTGCTAAGCATTTTGGTTTTTTCTGTTGGGAAAGAAAGCATTTTGACTGGCTTGAAGGCTTAATATGCTCCCATGCACTTTTTATGACTTAATCATTAGAAACAAATTGCTTCATGATCTCTGTTACTTGATGTAAGTCCATTGTTTTTTTACAGTGGATCTCAATTACAGGAAATAGAAATGTCTTGCTGGCAAGCCGGTAAAAATACTTTTGCAGTCATTTAGTAGCTGTAGAAAATAGCTTATCTGAATCAGCCTCTTGAAATTTAAGCAAAGAATGTTGGCTGTTTTCTTTTCTGAGACAAGCTGCTGTTGAGATGTCTTAATGCTAATGAAATTCCTGTCTTGCTCCTTGTCCCTCAGTCTGTCTCTCAGCATGTGTTTGTAGATACTCCCCTACTTTTGAACTGATTGACTAATTTAGACTGAAGTCTCACAGATATTTCTTCACATCATTAATACAAATTTTTTTTAAACAGTCAGATAGAAGGGAGAGATTTAGTGTACATTCCCAAAGGGATGCTATACTTCAAGAGAAGCAAAAGCATTTTTGTTCAATGTGATGGAAAAATAACTGATCATACTATCATTCATATCTGACCCAAATAACAGGGTCAGGTAAATTCCCCAAATTCACTTCCCATGCAGTTCTTCCAGATTCATAGCTGCTCTTGGCTGAAATTCACTGGAAAGTGCCAAGGCTGCCATCCTGATCACAACTCTTAAGGTAATAAGGATGTTTTCCCGGGGCTTCCTTGGATTCCAGAAAAATTCCATGAATGCTCCTTAGGAGAAAAAGCTTTCTATGCCTACCTAGTAAAAATGGGAAATTTGTCTACTAGATGCTGTCTTCTATTTTCCTGTGATTCAAAGGCTAAATAAAACAAAATATCAGCAGGTGAAATGGAAACTGTAGTGCAATTAAATTTTCAATACATTAATAGCCAAGGGGGTTGTGCCAGAAATCACCCAGGATCCTGAAAAGACAAGAGAACGTTATGGTGGTAAATCACATGTGTATACAAGAGGTACTATTTCAACCCAAGAAAAACTTGTTTCTCCTTGAGAAAAATATCTTATTGCACTAAAAAGGCTCTGTATAACTTCATTTTGCATATTTTTCTTTACCTCATTCAACAGCTCTACTGAAGCAGGAATTTTGGGGGAATTTTGGTGTCAAGATAGTGTGTAAGCCTTAGCAGGAGGCCGGGGGCCTAAATCTTTTTATACATCCAGCAGAGTTATAACTAAAGTGACATGACTAGAAAGCGATCAGAATAAATAAAGTTTGTGAATAGAGCAGTCTGCTTAAAACTTTAGTGAAAAAGAGTAATTTAAATTATTATAGTTGAACTTTGCTAACCCTAATGCCTGGGAACAAAAGTTTGGGTTGTTTTCTTTTCAGGCTCTTGTATATTTCTTGGGAAAGGATTGAGCTAAACCCAAAGTGTCTATGGGAAGAGGGTATCCAGCTGAAGAGGGAGGACTCAGGATCTGGATATCTTTTTTCATTTAAAAAAAGAATCAACATTTAAAATAAAGATAAATATATTAGTATTTGCAATTTATTTTTCCCCAAATAAAGAGATTCTGTGCCAGATGCAACCTGGAGACCCCAAGAATTAAACCTTAAAATTAATTTCCTGAAACTGTAGGTGCTTTTGAGAGCTACAAAGAAAGTGAGTGAATTTGTAGAAAACCAACTATTCTTACTGAGTCTTGATGTGGGGTATGGGTAGTCTTGGTACTGGTGGTTGTCAGAGGATGGTGATGGAGCTTACATATGAGATGAGAGACCAGATTTTTCTCAGCATTATAACAGTTTCTGTGCCCCTGCCTAGATTTGCTAAGACACCAAGACTATGCCTGATGGTGCTAGACAAGTAACAGCAACGGTAAAGCTGTTCTCAAGTCCATACCAACAAACCATTTCAGCTGAACGTTTTCAATCAAATAATGCTGGAATAAGAAAAATATAGAGCGCTCTGGTGTGGATTATGAGGTGTAATACAAATTCATTACTGCTGAGTTGGTTGAAAACAAAGTTGACCTTAAATAATGCTGGTTGTGTGTGTGCTAGTTCTCATCGTGTAGAGTATGGTTACCCTCATATTTAGATGCAAGGTTATTTAATGAAAAGTTACATACTAAGTAAAAACTTAGGCACTGGTGACCTCTATTTGAAGCATTTTTTTCATGTAGCAAATCCTTAATTTAAAAAAAAATAAAAATCCCCTATTTCTGCTGTGCTCAAATTAAATGTCAGAAGTTAATCCATATTCTTCAAACTTTAACACAATTCCTTGTTTGGCAAATTTGAAATATGCATAGATATGGAAAGAAGTACTGTAGATTAGTTAGGGCTTGACACCAAATTAAAAAGAAGCCATTTGCTTATCTACCTGACACATTCTGACTTCATACTTTCTGAAGATGAAGTGACAAAGGAAATTCATTAGTCAGAATGTCAGGTGAGACCAAAATAATAGAAACAAATCTTTTTTTTTAAATAGAAAATTTATTCTATTGGTATTTTTATACTTCATGGCAGAATCCTGTTAAAGATCTGAGGAAAAGGGTTCCTGGAAAAGGGAAAGGTTGTCTTTTGTGTGTTATTTACATCTGTCAACAGCCAACCTGAGGCTTGTGCTGAAGGGCTCTATGTTCAGGCTTGATTGCCTTTTCAAATTGCAGCTCTTTTCCTGCTTTCTTCATTACTTATGGTTCATTTTAGAATGCAAAGTCTGTGACAAAGAACAGGTAAGGAGACAAAATGGACAGTGACAAGAGAATATAGACAAACAAGCTGATGCACTGAAATACTGCAGAAACTAAGCACCTACTTCCTAGAGACTTCATCCAGCTACCAGAGCTCCTAACATTATCAGTGTGCCAAGAGGATGAAGAAATGTCATCTTACATATTTAAGAGTATAGGCCATATACTCTTTAATTACCAGAAGTACTACTGTTAAGTGAGGGAACACCGTAACAAAAGATTTCCTCTTTTCATGTCATATTGCTGGGGTGTTTTTTGAGCATACCAAATACTGAACCAGAAATGAGCGAGCCAGTGGTTTATTTCGAAAAATAAAGACAAACAGCACAAACAGTCCTTACCCTTCAAAGCACCTAGAATTAGATGTGCTACTAAAATTTGTGTTAGGTCTGCTGTGAGGTTGGAGAGAAACGTTTTGCTCTGTTACCACAAATTCCTTGATCTGGTTCTCCTATTCACTGTTTAATCTGATGATTATTTGAATTTTATTTCAATAGCAGCACATCAATTTTCTCTTGGGTTTCTTTTCATTATGTTTTTCAGGTTGGAAAACCACAATAATAATGTGGCCTCTACCTTTAGGAGTGGTTTGTGGGGGTTTTTTCTGTCCTCTAAACTGGAGTAATCTGATATCCTCTTTTCCATCCAGCCAGGTTAATGTTGTGGTAGTCTGTAATAACAGAAATCCTACGTCTTTGGCCATACATGAGGCCTGAGATACAGCCCACTGAAGCTGATAAAATATAATTGGCTTGAGTGATCTTCAGGACTTCTGAAGTGAACATAACAGAAACCCAGAACAACCGAAATTTCCAAGTCCCACTGTAAGGTAAACTGCTGTTCAGATGGTAAAGTGTGCACAAAATACTTAGTCTCCTGTGAATGGTATGCTGTTACTTTCAATGCAAAAATGCTCTTTTTATTGTCTGAGGATTCTTTCCATTCTTTTTTTTTTTCCCTTTTGGACAAATAGCCCTGACCTCTGAGAACCATCTCACTGGATATCCTCATCAAGTAGGGTTGGAGTAATAGAAAATCCATGTAAAACTCATTCTATTCCTACTGAGGTCATGAAAGAAAATCTACTGAGATGGGAATAGGTAGAGTTTCCTTATCAAAACCTTTCATGAGCACCATATACTTACAAATAAAGCATTAGCTGAGTCATGGAAATATGGATTCAAGTTACAGGGGAAAAAAGTCTACCACAAAAACCTGACCTTTTAACTATTCCATGAAGTCTGGCTAGAGGTAAACAAATTATATTTGCTTTTATAGCTAATATAAAAATCTACAGAGAAAGAATTTCATGTAGGAATAATCTGGACAACAAAGAAAACTTTCCTGTTTTAGGAAGGGATCCGTGAATGGGAAAACACTTTGTTTTTCTTTGGAACATTATAATAATTATTATTATTTTTTAGCTACTTAGGTTCAGGTTGTATTCCATGGTTTAGATTATTAAATGATAGAAGGTATAATCAAGTAATTCAGCTAGCAGCACACTTGGTATAATGAGAAATGTTTGTTTAGAATCCAATTTATGGTTGGTTGTTTTGTTATTTTACCCCCAGGAAGGAACTTAAATGTTTCATTCTGCAGCTTTTCTAATATTATACAAAGTACACCATAAAGCATAAGGCAACTTTTCCTGGTTTATACTGGCAGTTTTAATTAAATGTTTTTTCTTTTCATTGCAAACAGAAATTTAAAAACAAAAGTCATCAGCAGGAGATTTTTACTGTGTTAACATCCCTTTTGAGTTGGAGATAAAAGCTCTCATAGGATTTCAGTGGAGGAGGGCCATGTCTATCTTTGTATCCAAAATCTGTTTTAATCTGTTGAGTTTTTCTACCTGAGTTTGTGTTATAGTTGCTTAACTAAACCCTTCCAGATACTAAAAAATTATCTTACTAGATTGAACTTTGAAGGTGGCTTGAAGCTACCTGTCATTCCATTGTTTGGTCAAACCTGAGTATAGAAGAATACATGGATTATACAGCATATAAACACCCTAGAATGAAAGTCTTGTTCTTCAACTTGGAACTCACAAGTATATGCCTGCTTTATTAGAAACATAGCTGTAAACATTCAAACTAGGTGAAATAATTCAGGCAAAGAAAGACCAAGCCAGTGACAATAATTTTAGAAGCAATGTACTTTTTCATTAGTATTCTATGAATTGAAATGGGAAATACTGACTCATTCCCCAGAAATATGAGCCTAATTCTTGCCACATTCCTAACCTAATTGTGCAGATTCACCGGTCCAGCTGAGTTTCAAATAGACAGCTGCAGGTCTAGGCATTGCTTTGGGATTGTATTGTTTTATTCAATCTGATATGAGCTGAGAGCTGATTTGTTTTGAGGCTGGACTTCTACTGAGTGTGAACCTTTCTCTTTGTATTTTGTAGCTACTGGATTTTCAGAAAGCATCTTCCTGGTCATGAACTCTGTAGTTCTGCCACCCATTATTGTAAAATGTTTGCATCATTATTTCGAGATGAATGATTAACTTGTTAAAAAGTAATAGCAAGGAGGAAAAAAAGAAAAAGAAAAAAAAGAGAAACAAACAGAAAACCAAAACAACCTTGAGGGATTTCAGCAGAAAAGAAATAACCTGGATCCCTCTAGAGGCCATGTGTGTAATGTTTGGTAGGGAAAAAGAATTGTCTCCCAATTCTGTCTACAAATAAAGGAAGCTAATCCTTCTGATGTTGTTGCTTGTTATCTTTGCCAGCATGCTTCTGTTAGGTGGTGAAAGCTGCATTACTATTGTACTTTCTTGCTTTAAAACCAGTTTATGCTCAGAGCAAGTTGTACAGCAAGAGATTCTGTATGTACTAATTCAGTCTTAATTCTTATGTGCATGTTTCCTTGAAGATTTTTTTTTAGAAAGGTAGTGTTTTATGTTAGACACTCATCAAGGCACCAGAAAGACACATTTCCATTTGTCCTAATATTGCCAAGGAGATAATTAAACAGAGCAGACAAAAGGAATTCTACTAATTTCCTATCCGTGTGGCTTTAAAGCAACTGCATGTGTGGGCTTGAGCCCGATCTCAAGTATAGTGACATTTCTGCTAAGTATGTGTGAAAAGTCAAAACTTAAACTGTAAGAGACAAGAGCTATTGTGGTGGTGGAAAACTGCATGCAATTAGCCAAAGTGTGAGTATTTTGATTGGAAAGGAATAGTGCTCAACATGGCAAGGGAAAGAACAGAGCTTTCTAAACACTTCACATTGCTTCTGGGATTAAAAACAAAGCCCAGGTTTAAGAAAGCACCTAAATTATGACCATGTTCATGCCTGTTAAGCACTGTCTACAACAAAGTTTCCACATTAAGTGGTTCCTAGGCCTGAGAGCACTGCTATTCCAATGGCTCATTCAGGGCAATCTGCTTACTGAGGTGTGCATGTTGGCTTAAAGGATAGAGGTAACGCCGGTTTACCATCAGTGCCTGTGACAGAGCAGGCTGCGCGCACAGTGTATGAAGCACTAGGCATGTGTCACAATATGTCCTTCACTGACTGAAAAATCCTGCCACAAAAGAACCAAATTAATTTAGACAGCTAATCGCAAAAATCAGAATTACTTTATAGTGATCTTGATAGAATTCATCAAATAAACTTTGCTGGCAGTGATGTATGCACTTAGTGTAATTTGTGTTGATGGTATGTAGATAATTTTTTGGTTCATCTCAGTCTGTTTCCCCTGAACATATATCATTTCTATCTCCTTCATAGCAAAGTGTTATAGTCCTTCATTGCTGTGTTATTCCATGGGATCCTCCCAGGTATTTGAAAATCAATTTTAATTTTTTAATGAAATGAATGTGAAGAGTCAGATACTTTTATACTTACTTCTTGGCATAGAGCAAAATAGTTTTAGATCATTCATTACATGCAAAATATCCTGTTGTACACCATGAAATGTAATTTTATCCACATGACTGAATTCTGATGAGGTGCTTTTGAAGAAGTGTTGGGTAAAATTATTGACCATATTCAATTTTTTTGTAAAGGTGAAAAGAATAATGTTATAATGAAAGATAAAGATTTGAGAGTATACTCATAAAAGCAATTTTCAAAACTATTTATAAAGAACAGCATATTTTTATGCAGAATTATGTTGCCTTGGAAAAAAACTATAAGTAGCATATATCATGCATTACAACATGACAAAATATAGGCAGATTATGCAAAATCTGGATTGATTTTCTAAGACAAAATGTCAATATACCAGACTCTAATAAACCAGGGGTCACAGAAAGTGATACTTACTCTCACCCTTACTTTCATGTTCAAGATGAGCCAAGAACTGCTGAAAGCTGGGGAGAGACTCCAGTGGTCTCTGTATCATTCTTCACCCTCCGCACCAGTTTGCCTAAGCACCACCTTACATTTTGTCCATGTACTTGTTCATGGTACAGGTTTCATTGCAAACAAGGAATTAAATTTGAAAGGATGTGAGCTGTCACCAGGTACTTTTAAGCAATGTAATCCTTTTATTCTGGGTTGATCGACTAGGTAATTGATTTACTGCTGCTTACTTTTGGCTCAGTAATTAAGTGGGAAGCAACAACTCAGGGGCTGCATCTGCCAGTAAGTGGAGCTCTTTGCTAGTCCAGGGAGGTGTGTTGGCACCAGGAGCCTTTTGCTTTTTTCCCCAAACTGAAACTACTGGACAGTTGGTATTCAGTTTGTCTTTGGTCCTTTTGTAGCTTCCACATTACGTTCCAGTTCTGTTGGTTTCTAAAACGAAGACAATGGCTAAAATCAAGTAAACTATGAATTATTTTATTTCCATGGAGACACTATTAGGTTTTTATTTTGACAGGTAGTTGTTTTATTCATTCACTTTGTCCCTTAAAAGAAAGGGGAGATTTAAACATTCTATTTTTATTTTATGTTTTTCTAAGAAAGATCCTAGTATTTTTTTTTAAATGGTGCAGCTTTCTATACCAGAGATATGAGAGACAGAGGTGCTATGGTCTTCCTAAACTTTTCACACTATGAGCTCCTCATTCACACATGAACATTTTAGTAATGGTTCTTTAGAACAGAGTGTCAACCCAGTCATGCCATTGTGATTTTATAAATGGCTTGACATGTAGGACAGTGAAGAATCTGCTTTCATGAGAACTTCTCTTCCAAGAATCACCTTTATTTTAAATTCTTCTTTTTTCTACTCCCAGCTGTCTTGGTTAGGATGGATTTTTAAGGAAACCATATAACTTTCTGGTCACATAAGGAGAAGCATGAAGAAAATTGTATTCAGAGAAGATGAGAAGCCAGGATTAGTTTTCTAACTTCAATTCTCAAATGAATCCTCAAAGAAATCAAGACCAAACATAGCATTTGCTTGCTAATGCTGGAGGTATGTTTTTTTATGTACTTTATTAATGTTGGAGTCTCATTTATTTATGTTGGTATGTGGTTTACTAGGTATGTTACTCCATCTATACTGGCAATGTCTTATCCCAATTACTGCATGTATACATTGGCTAATGCTAAAACAGCCAGCTTTCTGTAGGTAGCTCATTTTGTGCACTCTGCAATGTTTGTGTTTGTTCCCCTGAGCTCACCAGTGTTCTTACAGCCCACAGCCAAAACAGGTATTTCTATCCTGTTCCTGAAAGAATGGAAAGATTATTTCAGCAGAAAAAAAATGTTATTTTTTGGTGTGTAGCTATGCCTTAGGACAGAAATAGGAAGCTGCATGCTTTCCTTACACATCCTTGTGCACCTGGCAGGCAAGCTGCTCTTTCCTCCAAGTTGTACTGCGGCCAAGTAAAGCAGGGAAAATTCACCACTCCCTGGAGATGACTTCTGCTAACTCCATGGCTTTGAACTGAAGCTGGAGGCAGACTGGATTTCTGAAGAGGTTTCAAACAGTTAACTCCCTTTTCTCAGTGCTTCTGAGGAACATCAATCAGTAAATTAACAACACTGTCCATGTTAGGAACAGAAAGGTCCAGGGAAGTAGAGCATACATCCCTCGTGTATAGGTGGAGGCACAGACTGTGAGATGGATTAAATGAATCGCCACATGGTGATGTGGAAATTGTATCCAGCTTGCTTGTGCCCAAATCCTACTCCATGAGGCCTCTCACTTTGCTCATTTTGAAATGATTGATGTTATGAGCAATCCTCAGCTTTCCTCACTGCCAGGCCAGTGTTCCCTGGAAATGTTTTGTAACCTTGCACGCTTGGCCACATCTTTACAGCCCTGCAAGACGGATTCAATCAGAACTTTGAAGGGGATCTGCTTGGACTAAAATCTCAAGCTCTTTAAATAAGGGAAACAACAAAATGAGAGGAAATGGAAATAAAATAGGCTTTTAAACTAATGGCCTGTGGGCACAAAAGTTTTTGGAAACTGCCTGTAGCAACAGATTAGTTTTTGAGTCTCGACTTTCTGAGCTGCAACAAGGCAGGAAGATCCCCTGCAGTCTCTTGAAGATTTTTCCCCTGAGTTTGCTCAAGAGCTTTTGAGAAAAGATGCTGCCTCCACTCTTCCTCCCCAACCCACTGATTTCTGAAAGGAATACAACATGTAATGAAGAATGCAAACATTAAATAGCCACAGTCCTCCCCTTTTAGAGGCCATTTCTCAAGTGGGAAGGTAGAGAGCATAACTGCATCTAGAGAAAAAAATGTTCCCTACAGAAACAGTGAGATGAACTCGCTATAGGGAAAGTATGAAATGAAGGGAAACAGTTTTCACAAGACACGAGAGTGGCTTATGCCAGCTTTCCATGGTACTTTCACTCCCTGTAACCTATTGTGTTTCCCAGCCCCTGCAGAAACCAAAGATTACTTGTGCTTTCCCTGAGGTCTTCAAAGAACTGATTGTTTTTCAAAGTAAAAAGACCTACTTCATTTAGCTTTTAGGGACTTTCAGTGGTGCTATGAAGTCACTCATATTCAGAAAAGTACACCTGTATATCTCTGCAGGATCACATTGTTTTACTACTGCCACAGCACAGTGAGACTGCTTTTCAGATCACTCACAGGCAAATCTGGCTTTTCTTCCACATAAAAATAAGGTCTCCCATAAACCATAGCTCAGTTTAGAAACATACTCAGGGACTGTTGCCTATTACAAACCAAGGAAGGCATCGAATGGTTTCACTCAATCAAAACAAAAACAAACAAACAAAAAACCCTTCCCTGAAAGCTGACCATAAGAGTGCAGTAAGCCTCAATACTTCAGTAACTTATACTCCTCTCAATTGTGTGTGACTTTGTTACAGGATTCATTAGTTAACACTAATGAGTGCTTGCCTACACACTCTCATCTTCATAACTAAGACACCAGCACTTGTCTCAGGGCATTACAGTGACATTGCATCAGCCTGTACAGCTAACTGTGATTTATTAGACTGCAAAACAAAAGCAATGTAAAAATTAGTTAGAATGGATGCTGGGAGGAGGAAAAATGTCAGACTCCTACCTGACACATTTACTTAACAGAGGATGCAGTCATTCTGTCCAAATCAAGGCCCCTGTATATTCTTTGCTTTATCTTTATATTCAGAAATACCACCAAGATTAGGCTGGATTTTATGACTGTATGTTAAAATTGCCTGTCACTTTACATGAATATTGAAGGAGGTGTCAGCTCTTTAAACTCAAGGTGAGGGCAAACTGACAAACTGCATACTCGTTGAGTCCAAGTAGTAACATTAACTCCAGTGGAATGGTGCAGGGACTGCAAGCTGCCGTGCTTAAATGGATGGATCATTGCCTCCTTCTTTACATCAGACTGCCGCAGTTGAATTGAGCAGGAAAGATAAATAATGTAGTCATAGTTCATAGGCAGCTGGTGCATATATAACTTTGTAAGACAACCTCCCCTTTGACTTGAGTAACTGTTGGCAGCTTAAATTAAGTAGAGGGATTATTTTGTAGCTCTGTGTCCTTGCGCTGCAATCAGACCCAGTGAGAGTCTCTTAAAAGAAGTATCTGAATCACCGGAGCCATTCTGAGTCGCTGTCGCTGCAGGAGGGACAGTAAGTGCTATGGTACAGAAAGCTGCTCACTGGGTAATCAGGTACTGAAAAGGGACTGATGCTGAAAGCCCTGACTGGCATTAGCATTCATCACCAAAATGCCTGCTCGTAACTGCCTTCCAATTTGAAGTGCTTATGTGAAGCACACGCCTGACAACAGTCCATTCCGCTGGGCAAAGATATACCTCAAGTTTAAAGAAACAAAGATAAGGAAACAATGAATTATTTTGTCACTTCTCTCATGTTGTTCTGCAAACAATGGACAACTTGCTTAAATATAGGGCGGTTTGTAAGTATTTCTGATGTTTGATCATCATTTTTTCATGTTAGCTGTGGTCTCAATGTGATGCGATTGCTATCACAAAAAGTAATTCTCAACTATGGCTTCTTTGTAATGAACCACAGTAGTAACTGTAATTGGGGTCAACTTTGGGTGCCTTTTCAATAATTTTCATGTAGGGGCTTTGAGCAAGGCTTTATTTCTGAATGCTTTGTTAAAAAAACAAACAAACAACTAAACAAGGAAATAACAGGTTATATGAAGTTAAATCACAAAGGAAAATGTAAAACAGTTGAAGAGTTCCTATAAGCTTCCCAAGAATGTAGGGCATTTATAAAGAAGAGAAGAGGAGGGCTGGACTGACCTCAAATACAGTTAGGTAAAACTATTCATGAAGAGATATGATATTTTCAGCTTTAAAAAAAATTGAACATGCACATTTGGAGAGTTCTGCTGTTTCTTTGAAGAGTGGTTACAGAAAAGAACTGTTCATAAATAGGCAGTGTGCGATCCACTGATAGATTCAACAAAAGCAATTTTGTAACTATTGCAGAGATAGGACCAAGCCTGACATTTAAATGAATGCCCACAGCAGTAGATTGAAGAGAGAGCTATCCATTGCCAGCTGTCATCCTTCTGACCCTTCTTTTAAAACAATCAGAGTTAGGAAAAAAAGAGGAAAGATTTTCTTCTTTTGGAAGAGAGAAGATAAACAAATGAACTCTTTTGCCTTGTTAGAATTAGGGATACCAGATCTTAATTTATATTATTACTCTCTGTTTTTATTTCCCATTCTAGCACGATACTTTGAGAATAGTTGGAATAAGCAGTGTAAAATTTCAAGAGAAAGGAAAGGTCATTCTGTAGAAATAAATATCAAAAATAGGTCAGTAGACTGTACCATAAAGCCTCCCTTACGCTGTTTCTGATAATGGTAAAGGTTATTTAAGACCCAGAAAGAGTCCTGAAGGTTAACCCTTTGGAAAAGAAGCCGCCACCGACATTACTCCCCAGCATAGTGTAGAAAGCAAGGATGAATTTCTTCCAAAAATAACGAATCATAGAAAAAAGAGAAGGAGAGCTGCAGTCTTCAAGCCATTCAAAGTAAACCTGGCCCAAAAGTCCCCGGGGCCATGTGAGGACAGCTATGGCACACTGCTGCCTGTGCATCCCTGTGCTCTGGCCCCTCTGCCTCCCCCATCAAGGCGGTGGGAGCTACAGTCCTGCAGTGTTTGTGAGCCACCTCTGTCAACAAGTGCTTTGCTGCTGATAGAGAAATTTCCTTTGGGACTTTTATATTTGAATTAGAGATTTCTGCACCTTTCATCTCAGCTTGCAGAGCTGCTACGAATTCGTAGTTAAGATTCTAAACTACCTAAATCACTGAAAAGAAATCCATTCTCTTAAGCAATTTTAGTGCATCTCTCTAGAGTGCTGATGTTGCCAGGGTGATCATGTAGTAGAGCAAAGAGCAGGGAAACACTGGCTCTCTGTGTTGGGGCAGGTGGCCTGAAAAGTTGCTCTTGCTCTGCATACCTCGTGTTTTAGAGTTATTGGCTCTTTGACTCTCTAGAATATGTGCCTGTGTCTTTCTTAACATGACCTATAGAAACTTCAGTCATTGCAGACCTGAGGCTGAAAACCTGCTTTGGTAGGACTCTAGGCCTGCTTTGCATTTCACTTCCCTTTGTACTGAATAGGAAAACTAGAGGGCATGCCTGCAGAGATTCGTCTCCTCAGGAGAGGTGCTGCCCAACTCCCAGTAAAAATTGGGACCTGGGTTTGTAGGCAGCAACCGATAATGAGAGGAGGCATTGTCATGGTTGATCTCTGTAGTACGCCTGCAGAGACATCTGAAAACCAAGCTTTTTCTAAAAGTCCAGATCCATTGCACAGTAGTTATCTCTGTGGCTGGTATGCCATTTGTCCAGAAATCCCACGTACACTGCACAGGGAAGTGTCACTGTGTGAGATGAAAAGGCTAAAAATCCATTAGTCCCCCAGTAAATCTGCTTTAAAGACAGTAAGGGCTAATCTGATCTATCCCTCTGGGTGCAGTATTCCCTTGGGCAGACTAATTTACAGTGCCTCCAACAAGTGCAAGTGCAGATCATCACTTGCTGCCTCGAGGTTTACTGGGGCTCAACTCCGGCCACTCAGAGCAGTGGCACGTTTGAGTTCTTGGTTTGTCCCAGACAGACATTTTTCATTTGGGTTGTACTTATTTTCTTCTCTAAACTTTAACAACACTGAAATTTCGAGAATTAATGACCCAGTTCAGATTTCTGCCTGCTCTGTTTTCATTCAAGAATGCCTAAAGGTTTTTGATGCTGTGAAATCTGAGCTGTAATCTAAACAGAGCTCTATTCCAAGTGTTAGAATAAATACCTCTGCCCTTCTGAGCTTGATCCCTTCCCTCCTGACTCTCCGGTGTCAAATCCATTCTCTCCCATATTCACCAGAAAGCCTTTGTGTCATGTATTGCAGTATCACAAAGCACGTTGTGCAGTGGGTGAAACAAGGTGCAGCTGACAATGATTTTGCTAGAGACCTCACTTTCAAAACCTGGAAACTCTGTTGATGGCAGATGAACTGTGCTGAACACAACTTGGGTGCTGGCCTAATGGTGCAGGGCAAGAGTTTGGCCACTGCCACCAACAGGACTGGAGAACAATGATGGCTCTGGGGACCTCCCTGCACATCCAGGTGTGACAGTCCCCTGGCACAGGCTCAGCCTGAGGCTGCTGCTTTAAGCAGTCCCCACCAAACAAGCTGACTTCTGCTATGAGCTAGATCTGTCCTCTTATCACAAGACACAGGAGAAAAGCGTTGTGATTCACTCTGGGGTGGGGGTTCTGACTTGCCTTTGTCATGTCATTGCTGTTGTAACTCTTACTTGTGCCATGTAAGTTTCCAGGCTATGTTAGCAATCTTGCCACCCTCACTGCTGAGCAAAGGTTGTTGCATCCAGTGATAAATCAAGGGGTGCATTATATTGGAAAAATACTATTTTGCATAAACAATCTTCCTGAACCTCCCCAAATCAGTCTCCAGCCTATTTCTGGGACAGAGCCAAGCCATGTTATTCCTCATAGCAAAACCACATAAATAATAAATAATGAAGGGAAACTGGGAAGAGGCTCACACAGGATTCAGTTTCTGATTCTGAGGCCTTTATCCAGTCAGGGGGAAAATTGCTCTTCTTTTTTGAAGACTGTAAAATAAGTCTGAAAAAATTCTTTACAGATAAAGCAAATACACAGTGGGGGATGAGTGTAAAACCTCCCATACTGACTCTCTTTGATTACTCACGAGGAGTAAGTAGTCTGGCTGGTTTTGAAGTTCTTCTACCTTTGCTCTGTTACTCAACAGGGACAATATTTTTTTTTCCTTGTTTTGTTGTTTGTAGATGAAAACTGTTCCATAGGCTTTATGCTCTATGCCAGGAAGATGGAAAGTTACATGGGATACATTTTTCCTCACAATTTTGTTTTGGCTAATCTTTTTAATAAATCTCTGTCCAAGAGCCAAATATAAATACGAAACACTTGCTTCAGTGCTGATGATTGAAGCTGCTAAACTAGTGGATGTTCTTATGACACATGCATGTCATGTTCAGGCTTCAATCTGTGAATACATGAGCTTCTCCCCCTTATCCCCAAAAAGCGTGTAGGTGGCCAATGGAAGAAGGTTTGTCCCTCAGCTGCTATTGCTACCAGTTTCTCATGTGGTAGAAGTCTATGATTCCAGTGGTGCTGTAAACATCGTGACTTCTGAAAGCATTTCTGCACATGCTGGACTGTAAAGTGACACTCACCAGGTGGTTTCTGTGCTCAAGTACATCTGCTCTGCCTGTCGTCATAACTTTTTCTGGCTGCAAATGCTCTTGGACTTGGGTCTGAGTCTCCCAGTTACTTTCACCATCGGTGTGTAGTACTATCACAAGCAAAGTTATTTATAGCCCTGTCAGTGTCATGGCGGTACTAACACAGAGGTAGTCTCTGCATAATTAAGGCAACTGCAGTGTCATGAAGTTTCCATAGTCTGAAATTAAACCTAGTTATGGCACTCTAGGTGAGGTAGAGAGGAATTTCACACTGTTTTGTATTGTCTGTGATTTTGGAAACTCTTACATGTTTACATGTCAGACCTACTATATTTTATTCATTGGATTACTCCCTTTGGTTTATGTAAACAAAATATTTCACCAGACAAAAACTGTGGGAAAAACATTAAATGGAGGTTAATTCATTTGCAGGAAAATTTAGGCTCTTAAAAATTTCAAGATAAGTTTGTTTAAAATGCCAAAATGTTTTAGATGTGCTGTTTCAGAAGTACCACAGGTCCTTGGAAAAATCCTTTCACGGAACGTAGCCTTCTAAATGTTTAATTTAACAGCTGATAATAGGATTCAGGCTCTTCAGGCTGAGAGCTTTCAGAAGTTTACTCTGCTTGTTTATCTAGATAGAGTGGGGACCCAGCATGTAATTGAATAAACAATGGTTTAATTAATTTTTCAATCTTGCAGTATAGTTCATTTCTACATGTGAATGATAACCTCTTTGGCAGATGTTAGCTTCAGATCATAAAGCAGTGTTCCACTACAGGGACAAAAAATGGCCTTTCAGTCCCCATCTCTGTTTTACTTCTGCGGAAAGTACTATAAATCTTGTACCTTTTTTAGAAATAATACAGAAATATTATGATGCTTGTTTGAAAGTTGAAATTTTATGGCATCAGTTTAATTATAGTTTGTCTTTTACTTCAGTATGAACCAGACCCTCCCCTGGGGAAGGCAGCCCGGGTGGCCAGACCCAGTTTGCTCAGCACTTTCATCATCTCCCCTGGAGCATGGTCTTACTGGCAGACCAGTGCAGCTGCAGGGGTTGATTCCCTAGGTACATGTGTAGACATTAGCATGCATTGGTTGTGTTGGCAGGGTTGATGGAAGCACCGTAGAAACCTGGCCAGGTTTGTTTGCTTTCTCTGTTTTAAACACATGGCTGGTTACAGGAGAGATGTCCAAGCATGCAGAATTTGGCCAGTCCTACTTCTAACGTACAGTTTCAAACTTTGGGTTTGTGCTTTTGGCTTGATTTTTTTCTTGTTTGTTTGGATTCTTTCTACTGAAGCGAACAGAGGATTTGTAAAGTGCAGATACATTTTGAAAAACCACAATAAAATGAAAGAAAATCACAATAATTATAAAGACTGAGTAAAGGTCAAAGATAGAGTTGGTCAAAGTCATCACCCAAACTTGCTCTGTAGTTTTCCCGTGGTGCGTCACAGCTCCTCAGACTTACACTGGGCACTGCCAGTCATGCCATTTGCTTGATTGTCTTTCTCCACGTCTCAGTCTTTTTTTAGAAGTCCCAAGTCCACAGCTGCATGAAGAAATAATATACAGACAAACTTAACACGAGGTTGGTTTTGATCCTCTGCTAGGCTGAAGTAATCAGACTGAGAGTTTAAAACCTGTTTTTTTCTCAGATTTGTCTTACAGTGCCAGTTCTAGGATCCTGGGGGTTTTTTTCCCATTTTTAACTTGTTCTTTGACAGTCATTCCTGGGAAAAAAGACAAGCATGAAATTATTGAGAAACTGCAGTTCCTATGCCAGTGACATGGGTGATGTGACTGGAGGATCATAGGAGTAATTTAGCAGCTAGTACGCAAAGATCTACTTCAGGCTTCTACTCATACTGCCCAGGGTTCGATGCATGGGTTTTTGGTTAGGATTGAAGTGGCTGGTGGTTGCACAATAAGCTCCTGACAAGATAGCATTACATTTGCATTGCCCTTTATATCCATTGATGAGGAAGTAGAGTGAAGATCTAACAGTAAAAAGAATTTGGATGATCATTCTGATCAGACCAAATGCATGGCAAAATGCCATTGGTTATATACATTACCTTATCTAGTAGCATCTGAAGATTATGCAGATTGAAAGCAAGCAGTTCAGGGTCTTCTGTAAGGAATTAGAACGATGATGAATGTAGAAAATCCTAAGCAAATTTAAACCCGAGTAAAGGTGTTTTCTGGCCTGCACCATTCTGAACAATAATCAACTAATACAGCAAATAATCACTCTCTGAGTAAGCTCTGCACAAGAGGAAAGTAATGGAGGAGAGCTCTCACCTCCTGGAGACAGAAAACCTGGGAGAGAGCACGTGTAAGGAGATGTCCCGTTCCGGAATAGCCTGGTCAGGGGCAAGATTCTTTATAATTCCCAGAGTGAGATTAAGACACAAACGAGGTCAAATGCCGAATCATAAGGAAGTTTAATTATTACAGCAAAGTTCGCGAAAGGTGTTAGAGAGAGAGAGAGAGAGAGAAAGAAAAGAGAAAGAAAGGTAAGAGTTTAAAGTTACAGGAAAGTCATAGCTACCACCACGGCTCGACTTCACTTCATGTCAGGTGGGGGAAGTTCCAGCGAAATGCTGCTTTGTTCAACATTTTATAGAGGAGAGGTGTTTGGAATTCCTAACACCTATACATATGCATGACCTGTCCCGCTTCGCATTCAAATTAACTTCATCCATAAATTCCTCCTGATGGCGCAGGCGCAGTGCTCTCTGGTGGTCGTGAGTTGGGGTCTTCAGGATGAAGGCCTGTGGTCTTCATCGGGCTAAACTTTTCACCTCTTTGTCTTGACGCATGCGTAGTCATCGGCATCCCAGCTGGACACTGTCACCTTAAGAGGTTGTCTTGTTAGCAATCTCCAAGTGCCAAGTGGTCCTTCCTAATTGGCATCAAAGTTTACTCAGTCCTTGGCCCCTTGGCCTTAAATCTCCTGTCTGCAAAGCATCAGTCAGAGACAGGTAACTCCTTAAATCTCCTGTCTGCAAAGCATCTTATTATCTATGGATGCTTATTAGTCAGAGGCAGATTTGGAGACTCTGTGGCTTGCACCAAGGAATTTCCTTACAGGAGACAATCATAGATATGCAACAGCAGCCAGAAGCTGGGAAAGACAGGAAACTACTGACACAAAGCATAGAAATCACACTGAAGGCTCAGCAAGCAAGAGGTTAAAAGTGAGAAGCAGACTCCCCACCTACCGCATGGCTGATATGGAACAGGGAAGGGAATCTACTGAAGCCTTGGCTGGCTCTGGTGGGAAGGCTGTGTCCTCCCCACCCTATGTTCCCTGGAAAAGCCTCCGCTGTTTGTTGTAGAGGGCTTTACTCATTTCTGGAACGTCCTTTGTTCTAATAGAGTTGTCTCTGGCTTGATGCAGCAAAATGTTGCCTCTTAAAAAAAAAAAAAGATGAAACAAAAAAAACAACTACTAAACCCCACAATAATAGGATTTAGAAACAAAACCGAGTACGTTTATAGTAGCAGACTGGCTGTTAACCTCTCCTATGCACAGATTGTTCTGATTTATTTTTAGAATATGGCACTAAGCTCTAGATTTTTTCATGAATGCTCTGAGAAATTTACTTCCCTTTTATTACAGGACACAAGATCACACAACTCTGATCTTGTTTCCTTTCACTTTCTACCTCAGTTTGAAAGTCTTTTTTCTCCTGGCTCCTCTGCATTATATTCCTTGGCTCTTCACAGAAGTACAGAAGTACATTGTGTCAGACTCCTTTCACATAATGTAACTAAATCCATATGTCAAATTCATACTATTGAACACAAATCTCTGGCAGATGCTCTCTCAAAATCTGTCTGCCCCTTAAACATTTTTCATCCCATACAGTTTTTAAGAGATTTTTGCACATGCATCATTAACTTTTGGCAACTGGAAA
Source organism: Hypotaenidia okinawae (assembly GCA_027925045.1). NCBI lineage: Eukaryota > Metazoa > Chordata > Aves > Gruiformes > Rallidae > Hypotaenidia > Hypotaenidia okinawae. Next base: position 12,991,783 of record BSDF01000010.1, read on the forward strand.
TAAAAGCACCTTCTTTCATGCTATTCAAACAATTTCTTAAAGACTTGGTTCCAGTTTTTGCATTCACAACAGAATGAGCTGGATTGTTTTTCTAGTCCTTTCTGTTTTCCAAAGAAAAGCTAAAGATTTGAAGACATTTCTTTAAAAAGTATTTTGACTGGTGTCCTCCCTCCCTATCCAATTTCTTTGAAGCACAGGTTGGATCAGCAGCTCATAGTTGGTTGCAGATGTTGTTCTGCCTCTTCCTTGCTAAGCTACGTGAGACTGCCGAAGAAGCAGAGGCAGTGGGTCGTGTGTCATGTTTGTCCACCACATCTCAAAGCAGCTCATCTTCTGCATCAAAATGAGCTTTGCTGCTTTTCTGCTTTTGGTTTAGACAGAAGAAAGCTTCTGCAGCAGGCAAAGCCTATTCAGTTTCCTTATCTGCAGGCTACCATTTTGGCTTATATGCCTGCGAAATGGAGCTACATTGTCATCCTTCCTGTTCTGTGACAAACCTCTGTAAATAAAAAAGATCACAATTAAAAGGACATTCGCATGATGTGATTCTATTGCACTAAGCCTGAAAAAAAATCTAGCTGTAAAAACTGTCTGAGCTCCCAAAAGGAATTGCAAGGAAGTATGAGTGCTTCCAAAGATACTTAGGGAGAGTACATGTTTGTATACTACATTAATTTCAATGAAAAGCAGTTTTTCTTGTCTGGAGATTCACGTGGTATGTAATGCAATTGAATTAGAACAACAAGAACAAGATGTTTGAAAATTCTTACCTATTTAAAAGCTGCACTAGGCACTTTCTATTTTTGGACAAGATTTAATTGCATTCTGTAAAATGCACTGGCAGGGCAGTCATTTTCTCACCAGCAGGTAACAGCCCTTCCAAAAAATGTGCTTTCTCCAATGTAGCTGTAGGAACTGTTGCTACTTAGAAACTAGCATAGTCATTAATCAAAACAAAAAGAACAAACTGTTATATAAAGCAATAATTTTACCAGACAAGTACTTTGAGTCTGCCTAAAACAGATGATCAGAACATATTACCCAGTTCTCAGTTTATTGTCTCCATAAAAACTTGGAAGGATACTTGTCTGGTCTAGTAAATTTTTATTTTTTTTTCCAGGCACAAATCTAAAGTTCTTCCTCAAGTGATTTTTTTGTTTTGATTTGGATTTTTTTTTAATAATCTTTCTGATTCTTGCAACATTTTTTTACTTTATTGGTGTTGTCCTATTACTGCAGTAGTTCAAAGGCACACACTGTCCACTGTGATTGCACTGAAGATGCTGAAAAGGAGTAAATACCAACAGAAAGCTTCACTAGGGGTGGTGTTGAGAACTTTTAAATACCTCCAGGGACAGTGACTCCACCACCTCTCTGGGCAGCCTGTTCCAATATTTGACTACCCTTTCAGTAAAGAAATTCCTCCTGATATCTAACCTAAATCTCCCCTGGTGCAATTTGAAACCATTTCCTCTTGTCCCATCCCTTGTTACTTGAGAGAAGAGACTGACTCCACCTCTCTACATCCTCTTTGCAGGAAGTTGTAGAGAGCAATAAGGTTTCCCCTCAGCCTCCTTTTCTTAAGACTAAAAAGACCCAGTTCCCTCAGCTGCTCCTTACATTTTAGAGGAGTTTTTCAACCTTAAAGATTCTACGATTCTATGAAATAACTCAATAGTCATTCAACTTTTTATTTTGGGTTTGTATTCCATTTCAGAGAGGCTGTACAAAAAGGGTCTACGAGTGAATGGAAAAATAAAGTGGAATTCAGATATGGTGTTTTAAAGTGAGTGTGAGTAAACACAGATACTTTCAATATTCAAAATCTGGCAAAATGAGGTAAGATAATGTTAATATTGATCTACTACATTTATCCTACGTGGGCCTCATATTGGTTCCAGTAAGCTGTTTCTTCCATCCCTGTTATGCTTAATTTGATTTTGCTTAGTCACCTTTGATCTCTTGCTGTCTCTTTTTTTTTTGTAGGGATACATTTTTTAATGATACGCGAATTTACTTGTGACTCCTCTTCTAAATAGGATTTGCAAAACCATGTCTTACTCTTGCTAACCCTTCATATTATTACAGAGGCTGAAGAAGTATTTTATAATTTCAATTTCTTTTTTTTTAGACTAAAGCAGTGAATGAACACAGATTACCCCCTCCTGGTCCTCCCACAGGCAGTGGCTAAAAGAGAATTCTCTGAATTTCTTTTTTGTACGGTGATATCGGAATCCAATATAACAAAGGCATTATAATAAGCTTTTAAATATTAAAGAATATAAGTTTTTCGTTGTATTAAAACTGCAGAAATAGAGCATTATAAAACAAAGAATTTATAAGGGTTTTTTCCTCTTTTTTTCTTGGATAAAAACTCCAGAAACACACAAACAAAACAGAACAAACGAACAAAAACCCACCCCAACCATAAAGAGTTTGTTTGATTCAGTATGCATACCAGGATGCTTGGTAAGCTGCCTGTGCTCTAAAAGACAGTGAACCTTTCTGTGGGATTCTCATAACAATACCTTGCATTATTACCCTGGTTAGAGAGAAAATTTCTTTCATGCTGTTTTGAAAAAGTGAGATGGCAACAAAATAAGTAATTCCTTTGAAAAAGCTGGTAGGAATTTTTGATGTTACTTCACTTTTATTTTTGTAGAGCTTTCATCTGATGAACCCATGCAAGTCACTTACACAGACATTTCCTGCTCTGACTCTTTGAGGATAGTTTATTTACTTTCATATTAATAAAAAGCAGTACAGTTGAATCAGAAATGTGCTCTGTTCCAATTCATACTTGCCTGGGTTATAAATAATGCTATATTGATTTATTACTTAAAACAAGTACATTTTTATGTGATAAAAGTAGACTTAGTGGAAATCAATGTGTAGAAAAACTGCCTCCACCTCTCCCTCTTTGCTGTCACCTTCACTTAACATTTGGAAACCAGTGACCTATAAGAGTCTCTTGGAGGTCCCAACATGGTATGTAGGAAGCAGCCAAGTGTCACTATTGGTCTCTGGCTTGTTCAGCTTCTTAGATCTCACGTATGTGGCTTAGGCAGTTCTGAAAACTGCTTTTACACAACATTTGTTGCAAGGAAGCCAAATTACCCTTTTCTAATGCCTTGAATTCATAAGACACAATTGGTATAAAGCCACCTTGAGTCTACTTAATACCTATTCAACCTTAGGCTGAATGCAGCTCACCGAGGCCAAGCTCTCTATGCAATCCTATGATGCTACAATGAATAATTCGGAGTATTTTCTGAATAGATTTAGATACTATTTTCTGGTATATTGAGAAACAATTTTTTATTTACTGAGATCAGTATAATCCAGGCGTGACTGCTCTTCATATTTCCACTTACGTGCTTTTAACCTTAAAAAGCATACTGTGGGACAGTGTGGTGAATAAAAATCAGTCTGCCTTTGAACTGTACTTGTTCTATCAAAAGCTCAGTGAAATATCACGAGTAGCCTGAGCTCACAATGAGACCAGACTGAGGTTTTTGGTCACCTTTTACTCAGCAAGTTCCGTAGCTTCCTGTAAGCTGAGACACTGACTTAAAATATTATGACCATTTGTTCATTACCAAGAAAATACAATAGTTATCCCAATAGACAAATATAACAATACACTATTATTGTCAGTTCAGCTGCTGCCCAGCCCATTTTTAAATTATCTGGTTTAACAAAACTTATTTTCTTCCTGAAGAGAACAGCCATGGAAAAACAAACAAACAAATGAACAAACAAAAACCACAAAAATCCCTCAGTGCTATTTAGAATTATGAGGCCAGCTTACAAGACTGTTACATGCATTTACACACTGAAAGAGATGGAAGATAAAAACACATACTGTAAGACTAGAACCTCTTAAATCAGAATTCTGAGGATAAATCAAAATGAATAGATGGATGTTTGATAGATATGAACTTGTGTGTAATTACCTGCATCACACAACATAATTTGAAATTAAACTCTTTGAAGAGCTTTCCTTATTTTTCTGAACAAAAATTTGAAAGTGCTCCAGCTCCTGTCATCACGTTTATGCTGGCAGGAGCTCTGCCATGTAGTGTTTAGTTCTGACTTCAGCAGAGTTCTTGTGCATTGCTTTGCAGTGTCAGCGTTGCCTACTGATCTCATTCCAGATCCTGATAAAATTGTTTTCATGCACATCAAAAGGTTCTTCTCATGAAAATAACATAGTATTTAATTAAATGGCTTTTGGAGAAGTTTTTCTCTTGCAGTGTTCCTCCTGTAATTTCCTGTCTTCAGTCAACTTTTCCCTCCTTCGTTATGTAGACATTTCACTCTGAGAAGCAGGGATGAGGCAGTAGCTGAATGGAGTAGTCAGAGCACTGAAAGAAGGTGCTGTCAGCAAAGATGGAGATCGAGCCTGGATACTTGTAGCCTGCCAATTTCCCTGCCTGTTGCAAAAACTCACATAGCTCACTTATCTCCAGTCAGACTAAATTGTTTTATCTAGTTTTTCCTCTGAAGAAAAAATGTCCTATCTTCTCTGATTGTTTCATATAAGCAGTCCCTCATCTGAGATGGGATAGAAGGAAGGGGGTGGAAGGCAAATGTATTGTTGTTTCCACTCTCCTGGGTCAGTGTTGGGAGGGTGTAGAGGCTGTTGACAGAGAGAATGGTAGCAGCTATGCAAACTCAGAGCCTGGAGGTGCTTGGAGAAGTGTAGGTGGTCCTGTGCATCACCATGCGCTCATTGCCAAAGGAGTTCCTACTTCTCTTTCCATCAAGTCTAGGAAATAAACTGTACTTCACTGCAGTTTAAATCTGTATTTTTTCATTCCTAAAGATTAGGATATCAAGAATTTCTTGCAATAAAACGAATCTTTGTATATACATTCTATTTCATGTGCTATTTTTCCTTAATAGAGGAATTAACCTCTAGTTCTGAAACATACCATACACTGTAAAAATTGTAAAAGGTACAAATAACACAGTAATAAAAAGGACATAAATAGGTGTTAAACTAACAATAGTTCTTCTAGTTGAGCTCTTATTACCATTCATAATAAATTTTGTGGGAGGAAAAGAAGTCAGTAATTTCTGTGTATCTGGTCATCAGTTTGAAAACTTGCCCATTAGAATAATGAAGTTCAAAGAAAACACTCATTTCTGAATCACAAAACTATCTAAAATTTCAAAATACTTGGAATTAATGACATAGAAAACATATTTCAAACAAGTCTATACAAAGTTAATATATCTCAATGTAAGTAGGTTAAGAATGATCAACTATTATATTATAATTTGATATCTAAAATAACAAATCTCCACTGGCATAATTTTAATGTCTCCCACAGAAATGCACTTGATTCAGAGTAATTCAGTCTCTTGAATGACAAGTATAACAAGTATCTGAAAAGTGATATAAACTCATTGCTAGTAGAATTTGCCAATGGAAAAAAAAACCCCACTGAACTAACAATAAATAATGATGCTAGGTCAGTTCTACAGCTCAGCTCGGGTGAGAAGGTGTACTCACTATAAAAGTACAAATTATGTACTTCCATAGAAACCTTTATGACTAAATAAATTGGTATACTCAGCAAAAGTTTTCTAAGTTCAGCCATTTTTTGACAAACTCCTCCAAAATTTTGTTTTGGTCCTAAGTGTTGCAGTTTTAGCTATCTTGAAATTTTATTTGAATTTTGGAATTTAAAAGGCTTGGAAAATTTCAAATTTGTAAGGCTGTTTTTCACATCAAAATACAAAAGGGGGAGTTTTATGTAGTTTCAACATGAAGCCATAAATAAGAACCGTGTTTCCTAGGCGTGATACCAAGGCAGCCATAAGAAACTGAAACCTCAGACATGATTCATACCATATCCACTTTGTTTTGAAGCTTGATAAGTTTTCAGTAATCTCTCATTTATTGTACATTTTCTGTAGCTCTAATATTTAGTCTCTCGTCTTGCTCTTGCTAAAACACCCTGTTGTTGCAGAATTCCAGTTTGTGATGACTCACACCCCCACACACACCCAGATGCTTTCCTGTTGAATGATGACAGTGTTGGTGAGTCTTTCTTTTTTGCTCCATGACATATTTAATGATAAATAGGTGTTACCCAAGATGCAAGCATTATTATGGGACTAAGATGATCACCAGCTCAGAGTAATCCTGTGTGACCTTAGGGAAGACACTTTAGTTATCTATAGCTAATTTCCTCATCTGTAAAATGTGAATGGCACCACTTCATTTATTGCCTAAAAAGAAAGCAACAGTAAAGCTGTTTACTTCTAGCACTAACATATTGCATATCTGATAGGCATTAAATGAGTACCTCATAGGACTAAGAAGTTACTCTGTACAAACCTAACTTTGAGTGTTTTGTGCCTGAACATAAGTGTTTCAACCTTTGAGTGCTTATGGAGATATTTGCTGGGTATTACTTTAAGACAAGCAAACAAAACAGTTGTTTTTCTGTTCATTACTGAACCTTCCATGCAAAGAATTCAATTGTTGACTGCATTGCGTTCAATTTGCTTGGTGGAGGAAATAAAGATCTGAGTCGCCAGAGTCTGTGGAGAACTATCTGTCAATACATTCTTAAAAATGTCTTCAGGAAACTGCAAAGCCTTCAACCCGTCTCTTCCCACCACGCTGAGGAATTCCACACTAATAGCACCAGAAATGTGCTGCAGTCATCTGTACAGAGTGCTTGTTTTCTGAGATGTGAGGTGGATGAATATACTTCACTTAACAGTGCTGTTAGATTTATCAGCATTCTAGTTATCAATATTTACACCCTTCAGAAAATTGAGTGTTTATAAACACACAATAGGTACAAATATCTTCCATGCCTGTAAGCAGGGAGAATTATAAAGGCTGCAGTTTCTAGTTTGTTTTTAATTTTTACTGTCATTGCCAGTCTTGAGTATTAAAACTATAAAGCATTTCTAACTGCCTCGCTTTAAGGGGTTCGATTCATTTTTCTTTCTCTTCTAAACTGCTGAGAAATGCAATTCACTCTTTTTCTCATTGTTTATGACTTAATTTTTTTTTTAAATAGCATCACTTATTGTGGCATTGGTCTTGTCTCCATCCTACCTTGCAGACTCGCCAGAAAGTTCCTCCTCTCCCAGACACTCTTCTCACACTTAGTGTTTCCCACTAAGCAATTGCTAAACAGTCTGTTAATGTGCTTCCACACACATTTGCCAATGATTTGCCAATCACAAAACACCAAATACCCAGGGAACATACAAATTAATTTAATTTGCAGTTTCTTCTGTAAAAGCTGTAATGATTCAGGATGGAACACGTCTCTGTGGGCCTCCAAAGCCTCACCATACCTTCATGTTGCACTCTCAGTGTAGAATAGACACATCTAGAGCTTTTTCAATGTAGTTATAAAATAAGCATGGCTCATCCCTTACATTTTTCTTTAAAACAAAATGTGAAGAGATATAGTTTGATAATATTTTTATAATTTTTCATTCTGACTAGCTGCCGAATTTAAATATAACTTCAGAATATTGTGCTTTACAGCAAGATTTTGGGACTAGCTGGAAGGACACATGTTTGCCTATCTAGAGTGATGGCTCGCAGTGCCTCACCTGCACAGGCAAGCCTTGGCACAAGCTGTTAAGATCTTTCCTTCTGCTCCCTGCACTTTGGGTTCCTGGGAAATAAAGCCAGGCCCATGCAGGCTCCGACATTGCTTCTCTGGTCTAATTACTTGTGTGGATAATTAGGAGCCTGAGACTCACCAAACCACAGACTACCCTGAGAAAAATACGTGACTATCTGAATTTGGATTTTGAACTTACGAGTTCTTTCAGATAAAAAGGAACTCCTTGAAAGGACTCTAATTAACTGACAGTTATAGTAACATTTAAAGTTCAGCTCTCTTTGTTTTTCTTTATAAATTGGACTTCATTTTGGGGATTCATTTTACATGAAACTCAGGAAAAGACAAGGTTGCCATTGTATTGCTCTGTTATTGCCATACAATGCCATCCATCATAGACAAAAAGATGATGGTATGATGTTTCTCTGTTTGGGTGCAATGATATTCAGTATGCTTTTCGGGGAGCTGTGTAGTCAAACTCAGAGAAACCAGAGCTTCCCTTCTGACCTTTCTCATGTCCTTTGTAGAATTGTGATAGAGTAGAAAAACAACTTCTAGGTCTGTAAGCTTTTCCTAAGACAGATAAAGGGATGTGGGATTTCTGGTATCAGGTTGCCAGCATCTTGAAGAACAAGAAATCATTTAAAAGTTGACACAGTTTGAGTCTCTTATTTAAATTCAGATATGTTGGAAGTAAACTTTGACAGCTCTGAAAGCAGTGAAGAGGAACGCTTTTATGAAACATTTCAGTGATGACATTACAGTTATCCAAAGAGATGACTTTATTTCAAGTATTTTCTCCGCATCACTCTCCCCTGTCCCCCCCAGTGAGTGTGGAGGCACTGCTGCCCAAACAAGCAGGCACCTGGGAAAGGGGCTGGCAGCTGCAGCCACTTCTGCATCCCACTCTGGGCTGCATTTTTCCCCCTGAGTACTTTACAGATTTGTCACAGCTTGCAGGCAGAACATGGCCTGCAAGGTTTAAGAGGGTACAGTCATAGATTTCTCCTGCTTTTTATAAAAGAAAGGATAGTGCAGGGTTCAGTAAAACATCAGGCAAATGGCTTTGCTTCTTGTGCTTTCCTTTTTAAAACTTAGAGGGCACTAACGCCCTCGGCATACTGAAGAGCCTGGGATGTACGGACTGGAAAATTTCTTTGAGGTTTTCACTGCTGAGCCTATTGTGCCTCAGTGAGATCTATCTGGCTAGGTCTGGACTTGCCTGTGACTGATCTGGATCACAGAATCGGAAAAATATTTCTGCCCTTAGGTTGTTGACAGAATCTTTATTATGTAGCAGGTTTCCTTCCCCTGTCCCCTCAATATGTGAGCCAGTAGGTGCAGAAGAGGAAATACTAGTCTGCTCTTTCATAGCTGGCTTGTGCATTAGAATCTCACCTTGCTGCACGGTCTTTATATGTGTGTTGATTAAGTAGAAGCTCTAACAGAAAAGGTGGTGGTATTCTACATGTGTGTTTCAGTACATGATACATAGGTTCCTCACTGTTTCTTTCAATTAGCTAAAGGAGTTGCAAGGATGGCAGACAATAAACCCCATCGAAAACAGGGTCCTGCCCCTGTTCTGAAACAAGTATCAGAAGATGGCGTGAGAAAAACGTAGAAGAGTTGCCTATGCTTGCAAACCAGCAGTATGACAGTGAAGCAGATTAAAAGCTGTTCACCTTAATAATGATGTCTTGAAAATGTGCAATAATTAGGCATGGTAGTCTTGAGATGCACTTTCACAACATCAGGCATATGATAAGCATTTAACTCACAGAGACACTTTCATTAAAAATGATTACTCGAGCATGGTTTTAATAATTCTTTTTGGGAAAAATATAAACAGGAGTTAAATCCCCCAGACTTTATGTGCTTCAGAGGTTCCTTTCTGTAGCTATCTTGGTAAGCTAAAAGGCTAGAAAGGAATTTGAAGTTGTGGGGTTTTTAATGCAGCATAGAATTTTTCAAAGTATTAGTGTTTATTAAAATAAATTTAGTACCTAACTGGAATACCAAATCCATTTAACAATGCAATACTCTGGCTTTATAACCTCTTCTCTGGAGTAAGCTAAGGCTTCCTACCAAATGATGCAGGAGCTAATTTTCTTATCAAACTCTGGAGCACAGAGAAGCAATATTTAATTTATATTTCTTACTATTATTTTAAAGATTATTGTTAAAACATACCATCTTTGTGCTGCTGAATGACACATACGGATATGTCTCTACCTTAGGAATAGACACAGGTGATTATAACCTGTGTTTTGTTTCTCTCCCCTCCGTCCCTTCACCCATATTATTGCATAAATTTACCAGAGTTTATATTTTACTGTTTTTAATTACATTGGCAGCTGGTTGTAAACTCTGCAACAGTGGCATATGAAGGAGAAGAACTGCACAAACCCTACCATGTCTCTTCAGTATGGATGTTTCCCATAACTTCAGAGTAACCTTAACCTACAGTCTCTTCATCACAAGAACAATGAACACAAGGACCTCTTAAAGCACAGACACCAGTTTCTCTGCTTCTGGAACTCACTGATCCTCAGATGATCAGAATTCATTGCTCTGCAAATGCTGTGACATTGGTAAGTGTGTGGCTCGAGCAAATGCAGAATGTTACTACAGCATTTACACTAATTTACTGGTTAGATAGTACATTCAAAATTCCTGTGAGTAGGTTGAGCGCTGGCTGTCTAACAGGCCAACAGGCTAGATTTTCAACCCTGTTACAATGTGGTTGAGACCTAATATCTGAAGTGGTTCACACCAAGTCTTCTGAGCAATGTGGATGATACAGTCCTTGTATGAGAAAGCAGAAATGACTTGATGAGGTTTTTATCACTAGTAGAAAATAGAGAGGAACATCCATTATTGCATGGGCAAGCAATTTATATGTGTATTGTGGGTTTTACAGGCACTCTCACTAGTTCTTTCAGTATGCAGTTTTTGCTTGCTGTAGGATTTTGCTTTCTTTGGCTGAGGTAAAAATCCTTAGTGAATAAAATTTACTAACTATTGATATGCTGCTGAATAAAAATAACTCAGTATCTATACAGCACCAGTCTTGTGATCATAGGCAGACATAAAGTAGTAAAAATTTTAATTTAACCGGTTATATTATTGTTATCCTTCAGACTCAAATGGAGCAGGGAAAGAGTAATATTAAAACTGCTAATCCACATACTAGGAGATTTACAGACATTTATAATTTAATGTGAGAAAATAAATAAGATCAAGACTAGACCCAGGTTGAAGTAAGTCAAAGGCTGTAACCTGAAGTTGCCGAAATTAAGTTCTCTCTGAATAAAAGTATGTCTTACCAAAGAATAGACATGAAAAAAAAATGACCATGCCCTGTCGATATGCTCAGCTATATAGGTATGGGGGGCATCTGACTAGAAGTATAGGAATATGGAAGATGATTCAACTGGGTTTTTGCTTCCTTGGCCTATTCCTGTGCTGGGCTTACATTGAGCACAGTTGAGATATAAGCCCAGAGCATATCAGACACCATTATTTCTGATCGCTCAGACCACTGAGTCTATAAAATATTCATAAAACCTCTGCAATTTGAATTGGCCTTTCAAGTAATAAAAAAAATACATCAAAGTAATACAATAAATGAGGAGGTCCCTCTGCTACATGTGATGTAAAGCATAAGGATTTCTTTTAAATATTTGATTGTTGAAAAGTAAATGAGGCTTTTTCTGATGTGGCAATTATGGGTTTTCATACAGTAGGAAACAGTAACAAGAAAGATACTGTCTTATTGTTAATGGCTCTATTTTTACCATCTAAACTAATGAGCATCTTTGATCTTCTTCAATCTCTTCATGCTTCGTTGTTTCCATCATTTTCAAAAGGCTACTTCTTCATTTTTCTTGTGAAATAATCTACATAATGCAAAGTGACTGTTTACAGAGCACAGTGAGTATTCCACCAGCAAGGAAGAAAGGGCATCATTTGATGGAAGCAGACGTATCGTCGACACAGCTACAAAATTAGATAATTTTTGCAGAGAGAAGATTTTTTTTCCTGCCAGTCAGAATTTAAACGAAAGAATAGTCTCACATTTGGCAGATAATTATGCTTCTTTGAGGGAGAACATAAGACTGAGTGGAAAGAGTTAGGGTCTCCTTTTTCCTCAGTTAATTTTGTTCTTTGAACATTTTCAACTGCCTGTTTCATGAAAAAAATTTAAAAATCTGAACAACTGTAACAATTATTGTTCCAGGGATATAAGCAATGTTCATGTCATCATTTAGTACTTCATTTTTTATTGCAGATTTCAGACTCCCTCATCACTGATTTTTGCTTTTGGTCCTCACACAGCAGATACTAATGTCCAGGCTCTGTCCATGCCTTGGAGAGTGTGACAGTGTTGGCTGCTCTGGAAAGTTGGGGAAAAAAAACCCAAATTTTGCATTAGGAAACTGTATACCAGATGTGGAGTGTTTCATTTCCAGTGGGATCAGAAAATGGACAGACCTGAAGAGGCCATGGTTTGCTCACTCATTGCTCTGCAAAATATCCGACTAGAGAGAAGCTGACTAAATTCAGATACTCTGTTTTGAAACTAACCTTCCTTAAACAACAAAAAGGAGAAAACAAACCAAAGAAGAACTAGTTTTATTCAAAGAAGCAGTGTGAAAGATCAGCAAGATTGATCCCCAGAGGAAGGGAACCATACTAGTTTTCTTCTCTCATCATATACTCCAGGGAATATCTTGATCGATATCAGAGCTGTATGCAATATATAAAAGAGATTACATTTCATAAAATGTATTTTAAATTATAAATTTCTACATGCTGGATTAATAAGAAATGCAATTTTATCTGATTTAATACTTCAATGTTAACTTCCATTATTTGCACGGTAAGTAAATTAAGAGATGCACAAGAAATCTGGATTTAATTAGATAGGTCATGCTATCATTTAATGACTGACTTAAGTAGAATACATTAAATACAAACATTGTATAATACCTTTCTGTCCTGAGATGATGCACAGCAAAACAACAAAGTTACATTTAATATTCCTCCAAAACCCAGCTATCTGAGTTTCCTTTAAAAATGTGAAGTTTTGTAAAAGGTAGATGCAGCATTGACAACATTTTCTCCTTTTTTTTTTTCTGGCTGAGATTATTCACTACATTCACCCCAGTTTGTTGTCAAAAATATTTGTTATATCTTTCAACACTGTCCTTTTGGCCTTTCATTAATTCTACTTGTAATGACCAAAAGAGAACCCTGTATGATTCTCCCAAACCGAGGTTTGGTGCCCTTACTGTCAGTGGAAGATTTCTTTACCTGAAATGTGTTGTTATTGTGCCACGTACAAGAGCACCAGATATAAGAACCAAAAAGAGGAGTTTGCAGAAGGAAAGTTAGCAAGACTGGGCCCTGACCCAGGGAAATGTCTGCCTACAGTTATTTTGAAAACCTGCTACGGAATAAAATTGCTTTTTCATGTTTTAGCTCCCATGGAACACAATTTAAATGCCTATGTGATTCATCAATGTCCCTGATAATCTCCAAGACATCTAGTTATAGTCTTAAAAATGCCGTTTGTAGTTCTTGTTGCTTTTTTGAGGAGGCAGGTTACAGGAGCAGCTCACTTCCAGAGGTGCACCAAGAGGGCATCTACTGGGATGGCCTGGATTGAGCTGGGTAGTCAGTATTGTTTCTCCATGCAACATCACAGCCTCTGCGTGGCTTTTCATTGCAGAAGTAGCACTGCTTTCAAAGTCCATTTATTATGGCCAAATAAGAGGTGTTTCCTAAGTTTTCTTCTTCACTGCTGTGTTATAGCTCCTGGTGACTTACAAAACCAAGGACAGCTGTGGTTTCTGTGTTTTTTCAGGCTGCCTTTCCTCTCTGAGCTGATTTTCTACCCCTTTAATTGCAGTGGCATCTGAGCACCTCATTGCTTTTAACCTCTCAGCAGCTTCAAAGGTAGCTGCAGCTGCAGCAGGCCACCTCAAGCACCACCATGGCATACAGAGGTCTCCAGAGAAAGCTAATGCAGGTGCTGACAGCTCAGACCTCTCAGCATAAGCCTCAGTCACCTTCTTGGGTAAGGTTTGCACCCTGTCTTATGCCTGTAGTGCTTGGACTCTGGTGGGTACCCAGTACTCTGTTCTGGTAGATATGGTCCTTCAGTTGACCATAGCCACTTTCCTAATGAGTTTGTGCAGGTGGACATGCTTATGGTAACCTGAAGCCTTGCATTCATGCTGTATTAGCTATGAGTGGGCTACAGGACTTTTGGGAGACACAGTGAGTGTCCTAAGGCCTAACATTTCAATAGGACAAGAAAGAGGATGGTGAACGGTGCTGTGATAATTCCACACACTTCCCCCTGTGTTTTCTTTTTCTAGGTTGCTAATTCCTATGAAGAAAAAAGCTTTCTACACCACAGTTTGTTATACATAATTCACAGAAAATTGTTAGTTAATATCAAAACTTTTTTTTTTTTATTTTATAGGAAAAGAGTCAAAATAAAACCAGATCCATAAAATCCCTCTCCATCTCAAGAGGCCTGATGTCCAGTAGCTCCCTCCACATGGCTTTTGGATTTTCTCTCACCACAAAACACTTTCTTATCCTTAGGAAATCTTTGTATCTTTGTTCATACCTGCCTACATAAATTCTTGGCTTGTTATTTATGCTATCTATGTTAATGCCCCTTTCATCTTAAAATACTACACTGAATTTGCCTTGATTTTATGTTAAAGGTTATGCTGACAAAGGCTGATAAAACACATGGAGCATTATTTGTATTTACTTTTAAAGATCAATATCCAAGACGACATCATAACTTTTATGGAGTATTATCCTGTAAAGAGCATTTTGAAAGTGAATGTCATATCTCATTTTACTTTGACATGTAAATACATTTCAGCCTATCTGTGTGAACCTTTCCAGCACATCCATCACACCAGAAGTGTGCTAGTGTCGGTGAATCAAAAGCTACAGCAGCAGTTAACAAGCAGTGTGCTAATTAATGGCTCAAGTAGAAACTTATAAAAGTGATTTTTCCAGACACTTCCCCCAAAAGTGATTGAGAAGCAAAAGCCTTTTTAAATTTTTTATATAATGTCACACTAAATGAACCATAAAGAAACAATATAGAAAATACGTAGCTTGGAATTTATGAGACCATTTTACAACTATTAAAGACCACATTGAAAGGTCTGGATTTTAAATGGACCTAAGGGACCTTTGAAAGGAGATTTACCAGCAAGGTCATCTTTACAAATGGAAAGGAAGAAAGCCAGGTCCCAGGCATCACAGTCGGGAATGCAACAAAGCACAGAATTGCTAGACAAGAGAGGAAGAAAGGACGTTAAAATGCAGAGAAATCATTATACAGATCATATTTATTCAAATCCAAGAGAAATGTTGACTGCTATTCACCAGTGAATTAAGAAATGGTATTACAGCTGGCTTTTAAAAAAAAAATAAATAATCTTTTGGGTCTCTTGGACCAGTCATTCTCATTGACTACTAAAAACTGCTGCTGTTCCCAGCTGAGCTGGTGTCCTGTTCTGCATCTAAGAAGATGCAAATCTCATCTCATGAGAAAACAGTTCTCAAAATGTTATTTTTTTCTGATGACATATCAAATGAAATTTCTTATATGTATTGAAACCATTTTACTTTCAAGCAGTTTCAGTCATGTGTGTATATATATATAGTATAACATAAAAAGCAGTTCCAAAACAAGAAAAACACTAGAAGAAAAAAAATTATTACTTTGGGGAACATCTTTTCATCAATAAATTCAGTGTCTGTGAAATGGGCATTACTTTTACAAGGTAATTTGACTTTGATAAGGCAGTATATTGACTTAGATCTGGATTCTCTGGCAACATTTCTCTCCAGGCTTTTTTTTCAAACTGACCTGATAGTAGAAACACTACCCGTATTGTGTGAAGATACCAGTCCTCACTGCTTTAAGTGAGGCAGTTAGTTCCTCACACCTTCCAAAAAGAAAAAAGTCCCAAATAATTTTTTGAAAAGGAGTACAACAAAAATCCAATTGTTAATATTTTTTGGCAGGAAATAGAAGGCTCAGCTCTGTCAGTACCTGAAAAATGGAAAGCAAAAGTGTCGTGGCAGAAACAAAGTTCATTAATTATATTCTCTATTTTTTCAGTAGCTCCTGCCCCCTCCCAGCCACGTGAACTGTCACACTTAGTATCTGGCAACAATTTAAGTAGTGTCATATACTCACTTGCTGTTCCCTACCCCACAAATATTAGACTGTCAGGAGAGCCAGGGTTATTTGAGGAGCAATATGTCACAATTGCACATTTTGCAGGCAATGGGAGGAGTAATGGGAGAACACACCTTTTGCATTATATTCATCTCCATCCACAATAGTCTTCATATATGGGCAGGGTGCCACTACATACCCCATGGTGTCTTGCACCACTAAGTCTTCATTTTAATTATTGCATGACTAGAAAGTTAACTTGTTCTACCTCTGCATGAGGAGCTGAGAAAAGGCATGCAGCCCGGACTGCAGAATGGTTTCTGATTCTGGGATTGAAGAGTCACAGCCATGGTTTGCTGCTAGCTGCAACGGAGAGCTGCCGGGCTCCAGGGGGAGGCCTGGTCAGCTGTGACAGCTTGTGTGAAGGCTGCGAACACCCTCTTGTGACTATGGCTTCCAATGAGCTGGTGAAGAACCGAAGAAAGCTTGCCCCATGTTCCTCTTTTCTTGCAGAGAGCTGGGAGAGAGTAATGGGAAGGACGGTGTTCTGGTTGCTAAGATAATTCTCTGCTTGAAGTCTGAATCCCCCTTACCTTTGACCAAGACATTATTACTGAAGGTTTTACAAAATAGTATCAGCCTATTTCACATGCATTGAAGAGCACTACTTCATTCAAAGCTACAGGAAATGTGTCTAGAAAAGAGCTGAAAGGTAATTAGCAGTGATGTTTCTCCCTCACGTTTTTCTTAGCCAGACTTTTTCAAGCCCTGTAAATGAGTAGTTGTCTAAAACTAGCTTATTTATTTTTATATAATATTAAACTTGCCAACCACTTTTTACTTACCAGTTTTTAAAGAAAACATTTTAGAAATATAATCGTATAAAATTTCAGCCTGGAGCAGACTTCACCAAAGTTAATGAGCCGTGAAAAATAAGATTTAGCTTGGGAAGGTTGCTGAAACACTTTTGCAGCTGTAGCCTGTACTAGCAAGCTAAGATCACTTAAAATAGATACCTCAATTAATTCTTTCTTGAAAATCGAGAAAAGAAAGAACCTATGCAGTTTAATATTTTCTTGTTTTTCTATGTTTTTTCTACAGGGTTATAGTACCTTTGTGGCACCAAATGATGGGAATTGTTGCAAAGCCAGGGAGTGAAATTGCCTGCTGGGGAAATACTGCTCTGGTTTGCTGGCCCTTCCTGCCCCTGCTTTCCTCTCCCCTGCCTGGGCCCATGGAGTGTGCCAGGGTGGGAGGATCATGTACCTGGGCCTGGGGGAAGCTTAGAAGCTCCCTGCAGTTCTTCCAGATCCTGGGACCTTGCTCCTTCCCATGTAAGGGATGCCAGAGAAAGCTTTGATGTGAGGGAGAGTTGAGTCCTTCCTTCTTCCATCCCTAGTACATTAACCCAGTGACTCATCCAAAAAGTTGTTTTGAGGTTCATCTCAATGCTACAGGAAAAACAATGCCATTCAGACTTGTAACAAACATGGCTAAGGAAATGTTCTTAGAGACAAATATGCTGCTTTGGATATAGTTAATGAATATGTTATTAAATAATAAAATGAAAAAAACAATAAGGAAAGATTTCCCCCAAAAGTTGCTCTAGCAAAGACAATGTCTTTTTTTATTATGAAAAATAGAGGGGGAGGAAAAGTCTGCTTCATTATTGCAGAAACTTTCCCACTGTGGAAAAGGATATGCTGTGTGGATACTATTGCAAACCAAATGGTAGATATTTAATCTTGAGAATGGAATAAACCAGATTATTGAAAGTGTAAAGTTGTAAAGTGCCAAAAACTAGCACTGTTTGAAGGTAATTGCTGTACTGCTGATTGTGGCAGAATGTTTAGTTAAAAATCAGAATGCACTCAGATCAATCTAATCCCCAGGAAAGAAATCCAGAAGGTTAATTTTCTTTTTTCTAAGTTTTTTGACATATGTTTATATAAATGGGCACTTATATATTTGTATATATCTATGTCTCCACATTTATTTTTATATATATATATATATATATATATGTAATACAGAAAACCTGAGATCTGGGGAAAAATATAACTCTCGATAATAACATGTTTCAGGCTAACCTTGACTACTCATATAATTTGAAACCAAAATGGGGCCCAGCTCTGATGGAAGAAGAAAAAGGGTGAAGAAAAAAAAAGCAAACAAAACCAAAGAGGGAAAAGATCTGCCAAATGAAATTACCAGCAAGAAGAGAAAGTCTAACAATAAAAAAGGCTGTAGCTCCCAAACAATACTTTCTTGCATTTTGAAAATATGTTGGGAGGAGAGGGAGTGCTCACTCCAATGGCAGTGTGAGTGTATGGGGCTGAGCACCATGCTCCTTGCTGCCCAGCAAAGCAGGGATGGTGGTCCATGACATATTTGTCTTCTGTGCACAATGCACATCAGCCTGTCCCATGGGTACCCACAGGTGAAGCTATGAGAACCCTGATGATCTGAACTGATCTCTTACCGCCCTCTCCGTATCACCTTGCTAAACTGGGAGGAACCTGGGGACAGATGCTGATCAAGCGTGAGCTCCTTGGCTTCAGCTGGATCATCACTGCTATGGATAGGGGATCAGATCCAAATTTACAAGGAATCAAACAAACACAGTGTAGCCAGTGCATCCTACCCATGTAGCTTGTTTACCTGACTAGCATTTCCCAACACTATGATTTGAAAACACTCTTGAAACACTGTTGTACTTCTAAGTTCTACATGATATTTGGTGTTGTCATCCTTTGTTTTTTTCCTAACCTGGAAAACTAGTAATCTGTACTGGAAAAAAATAATGCAAAAATGCAGTGGTAAATGTAGGAGTCTAGATTTTGCTATCATGTTAACAGTGTGTCTACATATTTATGTATGTTCTTTTCGAAGACCAAACTGTATCAGGTCCTATTTTAAATTAAGGCCATCACCAAAATGCAAAACAAAACAAAAAACCCAAAGAAAATCAAAAACCCATTTACTTTTTTTCCAAGGTGAACTATTACATTAAAATCCACCAGAAAGTTTTACTCAATTTTATGCTGTATTCACAGTTTTTTGACTTTCAGATTTTCTTTTTTTTTCAAGAAAGATGATCTGGGAAAACAGAAAATAACAAACTGTCACTACATTCACCATGCTGGACTCTCATTCTAAATGTCATTGTTGCTCATGCTACTTTGTAGGATCATATGAGAAATGACATAGAAAGGTCACGGAACTGTCACTTCTATATTAAAATGAAATAGCCTCTCATTTGCCATGCTTCTTCACAATTTTCAGAACTTAATGTCAGTAAATGAGTGACATACAAATGGCATTTATAAATTCAGTCCATTTTGTCGTATCTAGAAAACAGAAATGGAGCTTGGCACATTCTGGGTGTTTTTGTGATAGCAGATATTTAGAAAAATATCCAACTACATGAAGAATTATTTATCAAGCTAAACATGCTATCTATATGTAAACACCCCTACCTGTTGCAGAGATTACTTTTATATCCCCATTTTTCTCCAGTCTTAGAGGTATATTGTTGCACTTGAAGTGCTGATAAAAATGATTGGGTCCTGCTGACCACGGAATGGGAAATGTCAAATAGATCGAAATCCACAGATTAAAGCGAAAATAATTGCTAAACTTGCTACTCTTGCTTGTACATATTTGCTTGGCAACACTATGTCCATATCAAGTAGACAAATGCAGAAGATTAGATAAATGTCTCTCTAGTCCAAAATGAATGCCTTACACCATAACTGGTTATAAACATTAGCACTCCATCTCTGTGGGCGACTGTTCTTATGAGATTAGGCATAAACTTCCTTCATTAGTTCTTAGAAATCATACTGGCTGCTGCCTGGTGGCACCTAAGTATCGATGACCATCTGGTCTGTGTGAATGCATATTTAAAGGTGCATGGTAATGTGCAGTGTGGGAAAGGGTGCAGCTCTGTGTCTTGTGGAAAAGTGGAGCTCACACTGCGGAATGCAACAGTTTCCTGACATCAGACAGAACTGAGAAAGCCACCTAAAAGCAAGGGGCTGAATGGGCAGTGGATCCAGCTCCAGGTGCTGCAGTCCAGACAGCTAATGGCTTCAGCAAACTCCATCCTGAACCAGAGCAGCCCTTCTCTCAGCTCACCTCCCCTTCCTTAACTTCTCGCTCCAGCACAGTTACATACGAAAGCCAGCCGTATTTAAAACGCAGGAGACATGCAGTACCCACACATGTCTTTCAGACAGGAGTGGATTGCTCTGGCATTCTCCTTGTTGCCTCTCAAACCCTCTTCCTTCTAGGTTTTCAGTTTCTCTTTCCTTCCCCTTTTGTTTCCCTGTGCCTCTGGCAGGGACAGTCGTCATGTAACTTGTTTCTCCACCCATTTCCACATCTCCTTCCATTCTTCAGTGCCATTACCACATTTTATATTCACATCTATGAGGTATCATCTCCACTTTACAGACACATCTGAAAGAATTATTAAAGAAGTCCTTTTTATAGTCCTGCAATGTTAGATACCAGCTTTTTCCACACTGTGGGGGTAGAATAGTGAGTTCTTCAGTATGAATGTATTGAGGTCCTTGTATTTGACTGCCAGCTCTGCTGTCACACTTTCTAGCTAATACACTCTTGTATTAGCTAGCCTATCTTCACATCTGTAAACTACATTCCTATTCTTACTGAAAACATGAAATGCTTGTACCCTGTAGAGGCCTTCTGCATTACCTTAAATCTCCTATCTTCATCATTTGGCAAAGGTTTTTATTGTACCCTGAATTTCCTTTGCAAATTCTGGCAACTTCCTCACCTCTTTCTTCCTAAATCTGCATTTCTCTGCCTGAATCTCCATGATTTAGCTGTTGTTGAAAATAAATCTCATTTCCTTCCCACGTAGTTGTTCTGCTTGCTCCTCACTATCCCACTGGAAGAGGTTATTTGTCCAATAATCTTGCAGCTACTAATTTTCACATCTTACTGAGATACAGATTTTTGTTGACTTTATTTTTATAATAACCTAATCTCTCCATCCCACGTGCTTTTATTAACTGTTTCTCTTTGTAAAAGCTTGCCCTTTTGAAACTGAGCCTTACTGTTTGTTGATGATATTTAAACAAAATTAATGTGTGAGCTCTTACTTTACATTGCTTCTGCAGGCATCCATTTCAAACTAATCCCTTCACCAAAGTTCATGGATGAATGAACAGCATCTTTTGCTTAGGAAATGGTGAACTCTACCTGTCCCAGCCTGCAGTGACTGATTCCTTTTGGCAATACAGCTTTCCAGTCTGCTCTCCAGTCTGCATTTTGGGAAGTTAAAGTATCTCATGCTAATACAGATCCCAGCAGTATTTATCTCTCCAGACTATTGGGCTTTTTAACTTTATCCCCTTACAATCTGCTTAAGCAAAGGAGAAGCGTGTCAGGTGAAGGATTTAGGACAGATGCACCCTTATAGACCAAGAGAAATTAATCTACAGTAATTCTCCAAAGTGCATTGGATCTAGATAAATTCTTGTAACTCCAGCTTTCACCCAGCTTCCCAAGCAGGGCAAGCCATCAGTCCCTGTCTCAGCCATATTTGCTGTTTGCCTGTCACTGCAGTATCTGACTCATCCTGCAGCCAAAATTCTCTTTCCTCTGTACTTTTATGAGATTTTAATTATTTTTTTTGACTGAACAAACATTGCAGTCGTTTCTTTGTCCTTAAACCTAATTGAGTGACATAAACAGCTAAGTAGCTCATGGTCTCTGCTGCTGAAAAGTAATATATTTTTATTAGCAAGGCTCCTTTTTAATATTTCATGCAGCCAGTGCAGCTGTGGGCTGTGGCATTCTCAATATTTTCTCTCTGAGTCCATGGAAAACCATTGTGTGTTTAAGATAGACAGAAACGCTTTTCTTTATTAGAGATGTAGTAACAGATTCTTCTAGATCAGGTCTCTATTATAGTCGTTCTGTCAAAAATAAAATATCCTTAGACAGGTAGTTTCTGATTCCATGTTTTCTCTGCCTAGACATCTGCTTTTGGTTATTGCTTGAGACAACATTTTAGGAACTTTGGTCTTACTTAGTATAACAATTTTTAATGCTTTTACCAACATGCCTCAGTGAATTAAGCAATTTCTTCAGCAAAAAGGATAAAAATCCAGACTTCCATAAATAATATGAATAAGTCTAATTACATTAGCCTTGTTTTCATTTCCTATGAGCATATATACTTTTTCAGTCTGTTTCATTTTTCTAATCCTATATTGAAATGTTGGGTTTACTCCATCCTATATCCTCTATATTTATCTCTCCTAAATGCTCCTAACATATTCCTCAAAACCATGACTGGAACATTAAATCACCTGTACTGAACTTTTTGGAACATAATTTGACTGGCAGCTTCCCTTAAATATTATTTTGCTCCATGTGTATCCTTTTGATTTTAAAACAGAAATTTCCCTGAAGCAGCACTTACATTACAACGATTTTCCTAAGACAGGTTAATTGCTATTCTTTTTAATTATTCTCTATTCAGCTCCAGAAGAGCTGTCAAAATACATTCATGTATTATATTTCACAAAAGGATTGGAATGAGAACTGGACTGCTGAAGTAGAAGTAAAAAACTATTATCTCTACATAAATTACTTTTTCTCATCATCTGCTTTGGAAGAAATTTCCACAGCATAATATATTGCAACATCTTTTGCAAATATGTGAGTAACAGATTATTGAGAGTGACAAATAATTAAAATAAAGTAAGATACAAGCATTTAAAGACTCATAAAAATCATTCCGTTTTTTTATTGGATGTGTATCATGCAGAAAATTTGGCCCCTGCAAGTAGTGTTCCTCTGATGTTCCTACGCCAAGTTCAATATTAAACAAATTGAAAAATTGGTATAAAATTAGGTCCAGCCTAGAAAAGTTCTTCATTGCTTTACTGTAGGTTGCCAAAGGACATTATCTGTATGATAAATCAGGGTCTACATTAGTACTTGCCAAGTTATTCTCTACCTTCCCTTGGCCTTTGAGTTGCATTGGGATTTTTTGGATTAGCTGTTCTCAGTGAGGCACAGCTTTTCTCTCACGCATCCATTTCCCTCTGCACTT
Organism: Hypotaenidia okinawae; assembly: GCA_027925045.1. Classification (NCBI taxonomy): domain Eukaryota; kingdom Metazoa; phylum Chordata; class Aves; order Gruiformes; family Rallidae; genus Hypotaenidia; species Hypotaenidia okinawae. The sequence goes on from BSDF01000010.1 coordinate 13,014,716, forward strand.
GAACAAACTAGGTTTACCTAGTCAAAGCCCATATGTCTTAGGAGTCTGTGAGGGCACAGGTTCTTCTGAAATGGGCACAGACACTCTCAGGAAATTCTCTCCATTACTGCTTCAGGCTGAGCTAGATCTGTTGTGTCACCAACAGCATAATCTCCCCGTTGTCTTTCCCCTCCCAAGTTTATTATTACCGAGCCCTTCCTTGTGCCATGTCTGAGGGTGCATTCAATCCCCTTGTCCAGACAACTGATATTAAACAGAACTGGCCCCTGTACTGAATGCTGGGGAACACCACTGGTGACTAGTTGCCAACTGTTCCAAAAATTCTGCTACTTTTAAGGGGGTTGTGTCCCCAGCCCGCCTTACCAGGCAGGTGGTGGAAGGTAGCTGGTGCCCATGGGAGATGTGACAAGCTCTGATTCACGTTGCTTGAAAAGAGCAACTGGAGTAGGTGCATCTCTACTTGCCTTCATTCTATGATTCAGGGCAGTCCCTCAGATCTGCTACTCTTCAGCTGCAACATTCAGTTCTTCGGTCCTGTCCAAGTTCTTCCTTCAACATTCCAGTGGATGGCTGACATCATAGGGGTTTTTTTGAGCATCAGAGAATCTCACAGATTTTAAAGACAGAAGAGATAATTTTATATTCTGTGTACTCCAGATCCTTAGGTTTCATACACATGCCCTATTGTCACCTCAAAGTATTTGAGTTTATAATCTTAGACATAGTTTAAGAGGTATATACAGTATACACAGCACTTGTATGTCCTATTTCTTCAACAGAAGTTGTAGCAATAGCAGACTGCAAGTTTTTGTGCATCGGCTCAGGCTTACGTCTGTGACTGTGTCCTTTGGGTCTGCCATGGTGCAGGGAAGCCAGACAGGTGATGTGCAATTGCTATATCCTTAATCATGTCCTTGCAGACTTATGTACCCATCTGCATTACTCTCTAACTGCTGGAAAACGCACACATCAGAAAAAGAACAAAAGGTAAAATCAAGCAGGAAATCTTTCAACAACATCAAATCTCAAAACAGCCCTTTCTGGTGGTTTTTAGAGAGTTTCAGTAACAAGAAACACAAATTTAAATGATAGTTGTCAGTAAATTAACCAAATGGTAATCTCTAAGGTCGAGTCTGAAGTGTGGCTAAAGATATTTTAGTGACTTTTACTTGCGAAGTAAGAAACGAAAATACTGTACATATATATCACAGTTACAAAAATCTTAGAATAGAACCTAACTTGCTGCCTGAGCATCATTATTCTACAACAGCATGAGGCTGTGTTACTTCACCCCATAGGAAAAAGACTGTGGAAATAACCATGGACATGATGCAATTTTTTTATGAATTGCTTTGAGAAAACAAAGTCCTACTGAAAACACATACATTGATTTTACTAGCATGCATGACTTCAGACAGTCATATATGAGCTGACATGCAGACACCAGTTGATAATATGTGGGACCTAGACAGAAAATAAAAGATATTAAGGTATATTCACTTCCCACAGAAATTCAGTCCCTCCCACAACACCGATGTTCAAGTTACCTATCATACCTGCCAAACCACCCAACCAGTAAACCTCCAAAAAGTATACATGGACATGGGTCTTCATACACAAATTATGAGCAGTCCATGGTTCAGTTCTTAAGTGAGAACAAAAAAGAAAAACAAACCTGTAAGGATGGGTCAGCTGTCTGGCCCCAAGCCAGGCTGCAGGGGCCACTCCTGTCCTGCGTGGGGTTTGGATCACAGGCAGCTCACAGCTTTGAAAAATCTAAAGCAGTTAGTGTTGCAGTTGGATAATTTTTAGCCAGTCTGCTTGGAGGATATTTTTAACAAAAACTCAAGTATTACTATTCATTGCTCAAAATAAAACTCTGCTGGTAAGCTATTAATTTTTTTATTGGGTTGTGAAATAAAATTATAGCCTTCTTGCTGCAATTTATTTTTAGGTGAAAATGTATAAGTTGCAGTAGAGCAGCCAGTATCTTCATCTATGTACAGTTCGTGTGTAAGGAAATTATTTCATAAGAATATGAGCTTTAGAAATTTCCCTGGAAGTAGGCTAATGAAGTATGGCAAGAAGAGAATTTCTTAGCTGTACACTTGTGCTGAAACCAGTGAAACCTATTTCAGATTAGACATAAAAAGCATTTGTTTGTGTTTGGATATCTCAGCATCAAGCTCAAGGCTATTCTTTGGATCCTTTTCTCCCTCTTCAATCGTAATGAAAACTGTCCACATAAGGTAAATAAGTCTCAGCATTTCCAAGGAAACCACAGGCCTTTGTTGTCCCACTTAAAATTTCTGGATACCCATGAACATCTTTCTCTGGGTGAGGTAAACACAAGGGATTATGTCTGCATGTTGTCTGGGTCTCCATTTCTACAGCACAGCTTTCAGTGCCTTCTGCTTTGGGGCAATGTGATGGTTTTGCATAAATAATCACCAGTATTACCAAAAAGCTCTGATATGTCTGAAACCAGTCACAGATACCTAATATAAAACACAACTCTGGCTTGATTTGATCTTTTGGTAACAGGAAGTGAAATAAAATACTTTTTCAGCATATCAGAACTTTTTCAATGTGTCATTTGTATTTTTTCAACCCTGCACAGCTAAACAAAAGCAGAAGGGACAGCATCTAGCTGAGTTTCAAATAGTATTTCTTTGAAAAATTAAAAATGCCGTTTACCTGCATGATTACTATTCTAATGTTTGTTAAATGTAGTTTAATACATGAAGTTTTGCCTATTATTTTCTCTTTAGGAGGATTTTTTGGAGATGCCTTTGTTCTCGTAGATCTTTCGGTGTTCGTTGTTATTAGACTGATAAAGTTTTGTAAGAGACCTCAAACCCAGAGAAAAGGTCTCTAGGCTTGAGAAGGAGCAGTGAGTTCTTGCAAATGCTCTTGGTCCGCACCATTCTCTGTAGGAGAACACATGAGGAAATGCAGGTAAGTGAGCTTGATGACCCCAGACTTTATATTCCCAATTGTTAGGTTTAAGTCATCATTATTGCTTTTCAACTTTATCTTCCTCTTAATCCCAAGCAGAGGAGAACAATGTTTTTTTAACAAAAAGTAGTACATTTATGTAGCAAGGCTTGGCACTGAGAGATTGTGTGATTTCAGAGTCAATCTGTCGCTCTTTTCTGCTTTCCACCTTCTTTCCTTAGCACAGTAGGGCTTATTCTGGGATAGAAACGGTACTACTTTTGTGTAATTTTTTGTCAACATTTTGTGGTTGTTCGAAAAGTCTGTTATTTGGGGGCCTCTTCCATGGAATTTAGCCATTCCAGTGACACTTTGTAATTTGCTTTGTTCAGGAAAGATTTTCAGTCATGTAAGTAGCATAAAGACAAAGAGTACAGAAGACCAAAATAAATGCTTTTCCAAACAGAGAGATGTTTATATAGAAGACTTACCGAGAAGTCATGTAGTTATGGGAAGAATCCAAATATCCTGTAGGGCCTTGTTGACCACATATGGCTTTAGCAAATATGCCTCATGTTGTTCAGAATACCTATTCCAAAAGCAAACCACAACAAAACCCACATGAAAACTAGAACCCTTTCTCCTGCAATTTTCTGGACCTCTAAAATGTCACAGATAAAATGAGATCCAAAGTAGAAAACTCAACCTTCAGAAAACTGTATTGTTGCAGTTCTTTTGTTGTCCTATTTCAAGCTGTTGCTACAAAAATTTTGCTCTGAGTGAATGCTTGTTGATTTGTATACTGGTACTGACCAAGCGAGATAGGCATCGCATGGGCACTAAGCATCATGTGCACAGACAATAAATAACAAGCCCAGCAAAAGAAATGGCAATGTAGGTGCCATTCAAATCAACTAAATGCATACACTTAACTTTGTACTCTTAAGGGCTATTGAAAATTAAATCTCTACAAAGACAACTATTTTGGTTCTGTTCCATCTGTATTAGCAATTCAGCAGAGAGCACAGCACGGCCAAAGGGTTCATTGCAGTATCAGCAATGGTTAGGAGCTTGAAAGGTGGGTTTCTCCTCTCTGGTAATAGGAACCTCTCAACAAGAAATACCACCTTTATTTCCATTTCAGGATATGTGATCCTCCTATCTCCCATTTTTCTGTTATCTAGTTCTGCTATATATCATTTGCAGATACTCAAATTCTCGGCCAGGAATTCTTTACAGGGTGTTAAGACTCACATCTTGCAGACAATGGTGCTGTAATTGAGTGATGGACTGTTACTTCCCAACACTGCAGAGTGCAATATATATGGCACTTGTAGCCCTTGCCAGCTCAACCAGAGCATTTTATTTTTGCAAGTGATTAATCAATAGGGATTGAAGTGTGCAATGAAATATCAATACCTGTAGGTAAGACAGTTTTCCACCTAGTCTTTTTTTATGGCTACTTTAGATCACTTCTTCCTGTGTTCCCGAAGTAACTGTCTTCTAGCAACTCGTTACTCAGACATACTGTGGAAAATGGAAACCTACCTACAGTGATGACAGCTAAATTAATAAGCAGTATAATGCAAATAGCTCCACATGCTAACTGGAACAAAATAAATTATTCCTATACATGCCAGGGCATTTTCAAGCAGGTTTCAGAATTATAGGGGAATAAATTCAGTAATTCTTTCTTATAGTTGAAGAAATATCAAAGAAAAATTCTCCAGTGTACCCTCACAGTATTTTGTACAGAAGCCATGCCATGACAAAGGCTAAGAAAGGCAGAAAAAGACTGCAAACAGCCACAAGTTGAATTCTCAGTGAAAAGAAGGGAACAACACTCCTATGGCCAGTATCTGAGAGGAAATCTGAGTCCCTGTATATCACTCCTGTCACCCATTTTGTGGTTGCATGTATTTTTCTGAACTTGAATTTGTGCTGGGGTTTGCTTTCTGTTGAAGGATTCGGCTGTGCTAAGACTGTTGAACAAGCTCGTAGATTTTAACCCTTTTCTCATTGCCCAAGGAAGCAGAAATAGCTCAGCAAGTTTCCTGCACTGCAAAAACACACAAACTTTAACCATGGGAAACTGCAGCACTCAAAGACTTCGAGTGCCCTTTCTTGCTGGAGCAGTGTGCTGCCATCAGTGAAGAACATTCATAAGTAATGCCAAAAGTTTATGACCATATAATGTGTTCATTTTTTTACTCAGTTTCAACAAAATTAAAATTGAAATAGAAATTCTTCCTAGAATAAAATTTTGGGGTTTCCTTTTTTAAAATTCTTTTATACCTTTTTTTCTCTAGTCAAGAGAAAGCAAAAATCAGGAACAGATACAAACATAAAAAGAAAGAAACCTTTAAAATAATACAGTATGTGTAAAAAAAATCGCCACCTACAAGTGATTTTAAGATTTTTCTTTTTCCCCCTAATACTTTTCATGGGTTTTTTTTCCTGGAAAGTAATAGTTCTAACATTTCTCCCACTCATTTCTTTTTATTCATTTCCAATTTTAAAAAGAAGAATTAAATGGTTGGAAAAAATATCTTCATAAATATTACTCCTTTCATGTCTCTAATTGTCTTCAAATTTACACCTGAAAAAAAGACAAGAATTAGAAAAAAAAAGAAAGATGCCAGAATTTTCCCACTGTTCTTCATGAAGGCTCAAACAGCAAATAAAGTATTGTTTGATTTAAAAACACACAGGTTCTCTGTAATAGTGGGACTTTCCCTAAAACACTTTCCTAGGAGTTCAACAGACTTGAGCAGACATGTCAACATTTTTATTGTTATTTATGGTATTTGGGCTTTTTTTGGACTAAGTCTAAAGTCTTGAGGGTTTTTGTTGCTGTTCTTGTAGATACAGGAGATTCTTACAAGAGGAAATCCCTCGAAAATTGGATATGGCATGTGTTGCCCTGTGCTGGCCTATTCCAAGTCCTGCTGCACACTAGCCTTCAAGAAAGACTTTGTGTCATCTACTGGATGGGAGAAGGAGGATTTTCATTATGGGCTCTCACAACTGAGAGCCCAGTGAGCAGTATCACTGTAACTCACATGATATAATATATGTTAATAGTATTGTGGCCTCAAGTTCTACAGGAAACAATTTATTATAGCTATTCTGCTATACAGTAGTTTTACAATTGGAAGTTTCACAGTAGACAGAGGTGTGTTCAGTTACATGATTTTCCACATATAAAAGTTAATGACCATAGAAGCTGAAACCTTTTTTCCAAGACTGGGTGAATCCAACTCTAAGTGAATATTGCCCCTTTTATATTACCTGGCTGAAAGCAATCCTGGATAAGTTTGGCATTTTCCTGAGGAGGTTGGTGGACTTTATAACTGCGTTTGAATGTGTCTCAGAAAATACTGACAGCACACCAAAAAGGGATGGAAATACTTGGCTTGAAGAAGTGAGCTGTGAGAAAAGAAATCTGCTCTACAGTTTGAGTTCTGATTGGTATTGGGAAAAAAAGGTCATGGATGGATGGATGGATAAAACAAGGAGGTATGAACGTAGTTCACATTAGAATGAGGTTTTGTTTGTAATCCCAAATGTCTTGAAGTCAGTGGAAGAATTCATAATGGCTTCAAAGGATGTTTAACTGCCGCAGGGTTTCTGAGCTGCCTGTGGGTTGTGGAATCACAGGAATATATGACAAGATTTCAACCATCTGCTGAAGTCATTGCTCCAATAGAAAAGTCAAGGGTGCATTTTAAACCATTTTCCACTTAAAACAGAATCGTTTCTTACAGAGTGGAATCTTTTCAATAAGGTGTGAAAAATGACTTTTTTGTATGTATCAAAGAAATATCTGTGTATGTCACATGTCAAACTGGCACAGAGTCACCATTCTGTTTCAACTTAGAGGGTTTCACAGGTTTTCTCCAAAATACTTATTCATCTGATCTCGTTTATGTGTTAAAAATCATGCGCCGGGTTTGTATTATTTTCACATTTGGTCTTTTTTGTGAATGTATAAAGCACGTTTAACCTGGTTTCAAAAATATATTGCATGGCTTTCTTTGCAAATTATTTTTTTCCTCTGCAAAAGCAAAACAGACTGTTGTGTACCTTTGTGTGTGTGCTCTGTGTGTCCTGCTGTAAAGGTCCTTTGGGTTTTATGACCTTAGCATTAGCTGCTCCTGGAATGAGATCATACAGAGTCTGTTTTCTGCCCTTAAAGCAAAAACGACAGTGTGTAGCCAAATGCTATACTGCATGCAGTTAGATCAAAAAGACCATGTCCAATACTGTTTTGTTTTATATAAAAATGAGGACTCCTGAACTCGAAACATACTATGTTAATATACTATTAATATAATGTTAATAATGCCATTTTTGGGCCTTATATTTACATTTGGGACCTTAATGTTAACATTTTAGGGTCATGGTGAACATGACTTCAGCAAGATACCCCATCTTCATGTGCACTTTAGTGTGCTTCCCAGTATCGCTCAGAAAGGACATTGCTCCTGTCAGAAAGTAAATATGGGAGTAAGTAAGTCACTGATGCTGTTTTTTTATCTAGGACATATGTTTTCAGAAGCAATAACAGCATTTACTGGAGTCGTTAGTTTTCAGTTTCAGTGTGTTGATTAAATAAGCATAGGTTTAAATATCAGCCAGTAGAGTAGAGCTTTTGTAAATCAGATTTCTTACTTAAGGAATAAAGATTGAGCTGTTTAATGTGGCTTCAATAAATTTCTGCCTGAAAAGCGAACCGACCCCTGAGATTTTACTCAGTATCAAACGTGCACACTGCTCCAGCAAACTTCTATTTCAATGCGATATCAAATGATGTCACACTGACTTATTGGGTCACAGTAGCCACAAACACGCCTTTGTCCTGCTCGTTGACACCATGCCTGGTCCAACCCAGGCCTGTGTTTGCTCCCGCCTTGTGTTACAGACACACTCTGTCTCCCAACAAGCATTTTGTGCATCATCAAGTGCATGTTTTCCATGGGAAGATTATGCTATCTGGAAGCAGCTTCCACTACTCCAGAAAACGCTGCAGGATTTAGAGGAAGCGATATTTGCTGCATAACCTGGAAAAAAGGATAGTTTAATAAAATGGGTGGCATAGAAACTCTGAAAAAAAAGGAAGTTCTTTGAAATAAGGGTTTGTATTAATCTGCTAAATAATTGCTCCTGGGGTTTATGCTAGCATTAGAGCAGGCAAGCCGAACATAAATTTCAAATCCCCATTTCTTACTTTTTTGCTTCCTTTTTCACCCTTCTATTTTCTCACTCTCCAGATACTGTGTTCCATCTTCCCTGGTTGTTCCTCCATATTTTTAAAATTCTTTTCTTTTTGCTAAGAAAAGCTCTCATAAAAAAGACATCAGAAAAGCTATGGTCTTTTAATTATTGAAGTTTTACCTTTTTAAAATGAATTTTAATGCCTTAAAAAAGCAAAATGTTATCATTTTTAGTAGTTCTCCATTATGCTATAAGGACAAAGTCCACCTCTATGGTCGTTCTTCACATCCTCCTGAGGTTACATCTCTCTCTCTAGAGCCAGACATTCCCACTGAGCGGTTTCCACAGGAGAGGAGAACCAGTCACTAAGCAGATATTACACTGATTGGGAGACTATGGGTGATTTCACTAATTCATTTCATGAGCATCTCAGTATTTGTTTCATCTTTATGATATTCTATGGTCAGACTTCAAAGCCTTACAGCTGGTCATTAACTTCTTTAAGTCAGAAATATCCTTGGCCTGGGTCTAGTTAATCCAGAAATATTCTTCCCAAGCTTCATTTAAGATCACTGGCTTAAAGATACACCATCCCAGGTGGTAAGGCAACACAGGAGCTTCTACTTACCAGTCTGTAGAGCCAATTTCCAAGCAGAAGAAATGTGCAGGGACCTGGTTTGGCTTGTTGCAGCCCTTTGCTCTGGGCATTACATAACTTTGACAGTGAGTAATGCTTGGTGTGGAGGAAGCTCTTTTTAAATCACCTTCATTAACGTTATTGGATACCTGTAACAGAAAAATGTTAATTTAATGGGACAACCTGAACTAGTCTGGTTAATGAGACCGGTTACAGAGAAGTTGTTAGTGGTGGAAACACCTCCACCCCACCCCTCCAATTCCTCCTCAAACTGGCCAAATTAAGTTAAACTTTCTCCACTGACTCAAGTAGCCCACACTGGCAAGCGACCTGCAGCTTATTGAGCTCACAGCACGTACTGAAAGTGGTGAGTGATGTGTGAAGCTTCCTGAAAACTAACCAGGAGAAACAGCATCCGTTTAGTATTGCAATAGTACTGGGTTACTAATTGTATTAACAACACTGAGATGTATTTCTTTATGGGTCCTATTTAATTGTGTTTGTGTTCCAATTGGGCTGTTTTTCAAACAGAATATCTCACAAGTCACAAAGTAACGTGTTTAGTTAACAAACTATTTCTAGTGATCTTTGGCAATAGCCCTCACAGTCTTTGAAAATGTATGTGTCTGTGGAGCTCCTGATAGGAAACAAACAGGCTTTGCACATCTCACATATCACACTATGAAAAATAACAAGGAAGTGGTGCTTGCAACTGATGCAGAGTGAATAAACTGAGCCAAGGCATACGTGTAGTTTCATGCCAAAGCACATGAGGGACAAAGCAGTGCAGACATTTGTGGTTTCTGACCCTGTCAGAGTGATATATTACCTTGAAAGCTAATGAAGGAGAGAGAATGAAGTCCAATTAGATAGCAAATCCAGATCCCTGACTCTCTTTCACATGGGTAATGGCAGTATTGGTATGTTAGCAATAGTGATACTCTGACTAAATTTTAAACAAGCTAAATTGGTGTAAACCACCTTTATGAACATGTTCTCACAAAACATCAAAAGTCACCACTATTATACCATTCCCTTGTGAAAAGTTGTCACTGCTGGTCACAGCATCTCAGCCTGCCCAAAGGCAGCATGCCTGACTGTGCCAGGACTGGAGCCAGCAGCCAAGGCTGTGGAAGCCCAGTAAAACACACCATGTATGCCTCCCTCCTTCCTCACATACCTATTGAAATTACACTTATTTTTATTACTTGACAAAAGCAGAGACTACTTTATTCAAAGAAAGCTTAGATTTACACAGCGGTTCCTATAATAGCCATGGCTGGCTGTATCATCACTGGGAAAGAATTGAAGGGCTTTGGGAGCCTGTGCTGCTTTGAAGTGCTATTATCCTGAATGGAGACAGTGACTGTCCCAGCCCTTTGTCTCTGAGACTAATTTCACCATCTTTTTATAGAGGATTCCAGAAAAGTTCCAGCAAAAGCTTTCCCAGCACATAAAGGGGAAAATTAAAGGTGAGAGAGGGTTGTTGTTTCGTTTTTCTTTTCATTAAGTAATTATTAAGTAACATAATTACACCACACACACACACACACACACACACACACACAAACTTTCCCCCATCATCTGGAAGGCTCTGTAACATAGGTGCTGATAACATGTAAACCTGCAAAATTTGTCAAAAGAGAGTTAGTTGGCATGCAGCCAATAAATACTGGTGTTTTAAACCAGAGTGATGAATTGGATGATGAAGTTTTATGCTCTGTGTTGTTCGCTTGATATTATTTTGCCTATTATACCCCCTTTTTGCTGCAGCAAAGTCTACAATTACAGTCCATTATAGCATCCTAGCATTGTAGTCCACTATAGTGTTGCTTTGAGTCAGTCTCTCTGACTGTTCATATATCTTTTGCAAACTACAGAAAATCCTGGGCTTTATATTGCAGAATATGTCAGTAAAAGGGAAGGGTGTGACAATGAATGGAAGCTTTGATGCATTGCACTAATCTCATCATGCTATTTACAATTTTAGCTGTTGAACATTTTTTCTTAATTATTTTAATCTATTTTTTATTTAATCTTATAAAAATTTATACATAATTAAAATAAATTAAAATTCAGTTAGGATTTTATCCCAAAACTTTAACTCTCAAAGGAAGAACCATTTAATTTGGGTATGGAATGATGCTATTGCTTGTGAATAATCCTCACTGATTAAATGTGCCACAAGACTCTAAACAGACACATGTGAAACATAATACTAAAGCAGGTATACATGTCCTCTGGGGATTCCCTCTCTAACCAGAATTCACATTCAGGGTCAGCTAATTTCTCCTGTTATGAGAAATACGATAGCTAATACTATGGCTTAATGTCAGAGGGCTCCAAGTGATGCTAGAGACCTCTGGGCAAAGCCCTGGCCACTCAATAGGAGGCAGGCAGACTCCCATCAATTTAAAGTCTAACTAGACTGGACAAACCAAAGGGGAAGGAAAGATTCTTCTCCAGAAAGGTGCCTGGGAAAGCCAAAATTTCCACTGCCATGTAACTGAATGGTGGCAAAATTAAAAAAAACAAAGTCCACAGGAAAACTTGGTTATTTCAGTTTTGTAATTAAAAAACACTCCAAAAACCCCAATAAAACCACCCCACACGAAGTGTTTACATTTCTAAAAAGTGCAGCTAAACTGATCGTGTGTTGAAAGAACTGGGGCTAGTTTGCTAGCACAATTTTGATTTAGTTCCCTCCTCCTCGCTCTGGATCTGATGTAGCCCAACTGTGATACATGTACATCTCTGATTCGTGTTAATATGGAGTAATGTTGGGGGTGTGTAATGACATACCCTTGTAGTGCCAGCGGCCTGGGAAGGACAGTTTAAGATATTTGCATGTACTGAATGAGGTGTGTTGAAGCAGCAACAAACTATATAAAAACACCGCAATGTTGGCACATTAAGGGCATTGTGATACCTCCGGAGAAACAACTTGTCCCTGAGAAGGTGATAAAGAGAAAGAAGAAAAGAAGAATAGGGAAGGGGCCTCAAGTCTGCAGAACCGGCTTCGTTAGCAAGACAAAAGCTACGTCTTGGAGTGGGGGGTGCCTGGCTGGCACTCCAGCATGTCAGTTTAAACTGGCGGGCGGTGCTATCCCTGTAAAAATATATAAGCCAGAGACTGGAACTGTATGGGATGCGTTTTGGTGGAGCACCCGGTACTGCCTGTGCACCGCAGCGCCGTTTGCTTGCTTTTATTCGTTTAATAAATTGTTCGATTTGGTTATAATCCTGTTTGGGACCAAGTAATTTATCACACCAACCTATAACAAGTTCTTGGAGCACAGAGCTCCTCTCCTCCTAGAGGGCTATTGGGCATAGAGGAACCAGTTGTTGGACAGTGATCCCCAACTTCCCATGCATGGGCACAGGATCATGGACAAGTCTGACAGTGTATATGTTTTGCTGAAGTGCTAAAGTATCAGCACGTTCTTTGTCGCTTGTGAGTCATGGTAACTCCAGGGCAGGTTAGCAGATGGTGAGCTGAGTGAGACAGCGTGCCATGTCTCACATATCTTGAAATAATTAAGAAACATATTCTCGACAAGGAAAACAGAGCCACAACATTTTCCTTTGAAGGCATGTCCCAGTCTCTCTATGTGACAGCATGTTGACTGGAAGGAAGGCGCAGAATAAAATCATTTTAAGACATTGCGTAGACATTGCATCACTCAGAGCACTCTGTGGGCAACTACTCTACCACAGTCTCAGCTTGCCAAGTCACAGCCTCTCCAGCATTACTCCTTGCAGTCTTTTCACACGATGCTGACAGTGTTTACAGGCTACCACTGGCTATGCCACTCCAGACCCTGCTTTTTTTCAGTATTGCAAAAAAATATACTGCTGCTGCTCTATGTGTGTAAACATGCAAAAGGACTCCAGTTAACCCAAAGTCTAATAAAAATATATATGTTACTTTAAAAATATGCTTGCTGCCTTCTGAGGCACCAGTATGAAAAGCTGTTGAAATTGACTGTATGTGCCAACTGTTTAGACCAACGAAGTATTTTAAAGGAAAATAAATGTCTTGCCAACTGCTTTAAAAAACAACGCTGCCAATATATTTAGATAGCCAAGCATTCATCTAGCCTTACATCAGTGCCTAAACAACTTGCTTTAAAAAGAATTTAATATCAAAATAAAGACATAATAGGGAAGTAGCAGCTTTCTAAAGGGGACACCATAGTAGATAGATACATCCATACAGACACAGGAGTTAATTCGGCAAATCTCTGAGGAGTATATTGAATCTGGAATGCCAAAAGAAACTTTTGTTTCCAAGTGTAGTGTACAGAGACTGAGGCACACAGCATGGTCTTGTTTGGTTGTTACTATTGCTTTATTGTTTTGATCTCTGTGATGTGCTTGCCAAATCATTTAGTCAGTCTAATCTTCTTGTTGGCTTGCTTCATTGACAGCTCAGAGTACCCTAAGATTATAAAGTTCCCAAAACATGAAAAAAGAACAAATTCACATAGCTCAGCAGTGGTCTAAAGTCTTTCAGATCTAAACAGAGTGGTGATACAAACGAATCTTATAGGATTTTGAAAATAATAGGCTTTTTAGCCATTTCAGTGACATTACACTTCAAACAAATTCAGTCTGCTTTTTTAAATAGCTCAACAAACATAGTAAGAAAGTCCAAGTCTCTCTACAGTGTTTAACAGATACATAATCTACTGAAGAACAGCATGATAATCATTAACTGGAAGAAAAAGAACCAGGGAAGTCTTCTAAGAAAGAAAAGTTTGTCTTAAAGAAATAGAAAACAAGGTGGAAAATTAGATAAGAGCTGTGACAAAGAAGAATTACAGACCCTTGGCAGAAAGGTTATTTTTTAATCTATTTGGCAGCAATCTGAACCTAAATCAGTCTCTTCTAGGCTCACCATGAAATGTTTGCAGTTCTGGGCTAGCTAAGCCTAGAAGGTGCTATTACATGTATCTGATTGACAGCTTCACCAGTGCAGGGAGTAAATCGAAACAAAAGCAAATGAAAGGTAAGTAAGTAGTTTAGCTATTCTGGTACTTTTTGTAATGTTTGTGTGTAGAAATAAATTCTTTTTGTGCAAAAATTTTATCAAAATCAAAAGATCATGAAACAGTGATAATATTATTGTGCTATTTGCAAATAATTGAAAAAAACCCCAGCATTTTTCCAATTTATTACTAATGCTGCTATTATTATTTTATACTTCCAGGTACTCAAAATGGCCAAAAGGATGTTTCCTATAGAGTTTATAAAACTTCCATGAAATTATTGCCATCAAAGGTAGGCTTGCCCATCAAGCCTACACACACACACACACACATACACACACACACACGACAGGGTTTGCCAATGCCAGGTTCCCCTTGATTTACTTTGAAAGGGAGCATCTCTCTGTCTCGCTTTCTCTGTCATTAGCCACCACTTACCTGATCAGCACTCCACCTCTCCACCTCAACAGGGCAGGCTTTTGCTCATATCATACAGGTTTGGCAGGTCCTGCTCCAGTGAGATGTAATATTTATGCTGCAGAAACCTTCCAAAGAGCTGGTCGTTTGAGATGCTCCATGTCAGAAATGTCCTTCAAACTGATCTGTTTGGTCACTGTATGTGCTTCTTATGCCATGTACCACTGTTCTTTTCTTAGTTTCATCTCTTTCTCTTTAAGCCTACAGTTTGTTCTGTTGATCTCCTGACTCAATAAACTCCATGATCCAAGATTTCTTGTTAAGGATTTCTTTTTCCCATGATGCAGCAGAAACTGCTGCAGACATTGGACCCATAGAACCTTTAAAGAAATCACCAGGCCACAGTTTTTGCCTCAGTCTTTGCCTCAGGCATCAATGTCATAGTGAAATCTCATGGTACTTGCTTGCTTCACAACTACATTTTTATCCTGGTTTATCTACAATCTGCTCTTAGACCATTTTTTTTTTTTTTTTTTGAAAGATAGTGTCCCCATCACCTTGGTGCTCTGAGTCATTAAACTCACGATTAAGCCGATCTTTAAGTAAGTCCCTCGACTTGCTCAGGTTCAAATCCATTGCCTCAACAATGTATCTGAACAAAATATTCATGCCATTTTCTTCTGATGCACATAGCCTGAATCACCACCCAACAATCGGCCTATCCAAACCAGCCAGGCTGCCAGCACAGTCAAGTGATGCTTGGTAATCTCACCACACAGCAAATAACTTCCAGGTTGCTTTGAAGCACAGAAATTCTTTATAAAATTTCAAAATCTATCATCACCTCTGCCCCTGGATCCCTAGAAGATGGACAATCTCTCCAAAGCCTTTGAGGCATTGTTACTGAATGCACAACAAGCTAAAATCTGTCGTACGAAATCCACCACTCTGTAAATTAGTTTCTCTCCACTCCCCTTGCAGTGCTGAACAGGCATTAGTGAAGCACAACTGTTATGTAAAAAGCTCCCATGTTATATATAATTAGTGTATGCATGAGCAGGCAATAGGCTAGTTAGTATTCCTCCTCAATACCTGTATTGTCATATGTGATTAACCACAAGTTTCAGAGCAGCAGCACTGTGTGATAATGGCAAAACAAAAAAGGGCTAGGAGAAAATAAAGATATTTCTGAAAAGCTGATGCATCAGCTCCTGAGTCCAGTGCACTCAATGGTGCAGAAGAAATACATGCTGAGGTACAGGTCAGCTGACTGGAGGCAAACAGCTAAGTAAGAAAGAAAAGAACTTGGCAGACCAAGCTTCAAGTAACAAAAATGGAATGTGAATCATTACATAAAACTGTAGAAGAATCATGTATAAGTGAAAAAGCTAGCAGTGAAATGGATGGTCTTTCTGCTATTCTATATGGACTAGAAAAGTTACTGATTAAGTAAAAGAGCAGGAGCAGTTTTGGTATGCAATGGGGTAATGAAATATTCTCAAAAAAATGGAATGTGATTATGCTTACTTATTCTACAAACAACATATCTTTCTGAAGTCCTTATGTCTTTAGTATAATATGATAATTTTTTATATCATATTTTGCATGAAACTGAAAAGTGAAAAGCTCTCTGTGATGCCGATAAAGATAATACTCACCAGCTTTTATAGTTTGATGAAATTAGATTTAGATGCACTCAAATTGCTTACTCAGGCTCACAGAAAGTGGATGTCAGCATTGGGACTAATGTCCAACAGTTAAAACCAGAGTAATACTCAGATGAGTGTCCCATTGCCTCAGGTATAGCACAAGAAATAACGTGGTGTCGGGACATAGGCTATGGCAACAATCTTTCTAAGGACACAGAAACAAAAGCAGATCACAGCCCTTTTCCTCTCTCTTAATGTCACTGATTTCATACATCACCCTTTCTTTACCTTATTTTGTTACATACTTTGGTGGAATGCCTTACCTTTAACTCAGTTGCTGCCTATTCTACTGGCCTGTTCTTGGAAACTTTGGGGGTTTTTTGGTAGTATTTTAATATCTACCATAGCAGATCATCAGAACCATAAGTAAGAAATTTCTTAAGGAGAATGTCAGGTGTGTTTATGCATACTTCAAGCAAATACATAAACATAGCATCGTATAAAATAATTTCTTAGACTGCTGCATATTTTGGCAAGAAGCAGGCAGTCATCCTAGGTACCATGAGAAGAGCATAAGTCTTCACAACTTTGACAACTTACTAGCGAGTTACTTTTCTAAGGAGTACCAAAGAGAAGGCCCAGATGTTGAATGGATGACTTTGTCCATTGGCTTGAGGACACTGGCAAAGGGCGGCACAATCCTTGAGAGGTCACATAAGGATAACACTCATGTCCTTAGCCAACATCCAGTGGCTGTAAACAAATTCTGGAGAGACTAAACAGAATTTTAGTAAAAGGAGACTGATTTTGGTGTCTCTGTTTACAACTATCTTGCTTCTCAGTGCGTTCACAAATCTGAAAACTTGTCTGTCTGTTCATCTTCAGGCTTTTGCAGATATAAAACTAAAGAGTACCTCTGCAGTTTACAGGATTTTGGTTTTTGGAACAGGCATTTGGGACCTAAATGCTGAGTCCATTCTGTCAGACACAATATATTTATTATGATCAAATTTTTAAACATAATAATTACTTATGCCCAGTATTAGTCACCTGGGGAAAAAATTACATCCTTTTAATGTTTGCATGTATAACTCTAGACAAGGTTTATTTGGGAATTATAGCAAGAGAACTAAATATTTTGGAAAATTTTATCGATGAACACAAACAAAATTGGCATAACATCAGCTCATATAATATAGCTTGTACCTCTCCATTTCCATTCCAAATGGGATGCCAACAATTCTTTTCATCTTTCGCAACAGGCTTTACAAAACACTTGTAAAAACATTAATTAGAAACTTAACTCCCTACTAAACTGAGAGGACAGATATTTCCTGTTTAAAAGAGCTTTAAATTTATATTCTGAAAACTCCACTGTTTGAAATGTGTTTTGCTTTATTCAGATGAGTAGAAGTTTTAAATGACCTTGTCCATCAACAAGATTAAAAAACTAAGGTTGCCTTTATTTTCTTCTCTTTATACTTAATGAAATGGTATCCACCAATTGCATATAAAAAGCTTTTAGCTCCTATGTGCCTTTTACAGAGCCACCTGCTCCTGCTAATATCCTATTGAGATTCATTTTCAAACTGAAGAATGTATTTGGCTGCTTCTGTATAATAAGCGCAGATTTTCAATAAATACATGCAGAATTATAGCTCTCCTGCACTTACGAGCCTTTTTTAAATTAGATCCCAAGCAAATAGAGACAGCTTGGAAGAGAAATATTCAAGTTTCAATGGACAAAGACCTAATTTATAAAGTAAAATGAAGTTTGCCAAAATACAAGTTCAGGTAGAATTTTCAAATAAAATTTAAGACATGCATTCTAAAAGGATCATTAGTCAAATAAACAGAAAAAAAATAAGCAGGAAAAAAAATGAAGCAGAACTGTTATACAATTAGGATGGTATAAAGTTTAAAGAATTTTAAGCCCAAAAATGAAATTTATTTTGTGCCTACATCCTTAATAAAGAATATTAAATTGAATCTGGGGACAAAACTGTGGTTGGCTAATGAACTGATCACTTCACTGAATTAAAATCACCATAGCCAGGGATCATTCAAGTCTGAAATATATGTATCTCCACCACAATAGTGAAAGAATTGGCACAGGATCAAACCTGAGATGCCTCATGACAGAGGAAAAACAAAAGTAGAACTTCCCTTTACAAAAAAGGGGAAACAGTCCCAACCACTGGCTAGTATGTCATCGCCTTCGAGACCAGAATACAGTTACTATAAAATAGTGAAAAAGATTCATAAGGAAAATCGAGATTAAAATATAGCATGTGATTAATAGTGATCATTTGTATCAAACTCATCGAAGCGATCTGTGAATGAATGTTGAAGATTTTTTGGTTGCTGTGTTTTATTTTTTGAAGATGTGAAGAAATTCTCTAGTGCTAATGCGTCTGGACTTCAACAAATACATGGGAAATAATTTGGAGGAAACTACCGGCGGTACCATAATAATTGGTTAGAAGTTTTGCCAAAAATCAAAAGAATTGGACTCCAGTTGCAGCCAAGCAGCCAAACCACTTGCATCCATCTGCTCTCACATTCTACCATCAACGACTTCTACTCTGGGCAGATCTGCAGAGCCACATAGGCTGCACCTTCAATATAATTAGAAGAGTGATGTAAAAAAATAGGACCACTAAGTCATACAAACCTTCAGAGGACATAGATACTACTTAGCTGTCAATTAATGTATCAGTTCCAGATATTTGTAGGTGAAACTGTGTGTGACCATTTGTTGCCCATGTGAATAATTTTAGCTTTCTTGACCTGCATTTTGTGTGCAATATGTAGGAGATACAGCAACTTATTTTTAAAACACACAAACTATACACTTCATTTTCTCCTTCTTAGAGAAATCTCAGTTCCTACACTTACATGGAAATAGTGTTCAGCTTCCTGCTGAATGAATTCTTAGCGTGTTTCTGCCAATGTCTCAAAATGTTTTCCTTCACCGTTGTTGATTGTGAAAACACTCAACCCAAATCTCGAGGATCTTGAGGTTCTAAGAATGGAACAGAGGCTGCAAATAGCTACCATTTATTTTTGACATTGTGAGCCGAAATACCTGGGCTATATACCCTAGGGATGTGAAAGCCGGGGAATCCAACTACAGGAAGGAAAAGTCTGGGCCTGCCCAGCAGAAGCCACTTCTTCTCCACCTTGTCTGCCACCATGTATTAAACAATTCGTCATGGACCACAAGCCCCATCTTTCCTGAGAAGCCTCTGCCAACTCCCTTGTAAAGTGTACCTGCGCTTCCTTACTAAAGACTCCACAAAAATCATGTATGATGAGTTATACCACAGATTCTCTCCTGCTGGAGTGTACTGACAGCATAGATGTGCTGGAGTCACATTTCTACGCAGTAATTTTTTATGGTCAAAGACACGATTACAGTTGTGCTGAAACCCACCCTTTTCAGTGTCTTGTCTTTGTTGGAGTCACCAACCCACATGAAGGATCTACCCTGATCTAGCACAGATGAAAACTGAATACTAAAATGCTCATGGCCACAAGATAGTAATGACAACTCCAGCTTATACTATTTCCACTGCCTACTCTATCATAACAATTTCTTACAACTGTAGAAACAGAAATTTTAGGCAAAAAAAACCTTAAGTTCTACAGCCCAGACAGAGGAGATGAAAAAAAAAGAAATTATTTTAGGATCAACAGAAATCTTTAATGCTAAATTTGGAATAATCTCAAATTTCTTCACCCCTGAAATAGTAACTTCACTTTTAGAAGTTGCTTCTTCCTACTTTTATTTACCAGATGCAGACCATGAGTTATAGCAAAACAAAACCAGAGATGTCTTTCCACTTCCAGCCCTTATTTCTGCACGCTTCTTCATATGGTTTTATTTTTAAGCATCTTCCCATAAAGCTGTAACTTACTTTAGGGCTTACTTCAAGGAAGTTCCTGACAAGTCCCCATATGCGACTGCTTAACCCAGAACAGCTGATCTTTGTAAATCGGCAGCAGGCCCAGGAGCAAGAGCTGACTGTACCCAGCCGATGGGTTCTGCCTATTCCTAGTGCAGTCAGTTCACTAATGAGGAGCTGGCAAGAGGCACAATGCCCCCTGGACCTCATTATATAGGCTTGTTTTGGCTTGATGAAATGTTACCTCAGGACTTGAGCACAGAGGCTGCAGAAACGGAGGTGCCATCTCACTGGCAGAGGTGGTGTCTTCCTGAAGAGTTTTAAGTCAGGTTTCCTCCCTGACGCTATCTTCCTAGGTATGTGTCCTGGTTTCAGTCAGGATAGAGTTAACTTCATTTGTAGCAGCTGATGGAATGCTGTGTTTGGGAGTTACAATGAAAGCAGTGCTGAGAACACCCTGATGTTCTTAGTTGCAGTCAGACAGTCAAGGACTTTCTCAGCTTCTTCGTATTTCTCTATTCATGAGAAGGGAGGGGCGAAGCCAGGACAGGTGACCCAGATGGGCCAAAGAGTGTATTCCATGCCAATTACGTCCTGCCCAGGATAATGGGGGGCTGAGGGGAGGAAGAAGAGGGGCAGTTGCGGGACGCGTGCTTCTTGGGGGGACGGTCGGGTTCCGGGACAGCTCTGGGTGGTACGGCCTGAGTTGTGTGGTTCAGGGAGAAACTGCATTGTGTATCAATAGTTTCATATTCTTTTGCTCTAAAGTCCTGTGAGCATTGTTATATTTTATCTTTCTGTTAACTTAGTAAACTATCCTTATCCCAACCCACGGACCTCTTAGTTTCTTGGTTTTGGAGTTATTTGCCCCTTCCTTTTCCCTTCCCTTGTTTCCGCCCCTTTTTCCCCTCTTCCCCTGCTCTTTTACTTTAAGAAGCAGGCAGCTGCGTGGATCTCGGCCCACAGCCGGGGTGAAACCACGACAGTATGACATAAGGACACAATGACACTCCAGTGAAAGTGGGTTTAACTCCGAGACTTGTCCATTGTCACTCTGCTCAAGCCCGACCTGGGGAGCACTCTGCAGTCACTCCCCGTGCACAATGACATCTCCCCACACTGACAGTCTCCAAGCACACACTGGCCCTCCCGAGGACGCTCTGCTCTCTCTGCAGAGCTGAGCAGTTTTAAACTCAATGAACAAATTGCACAGACAACTTCACAGCATAAGGCAAAAGGCAAGAGCAGCAGAGCTGTGCCACACTCTGCTCCTGGGCAAGGCAGCCTCAGGGCTGCAGAAAGGAAAGGCACAGATGCATTAGCAGCACTCCAGTCAAAACTCATTACTCAGTTCTCTCAGGTATTGGGGGAGGCTGAAAGTGAACTGCAGTCATTAGTGCTTCCTAACCTGTACTCATTTTCCTCAGCTGTCATGTCCAGATTTGCTATTTCTAGCTCAGACATGCTGGCAGAAGAGATGCTTATGAGAGCGAAGCTCAAGTGCCAAATCCTAAGGTCCCTTGAGGCTGCAGATTATTTTGCTTGGAGGCTCATCTCCACTCTGGATAAACAGAAGAGTGAAAACACAACAAATCTCATTAGTCTTTTGCCAGCCTGTGAGAAGGCAACTTCTGCTACTGTGAAAACTAGAACCTGAGAATCCAGCTGTGCAAAAACCTCAACATTGCTTTAGAAGGGAGAGAGCTACTACTTGCTGGGGCACTTGAGCTGTGACAGCAGGGCTCCAAGCCTGGTAGAGAAGAAAAACCATAGACACCTCATCCTGTGCCGGAACTTGATGCACAGCACCTTCTGACTCTGCTCTGCTAGCGGCATGTGCAGGAGGCTCGTGTAAGTACATATGACAGGAGCGTTGGGTTGGGCAGGGAAGTTTTGGACTACTCCCATGTCGGGCAGCCTCCGGGGCCAGTACAGCAGTGTTAGCAGAAGTGACATTCTCTGGTCAGATACCTTGCTTTTAAATCAGTGGGTACTGGATTGCACCCAAAGCTGCAGAAATATTTGGAGCACAGGAAAAAGATCAGCTCATAACTGGAGATTTTCATTAGCAAAGACTAAAAGCCACCTCAAGTTAGCCTAAATAGAGGCTTTACTCACTAATACAGCATTATACATTACCAAGTCCCTGTGAGTGCAGTCAGAGATGCAGTGTCAGCTCCTCTGTCTGCATGACTACAGTTGGTGTCTGGAGACCACCCATGGCTTTCGGTGACTGCAGAAGACTGCCGCAGGTGGTGTGCTGAAATGTCCTGCTGCTTAGCTACCACCTCAGAGGTGAGATTTATATAAAGAGATATACGAGACACACTTTTCTAAATTAGTAAGGACTTTATTATCTGGACAGGAATATCCTGGCCATGAACATCTAACAAGAAGAGAGAGCTATTTTTGTTCTGCATCTGTGCAGAAATACATTTGATAGTGCTGGTGGCAGCCATCTTGCCAAGCCATCAGAGACGCTAAGGTTCAGAGTTACAGTGGAGCATTTGCTTGAAACAGGACATCCATCCATCCATCCATCCATCCATCCATCCATCCATCCCTCCCTTCCTTCCTCCCTCCCTTCCTTCCTCCCTCCCTGTTCTTAGGGAAGTTTGTATCTCCTGCTGACTTGGTGGGGACACAGCACTAGCTGCTGTTTCATGTCTCTGGCTTCGCTGCCACCTCCACCTAAGCTTTTATTCCCTTGATTGAAGCACAGCATACTGAAAAGCAGTGGTGAAATCTCAAGCTTCATCATATACAAAGGCACCACACAAAGTTCACAGCTCTGCTGCAGCCCCAGTTTATCATACTAAAGTAACTGGCTTAGTGTACACAGAGCGTGTTTCTCTTTGCTTCCAGCCTTCTATGATTGTGATTTATTGTGGTTCCATTATTTGTCCCTTAGGAACTGCTCTCACCATATTTCCAACAGACACATCTCACAGCAGATTGCCATTTAGAAGGTAAGCAGCTATTCCTGCTTCAAGATTTACCATTCAGCATCTCCACGGAGAAAACTCACATTAACAAAGGAGAATGCTGAGGGCACACAGCTTCTCAGCTACAGTCCAGAAGTCAGATTGTGCAGCTGAGCAGAGCCTTGCCTTCACGACTCTGCAGCTGAGAGACCTCTTCAGCATTTTCCCACATTCTCCTGTGGGTTGGGACAGCATCTCAAGTCCAGTGTGGCAGTCCTGTCTCTGCTCAAAACAGGGAGAAAAAGACAGGGTTTGGTTGAACGGTTCAGCTTGTGATGGGATCTAGACATTTTTTCTGTTCTCAACCTTTTTCCTTCTCCCACTGTTTCTTTGGCTCACTAGCAGTACAAACTGTTTACACTTCAGTTACAGTCACTAGCTCCCACTGGAAATGTTTACTCCTATCTACATCCCTCAAGCATGGGGAAAAAAAAGAAAAAAATAAAAGGAGGTTTTACTATTCAGCTGCTTAATTACTTATCTTCCATTTCTATTTCCAGTATGAATTAAACTGTGCAGTAGATCCCCAGAATCATTGATCTGTTTACATAAACAACATGACACACACCAGCCTGCAAAAGACATCTGACACTGATTTATTGTGTTTCCATTTGTGGAGCAGGAAAATTATATACTGTAAAGCTTGAACAACCCTATCCATGTGATTTGATCAAAGATCTTCATTTGTGGTGGTAAGTTCCACCACACCACTTGATGGTCTGTTTTTCATAAATGGAAACATTTCTGGCTTTTAGAGGATGAAGGAGATGACATTTCCGTAAGAGGAGTTGCTACATGTACATTTGTGGTTGTCTCATTGGCATGAAGTTAACAAATGCCAAACTCAAGGGTTCAAGATCTTATATATGTTAACCACAAACTTGTTTCTTCTCTGAAGTAATTGAAGGAGCTTGCTGGAAACTTTTTTCCACCCATTTGTGATATGTCTAACAGGTCAGGAAGGCTAACTTTATAGGGACCATTTACTCTCATTCCACAAGATTGTTTCCATAAGAAAAATGGAACTATTTCCTGGTCTAAATACACATTAGGTAAGAAATGTTCTTGCAGCCAGGGTTTAAAACTGTGCAAGCATTGATTAAGAAATTGAGTCAACATTAAACCCCTGAGGCCAAAGCACACTGAGTTCTGGGAGACACCACAGGAGTTTAGTTGTAGCCTCCATTCTGGTAGCAAGTCTCTCCCTCACAGGATGAAGGATACCCTGTAGGACATGTAGCATGTCTCTGCCTCAAGGAAGTGTTTCCTTAAGAAGATGCCCTATAACCACCCAGGGGACAGACAGGCCACACAGATTCAATAGACTCAATGGAGTAAAGGCTGCACCAGCAACATTTCCTTCTTTGTCTTTAGGTTCAGGTACTCGGGTGTCTGGATTTGACTTGTGTTGTAAAGCCTCCAGAAGCAATAAAGCCATTCCTCTACAAGCAAAGCCTCTGAGAAGCCCTGAGTGAAAGAAGAATGGAGGAAAATTAATTGCCCAGAAGAAAACTTGTGAGAGAGCTCCAATGGCTCCCGTGGGCAGAGAACAAAGAAACCAACATAGCTGTTCAGGTGCCAGCCGGTTACACCAGCATAAGCAGTACAACCAGGCCTCTTGCCCTGCAACAGCAACACTGAATGTGGGCAAAAAGTATTTGAAGCAGCAAGGGTTTTTTGAATTTTTCTTAGATAGTGCTCTTTATATGCTTGAGAAAGTTTTATCATAGAATCACAGAAAGGTTTGGGTTGGAATGTACCTTGCAGTTCATCTAGTTCCAACCCCCTGCCAAGGACAACCTGGCCTTGAACACTACCAGGGAGGGGGCAGCCACAGGGCAACCTGTGCCGGTGCCTCACCACCCTCATCATAAAAAATTTCTTCCTTATATCTAATCTATCTTATCTTTATTTACAAGGCCTTATTGCCAGAAGTGTTGATATTCAACACAAGTATTTTCTCATCTATTATTATGAAATAAAAGATAACCACTTTCTACAGATCATTTATTTTGTTCCCTGAGTATTACTTTAAACTATGGGCAGTCTAACTGCCTACTATTTATCAGAAAGCTAATTTGATCAATCCTGTAGCAGGCAGATCCATGGCCCTCCTCCAGAGGATATTGAAAATGCTGGTTTAGCATCAAGGAGGTTATAAATCCACAATATGAGATCAAACTGAAGGTTCAAGGAACTGCTATACTGAAAAATAAGTAATGTTCTTGCTACAGCCTTGAGATCATTTCTAAGATAGCTAGTCCCTCTAGAGTCTGCCTTACATGTCAGAACAGTATATATACTCTAGCAGTATTGTAAAGTAATCTCATAGGTTTCTGAATTTTCTAATGTTAAGAGATAACCATGTAGAAATACAGAGCCATTGAAAAACATTTGAGAGAAAACGAAATCTTCTGGGTACTGGAGATGTAAAAAAACCCATGAACTTCCCAATATTTAGACATCCCAAGAGAGTTTTCAACCCACCTGCTTCCTGCAGTTGAGAACCCCATGGTATTCTGTGACAACCGGTAAATGTGACATGCTAAGATCACATGTTCTGGCAATATAACTTACTTTTCTGTCAGTGTCCTCAGGATTATTCCTTTGTCTCAGAGATTGATGTATGGATGTACGTACTTCTGCTTGACCTGGCAGAAGGGGTAGGAAGGAACTGCTCATGTTGGGACAGAGCTGTTGGTAACTCACTTGCCTGCATTGCATCTCAGGTAGCCTATGACAGATGTGCTAACTTCTACATGGAAGTGTTAATTAATAACAATGCACAAGGTCACCTCCCTACGGTTGAAATTCCTTCCCTGTGGAGAAGAACAGAGAAAAGCAATGATGCAAAAAAAAGCACACTAAAGCCACTGTAAATATAATAAACAGGAGCATCTATTCCCTGAGCTTCTCTTACAAAAAAAACCTCAAACCCCTATTTGGATACTAGAACATAACTTCTCACAAATTACAAGCACAGACATACCTTCTGCTGCAGAACAGGCATTTCAATTTACCTAATGAAGATTTACTGATTTGTAGGAAAAGCTTGTAAGCTGGTAACGAAGTGGAAAAGGAAAGCAATAGAGCCATGTCATCCCTTCCTGTGAAAAAACCCACACAAAACTCCTGTGATTCCTGTCTATGCACCCTCTCCGAGAAACTCACTTGCAGGACAGCAGAGCAAGGAAAATGGTAATCCTGTGGAATACAAAGATTTTCCTTAAGGACTGCCTAGGCTTTGGGGTCAGGTTTCACTTGCAGGAATTTGCCTTCAGATCTGTCTCCTCAAATGGCTTACCTCAGTCAAAAATTAATCCAAGGAGGATGCTAAGATGTTAGTTCAGAATGCAATAAAAACTATGCAATACCCGTACCACCCCTGGCCTCTTCTCCTGGGCAAGAGGGTACTAAATCATTTAAAGAGCAGTAAGAGACCTGGCTTTGTCAAAATATATGACAGAGAAAGAGAAAACCTTTTGTGTAAGCCATTTTCCTACATGGTGAGTCAGGGAATTTACATCAGGTTATGTGCTCAGTGGGAAGTAAAAATACAGCTCCTTCAAGCATGTGTGAATAGACAGTGGGCAAGGCACATAAGTGACAGAAAAATAAAATCAATAGGGGAAGAATTAACATTTTATTATGTCAAATCTATGAAGGCTGGAGGTTATCAGACATGCAAATAATAACATGGGATTATCCTATTCCGTGGAATTTACAGATCTGCCACTTGGTTGCATGATTGAGAAAAAACATGGCCAGAAAAGCAGTGATGCTGATAGGCAACATGCAGATAACATGTAATCACAGAATGTTTGGCTAGTCAAGTTATGCAGTCATTTGGAGAGAGGTATTAGTTGTACTCTTTCATGGCAGTTGACGTCCCTATACCCAGAGAGCCACTTCTCTGAATTTTGTCTGAGAGGAAGGGAACAGTTATCCTTCTACACATGGAAGCAGCTGGCAGAGCGCTTCGATGAGCACTGCAGCCCATATGGGAATGTGCCTGGTATGTCTCTATGTTTACCAGAAACTCACAGGTTTTGCACTCAGGTTTGACTTACGCAACTCCCTCAGAGCAAATGGAGTTGCAGCTTCTTTATCCATCTGCCATGGTGTGGGCTAGCTGTGCTGCTATAGCTCCTGGTATTGAATTTAGCCCTAAAGCTATTAGAGTTTCACAGGTACTAAATTCTCCAACATAATTTTTAGAAATATAAAATGGGGCAGTAAAGTTGTTAACTTAGAGCTCACTTGATATATCGTCAGCTCAAGGCCTTTCTAAGAAAACACATGGCAGAAAAGCAAAACAAAACTAAACAGCAACATAAATTCTGAGTTCATAAAATGTTCAGTGCAATTTGCAGCATTGATAGTTGTTACAGTCCTGTGTTACACTGCCAGGAAATATTTAAACGTACTTAAATATATATGCATGATCCACCCTGCCAGACAAAACTACGTGCTACATAAAGACATATGGGAATGAGCTTTGTATTCTCTCCCTTGACTGCTGGATTGGATCATACTAAGACTGGTCGTAGCCATAAAGTTGGTTCACGCATCTATTCCTATTTACTTAGAAGTTGTCAAGATAGTCACTGAAACAATAACTCTTTTCTTACCCAAGAAGATAAATAGCGAGATTGAAAGTATCCGAGCTCTTCTGGAAGGTGCTATTGTAATCAAAACCTGCTTCATGTTGCCTTCTCTTCAATCGCACAGGGAGATGGGTGGAGTGTAGGAGTGACCGGACAATAAAACAAAGCACTCAGAGCTGGCAGCCAGACCAATATAATGCAGGAGAAGTTGGAGACACAGCCTGTGAATCATTCCAGAAATAAAGTGGTAGGGATTTAAGCTTTGGACAAGTATTACTCTGCAGTAAAAATATGTGAATCTTCGTCAAGAAATAAATCTAAAACAGGATTTTATTTTTTTTTAAAGGGTCTCAAAATTAAATACTGCTGTCATCCTGTACCTCTGGAATTTAGAAGAGAAGTATAGACCATCTGTTCAAGAGACCAGTAACACAATCTACGCAGCTAATCGGCACAATAGCTGTAGGAAATGATTTCAGAGGGGCCTATCACATCTGGTTTTAAAACTAGTAGTCTTTTGGAGGTGTTTTTTCTTTTTAATACAGTCTCTGGATCTATCACAAACACGAAATTTTTCTGATAGGATTTATGCTTTTGTAGACAACTTTTAAAATTCCTTGCCAGTCTCTGAACAGGAATAGAAGTGACTACACATACACATACACACACACACACACACAGAGCATGGCACATGGGCATCCCAGCAACCTATAACTACCTCCGTGAATAGCGGTTAGGATTATGTCAGCAACAGAGAACATCGCTATTATCATAAAAAGACTAATATAAAACTTTATTACATGAACTCTCTTGATTAATTATACCCCAAAAATATAATAATCAGCAGACCATTAACTGAACTCACTATCTATTTTTCATTTTTACTAGACTATATAATTATTATCTGGGTATAGTTTTTACTATTTTTAAACATTTTGTTGAATTCTGAATATGGAAATTGGGAACACTTTACTGAGCACATTTTGGATCAATTAATTTTTGCTAAGAGTTAGGAAAATGTATAATTTAAAATGCTGCAGTGTTCAGAAATCTATTTACTACTTCTCCCAATGGTAAGACCACCTGACACAACACAACTAAATGAACATACCTTACAACACATAGAGAACAAATGCGTTATATTTCTGAGGATGGTGGGAGATGCAGTAATTTGTTTACAGCAACATTACATAGGTATGATACATATTCCCTGGATATGGTATGAAAACATAATGCCTCAGTGAATCTCACTAACATTTCATTTTGCATTTACCTGACTGCTTCCCCAGCTGTTGGCATCGTGCTTTCTTTTCAGAGCACAAGTAGACTTTGACCTAAGAACCTGAAGAAGCAAATGGAAATGAATGAAAAACCTGACCTTGTGACTCCATTCCCGTTTGTCATCCCCCAGTACAGGAGAAATTACATAGAAAGAGCCACAATTTCTTTTGTGGTTGAACTCTGTTGGAGGAATATTACAACAGCAGTACTAAAAGCTTCCTTGAGCGCACACCACAGCGGATCAGCCATGACTCCCCTCACTACCCATGAGCAGGAAGTGATGGCAAGTTTAGGGTGGCTCTTAACCTCCAGAAAGGTCCAATCACCTCTGGTCAAGTGAACGTGGACCAAGTGGATCCTAAGGACCATGCACCTTACCTTGCTAATGGTACAAAAATGATTTTTTAGACTGTGTCAAGAAACAGCTCCATGCATTAGAAGCTCCAATTTCTTCAGAAGCACCTTACTATGAAGGAGACATTTTATAAGTAGAGCAAATATAGGCTTTAGAGATAGTTGAGGGGAAAAAAATACAGGAAGGATATGCATTTGTGCGTTTTTCTTTTTATTTTTAAATCCAAAAACTACTTTGACATTTACCATGTATTCATCTTCAAGTGCCATAAGCACTGAAATAAAAATTGGAGTTTTATTATGACCTGCTTCTATGTGCTTCTCTAAGACCTCCAGATCATAAGCACAAAAAAGTTCAAATTCTCTGATAATTGCAATCACACTAGAGCTAGACTTTCCACATTTGGTGACTAAATATTGTTTGCTTCCTAACAGCTAAGTATTAAAACCAACTTTGGAGTACACAAAATTGATTTAATTGCTTCTTGGATGAATAAATTTGGAAAAAAAAAACCCAATCTGACAAATAAACATATAGAAAATATACTTCTTGATTTCACACAAAAAGAAGCAGGAAAGCTGTTGCTCATACCACTGTATTTCAGCAGCTTGGAAAGTCAGTATGAGCAAACTAAAAATTAGAGCAATGTGCTCTGCGGCTTTGTTCCAGCAGAAATGTTGGCTCTGAACACCATGTGCCCCAGATGTGTAACTCTGGTGAGTTGTGGGATTTTTACCTTATTTCTCTAAGTCACGATGTCTCCAAATAGTTAAATCAAGCAGGAAAGTTAAAAAATATGAAGTAGCTAACCTTCCATCTGCAGTAAGAATGGCAAAGCAAGAGTGATTACCTAGAACAAATAAATAAAGAAGTAGAAATATTGGAATGACCTCATTATGGAAAATATTGTTTATATATCTTGGTCTTGCATTATTGTTATTGTTATTCGCAGGATTTTCCTCTTTCACACTCCTGATGAACTACTCCTTGTATTTTTTCTGGCAGTGGGAAGGAGTTACTAGTACTCAAAGTGCTTGGAGCCATACTATGGCCTAAGAGAAAATAGGAAATCTCTGCTAGCAAAGAAACTCACGGCCTTCCCTCCCACAGCCCTGTTGCTCATACTAGCAATTGCCCAGAAAGATGGAATTTCCTTTTGTAAGGAAACTCCTTGGTGCAAGCCACAGAGTTTCCAAATCTGTCTCTGACTGATAAGCATCCATGGATAATAAGATGCTTTGCAGACAGGAGATTTAAGGAGTTAATCAACAAAAGCCTTATACAAAGGTGTAAGGAAATTCCTTGGTGCAAGCCACAGAGTTTCCAAATCTGTCTCTGACTGATGCTTTGCAGACAGGAGATTTAAGGCCAAGGGGCCAAGGACTGAGTAAACTTTGATGCAAATTACGAAGGACCACCTGGCACTTGGAGATTGATAACAAGACAACCTCTTAAGGTGACAGTGTCCAGCTGGGATGCCGATGACTACGCATGCGTCAAGACAAAGAGGTGAAAAGTTTAGCCCGATGAAGACTACAGGCCTTCATCCTGAAGACCCCAACTCACGACCACCAGAGAGCACTGCGCCTGCGCCATAAGGAGGAATTTATGGATTAAGTTAATTTGAATGCGAAGCGGGACAGGTCATGCATATGTATAGAGGAATTCCAAACACCTCTCCTCTATAAAATGTTGAACAAAGCAGCATTTCGCTGGAACTTCCCCCACCCGACATGAAGTGAAGTCGAGCCGGTCCCGCGAGACGTCGCGGGAACCCGTGGTGGTAGCTATGACTTTCCTGTAACTTTAAACTCTTACCTTTCTTTCTCTTTTTCTCTCTCTCTCTCTCTCTAACACCTTTCGCGAACTTTGCTGTAATAATTAAACTTCCTTATGATGCGACATTTGACCTCGTTTGTGTCTTAATCTCACTCTGGGAATTATAAAGAATCTTGCCCCTGACCAGGCTATTCTGGAACGGGACATTTAATTGGCATCACGGACAGGATTCCCTGAAGTGAGAGTGCCACGTATTTCACCCACTTTCCTTTTGTGTGTATGTCCCTCGGGACGGGAGGAGTGAACATTTTGCTTAAAGTGTCACTCCGGTTTATTTGATATTTCACCCACTTTCCTTTTGTGTGTATGTCCCTCGGGACGGGAGGAGTGAACATTTTGTTTAAAGTTTTGCTCCGTTTTATTTGCCTTTTGTGTGTGTGTGTCCCTCGGGACGGGAGGAGTGGTGTGCTCCGATTTATTTAAGATGGGTGAAAATGTGTTGTATGATCTTTTAGAGAAACATCTTGCCCGTCCTTCCGTACCAGGCATGGACTGGGCACAGAATAATTGGTATAATCTGCAGAGTGTGACAGACCGAATCACTGCTTTACAAAAAGATGCAAGAGTACGGTCTGGGAAAGGGAAATCAATCATTTGCGCTGTTCTTGGCGCGAGTCTTGTGGCTGCTATAGATGCAAGAGATAAGCAGAGCACTGCAGAAACACAAATTATACAGTCCCTGAACGAGCTTGTACAATCCTTAAAGGGACAGATAGAGATTTTAAACGAGCATTTGGCAAATAAAAACGAACAACTGGCGAGTAAAAATGCTCAGTTGAATTATTTGCAATCTGTTTTGAAAAACCAACTCCTTGCAGGTGAGGAGAGAGTTAAACCTCCTGAGAAAAAGATTGAATATCCCTTTCTGGATTTGGAGGAGACAAAACTTAATTTGGACAAATTGGAGGTTCCCACTAGCTGTTTGAGACCCTTGGTCAAAACTGAATTCAAATATGATGAGGGAGATGAAATTCCCCATGTCGTTAGGAAAGAAGTTCCATTTTCGGCTACTGAATTAGCTACACTGAAAAAGGATTTCAGCCGCACTTCTAAGGAGTCGGAGACAGAGTATGTTTGGAGAGTGTCACTGTCTGGAGGAGATCAGATCTTGCTAACCGAAAGGGAGGCAGAAGGATATTGGGGTCCGGGAGTGTTTTTAACCACGGGAAACCATGCTGCACCTTGGTCCCTGACCCAGAGAGCAGCTTTCTGGGCTGGAGGACTTAACCCTTTGGAGAGAGGCGATCCCCTTGCAATTGTAGGAACAGTTGATCAATTAGTAGAAAGTGTGCAAAAGGCGGCATGCCTGCAAATGATGTATGACCGGGAACTCAGACCTAAATATGAATCCCCAATGATGATGCCGGTTGATCCAGACCGTATGACTCCTCTTATAAGAGGACTCCCCGAAACCCTGAAACCAATTGGCATTCAATTGCAAGGGAAAATACAGACAATATCTCAAGGGGAGAGAGTTGTCGCTGCATTAGAAGGAATGGTGACCCCTAATAATCGATCTCCAGAAAAGAAAGTGTGGACTTGGGGAGAGGTTGCTCAGGAATTGATTAATTACGGGCGAAAATACGGTCCTATGACTACGTCATATGCTAGACCAGATCCAAAAGTTTTGAGACGCACACAACTGACATCTCCCCCAAGTAGCCAAAAGGAAACATTCCCTGTAACATCACCCGGTGACAAAAATGCAAGCAAAAAACGTAATAAGCTGTGGGCCATGGGATGGCGAAAAGGCATTCCCCGTGAACTCATGGATGGGTTGCCAACAGAAAAATTGGAAACATTAATACTAATGTGGCCCAAAAATCCACAAGTAAGTGTTAAAAATCCTATCCCTAGTGCTCCTGCACTGGATGTAACTGCCTCCTCTAAGCCACCGGAAAACTAACTCCTTCGCCTCCTGGTAGTGGGCAGGGCGGCGAAGGTTGGATGCATATTAGAAGGCTCACAGAAAACCATCGAGGTGATTTACTGATTACTTGCTTTGTAGGACCTAAATTAACATCAGTGACATTTTTGATAGACACAGGAGCCCAAATCTCTGCCCTTAGGACAGAGGATGCAATGCAAAGTGGCATCAGTTTGTCTAAACAACGGATGTTTGTGGCAGATGCTTTTGGGAACACTCGAGCACAGCATGTGGCTATTGTTGGTTTACAGCTGCCTGGGGAGGATGCAGTTACTTCAGTAACAATGGTTGTGGGATCATTTCCACTGAACCTGTTAGGGCTAGATGTATTAAAGGGCAAAGTGTGGCTGGATGATAAGGGGAGAAATTGGACTTTCGGAGTCCCATTAATTAATATACGACTGCTACACACTGCACCTTTGCTTCCCCCCTCACAAATAACAAGCGTTAAACCTTACCCGTTGCCTTTAGGGACACGGAAAGGAATCACTCCAGTCTTGGAGGAACTGAAAGGGCAAGGAATTATAGTGCCAACCCACTCCCCTTTCAATTCTCCCGTGTGGCCTGTTCGTAAATCAAATGGCACATGGAGATTAACTGTGGATTATCGGAAACTTAACGCTAATACCGGTCCACTCACAGCTGCAGTGCCAAACATTGCTGAGCTCATAGCAACAATTCAGGAACAAGCTCATCCCATTATGGCAACTATTGATGTTAAAGACATGTTCTTTATGGTCCCTCTGCAACCTGAGGACCAGGAACGTTTTGCATTCACCTGGGAAGGACAACAGTTCACTTTTACTCGCCTTCCCCAGGGATACAAACATTCCCCCACCCTGGCTCATCATGCTCTAGCACAGGAATTGGAGCTAATTCCCTTGGAAAATAGTGTAAAAATTTATCAGTATATTGATGATGTACTTATTGGGGGAAATCAGATTGACACAGTTCAAGCAATGCAAGACACATGTGAAAGGTTTAGGATTGGAAATTCCACCTGAAAAGATTCAGGTACCGGCAAATGAAGTAAAATTTTTAGGTATATGGTGGAAAGGAGGGATGACATGTATCCCCCAAGATACCCTCTCCACATTAGACCAGCTAAAAATGCCTGAAACCAAAAAGGAATTACAGCATGCCCTAGGGTTGCTTGTATTTTGGAGAAAACACATTCCTGATTTTTCTATCATTGCCAGGCCTTTATATAACTTGTTGCGAAAAGGGGTATTGTGGGACTGGACCCCACTTCACGATGAAGCCTTACAGTTACTAGTGTTCGAGGCTAACAATTTTCAGGCTCTGGGTCCAATCCACCCTTCTGACCCAATCCAAATTGAATGGGGGTTTGCCCACTCAGGCCTATCAGTGCACCTTTGGCAAAAGGGCCCTGACAGACCCACCCGACCTATAGGGTTTTATTCAAGAAGCTTTAAGGATGCCGAGAAACGATCAGTTTTGTCCCCCACCGCCTCCTTTGGTTTTTTGGGGGGTTTTTTTTTGTTTTGTTTTGTTTGTTTTTGTTTTGGTTTTTTATCTGCTGGAAGAGAGTGCAAACCCAATCTCTTTATCCAGTAACCAACCCTGCTCACCACCACCCCCCGTCTCGACACAGGTTCGCCCATTCCCCCCTCTCCCCTCTGCCGCGAAAGCGGTGACACGGGCTCGCCCGTCTCCCCCCCCGACTGTAACTTTACACCGCCTCCCCCCCATCCCCTCTGCCGCGGAAGCGGCGAGAGAGCCCCGGCTCGCCCATCCCCACCCCCCCCCCCGCCCCCCGCCCCCCCACACTGCCTTCCTTGGACTTTAACACCTCTCTTCTCACCGAGAAGCGAGTTTGTTTTTTCCTTTCTTTTTTTTTTTAATCAGGAAAAAACAAAAACCACTGCGATGATGCCTACATTTGTAGCAGCTGGATTTGAAAATAATGAGTTTATCCTGTTAGCCAAATCTGTAAGTGAGGCTTTCAATTTAAGCCATTGCTGGGTATGTGGTGGACCCTTCGGTCTATCAAGCTGGCCGTGGGTCGCTACACCCCTCAGCCCAGGACAAATTGCGAGCAATTATAGCAAAATCAGTGTAGGAGAGAGCAAATGCCAATGGACACTGACATACCGCATTGAACATGGCACTGGCATATGGCTCTGGCTTAATGAAGCTGGGCATAGCAGAAAAATTTACGAATACTGGTCCAACAAAAATGAGTCTTCTGACCATCGGGGGCAGGATGGCCACCGTTATGTCCAAACTTGTGAATGGCAAAATCAAACAGGTGCGTAGCATTGTACCGGACGAACGCATATTCCCTGGTGGAAACAACAGTGGAAAAAAAATACCATCTTTTGTGGCCCTCTGGGAGACCCCACCGTCTTTCGTGGCCCTCTGGGAGACCGCAACACATCTTATTTTCAATTCCCAAAGACTGCAGTTGGACCCTTTACTACAGGGGCCACAGCTCAGCAGGGACATTACTGGATTTGTGGATACAAGGCCTACACAATGCTACCCGCAAATTGGTCAGGGGTTTGCTATATTGGAATCATTCGGCCTCTATTTTTCCTTCTTCCAGGGGACGAGGGTCCTCAACTGGGAGTGAGACTTTATGACAATCTGGGTGATGAAGGTTTTGCACGACGCAAAAGATCTCTTGGGTTTGAAATAGGTGGATCACAAAAATGGGGCAAAAATGAATGGCCTCCCGAAAGAATAATACGATATTATGGGCCGGCCACATGGAATCCTAATGAATGGATAGCAGGGGCACGGGAACCAATTTATAATCTGAACCGCATAATTCGCCTGCAGGCTATTCTAGAAATAATTACCAACAAAACGGCCACTGCCATAGATCTCCTAAACCAACAATCCCAAGAGATGCGCACTGCGATCCTGCAACACCGCATGGTTTTAGATTACCTTCTGGCTGAAGAGGGAGGAGTATGTGGGAAATTAAATATTTCTAACTGTTGTTTGCAAATCCGTGATGTGGGTGAAGTAGTCACACAACTGACAACAGATATCCGAAAGCTAGCCCATGTTCCTGTCCAAACATGGAACGGCTGGGACATCGACCTGTGGTCCTGGTTGCCAGGAGCCCCATGGCTAAAACGCCTTTTATTCTAATAATGTGTGGTTTAGCAGCTCTGATGTTTTTGCCTTGTGTGATACCATGCCTGATTCAGTTGATTCAAACCACAGTGAACCGCATGCAAATAATCACTGTAAACTCACCCAATGGTATTAAACATATCAGATTGATAAAGCCAACCAAACATGTAGCTGTTAGAATTATGTAAGCAAATTGCTTTTTGTTTTCTGTTATATTATGTACACTGAAAAACCTTTGAATGATTGAACAATGAAACTTTTATTATAAAACATAACTAAACAAGAAACTATTAACAGGAATTAGAAAACAACTATTTACGGTCAAAACAACAAAACAAACTAGTAAGGAATATGGAAATAATAGCAAGAAGAGAAACCCCGAACAAAGCATAAATTAATATTGTAGAACGCCTTTTGTAAGATTCCATCTCCATCTTAAGTTCTTGATATTGGTTATCAACATTTTGCCTAAAAGTAAACAACAAGGAAAGAAAAGGCTTTAATCCTGGCCATAATTGACCATACAGGTTAAATGCTTTCAAATAATACCCACCTTGATGGTCGCTCCGGAGGGAAAATCCGCACTTTCGTCCTTTCCTCTCCAGCAAGTGACGCCACAATCTGATGGTGAAAACATTGCACCACTATAACTAACAGGCCATATTTATTGGCCATAAATGGTACCATTAACGCACTCACCGATACGGTGGCAAGCTCAGGGAATGGGTCCGGGATCTCACACTCAGATCTCACCCTCACGTGAGATTTCTGTCCTTATATTGTATGCGCATGCGCGGTTTCTCTCCACAGGAAGCACTGGAAAGTTCTAGAAGGTGGCGCACGCGAAATCCCTATAGTGTAGCCATAATAGTGAGGCAGGATAAATATGAAATTACTTCTATGAACCATTTGTTATTCATGTAATATCCATTTTTTAGCGTTAAATATTGTTTGTCATTATATGCACACGATTTGTTAAGGAATAACACTTGTGTATTTTGACTTTTTGTAATTGATTATCAATTATATTATTGATTATTAGAAATTTATTATTAAGATCGTAGTGTATACTATTTTCTCTCTCTCTCTCTTCCTCTTTCTATTTCTGTCTTCTCTGCTGCCACCACAATACGTCATCAGTTAGAGAACGGGGTGGAATGTAAGCAAATTCCTTGGTGCAAGCCACAGAGTTTCCAAATCTGTCTCTGACTGATAAGCATCCATGGATAATAAGATGCTTTGCAGACAGGAGATTTAAGGAGTTAATCAACAAAAGCCTTATACAAAGGTGTAAGGAAATTCCTTGGTGCAAGCCACAGAGTTTCCAAATCTGTCTCTGACTGATGCTTTGCAGACAGGAGATTTAAGGCCAAGGGGCCAAGGACTGAGTAAACTTTGATGCAAATTACGAAGGACCACCTGGCACTTGGAGATTGATAACAAGACAACCTCTTAAGGTGACAGTGTCCAGCTGGGATGCCGATGACTACGCATGCGTCAAGACAAAGAGGTGAAAAGTTTAGCCCGATGAAGACCACAGGCCTTCATCCTGAAGACCCCAACTCACGACCACCAGAGAGCACTGCGCCTGCGCCATAAGGAGGAATTTATGGATGAAGTTAATTTGAATGCGAAGCGGGACAGGTCATGCATGTGTGTAGGTGTTAGGAATTCCAAACACCTCTCCTCTATAAAATGTTGAACAAAGCAGCATTTCGCTGGAACTTCCCCCACCTGACATGAAGTGAAGTCGAGCCGTGGTGGTAGCTATGACTTTCCTGTAACTTTAAACTCTTACCTTTCTTTCTCTTTTTTTCCCCTTCTCTCTCTCTCTCTCTAACACCTTTCGCGAACTTTGCTGTAATAATTAAACTTCCTTATGATTCGGCATTTGACCTCGTTTGTGTCTTAATCTCACTCTGGGAATTATAAAGAATCTTGCCCCTGACTGGGCTATTCCGGAACGGGACACCTTTTCTTGTGGCAGCTAGCCCTGAGCTCAGTTCTCCAGCCTTGAGACCCCAGGACATTCCTCTGTCATCTGCTGAAGTATGGCTCTTATACAACCCTCTTCCCAAGAAGTTGGGGGTTGGACTCAATGACCTCTGGAGGTCCCTTCCAACCCCTAAAATTCTGTGACTCTGTGAAGTCCTCTTTCTCTGGTAGCCTTCTGAATTCATGCTTCTGCAGGAAGTAAGACCAGAGGAGTCTTCTGCCTAATAGTGTCTTTGCTGGTGTGTCTTAATGAGCTGTACCATAAAAACACCCAGCTTCAAATCTCAGGTGATCAACCTAAGCAGTCAGTGTTTCCAACAGGGACATTCAGAGCAGATACTGAACTGGCTCAGGAAACTTAAAGATCCATTCTTATGGGATAGAACTTGTTCTAGGGTCTAATGCTCTTGCCCAAAAATACTAAACATTGTCATTGATGGATTTGGAAGCAGAACTGCATTTACATATTCTGCTTATCTCAGTGTTACAATTCTGGTCAGTTTTACTGATAAAAGGGATGCAGCTGACAATGTGAGAAAATTAACTGGGCCCTGCTAAGGTAGGAGCACAGTATTGATGATGTATCAACCAAGATAATTTGTATTTTTCCTGAAAACAAATTTGCTCCGTTTGTTATCCTCATCTGTTTGCAAATGGCATGTGCTGTCAATGTATTGACTGCAGGTGTTCCACCATATGGATTGGCTTTAATGGAAGGAAAGTTTTCTGCACATGAACTCCCCCTCAAAAGCAAGGGTAGGCAGAAAGGATCAAGGTACATTTGGAGTTTATGAGCAGTTTTCAATCAGCTTAATTTAGGTGATCCCTGACCAACGTAGATAAATATTTAAAGCCATCCTATTAGGATTAGGCTAATTAAATTAATTTTGAGCCACAGATACTGCATTTTAATAAGACTATTGATGTGCAAGATAGTGAGAGAGACTATTTGGATTTAAGTTTGATTCCAGATCTGAACTTTGCAAGATGGTTCCTAAGAAGAGAAACACCCAGATTCCCATCTATCTTCTGACTCCTCCCTCCTCTTATCCTTATCATAACAAAAAAATTCCAGCTGTGAACAGTTTGAAGACTGAGCTGCTTATCACCACCCATCTGTAACCAGGGCTTTAAAAAAACACCCACTAAAGCAAACAACACAAAGCTCTCACAGAAAAATAAATCACTTAAAATCATGAAGTGGAATGGCAGGAAAATGTAAGAGACCCCTAAGTTATTCGCTAAGCCACAAGGAACGGAAAGTGTATTTGGCAAGCTATTACTGTTAGTCCCCAAAGTTCACTGGAGGCAAGTAGTTATGCTTGCGGGCCAATGAACATAAACAGAGGAGTTGCTTCTCCACTTGATTTACTGAAATGATCTAACAGCTTCTGCAACGTTAGCATGATCTCCAACAATATGGCGTAGTTTGGTAAGCAAAATGACAAACTCTGTAATATATTAAGGCCCAAAACTGAGAAACCTTGTAGATCTCTAAAGGTCATTTTTAAAAAAAAACAAACAAAAAATTACTT
Organism: Hypotaenidia okinawae; assembly: GCA_027925045.1. Taxonomy (NCBI): domain Eukaryota; kingdom Metazoa; phylum Chordata; class Aves; order Gruiformes; family Rallidae; genus Hypotaenidia; species Hypotaenidia okinawae. The sequence continues at coordinate 13,054,103 of BSDF01000010.1, forward strand.
CATTAAGCTTTTCTTTTTTTTTAATTGGAATGGTTAATGGATGCTTTGCAGTCAGGCACTTCCCGTTACATTTGCAACTAAGAATTGCATTACCATGCTGGTGGCACAGAGTGTCTACAAAACTATGGGAAAAGAAAAGGAATGAGGCTGATGGAGTTATCAGCAATGACTGCCTTGCTCCACATTTCCAGTCCCACACCTCTCAGGAGGCCACAGGTGAGAACAAGCTACAGTGGTTGTCTCTGAATTCAAACTGAACTCACCTGTTGGTATGGAATGGCTGTCCCAAATATTACACGTATGCTTTCTGTCTGCCAGAGGAGCCACCTGGACATTTTGGGCTTTATGGCTGTAGATGCTGTTAAATGAAAACCAGCAGACATCCACAAACAGAGGTTTTACTGATCCTCTTTACATTTATGAAAACAGTGATGGATCAATTTGCATAACCACAGAATCATTGAACCTGTGTCAACGTAAGCAACAAGAAGAATACAAAAGGCAGGGAGCAATGGAAATAAACATATTTTTAACATTGCCACAACTGTTTCCATCCAACCAAAGCTTTTTAGAAAGTTTTATGCAAGAGAAGGGATATACTTTTCACTGCACAACAGGTTACATTACAGTTTTATGTTCAATGGCAAGAGAGACTTTTTGAGTAGCAAGAATTTCATTCCATGTTTAGAAAGACAGTTCTGATACTGCAGTAATAAAAAGATGGGATATTGAGAAAACTAAATTATCACGGGATGGTAGCCAGGGTATGCAAGGAATGCAGGACACTGCAAGGGTGATTACTAACACTTTGCACTAGCTAGCACCACCATTACAGCCACATCAGCAAAGCAGTGTTTTGCACAAAATGGACTTACTGCTCTCAAGCTAAACTGCAGACAAAACAACTAAAGATGAACAGAGCAACACGAGATATGATGTAGACCTTGAACCCTTCAAGACCTAGATCTCTTTGTTTTGCCACCGAAGATCCTTCTAAGGAACTACACAGGAAATGATACATGGAAGTAAAACAAGAGTCTCAGCAAAGTAATAACAAATAATTGTCAAAAATCATCAAGCAATTTCTAGCAATACAAGTACCTGAAATCTGTCTTTTCTTGCAGCCTCAGTAGCTTCACTGGTAGTCAGTAAGTGCAACTGAACTTTACAGCTCTTAATAGGTTTACATATATTAACAGTGAAAGGTTTTACAAGCATCATCCCCTGCAGTTCTTTAGTCAACTCTTGCTTTATAGACCCTGAAGGTTAATAAGTTAAGAATTTTACTTACAAGGAACTTGTTTCCCTCAGGAGGTAAGTTATAGCAACTTCGTTGTAACAAGGAAAAAAATGTATACTTGAAATATTAGCAGGTTAATTTGTTTAAATACATTTTTCAAAGTTAGACTTGCAGTTAGTTACTCTAAAATAAGCGTGGATATTTCATACATAGATATAGATGTAGCTGACAACATTATAGTTATAAATAACAATGTCGGAAAATCCTGTGGTTCAAATGAGGAAAATCTGGAAAGGCAAAGCTCGGGTTTTATTTTCATCTATAAAAGAGATGTTGAAATTCTGTTCGATTTTTTTCTTTCCCTTTCTCCAAAGCCAAGGTTATCCTGACTTTTCTGCTTTTTCATGTGTTTGTCCTAAGATAACCTTGAAGACAGTGCAGGAAGTCAGAATACCTGATGGGTTTTTTTGAACAGCTATTTTTTTCACAGCTATATCAAGAATGGTAATCTTTTAAGACTTGTAAATTTCCTTTGACTGTAGTACCAAAGAATTCATCCAGGACAAATTTCGTTGGTAAAATTACCACAAGTTGCCCATCAAATACATACATGAAACTCAAACAATGCAAATAGTTTCTAGAAACCTTGTTCAAGAGAAAGATTACTTAACAGCTTAGCAAAAATAAAAACTTGGTTAAAAATGAGATACAAAACGTGATCTAGGTAGCAAAGCAATAGATGGCAAAAATCATTGCAAAACATTTGAAAACAAGTCTCAATGTTGGCTTTCCAAAGGACGTACTTCACTTTTCAGTCTGAAACAGAAAATAGAGCACTTATACTCACTTACTCAGCTGGTACTGACCATTCAGCTCATGCAAGGCTGGAAGCAACATCATCAGAGGAGTAGGAGGACATTTTCTTGTTTCCTTGACTAAGTGTAAAGCCTTAAATATGTAAAAGCAAGCTAGCAGCTTAAAAATTTTGCTTTATAGCCTTAATGAGTGTAAAGTAGGACTGAAATAAGGTTCCATGGTTTTTTGCACTTTAAAGCGTTATAAAGAGAAATATCAGCAATACACATTTTTCAATTTGCAGCATCAAGGAACCAAAGATGACTACAACACCAAATCCTGTGCACATAAGAAATTATTCCACTCCTGATTTCTGATAGAAAAAGATCTTTAAAGAAACAAGCCACCCCAAAATGTTTTGAACAATTCAACTTAAATTCTCATTTGTTCTTAATGATCAAACTGTTGCTTCCTGGTATCTCTGACATCAGCAATGAACTAGTTCTCTACCTAAAGCAAACAGCAGAAAAAGAGAGGGCAGGGGAGAACTGACAAAAACATCTTTAGTAAGTTTAGAAACCATTAATATGGGAAGACTTTAAAAAGAAACTAAAGAAACCTTTAAAAGAAATTAATGTAACTTTTACTGAGAATAGAAACTGTATGTCTTCTTTCTCCAATGTAGAAGTATCCTTATTTTGTACCAAAATCCTACTTAGGCTTCAATTTACATTAAAGCTAAACTGAGCCATCAAAACCAAACAAGTCTGATCACCTAAAAATCTGTGCAGGTGTTTTTCCGGTAATGAATAATTAAGTATTCTGATTAATGCCTACTCTTGAAGACAATGGTGATTTTACCATCAGTTTAAATTGTAATAAGCACACATTTTAAGCGTTTAATCCCTAGTCTTGAAGACAATGGTGATTTTACCATCAGTTTAAATTGTAATAAGCATACATCTGAAAATTTTAAGCATGTTAAATAAAGGTGTTTTAATAAAAAGACTGGATATTTAAAAGCATTTTATATAGGTTTCTAAAATGCATTTTTTACTTTGGAATAAGTGATGAAAAAAGGCTGGTTACGCTCCCAGCTTTGCTTTCTAAGTATTTCAGCATTAAAACACTGCAGACTGAATATAGTGGCATACATCTGTTTCTTTTGGGCTCTTACACCTCCAGCTCAGAGTCAGAGCATGAGAACACAAATCACAAGATGGAAAAGCTGCTGCCATGCATCTCACAGGGCTGTGAGATACAAGCGGTCCTTACATACCACTCTTCTGTATAGAGCCAGACCACCCCCAAAGGGTAGGATAGGTTTGTAAATATGCTCAGACCAGGCTCTGAGCACCACAAGGACAATCTTGGTTGCTGGTGGCTTGGATCTTCTCGCTGGGAAGAGAAGATGGTACCTGGCAGCTGTGGCACAGCCTGGGGCTGAATGTGGTCTTGGTGCTGTGCTGTAGAACTTGGAGCCCTGGTAACGTCCTTTGTGCATTCAGGGAGCCAGGATAAAAGGAAAACTAAAATCTCTGTTGGATTAAACTCCCTGTCTAGCCTCATGCCATTCAGGTGAGATGTGTGAGCAGATGTAAGCAATATCAGACTTTATGCTGGAGAACAACATTATTCAGCTATCACTTTCAGAAACATCTTTCTAAAAGATAAGCCTAGACTAAAAGGCATTTTAACCTGGGAATTAAAGAATCGAGAGGAGTTATTCCTTAAAGGAAGCCACCCATGTAGTTAATTAGCAATGAGCCTTTCCATGACACGGTGCTTTTCATAATTTTACTTTCACTGAACTCAAATGAATTGTATATTAGCTTTTAAAAGTGCTTTGAACTGAAGATTTTTGGACTTAATATTAGCAGGCAGAAGAGAACGTAAAGAGGGTTAAAAGTTCAGGAAGATACTTGGGACAAATAATTGCATAAAATATGTCAGTACATTCTTGAGGAGGAGAAAAAGCAATGGTTGGTTATGAATCTTTAATGATTTTACTCCAGGATCAGCCAAGTCTTAATCAAAGTGGGATGCATACTTAGCCTGATCAAATAACGCATGAAGATTCAAACATTCTTTCTGAATACTAATGTGGAATTATGCTCGGACTTTTAAGGAATCAAGATGTGAAAAATGTCAGAAGACCTCCAGAGCACATGGAAGAAAACCACAATTCAGTTAAACATTTTAAATTTCATGTCTTAGATATTATCCTAATTACTGAAATTAAAGTGTCTACTTTTTTCGAAGTAGACTTGGGAATGCTGAACATCATTTGGCAACCATAATCTGAGAAAGGTATCTGAATATTCTCTTTAGTATCTGAAATGATCTTTCACCAAGAAGTATGGCTGGCAGCAGTAACACATGCATAGAAACATTGAAAGTTAGGAAACTCCACCCTTCTGGGTTACAGTAAGTTTGCTATATTTACCCTGCATCCCGCTCTCTTCCCCTCAACCTGCTCCTTTAGTGGGAGAGGTTTCAGTTTTATATTTACACAGAATCTGTAACACACATACACACACGTACAGAGCAAGTCACAAAACATGCCTTTAGATGTCCATAATACCAGGGGAAAAAAAATAAAAATCTACCCTTCTTTGTTCAAAAACCCTTCTGAAATTTTGTGGGTTATGTTCAGAAGTGGAATCTGAATTGACATTCCATGTTTGTCTACCAATGCACTCTCTTTAGCCAAAATAATATTTCCAAGTATTTGGGGATTTTTTGAGAGGGGACCAAATTGAATATTAAATTGAAAGTTTTCAGTTTTGGCTCAATCCGTCCCTCCAAGTGTACCAGTGAACAGCAAGCAAGTCCGTGTCACTGCTTTCCCTACTCACCCGACAAGGAGTTTCACTGAGGGACACTGATGCTCTCCTTCATCATACCCATCACCAATGCAGTGAGCCTCTACACACAGACCAAACGTCAGTGACTTCTGCTAGCACAGGAATCTTGTTTGCTCTAAAAAGATGTGACAACTTTTAAGTATTTCTTTGGAACAAAAAGAACTATCAGGAGAAACATGCTGCTGGTTTTTGGGTGGGTTGTTTGGCTGTTGGTTATTTTTAAAATACTTAATTCAGTTTGCTTTCTAATCAATGTTGTTTCATCTAACTCTAAATTTGGCCTAGCATTTATTAGGCTTTGTAGTGAATTAAGACTACAGCTACAAAAAATGAGATTTTTGAATTTATCTTTACTAAATTGGCCGTTCTATAAAGACAGCCTGGTAAGAGCACTTCTGCACTCCTGGGATTTGTTTTTATTATTTTCACTGTTATTGCATATGTATGCACACATTGTCTAACCCTGAAATAGGAAGGATTATGAAAACACAGCTAGTAGCAACATCACTCACTCACGATTTGCAAAGCTCCCTGTTAATAGCTCTTCATAGCAGAAGGAGACTGCTTAATCAGTTGTATGGCTGTTCAGTGGCGGTCCAGGATCACAAGTTAAACTCTTGTATTCAAGACACAAGTTCTGTACAGAGCAAGTCAAAGACATTTAACAGCAGGCAATACAGAGTGGCCAACACAGGCATTTGTTTTTACTTTTACATAATATACTTCTCCCACAAATCACATGTAATATCTTAATATTTAAATGATGCACATAGGAAAAATTCTAGCATACCACTGTAAAAGAAATATTGGGTTGAGTGATGCAATTATTTTCAACGAGTCAGGTTTGTGCAGTTGGTTTTTAGGGGCTGCAGTGGTAGGTGGATAATTTATCTATGAAAGAAGGTAGTGCTCTTACAATTGTACTACAGCAAGACTATCCAAAGCACATTCCTTGCTAAATATACGTCATATAAATCTGTGGAGAAGATAGCAAGCAGAGAGATAACTCACAGCATATATGAAGACCAACAAAATCCATAGGACAAAGAACTTTGGGAAATGTATGTTTGTCCCTTGTTTAATAAGGAACCAGGATTAGAAATTCTTTCTTGCATATATGCTGAAATATCTTGTTCAGAAGATTACTGGGTTTCTGCCACTAACTAGAGCTAACACACAGTACTTTTTGCTGTCTGGTACTACAATGAATTACTATTTTTTTGCTTACATTAACATAGGTGTCATTAGAATTTTGAAGTATTTTTTCCCAATGTACATCTAGACTGCTAGTATTCTAACCACTTCGCTTATCCTTTTCTAGGGAAGTGTCTGCTGGGAACAATTCCATGGTTATGATAGTCAGAATACCTTGCTTTAACCATTAGAGCGGTGATGTAAAAAACCATAAAGCAGCCATGCCCAAGGAGAGGTGGATTGCCTGACATTTATGTCGGTGATATTTCCTTCTATGGCTTGACCGAGTAAGTCTCGAAAATATGAAAATCATCAGCACTCACAGCAAGCTCTGGAAAATATTATATGAGCTGTCTTGTTGAACTTGTCTTTTGCTCCTGGAGGTGGCCCTTTCAAAACACAGCTGAGCATCTTTGCCAGCGCTCACTGCCAGGGCTGGTATTGCACGTTCTGAGCATACACTGAGCTCATAGTTTCCACCACTGCTGACATTTGGCAGAATTCTTTTCAGGAAGAAATGAAACAGAAATCCTTATTTTGATGGACTATCAGAAGGAGCAGCTTTTCAAACCCCCAAAAATCTAGCGCCAGCTTCTGTTTACCTAGTTCCCCAGGGCAAAGGGTCCAGTCCAGCTCTGATCAACAGCATGTGGCCCTTACCAGGTTTTCAAGGATGCTAGGTTTGCGGGTTAGTGGTATGAGTTTGTCTAGCCAAACAGGATACTGCAGCTTATAGATCACTTATTCAATACCGGAGTTTGGACCAAATATTTCATCCAGCCAAGAACTGACTTCTGTCCACTGCTCTCACTGGTTAGAGGATACCCCGGGAGACACGAACACCAGCCCTGAGGCTCTGCTCTTCAAGTCAGCACTGGAGTATTGCTGGATGTAACAGCTCCTGATTCCAATTTGACAACTGAGAGCACAGATTGATCTATACTTGCTGGGCAGTGAATTTCTTCTGAAAATTAAATAGACAAATCCTCAAAAAGCTTAGATAATCCGAAACTATTAAAATAGTAATTGTTTTACTTCTTTCCTTCACAGTGTTATTCTTAAAAAGTCATTCTTTTCTCCCCTTCTGATGTTGATATTTTAAAGTAATAAGGTAAAGCCAATATATAGGGCCGTCTATACTGCTGCTTCCCCAAAATGGGAACACATGGCTTCTTGTAGCTGCTCTTTCCAGATATACTGACTCCAAAATGTTTTCATAACTATTTTCCCCAGAAGTGACATTTCTGCTCAAAATATCAGTAGAAATAGCATATGAGAAAGTTGTTTTATTATCTGTGGCTCTATTGGAGGCTTTACTTTCTGTCACCATACAAATGCTAAACGTTTAGGTCTTAAAATAGGTATCAATTATTAACAAAGATGGAAGAGAAAGCAAGCAGTTTTTCATGATAAATTACACCATAAGCAGAGTTCCATAATCCAGCATGCTGTATTTTCATTCTTCAGAGGACAAAGAGAAGAATGACTAATACATCAATTTCAGTAGTGTTCCCTTGCTTTTTTTGAAAAGCACCTTGCTATCTAGGACCACCCTTCATTTACCATCTTTTGAAGACAGAAAATGTAATGAAAACATCCGTCTCTGGTTATTGCTAGCCTGTAATATTAAACATCAGAGTAATAGTTATCCTCCACCCACTCATCAATCACATCCCTACTCCACACATACTCCTCTGCTCTTCTGACACATTATTTAAACTACCTAAAATGGACACCTCTTCCTCTGCTTAAAGAGATTTCCGTGGCTGCAGAAGGGGATTCAGCCTCTGAGTTCTATGAAGTTGAGATGTACAGAACTTCCTTTACACTGATGAACCTGAGCTTTGGGTTTTAATTCCTTAGTGCTGTTTAGGATTTTACAGTTCCTGGACTTCAACCCATCACAACATGCCAGGTGTCAAAATCCCAGTTTTTAGGAACTACTTCAGGAGGATTAAGATATTTATACCTGAGAGCTTCCCATCCTTTTTGCAATCAGATAAACAAATTCTCTCTTACTTCCACATGCACTCGGAGCCAACTTGGGTTCGCTCTGCCTGTGCTCTGGAGTGGCAGGACACAAGCCAGCCCTGATCTAAAAGCCGTCTGACAGCATGAGCATGGCATAGAGCCCACACGGATGTACTTGTTTCTCTGCAGCATGTACTCACTCAGTAGAGCCATGTGAATATGGGGACACAGCTCAGCTGGCTCAGAGCACCACCAGTGCAGGCTTGTTTCTGCCACATAAGTGTCACCAAACACGTCCAGGGAGCAGGCTCGCTGGGCTGTGAAGTGCAACCAGGTCATGGAAAGATTTACAAGACACAGCTGAACATCAGTCTCTTTGATCAAAAACTCCTGGCAATTTCCCTTTAGTTTCAGTAGCAGGGTCTGTGCACAAACTCTGCTTGTTAACCTCACTGCTGCTGCAAGGTTCTCTTTAGCTGTGATGTGCAGCTTCCTACCAACTAATCTGTCATCCCAAGGCTCCTGCAGCCATAATTTGCAAAGCTCTCTTCATTTTCCCAGTCCTTCAAAGGTGTGTCTGAGGGTTTTGCCTATAGTTGCCCAGTGCTGCTCCCGGAACATTTTGTAGGGTCCCTGACTCCTCCTCTATGGTAAGAAGTTGTTGCTGGGGAATATATTCCAAAGCATTTATGAATGTTCAAGGGTGGAAGTTGGGTGTCTAATGGGTGATATATGGAGAGTGCCGTGCATGAAAAACACTTCATTTTTATGGAGGAAAATTTGTGTGAGTGTGAAGGTGAAATTGAAACAAATTTTTCAGTAACAGAATTTGGGAACGTGTTATTTTTTCTCATTTTTCATTTACTTCATCAACCTGGGCAGAGACTCTGCACATCCTGAATAAGATGATCACTACAGCTGTACAAATTTCTGCTTCGTCCTTCGGCACTCCTGAATCACAGCCTAGTCCTGGCACACGTATCAATGGCACAGAGGCCAAGAAGCTAACTGAAATCCATGAGTTGATACACAATCACACACAGGTGCATACAAAAGCACGTGCTTCACTTTGAAACGCATTAATATTTTTCAATTGAAAAAAGAATATAAAATCAAACCAAGCCAGAAAGTACTCACAAGTACTACCTGCAAGCTACTGGACTGGATACCATCCTAACTACTGTGTTTGGTGTGTGCAGCTTTGACCAAAAGCTTGTCATCATTGTTCAAGGTTTTAAAAGATGTTATCTGAAAATTTTGATTTCTTAAGGCTACGGAGTAAGGAATGGAAGTCCATGCTTACGTTGAAATAATACTACTCCCTGGGCAGAATCATTTAGGTTGGAAAAGACCTTTAAGGTCCAACTGTAAAGTACTGTAATAAAGTTCTATCTTGTCTCCTCCCACAGTTTGAGATTTTCTTTAGGTTTTTGTCATCTGCCAAATTTTCACTTAGAAACTTGGGCTGGATTTTGTCCCAAATACTTCATGTTCTTTGGTGGCAGAGGGGGAAAAAAGAGGTTTTGTTTTGATGGCCTGTTTTTATGAATACCTTATTTCCATACTACATTATTCCACTTGCTATAAATCATCCGTCAACAGGAATTTAACGCTCCAGCTTCACAGGCATTTCTTGTAGCAGCAGCCATGCCTTTGAGATGTTCCTCATCCCATCCCACACGATGTTTGTGCAACTCATCATCAGCAAAGATTCATCTGGTGCTGACACAGCAATGTAGGGAGCTGGGGGAGGCACTGCAACCAGAAATAGCTTGTGAAGTTACTCCTTGTCAGCAGGAGTTTGTAGAGTGCTCCAGGAAGAGAAAAGGGTGGTTGAAGAATAGGGATTAGAGGTGGCACGCAAAGATAATGCCTAGTTGGAGAAATAGAGCAGATCCATGGAACCTCAGTTTGAGACAAGCCAGTGCAGATTGTGCTCATCTGAAATAACATCTAAGGAGCTCTTGTTATGCCCCCTAGAGTTTCTAGCTGTAAAGCAAGGAGAGAAAGGGAAGAGTTTTGGAAGGCCTGGGATTACTTCATGACATTTGCTGGCTGGGCATTAGTTGCTACCTCTGCTGCAGGGACTTCTGTTATGTCATGGTTTTGCACCAGCTGAGAGCAGGGCACCACACAGCCGCCTGTTCTTTAAGAGGGAGTGGAGGGGAGGGGGAGCTGAGGCAGGGAGGGAAGGAGGGAGGGAGGGGAAAACCCAAGAAATGAAAACCTGGTAGGTTGGGATAAGAATAGTTTACTGGGATAGCAGAAAGATAGATATAACAACAGGATTTTATAGACAAATATATGAAACTGGTGATACACAATGCAGTTTCTCACTGAACCGCACAGCTCAGGCTGTACAGCTCAGAGCCATCCCAAAAACAGACTGTCCCCAAAACCACACATCCTGGAGCTGCCTGTTCGCCCCCCCCCCCCCCAGCCCCCTTTTATGCTGAGCATGATGTAATTGGCATGAAATACCCCCTTTGGCCAGTTCGGGTCACCTGTCCTGGCTGTGTCCCCTCCCTTCTTGTTATCAGAGAAATATGAACAACTGGAAAGTCCTTGATTGCTTGGCAACAACTAGAAACATCAGTGTGTTATCAGCACTGCTCTCATCCTAACTCCCAAACACGGCATTCCATATACTGCTAGAAAGAAGTTAACTCTATCCTAGCCAAAACCAGGACATGTGGCTAGAGAAGTGCTGTGTTGAACACAAGCCTGAGCCCTCTTCTTCCCCATCCACAGCATGGATACACCTGCATATTTCCATGTGTTCATTCCTATGTGCTGCTTTTGCTTTTTCTTCTTTCTTTTTTTCCCCCCAGATTTGATTTACCTGACTGCTTTTATCTTCCTCCTATAAAGATGCATGGAGCATTGGATTTTGGCAAAGTAGGAGGAGATAAAATATGACTGGGACAAACTTTCTCAAACACTTCCACATAAGCCATCAAATATAAGTAAAATGCATAGAGAGAAACTAGAATTACTTTTAACAAACTTTCTCTGCCAACCAGATAGGTTGGTCTGTTTTAATTTAAGTTATTTTATTACAATAATAGAACTTTACATAAAAGCACTAAGTTTTTTTATTACTCACTTTGAAACAGACCATTCTGACTAATCATGTAGTATCTGTATTTGCCCTTTGTTGATTATGAGTTGAGTCAATGAATCTGAAAGCCTACTGGCAAAGCCAGGACAGACAAACAAAACTGTTGTTACAAAGTCCAACTACATAAGGCCGTGACAGTAGGTTTGAAGGCCAGATCATTTTCAGACTGATTTCCCCCCCTTCATTAAAGCATAATACTTTGGAATGGTTTTCTAATGCAAGTCTCCTCTCAAGGGCCCAAGGAGGGCATTTTCTGATAAGGAGTGAAACAGACACAAGCCTGTTCTTCTAACTTGAGTTTTTTGAGTCTTTGCAAGATTGTTGGTTTCCCAAAACATCAATCCACAAAGTTAATCTTACCGGCTATATGAAACTTTCTATCTGCCGCTGGCTAAACTAGAAGTGATACACATCCAAACAATTACTTTTCTAATAAATACTAGAAGGTGTCATTTACGCACCAATTCATCATCTATAATATCCTGTCAAAGCTGTTTTAGTATATGCCAATATACTTCAGGAGATCCTGGAGGGGAAAAAAGGGGGTGGGGGAGAGGCCTAGCTCATTCTTTCCTGCTTTAAACATTAAAAAAAGGGACTTCAAATATTATCCACTTGTAGAACCATGGAACTTGGCACAAAATCTGTGCCTTGTAGCAGACTCCTGGTTTTTAGTTTCAAAATGCTTTTAGCTGGGGGAGAAAAAAGGTCTCCAAACTGTATTTTTTTTTTTTTGAATTGGAAACATATTGTCTCCATGAGACCTTGGAGTGCCTGAATTAAGATCTTCTAACAATGCCATTAACATCCACAGAGAATGGGCATTAAAACCTGAAAGCTTCCTCAACCTGATGGCAGATCAGTCCAATAAAAGACATTACTTTTACTGAATAGATTTCTCTTCTTATCCTTCCAGATCCTTTTGGTTAATAACACCAGTGTTGTTAGTACCTGGTACACCACAACCTCTACCTAGGTCTCTACCCACTTTGGAGAAACGCTAGGGCCTGAAAGTTCAGGCACCCTGGTTCAGCCAAAGGGATCAGCAAAGGTGAGGTCTTAATCATAGAATGGCATGGGTTGGATCATAGAGCTCCAACCCCCTGCCACAGGCAGGGCCACCAACCTCAGGCCTGAATCTACACAAGGTTGCCCAGGGCCCCATCCAACCCGGCCTTGAACACTTCCAGTGACGGGGCATCCACCACCTCTCTGGGCAGCCTGTTCCAGCACCTCACCACTCACTCTGTAAAAAACTTCCCCCTAATATCCAATCTAAACCTTCCTTCCTTTAGTTTTAATCCATTCCACCTTGTCCTGCCATTGTCTACCCTTTTAAAAAGTCAAATCCCCTCCTGTTTCTCTGCTTCCTTCAGGTAATGGAAGGCTGCAATGAGGTCCCCCCACAGCCTTCCCTTCTCCAGGCTGAACAAGCACAGCTCCCCCAGCCTCTCTTCGCAGGGGAGGTGCTCCAGTCCTCTAATCATCTTTGTGGCCCTCCTCTGAACCCTCTCCAAGAGTTCTACATCTTTCTTGTATTGGGGCCCCCAGATCTGGACACAGTACTCCAGATGGGGCCTCACGAGGGCAGAGTAGAGAGGGACAATCACCTCCCTGTCCCTGCTGGCCACACCTCTTCTGATGGAGCCCAGGATACCATTGTCCTTCCGAGCTGCAAAAGCAAAAGATTCATGGTGTTGCTATTGCAGTCACTTGCACTGTCTCCTTTCTGTATCTCTCACCACCAGCTCAGCCATCACCTGGGGCCAATGGGTACAAGACTTGTAGAGTAAGCCGCTGCATATTGCACTTCATCAGGCATCTCCTTACTAAATCTTTAGCCATTTATTTACTACTTTTCTCCATTTCATCTCCAGAAACAGTTACTAGAGGTCACTCTATGCACATAATGGGGGGTGAGAGGAGCAAAACACCTCAGTCCTACCCTCTTCTTGACACTACCGCTTACAGGTTGTGCTTGGAGCACCCTGTTCATCTTGCACTCCTGAAGAGCTCCACACCCTTTCCTGTATCAGCATGACATTTGGTGCTCTCATTCCACTTGGGTAGGCCACAGCTTTGAGGCAGGTAGGGGTGCCACACATGCTGCTTGGACTGGTTTGCCATGCTCCAGCTCTGAGTCAGCTCATCCCTGCACAGTAGCACAGGCAAAGGTATTAACACCCACTCCCATTCCTGCCCTGATGTGCTTTTTCTCCTGCTTACTTTTTCTACCTGCACAGGCAGAAATGCTTTATTTCAGTAAATGACTGCACCCTGCAAACATCACACGTCCAGAGCCTCAGAAAGCATTAGTGGCAAGCTCCCTCTGACCTGGCTTTTCAGCCTCTTAGGATCCAGCGCCTCTATTTCTCAGCTCCTCCGAAGTCAGACTTCTCCCAAAACATCAAGCTCCAGACTGTGATCAGAATTTGTGGCAACATCAGGTTATTGCAAAACAGGAACTCTTTGTGCAGCTACGCTCACTATACTATGATGACTACTGAAAACCACCTGCATTTAACACTACAGCTGACACATTGCTCAAATAACTGAACTTCAAATCACCAGTATCACTTAATTCTCAGCCTGTGATCCTTGTAACAGCTCTTAACACACATGTACCCTCTGGTAATTCCACAATTCAAAATCAGAACCCATCTACCTCAACACAACACTAAACTGTGCAATGCTGTTTGGGAAAAGAAGCATGAAGAAAAAAAAACAAAACAGAGCTACCATCTAACAGATGACTTTGTCTTATTCTTCACACCACCTTCTTGTCAGCCAAAGATGACAAAATTAATTTAAGACAATTACGGATTAACCACAAACACAGTCAAACACAAAGTTACAGTGGATGCAGACTAGCACACTGCCACATAGCCATAGTCTATAATACCTCTAAATTAGCTAATTCGTTTCAATTCATTAGTTCTTAAATTAGTAAATTGTGCACCTGCTTCAGCAAAGCCTGTTGGTTTCAGCTGCAGCTCGATGTTGCCCTCCTGTGGGCTGAAAAAAGGGAGAGCGTTTGTATCTCCACACCTCTGCCATAGAAGAGAAATCTGGGCATGGCCCACTCCTTTCCAGCTGAGACAGAGTAAGCACAGATGAGCCAAGTCCCTGTGAATCATGTAAATGTAACATTGTTCTCCAGATTTAATCACTTCTGGACTACATTTGGTACAAGTCTGCTCCAGATCAGCCATAGGAATAAACATCTGCATCTTTCCAAATTAGACACAGTTTACAATATGGTGTTCGTGCTTCCTTCCAGCTGAGGGGAGAGAGGCAATACAGGAAATCTGATGGAACAAGAAAAACCTACTCTTTTCAGCAGGTTTGAATGGCAGAAATTATTTATTCTTTTATCCTTTGCCTCCTGACAGTACAGGTACCCAACAATGGGGTCTTGAGTCTTGAGAACCCCAAGCATAAACCATTCTTGCTTCCAATCTGATGAGGGCCTCTGCCTTGCCTGCAACAGCCTCATTGTACAGAGTTAAGTGTTACTCACGTGGCACTTCCCATGCTTTTGTCACCTGGTGACTCAAGGTCCCTGTTTCTGTAACAGACTGAGGGTGTGACCCATCTGAATCCTGAACTATGGCTGAATTTATTTGGGATGGCACATAGTTAAGGTTGGTCTGAAGTTCCTCCTCCACTTCCCAAGCACATATGAAAGGGACAAATTCCACTCTAAGTAGGAGGTAGGAAATGCTCCAAAAACAGTGGCTTGTGAAACACAGACAGCACTAACAGATCAGGAAGCTAAGCAACTGATCTCTTCATGCCTGAAGCACCAGCCAGGAGACAGGAGTATGCAGGCTATGTGAGAAAAGCTCACACCCTGCACATGATGCACAAGTTCTGAGAGTCACGAGGAACATGGGGCAGTAGGGCTTATATTGTGATTTAAATTGGTAATTAATAATTCTTCCTGCATCAAAGGCCCTAGGGAACTATTCCTACTTCTGTTACGGCATTCATTCCAGCGAGGTTGACACCCAAGACTCCTCCAGGACCTGCAGAGTGCTAAGGGAAGGAAAAGGTGCTTGAGGCAGCCATGACCAGAAACTCAGCACAGCACAACTGAGGTCTGTGCCAGTCTCACTGCAAACCTCAGCAAGAGATGGTCTCACTTCCAGCCTACAAAGGGAGACTGTCCTCCTTTCTGAGATTTTATTTATGGCACTCTAGAGCAAAATCACATCGAACTCAGATTTCCAAGTTGTTTTCACTGGCGATACAAGTTGCCCATAGCATTGGTCCAAACAAAAAAGGGGGTTAAGTCTTTGACAATAGCGTTTGACTCTACATGCAGTCAACACAAAGCAGTAAGTTGTATAGCTCAGGACTGTTGGTAAAAGCCACCTCTGAATTCAGAAATGAACCTTGTGGCTGAGCTTGACTTGTTATAGGCCAAACCAACATCTCAAATCCAAACATAACCTCAAACTGAGGAAGCTGAGGTCAAACAATTGTGGCTTGGGTTCATGTCTAGTTGCTACCAAGTGAAAGGCTTCCCTCTCTGAAACAGAGTGCTAATGATCAAGCGAAAATCCAAATGCAAACAAGAAAGAAGCACCAAGAAAACATCTGGAAGCAATATTGGTAGGAAGAGAACATGGAGACGTGGCCAAATGCTTCACTGCCAAAGAAGGGGGAAAAAAAAATTAAAAAATTACAAGGGGCTTTTCCCTGCCGGTGTTCAACAGAGCATCTGTGCAGAATAAAAGACTACAAGAAAAAGCACATACGTGGCTAGGGAATGAGGAAAGAAGAAATTGCTAGAAAAACAAACTCCAGAGTAGCTGAGGAAAAGGCAGCTGCTTAGCACACAGTCAGTTGATACACACACAATAAATAGCATAATCAGCATTCATATACATCTGTCCAATAAAGCCTGGGAGAGCCACCATTTTTCCTTAACAATCACTAAGTTTATATCAGAAATAACCACACACTGGCAAACAAAGTTAAATTTCTGAAATCTTTCTTGCCACAATCGATCTGTTGATTACACATCAGGATAATGCAAGGAATTAAATTAATGAAACCCACTGGAAACTTTTACATTAATGGGCTATGGTGGCTGCTGACACAATGAATTTAAATGAATTCCAGAGACTGGCTGGCAAAGAAAAGTATGTTGAAGCAGAGGGGAATTTTTAAAGCAAATCTGTGCATTTCCCAAAAAAGGTAATATTACTGGGGCTTGTTTCTGAAAGAAAAAAGAAAAGACCTACTTTTTCACTCCTGTGGCAGCATTAACTTCAGCAGAAACATTGCTCCCTACTCCCCAGCCAGTTCTTACACATTCACCCCTTCAGGTCAGACTTCCTTATATTAGGAGATGGGGAGAGAGGCAGCACAAATATTTACTGTGTTCCATGAGGTAGAAAATGAGGGTCAGTAAAATGCAAGTTTGACAAAAAGAGGAACGTGCACGTTGCCAAGAACACCCATCATTTGGTTTCCACTTCCCAGCTCTGAGCGCCTCTCGGCAGAAGGCTGAGGGTCCTCTCTGGGTGCAGAGCGCCCAGTGCCCAGCTGCAAGCAGGGCTTATGGTCTGTGTCCTGGGGGATGAGCTTTGGCACATGCCTGTGAGCTGAGTTTCTTCCTCATGGGCTGCAAATACAGGAGCCAACACCCCTCACAGAATTCAGGACACAGGAAAATCTGTGGTCTGTACGAACTGCTTTTAGAAGAGCTGGTTCTGCAGCTGAAAGCACTTTTAACCTACTGTCAAATTATATAATGGAGCAAGGGACAAATTACTGCCTCTTTCCAGCTCCGCTCAAAGTGAGTTTCACTGGCTTTATTCTCCCTTTGAATCACTTCAGCTCTAGCACAGTCTTCCAGTTAAAAAGCCATTTCTGAAAGTGCTTTCATCCAAATGACAATTCAAATAAAATATACTACACACAGACATTTATTTGTCCTTAATAGCACCTTTCTTGAAGGATATATACTTTCCATACATCTAGGAAATGAAACCTGACCAGAGATGTGAAGAATTTGCAAGGAGGTGAGATCCGATGAGTAAGCAGCTGCTTTATTAGCAGCCATACAGCTCTTGATTTAGAGGCTTCATTCACTGAGAGCTGAGGAACACTATCCTGTGCCTGATGCTATAAATGTCAGTTGGGACTAAAAATGGCAACAGGACATTTTAGTTGTTGCTTCCCGGCCATTGTCACCAGAGTCCAACGAAGCGGAAGGGGTGATACAGGAAGCGGATCCTCTGGCAGCAGCACAGGAATCCCATCCCTAGCATCCACACCTCCTTCTCTGCTCCTGCACAGGGATGGCTGTTGGGGGAAACTAGAGCCACAAAACCCAACGGGTCTCCCAGTGCCCTCCCAGCAGCCCCACACACAACTGAGCCTGCTCAGCATCCCTAAGTTTTCCACCAAAGTGGCAAAAGGCTGGTCTCTCTAGAATGGCTTTGTACTTCTAAAACTACCTGGATTGTCAGACCTGTATTTGAGGTTGGCCAAGAATGACTTCTTAAGATAAACACAGCATGATTTACCTGGCTGATGGCCCAGATATAGTCAAAGTGCCTGCCATAGAAGAACCAGGGCGCATCCACTGGGACACTGGAGAAGACCAGCACTGTGGAATTTGTGAAACCCTGCTGACAGGTGGCACAAGAGCAACTCAATGCACTTTAGTTTTTCCAGTAACCTGCTTTTCTCTTTAAGAAAGCTGGTCTTCCCCCCTCACCCCAGAAAGCTGTTTTAACCCAAATCCCTGTAAGCAACCACAGAAGTCCCTGGGTAATTAAGCATATTCTTACTACATTTTTCATTCTTACAGGAAAGAACATTTTTAGCTCTGTCATCCTTTAGTGCATTTAGAAGGAACATAACACTACATATCCACCAAACAAGATAAAGACTAATCCAGTGAAAAATCCTTAAGGCTAGTTTAGGAGTTTCTTACTTTTATAGTTAGCATTTTAAAAAATGCTATTGCCACTCACCACATCTATAGAGGGAACCCACAGCATGAAAAGACTGAACGTGATTCAAAATTGTAACTCTTCAGTTCACATAGAAGAGGGAGCTAATAATCTCTAATAAGAAAACAATTCTGCAGTTGTATTATCTGATCTGTCACACACCCATGAATTCAAATGCCAATCCAAAAAACTCAGGCTGGCTTTACTCGCTAAGAAATTGCCTCTTCTCCTGAAAATTACTTCCTCTGACAACAAAATTACATTGAAACAACTGAACTTTGCCAACAGAGAATTTATGAGATAGAAAGAGAAATCTCTGTGCTGCTGTAAGAGTCAGCAGCTCAACATCCAGTCCAGCACAGTTAAGGGAAATAGAGTTATTATTAACAATGAATATTTATAAAACATAATAGTCCAAGCATTTTACAGTTTTAAAGTGTAAAATGTAAATCATTTTTCCATTTTGTCTTTTCCTCTGCAGCCTACAAATCTCATAACTAGTTAACATACTCACTGAAGTATACAGTTTCCATTTAACTTTTTCCTACGTGACTAAAATGAGGAGGCAAACCCATCAAATTAGAAGCTATAAAAATGGCTCTATCCATTTACCTCTTATTGTTAAAAGACTTCAAGAAATACTTCTGTGAAAATATTTTTTTAATACAGTTTTGGGTTCTGTATTCCTTTTCTCACCTGGCCCAGGTAAGGTAAAACCAAATGTATAAGTCAGCAGTCACCTGAAATACTTGAAAGTGTTTTTGTAAGGATTGGAGATAGGAAAAGAAAAAAAACAAAACCACCAAAACAACCAGGGTTTCAATCTTTGGAAGAGTAAGTGATATCAAAGAAACAAGGGGAAATTTTAATTATGGAAGGCAATACTTATTTTCACACATCCACATTATTAGTAGAAAGGTTTGGAAAAGGTGTCCCATCTCTCCAGGAATTTCACGCTGACCACATACACCATACTGAAACAGTAAAATCCAAACATCATCTCGGAAAACAATGAAAAAGTTGTTTGCTCCATCATGTGTAACACAGCCCCAATATATACATTAATACTGAAACAACAGCATAAGACTCACAAATAACATTTCATTAGAATGTCAATAGTGACTAAGTGCCAGGTGCAGGAGAGATTATGCGTACACAGGGAAGTGGAAGGTTCCTCACAGACAAGACCAGGGAAGGGAAGAGATGCTCCCACAGCATCGCCTTGGCTGCTGCTGCTCTTGGCTCCTACACTGCGGGAGATTTTTGTTTCATACCAGAAGACATTTTTAGAAAGGCACAGAATAAGACCAGGGAAGAGATCCCGCACTAGACATCAGCTTTTTGGGAAAGTTTTGTCTTACTTTTTGCTCTGCATATCGAGCTGGCAGACAGCTCTGTCTGGTATTTGAAGCATGTGACTCCTCACAGCCCCCTCCGGTTCCACCACCCCCAGACTCGAGCAGGGCTGCAGGGAAGGCAGTCAGATGAATCCCGGATGCTCGCCGGGCTACTGAGTCACTCGGCTGGAGGTCAAAGCCAAGGCTGCAAACTGAGACTCTGAGTCTCTTCCCAGATCTGCTGCCAGACAGTATGAACAAATCAGGTTTTCTGAGCTTCAGTTTTCCCATCCACTTACAAAATACTTTGACGCATTTAGACGAAAGACTATACAAGTACTACTCTATTGCCAGACACTATTTCATCCTCTCTTAGGTTATAAATTGCAACCACTACTGAAGAAGTAGGGTATGCAAGAACTTTTCAAGGTATTTTAGTATTCATGTACAAAAGAACACTGCCTAAATGTGAACTTATTACTAACTTGAATTCTAAAACTGTACCTTAACTATTATGTTTAAGTATTTCTGCAGTTATTATGTCAATCCTAATTTCTATTATCCAGACTCCAACCTGGCTTTAATAAGCATCTGTAAAATTCGATTTTGGCCTCAGGATGGCAGACAGAGCATAAAGGCACTATTTTACCTTCAACTTCTACTCACCAGGGGAAAAAGTATATACATATGGCAAAGCGGTTTCTTCTTTCCGCAGTCTCTGTTTGCTCATACTTTTATTAACTAGGTTAAATACTTTGACCTCCCCAGAAAATTACAGAAGACAGTTTATAGAGCAGACATGCCATGAAATTAAATTGAGAAAGGTCATTTACAAAATTAAGCTTAAGGAGATGTGCAGAAATTCAGCAATTTGCAGGCATGGCCCCAAACAGATCTTACTATTTTATTGTTCATACACAGTGCTATTTTAATTGTGTTAAAATTAAAATTACTATTATTTTTTACTTAACACAGCTTTTAAGATTAATCTTGCAAGCAGCCTTAAGTAACAACCAAATGAATTAAAATATGTTGCTGTGGTATATTTACTTAATACATACCCAAGAGAGCAGGAAAAATGACCAGGAGCTTAGCAGACAGAAGCTTATTGTGGGACTACACAAAACTCACTCCTAAATTATAAGCATTTCTCCTGCTGTTATTATTCTTGGTTCAACTTTAGTGAATATGAGATTTTTAATAGCCTTCTGCCCCAACTTCTAAAGAAAATGAACACAGAAAGCACCATTAAATATTGCAAAGGGCTTTCTTTGAGCTTCATGTTATGATTTAACCAAAGCATAATCCACTCCAACTTCCAGAGGGCAGCAGTTCAGTTCAAAGAGTTATAATACTCCTCCAAATAATTTCCCGTGCGATAACTATTTACAAGATTGACACTGTGCAAAGCCATTAGCCCTGAAAGTCTTCACACAGTCCTGAAAATGCTGCTATTCTAAAAATGAAAGTTTTTCTTTGGCATTTCATTTGAATACATTTATTTCTGAACTGAAGGCAGGATGGAGACAAAGAGGGGAATTGGATCCTGGAGAAGCTTACCATGAAGAAACCATGTCTCATATTTAAGTAGCATTTATACTGCCAATGGTATTGGCTGTGTCATTGGAGTGCTTTGTCCTTTCCCAGAACACTATACTACAAAGAAAGACATCCATAATTTAAAATTGAGGAGGTTGGAAAGTTAGCTGAAAAGGTTGAATATTCTCTTTATCAATGTTCATTTTATACAGGGGCTACCAACATGCTGAACTCAAGCCAGAATGCAGAAAGAAGCTCTGTATCTTCACCCAATTTCCAGGAATTTGAAAGGAGAAGTGAAATGTTTAATGTAGTGGTAAGGAAGGACTGCAGGCATTTCTATAATCACTTTACCAGTGGACCACAGGCATTTAGGAAAATACTGGATTCAAGAAAGAAGTTGGCATGAAACATAGAGAAATGCCATGTCTTAGTACTCTGCTTGTACCATGAGAAACTCCACCAAGCAACACGCACCAAAGGCAGCACAGCACTTTGGTGCGTGTTGCTTGGTGGAGTTTCTCATGGTACAAGTTTACTCTTTGTTTCCTTTTAATCATCAATCTAAAAGATGATTAAGAGGAAACAAAGAGTAAACTTTAGTCAGGGGCAATGTGGGAATTCCTATTAGTTGCCTTATGAATAATCCTCAGTGTTTCAGCTGACCAAACACAACAAATGACAGCAGAGGTGTTTGTTGCAGATTCAGCCACTTAGAGCAGAAAAGGAAAAGAAAGCAGAGGATCTGCTAATGTCTGGCATTATCAATATATTTCCCTGTCCATCATTGGTTGGCATCTGGAATGGAAAAAGCACTACATTTAATGGGTTTTTTCTAATGAATGGTACAGCATGATATGCAATGTTGTCACTAGCTTACTCAATTCCACTCTGCTTTGCACTTTTTCTAAACTCATTTCCTGTGCATGGAGATTTGTAACATTATTTTGCAAACAATTACTTGTCTCCATTACATATGTTTTTTTAAAGTTTTATTTCTTTCCTTGTGAAACGCAAAACTAAATCCCAAACCAGGTTTTTTTCAGTAAGCTTTTGGGGTTCTTTTGGGACCTGAAAGCTTTGTTAGTGAAACGAAAACATTACTATGATTCACAATGAACATTATTTCTTCTTAGACATTTAAAAGAGAAAAGAAAAAAATCCAGTAAAGTTTACTCTAATATTTTTATCAGAAGCAAATACTCTGTGAAATACATTCAGTCCAAAAGACTTTTCTTGGCTTGTCTTTGAAGTAAAGTAGCAGCATCACAATGCAGCATGCTGCACATAAAATCTTCAGCTTGAAGATAAAAACATCAAAAAATGAACGATCAGAAACAGTATTTTTACAAATAGGGAAGATAAAAACAAGCCTACATTTATAAAGTTGAAGTAACTATACAGTAGCAGTATTTATGTATGAGTTATTTACAATAAATGTGAGGGTATCCTTCTCTAAAGTTTTTCTGTGAGGAAATATTTTTCAGCCTTATGAAATGAATTCTTTTTGTGTTAGCAAAGAGCTACAGTTATACTTTGTACATATTTAAGTCCATTATCTAAAGAAATCAAATAATTCTGTAAGGGCATTTCCAGCAAAAAGAATAATATTTGCATACTGCAGACCTCACATACCTTGTCAACAGGAATTTCTTCATGTTTGAACACTCAGATTATGTTTTTTATCTATTTCCCTGAAAGAAAGCATTTGCTTCACATGTCTTAACACATTTCTATAGTTCTAGTGATTTACATAACAAGAACTGTATTAGTTTCCCAAGTTAAAAACAAAGAACATCAAAACCAAAACCCACCAAACTATGGGGTGAAACACTCCACATCAACACTGTTGAAAGCCATAGAGTATGCTACGAGTCTCCTCTCTTCCAGGAGCTTTGCTGTGTCTTAGCACCTCTACTCAGATGTCCACCAAGCGCCGGTGCTACTCTACAATTGCCAGTCCATTCCTATACATTCATAAGAAATGCATCGGAAACAGAGAGCTCTGGCTGGATTTCTAAAATACCAAGAAAATAAAAGCTTCAGTTGCCCCTGTACACAAGAAAAGTGTCTTAATTCCAAACCGCTAAGAATCAAGTCAAATTTCAGCATCCTTTGAGATGTCTTCGATTTAGCAACTGGCTTGTTTATCCTAAAGGTGGAACTTGTCCAGGAAAACCAAGAGAACAGAATGGTGGACTCAAGTCCTCTCAACCTGGGCCCCAGTGCTCTCAATATAAAATAGCATCACCAGTTTTGCAGGAAGCAGGTAAGTTAGCACTTTAGATGTGAGCATTTTGCAAATTTATCAACTCTTAGGTACTTCCAAGTACCAAGCTGAAGCTGGAGGCACACACTTGTTCTAACAGAAATTAATACTTACATCAGCATTCTGCATTCACAAATGCTGGTCAGTTCCACTTCCTGCATGAAACCTGTCGAAAACTCACCTGTCTCTATGCTTGTCTGTTTTTTTCCTGTTAACTTTGAGTAACTGACTTGGCGTAGAGTTGTAATGACATACAAGTCCTGGTAGGCAATAGTCCTAGCATTGCATGCAGTACAACAGTAGCCTGGAGGCTTCTCAGCTAAGGTTGACAAGGCTGGAAGTTTGGCTTTATCTCTGAATATGTATGCTTTAATGATATCTCTCTTTTTTTGTTGTACATGAAGAAAAGTTCATTCAGAAAGAAAGTTTGCAGCTAGGAGCTCTTCCTATTTATATATATATATATATATAAAGAATTATTTTTAAAGAAAGTTATGTTTATGTAATAATAAAGATAGGTTTTCAGCCTGTGGTATGTTGACAACATTCCTCAAGTACCTCCTCAGGGTTCTGCTCATAAAATACTGCATGGAGGGAGCTGTTTTGTTGTCTTAACGGCTGCAAAGTTTTCCTCTCCTCTGCAATACAATCTCCATTTACTTTATTTTTTTTATGAGCTTCTCTTTCCCAGCACTTGAATGGTGCTATAGCTTTATAATGTGCTTTTGTTCCCTTCAGAGTAAAAGTAAATAAGAATGGGAACAACTCGCCAACAGCAGATCCATTTGTTTGCTTAAACAACATTTCAGGAACACCTGCACAGTTATTTTGGAAACATATTGCTATCTCCATTCAGCCTTTCAGGTCTGTGTTATCCAGTTTCAGGTAGATTATGTCTATCTAATGATGAAAAATGCATATTTCCTCTACCTCTGTGCTCAGCTAAAGAGCATCTAATTTTTCTACTTTTGCCATTTGAACAACTAATATGAATCAATTAATTAGTGGAAAGATCATATACCCTTTGTGGCAATGATATTTAGAGAAAAATCAAGTCTTGCCTGTGTATTCTTTCACTCACCATAATTTTCAGAATAAGAGAAAATTTTTTTTGTAGTCTAAGCAGCACAATGGGGAAAAAAAACCCTCTTTGTAGAACAAGGCCAAGATACAGCTAGGCTACAGAAAAGATCAAGCATACACATGTATACACTGCTAGATAATGAGAAAAAGACTAAAAAGCCTTCACCAAATACACACCACAGCAGTGAAACACCACAGCAGTCACCCGCTCCAGCAGCCACCAGTGATGCCCGCAGGTCAGGATGAAAAGCTCACCTGTGGGATCTGAGAAACAGCACTCACCATATCTGTATCTATCTCATCCCACCAACTGTATAAACTACAAGAAAAAAGCTCAATCAAGAAATATTTTCTATGCTTTTCTACAGAGCTTCTCTCAGTTACGTACTTGATATATAATAGTTCACTAGTTACGATCCTAAGGCATCTTTCACCTCCACAGAACCAGCAGTTTAATATATACACTTCAAGAGTATTTTAAAATAAAGATCCCTTGTCTCTGTCTTCCTTGCTCATGCCAGTGTTTATGCAAAAGCCGTTGGCCACCCATGCTTTATTTTGGTTTTTTTGTCCCTGCTGGAAAGTTGACATCTGGCAAACACATGAGATATGAAGGGGGCACAGTCTGGGTGGAAAGGAATCATAGAATTGTAGGGGTTGGAAGGGACCTTGAGAGATCATTGGGTCCAACCCCGTGTGCATGTATGCCTGAGTGATGGGGGCACAAGCAAGGAGTCTGAGAGAACAGAAAGTTCCTACCTCATATGGCCAAAAAGTTCTCATGCAGATTAATGAATGTGACCGCAGTGCACGTGCTGAGAATTCCCTCTTTTTGCAGGGAATGCTATCAAGATCACAGAATCATAGGGGTTGGAAGGGACCTCAAGAGATCATAGGGGTCCACCCCCTCTGCCAAAGCAGGACAGGAGATCCCCACTCTACAATTCATGATAGCACAACAAAGACAAGTCTGAGGCAGATGGATCTGGAAATTCTAAGGCAAAACACTATATACCAGGATCTGTCCTACATTACACAGTAAATGTTTGAAAGAATATAAAATGCTTGAAACAACTCCTCAGCGAACCACAATTTGCAGAAGTGATTCAGAGGTGACTCGTCTCGATTTAGCTGTGCCAGAAGTTCATTGATGAACTGTGCACCCACCCACTACTTCCAAAGAGAAAAAACAGGTTTTAGTAGCTTCTACTTAAAACTTTCTGACTCAGCTTCTCATGCATTGTGTTTACTTCACACTGCAGAACCTTCCTTTAAAAAGCTGTAATGGCCTGGCACTTTTGGACTTGAAACTTAGTAAGGGACACCACGTCTTACAAAAATGCCTTCAGTTACCGCCACATCCATGTTTGAAGTCTTTGAGGGGGAAAAAAACCAAGTTAATCCCCCCAAAAACCTCATCTGCTGTAAACTCAGAGACTCACATCAACTCAGGAACTAAAATACCAGAGTAGTTCACCCTTAGAAGTATTTTTCCAAGTTGGGAACAACTAAGTTGGATCCAGAGAAAAAAAATGTCTCCATAGTATGTGTGCTGAGTGCAACCAGGGACTGAAGTAGGATACAGTCTTTCAGGTACCCTGACCAGCTCCAGCTACCACACAAGGATGCAGAAAGACCTTCATTCAAATATTTACAAAGTTGGACACACCTTCCCCTTGCAGAAGAATAACAACTGCTATCAGCCACCAAAGACCAAAGCAGCTATGCTGCTAGTTTTTGCTGCAGTATTAGATGATGAAGACAATTTACTTTATCTGCTTGGAAGAATATGCTTTAAAAATTAAAATCACTACTCTAAAAAATAAAACAGAAAACAGTAAGGTTGCAAATCTCCTCTTCACACACCACCAATAAATGAATGTACATTGAAAGAGATTAGTAACCCAAGTCTGAAAGGGCTTCAAGCCTGAAATATTTGTCAACCCCACTTTGAAGCGAAGGTCCTGATGTCTTGAGGTATTACATACAGTAAACCATCTCATAGCCTTAAGGTATTGCTCACATTAACTGTCGTTCTAACTGAAGCTGTGAAAATGCAGTGTTTTCATGTCCCATCTGTACCAGACATTGTAGTAAGGAAGAATCTTATACTAAATATGCTTTGCTACCTTCTTCCTCAATCTGCTCCCCATTCCCAAACGATGGCAAAAACAAGACTGTGGAAAGCCATTAGTAGTTCAGTAACTCCTTTCACAACTAAACGAAATTCTTGGAAATTGAATAATTCCAGTTTCAAGCCAAAAGTCTAGTTCCTGAGTAAATTTCTTACTGTGTGACTATTCATGTCCCTTGCCAACTTCAGCCACTCAGACATTCAACAACCGTAATCCAGTAGTAAACGTAGGAGGATGGTGCAGAGGGAAAAATATCCAGGACCCAAAACACCAGTGAGCCTTTTCAAGAAAATTCCTTTTTTTCTCCACTACCTAGGGGGCTTGGCACTGCCTTGTAGCGCTGTCTGCAGACAGCCAATATGCTCCATGCTGGTCAGGTTCTCAGCTTTGCTACTTCTAAGTTACACTGACACCAATAAATGCTGTATCCATGCCAAGCAAAGTCCCATTTTTGAACTACTGCCTTACTCTATTAAATACTTTAAAGAGGAACATGCTTTTATCAGATAGCTAATCTCACATTTGATTCTTGTGGAAAATAACCCCAAAGGGCATTGCTTTAAATGCAGTCAAAACAGCTTTTCTGAAGTGAAGCTCAATCCATAAAACTAACCTTCAAAAGCAATAAATTACCAACAGAAAATTGAGAGTGATCTCTACATTTAGTAGCCTTAGCATCGTATCAGGATACCAACTTCTTCCCATACCTCCTCTTGTTAATTTAGGATCAAGGTGCTGTAGGAACACAGTGCACAGCTCTGTCAAGTGCTGCCTGAGGAAGCAATTCTGTGTGGTGAATTTTGAGCTTTCCTGAGTACCTTTTTCCCAGTGCCTCCCCATTTCAATCTAACCTTGCCTCACCCTGAAATGCAGTAAAAGAAAGCCATAATCCTATAAATTGATTGTATTTATACAGATCTCAACAGCTATGTCAAAGGGGAAGACAATTACAAAAAGAAGAAAAAAAAAAGAATACAACTAAATTGTTTCACTGAAGATGATAAAAGCATCTCGTTCCAATTCTACTTAACATTTAATTTGTATACAAGAACAAGGTTCTTCGGTATTTGTGAGAAAGATTACCTGCTTCATTAGATCCAAAGTAACTTGTATAAAGATACATAAAGATTGAGAAACCATGTTGGAAAGCCACCTGAAGTGACACTTCCACTTTTTGGGTACACCAACATCATGCATCATCTGTTTTCTTCTCAGTTTTAGTGTTGGCTGAAACTAACTTTCTGTCAGAGATCATCTTTCTTGGCAACAGCTAGAGGCAAGAAACAGAACAACTGGGGCTTCCAGTCATAAACTGATTACTTATTCCTGCAATTCTACAGTTAACTCTATGAGTGCAAATCTCAGCTCTAAGAGCTGCCAATATCAATTCTACAAAATAAGTTTTATAAAGGCTCTGCCCTCTCATTCATGTTCTGCTATGGAGTAAAAAAAAATATATCAGATTTTACAAAAATAATAAACTAATTTATCTGACACCTCAGTCACAGGGGACTGCTGAGACAGGTATTGTGTTCCCTTTCACTCACAAACCCAACAGAGCAGTCTGCTGTCATGCAAGAAAGTCAGGATTCAGGGAACTGGAGATTCAAAAATCCTTCCTTCTTTCAGAACTAAATCCACTGAAGACCATATCAGAAATAAATCAAAGGAAACTAAAATGCATATATTCTTTTTAAAAGCTCATTGCCATAGCTGAAAAGAAAAATCTGAACAAATTCTTTCAAGCAGAAGAACAGAAGCAGAACTAGTATGTGCATGTGGGAGGAAGGAATGATAAGGGTCTTTTCTAGACTTTTGCATCTCTTTAAATGTCTTTATCTCCTTATTTGTTACATGCTGCAAAAGACAATATGTTGTGGAAGCGCTGCATTGAATTAACATTTATTCCATGTATACAGTCGATGTGGGAGAAAAGCCATCATGAAAGAAAAAGGCACAAACAGATTTCATTAGTATCGCCTCGCTGAAACGCTGCCTTCTTTTGGGGCTTCTCACAGTCTTATGCCTATCAGATCACAGTAAGAGTGGAATAGCAATCCTTCAGCAGGGAAAAAAAAAAAAAAAGAGAAAGAAATGACAAATACATATTGGAATTACTCATTGCACAGCTATGTTAAAGAAGATTAAGTGGTGTAAATACTACCAAATGTCCTGAACATTTTTAGGAGAGTCAGAATAGCTCACAAATATGAAATAATACCAAACTATACCCAGCCACCCCTTACCTACCCCAGTGTCTCAAGCACTTAACAGTGAAAAATAGAGCTAGATGAAAGCAGGAAAAAAAAAAATCAAATATATTCAAACACCTCATCTGTTGCAGAGCACCTTTATGTCCCTGTACTCCTGCTGGAATTAAAGTTTGCTGCCTTCCTCCTGATGCACATAAGTCCTGTGTCCCAAAATAAGATTTGTTAGGAGAAACAAGGTTCTTTAAGATCTTTTTCAAGTAATGAAAGTTACAAAAAATTTCGTAATAGCGGAATTCTGTTTAGTCTGTGAGAGCTCATGTACTCACATGCTAACTGTACAGCAAAGCTTTCAGACCTAATTCAAGTGAACTGTTAGGAAGAAACTTTTCTGATATCTCTCAGTTCCTAAGAAATTAATGAAGACGCTTCCGTACGTGTTGCAGTCCAGCTACAAGGGAGGTGTTAGCCTTTGCAAATACTTCATCAAAAGAAAAAAACCAAGAGAATTTTAGTAAAGAGAGCACGTAAGGTACATTTCTTGGAAGAGAAACACATGCAGAACAGTAAACATAGCATTACATGTCACTATGTGACAGAGTAAATTAATAGCTGCAAGCACAGAAATTTAACAGTAAGTAAAGTTCTCATATAGAGGTTGAAGCCAAAAAAATACACATAAAAGGTGGCTGAGAACAAAACAAATACATAATTAAAATAGAAGTTTTGTAAAAAATATTCTGCAAAAAGAAAGCTCCTCATAAGAGCAAGTTGTCTGTAACTGATCCTGTGGTAAAAATATTATTCTATTCTGAGTTAGCCTAAGAGACCACAGGCAAATGCTCAGGAAAAAGTGATTAACAAAGACTGCTTTCATTCTGAAGGCCTGAAGATCTTCTGATCTGTAAAGTTTACCTAAGCACAGGCTCGATATAGAGACACTCACTAAGGCAGAAGTGTTCCATGTCTGGAAACAAAGTCAGGGGGGTATCAACCTCCAAACCTTAGGCTGAAATGGAGAAAAGTTGACAGTGTAAAGAGAAATGAAAACAAAGAACTTCCTGTGAACTTCCACTCCTGCTCAAGCCAGCCCACTTCAATACATTGTTGAAATTACCACATTTTGATGTGCTTGCTTCAGCGTAACATTAAGTATGGTTACAATCCACTCCTCCAAACAGAACAGGGAAATAAGCAGACATGCTTATTTTTGGTAATGGAATAATCACTTAACTCCTCCCCTGATCCTTTC
This sequence comes from Hypotaenidia okinawae, assembly GCA_027925045.1. Classification (NCBI taxonomy): domain Eukaryota; kingdom Metazoa; phylum Chordata; class Aves; order Gruiformes; family Rallidae; genus Hypotaenidia; species Hypotaenidia okinawae. Next base: position 13,084,090 of record BSDF01000010.1, read on the forward strand.
GGTTTCAAATAAAGCTTCTGTTTAGGAAATGCAATATAAAATTTCTTCAAATACTAGCAGGTAAAGAGTGAACTACTGTTTAGATCACTCAAAATGCTGCTATATAAAAAAAGAAAGGTTGATACTGAAAAGAAGAAACTTCCGTCCTGCTAGGGCCATTCTGAAAGTGTAATGTGCTTTCTATAAGGTACCCAGTCACCAACTCACATGAGAAATCATTTCAATAGTAACCGAGCAAATAAACCAAAACCTGACACTTAGAGAAACTTCCAACCTAAATATCTCTACCATTCCTTTAAAAATATTCATCAATAAACGTACTTTCTGTAAGAGAAAAAGAAGCATGCAAAGAAACTACCTAAGAGTCGAGTAAAAGCTGTTACATTAATTTAAAATTACCCTTTATTTTTCACAAGTTTTTCCAACATGTGCATTTTGGCACGGTAGATTTTGAGATAGTTTGCTTCAAGTTTCTTTAAATTACAAACAGTAGATACAGTAGGAATATTTTAAACCGATTTCTTTAAAATAAATGGCAAGTTAAAACCCTTAGCTTTAAAAGAGACTGCCACAATTCCATTTTCCTGATACAAAATTCAAGTAATTTTAAGTAAGAGTAGAAAATTCTCTTTATAAAACATCCTATTATGAAAATTTACCAGCTTTCTGAAAATAAACATCAAAATTCCAGTATCAATTGGGTGCAATTACACATTTAGAAAAATAACTCATTTTAAATGAAGGTCACTTGGTGAAGTAAATTTTCAACAGGATGTGCTTTTAAAACAAAATGATAAACCATTTCTTCTTAGCTAAAATATGTGATTCCTTGCTCCAACTCCGCTAACACTGTTTTTTCTTCTAAAGCCATACTATTCAGTATTGAAAATTAATTACAAAAATAGGCTGCTGAGATGTTTTCCCTTCAATGTAAACCAGCATATGGATTCCTTATCCTCAACAACTGTATACAAGATCCACTTGATTTAGATTTTATGCTGCAGGTTTTAATTGGTTGCTACCAAATATACACACCACAAAAACTTTAGCTGTGTCACTTTACTGAATGAAAACCACAATAAATTTTTCAGATAATTTTGCATTAAGGCTTCTTTGTTTTTGTTTTTTAAACAATAAAACAGTTTCACTATAAAAAGCTTTTCCATTTTCCCTTCTTACCTATTCTTTCAGACAGCAGAATGGAAAAATAAGGAGGACATGTTTACTTTGTGACTCAAGGCTCAGAGCAGATATTGAGAAATCTTCAACAATTTTAGAACATTTTCTGTTTTTCATTCTTTTAGCCCAAAGTAACTTTGCTGTCTAGGAACGGTAACTTAAAGTTTCTTTTATCACCTTTTTCAAGAAATCTATAAATAAATGTTTATGTAAAGAATCAAACACTGCTGAAGAGGGAAAAAAATAAAATTAAGGATCAATAAATGATACTGCAATGTATCTTGTGCCATTCAAGATAGGAAGTCCTTCATGTAAATGAGTAAGTCTTCCGGGGTGCATGAAACTCCATCCTTTCCTGGGAGACTCAATGGAGCAGTTGTACCTAAGAAATTTACATCCACCTCCCTGCAACAAAAGCACAAACAAAACAAAACCCCAAACATTTACCTTGTCTTTTAATTAAGTTCCTTTTTTATTTATCTATAACTTTAAATATTTTGCTATTAATAACAGCCTGTTGTTGACAGGTTTGGGTTTTTTTCACTGACTTCTAACAAGGTTGTTTAAATGATACCAACTTCAGAGCAATATCTAACAGACACGCATTTGCAATCAAAGATTCCCCCTTGCTTTGCTTTAATATTCCCTGGCTAAAAACTCAGCAACTCTGACAAATAGGTCTTCAATAACTTTACTGTAGGTGATACCAGGGAGAAGCAAATCATATTCTGAGGCTTTGTTCCAGGACTGCATCCCTATCCAGGGCAACATTTTAAAAAAATCTTTAATTAATCAATCCAGCTGTTGCTTTCAAATTGAAGGTGTGTTTTCTAGAGTAGTAAGTTTGAGAAACATACTTCAGGATGTTAACTAGGACAGTGAATAACACAGGTTTATTAACAAAACAGGTTGAGTTTCTCTACTAGCTAAAGCCAAATATTACTGCCACAGCCCTGCCTCTCTCCATATGCTGGGGACTGATTTATTTGAATGTGTATCAGAGAAGAAAGTAATTTATCTCAGGAAAAAACAAACAAACAAACAAACAAACAAACCAATCCCACAAACAGAAACAACTGTTGAGAATTTTCATTCTGTAGCTGATCTAAAAAAGAATCATTTAGAAGCTGCCATTTGAGATAATTTGGGACTATTTAAAGTATTCTGAGAAACTGGTTTTCAATGTACAAAAATGGAACATTTCTGAAAAGCTAAAAATCAACTGCCTAATGTCTCCCAATTTTTTATTTAAACCCCTTCTCCCCCACCACCTAAAACAATTTTGACAAATTCTGCATCCCACAATCAAGCAAATTTAGTACTTGTGAAAAAACAGCAAGAAATAATATATTTCAATGTGTGACACAGATCTTTTCCTTTTCAACATCATCTTTAAGCATATTCATTTGGGCTCTAGTTTGGAAACAATATTAGGAACTCAAAGAACAACAAGTTTTAATCCAGTAAATTGTCAACTTACTTGAAAGTCCTCTCCTACTTTGTTGAGAGCAATGTTGATTGTGAATGTAGAGGAGTCATGATGGGGTCTGAGTGACCGTTGTCTGTCTGGGCTGTATTTTACAACAAAATTCAATAAAGCATACCCCTGAAACAAAATACACAGTCACACATCAACAACTTCCAAGTTACACTTGTGTTCTTGGATGGGCTTTTATGTTTAAAGCTCAAGAACGTTCCTCTATAAATACTGCTATATCATGTATGAACACCCGAAGCAAAATAACTAGGGTATACTCAATAAAACACTTAGAATTACACATGACATGCAGTAATTTGCAATATTTTAAACACATACCTTGGTATAATATCCAGCAAACACTTTTAGTGTTACTGGTGCAATGAACTCTCTTATGAAATGTAGCCATTCATTATCCAGTCCAATCTGCTTCATATGAATATCATCAGTTGGGACATTTTCATAACCTCCAGAAATACGGCTGTCCTAATGAAAACACAATAGGCTTGAAATATGGACATGGAATGCTTCTGGCACTTCTAAAAATCTGCAGAATCACAAAACTGCAACAAAGCAATGCTTTATTTGGCATACGTGAGCTTGCTGTACAGTGATTTCACAGTTAAGTGCTGCAGAAAAATAAAATCTGACATTTCAATGAGCAAAAATTGGAAAAAATTTTAAAAGGTGAGTAAATATTCGGATATTTTGCCAGCAAATAAAGGCTTCCTGTGGCAATGGTTTTATTTATTAAGATGTAGATACAACTGAAGTTAAATGAAGAGAGTTACAGGCCTCAACTTGATGTGGTAATAAATGTTGAAGTAATCTGAAGATAAAAGTATGTTTCTGGAGGCTCCTCCCTGTAGTAAAATAATGACTGCAATTTATCTCATTTCCAAGGTACCACATATGTGAATGACAAGCATTCCTCCTATTCTAGCAGTAGTTAATGAATAGCTTCAACTTTCTGCAAACATAAACACAACTCCTTAAGGGGACAAATTTGTACTTAAGAGGTTAAACAAGTACAACTTTGAACAGTTATCTACAGCTATCTCAGATTGGGATTGGATAACTGTCAGATAACTACTACAGCAACTGCAACACTGTTACTCTCTGAATTTTCTAGGTCAAGGTTAATTGAGGAATGTCTCTAAATCCACAGAACAAGCTATATGACAGACTAAAGTAAGCATTTTATACCATGAATCAGATGTCTTGGGTCATTGGCAATTGTTGAAATGTTTCTTTGCTGCAATACACTGTGACGTCTTATTATAAAAGCACTCACAAATGAAGGTCATATTTATATAAGCTGACACTTACTTGGTGTTTTCCACCAGACCATTGTCCAAAATGTTCCATTTCTTCCACTAATTCATCACAGGCAGTGTCAGAAAATATGGGAAACCAAAACACATCTGGACATGGCTACACAAGAAAAACAAAAAAAAAAATTAAGCTTTGACAGCTATCTATTTAACTGCTAAGTAAGGATTTCTTCAGTCTTCTTAGTGACTAAAGGATATCAGCTGCTTTCATCTGAGCCATAATTCAGATACATATAAATAATCAAGTTTCTGCATTTTGAAGACTGCAATTACTTGGACAGCCACACTATTCTGACAAATATAGCAATTATTTTTTGGACTCACCTCATCTATTTTTCGTTGAGTTCTGACCCAAACATCAAAAAGTGTTTCAGCCACAACCAAAACAGCATTTGCATGGAAATAGTTACTGTATACCAACTGATTATCAGTCGATCCCACAAATTCCAGGAAAACTACTTATACTCACCTGTTCTACTATATTATCTGTGAAGATTTTTGAGTAGTTTGGATTTATATAGGTTTCCTTCCAGTCCTAAAAAAATATTAATTTCAAACATTAGATCAGAATACATTAATTTATACTTTACAAAACATCATTTCTATTCTATTCATTTCCTCTACTGAAAGCACTGGAAACAATTAAACAATTTCTTGTACCCATAAATGAAGTCAAGTAACGAAACCTGTAACATAAAGGCTCTATCTCCAGCTTCTTACTCCGGTCAATCAGCTAGCTTATTGATATGAGAGACTGTCATTGACTTAAATTGTTGGTAGAGAACAGTTTTCAGTACACAACCAGTATTTAGTGCATAGCAAATAAATGTTCTCCATGTAAAGTCCTTAAACCCCAAATCCTTCACAATACACAAACTTTACAATTTTTTTAAGTAAAGTAACTGTTTCATCACTAATCAGATGCATACCACAGGATTTTCAAATATCTGCCAGAGGTCGTTGTTGTAGTGGGAGGTATTGTAATTGGCTGTAGAAATAAGTCTTCCAAATTCATGCCTGTTGGTAATGTACATGAAAACACCCTATACCAAGTAGAGAAAGTGTCATTAGAAAAACAGTCCTTCTTAGCAGAAACATTTTTTAAAGTCTATTTATTTATGCCTGTTCTTTCATAAGATCTATCACACACTTGTACATACATATTATACATGCACTGTTAATTTAACTTCTTTAATTTTCAAATGGTTGATTCGAACCACCAACTAGCATTCATAAGTTCTTAAAAAGCATTTAGTTGAACTTGTTTTCTAAACACATTTCTAAACACAAAACATATATTGTTCATAACGTAAACACGCACATATTTAGAGAAAGGAAAAAACAGAGAAGCGGTTGGTTGATTTGTTTTCCAGAAATCCTAAGCAGACACACTGGAAGCACCTGTTCTGAAACTGAAAATACTCCTACAAGAAAAACAACACCTGGGATTTAGTTTCCAATTAAAATCTGGGGGTTTATGGGATAATGGAAGTCAGAACAAGAAACTTATTTCAAGAGTATTCACTACATGATCCTCTGGTGAATTGGCCTGAAATAAGAAGAATTTTGCAAATACAGCATAAAAGAATATTCAGATCAGTGTACAAAACAGCTGAGCACTGAAGTATGTTTGTCTAAGTGAACATTGCAAAATATGAGCAAGATATCAAATATGAGTAAGATACAGCTTTATTATCAAGCTATTAACAGAATATATTAACCAAACTCTTTGATTAGAAATAGTAGGAGAAAATAGTTCTTCTTAAAGAAATACAGGTTTTGTGGGCTTTTTTGCCCCTCAGTTTACTGTTTTTCAGACTAAAACCACATTTCAAATGTGTTTGTGACTTTTGGATTTGCAGCAGTTGACAACATTCTTATTTAGATATTTTGGTATTTCTGTCTATGTTTCTGTCTGAAAAAGAGTTAAACTGTTAGAAAGATAATTATTATGTTAAACATGTGCCTGGTTTTAGGCACTTACCAAATCATTACACAGCTGCAGCAGGGAGAATAAGGAGGGTCTGGGTCAAGAAAACAGCTTAAAAATGACTGATTTCCCAACTACCCTGTGGGGTCACCCATGGGCCAGGCTGACATGCTAGTGATTTGAGCTCCAGTCCTTCCTAGGACTGCTGAAGTTTTAGCTATGGAAGCACAGCTTCAGCACACCTTGACCTCAGAAGCACTGAGAAATCTCCGTGAGGAAACAATGAGTGTCTCTAAGATGTTTTGAGCTGGTCATGAAGAACCTGTTCCTGGCAAAAACTTGAACCTTACAAGACTGAAGAGAAAGCTAAAGCAGTATTTTATCAGAGTAAGTGGACAGAGGAGAAGTATCTTCCTGTGGTAGAATAATGCTGCGCATAATAATAACTAATGAATAAAAAAATAAAGCAACACCTTTGGGGGTCTGAGCATATGGAATGTTTCCGAAGAAGGGGAGTCTTTTTCCCTTTGTAAAGTCTAAAATGAAGGAGAATCATCACATCAGTTTTCCAAAACAATCTCTTTCTCTATTTCCGACTACTACTAGGTTTCCACAGTCACATGAGGGAAATAGCAGCCTTTGATCTAAAGCTGATATGCCTTTACAGACAACATGCATCTCCAAGCAAAGCTCATAATACGCATGTCAAAGCTGTTTCCACCAGCCCCTTCTTATCTGCTGCAATACAAAACCAAGCATGTACCAGACCATCTTACAGCCCAGACTGAGAAAGAGAAAGCAATTTTATGATGAGCCAGTCAGATTAGTTTAACGAGCACAGGGGAAGCACAAGATTGCAGTAACTGTTGCTGAGAAGGTTTGAAAACAACAGAATTGGATGGGGATGTTCTGAAGAATCAGTACAAACAAAGGAGATCATGCCTTGTTATGAAGGAATAAAAAAATTAATACTTGCCAACTTTTCTTGTTCAATTCAGCAAAATTATTTTTCAATGTTATAGTGTCTGGAAATAGTTCTGGTTTAGGTCTTAATTTTTTTCTGTGCTGAAACTAGTGTAAATGTCAGTAGAAACGTGGATTTACATATTCATATTTTTACAGTACGAGTAAGTTTTCTCTCATTACTTACAATGCAAGTAACAAATTTCTGATACAGTTTTAATCTATCTGGAAAAATGAATAATTCATGCTCCCTAAGAAGATTTGTACAATTTCATAAATCACTTTGGATTTTTATATCAACACTGCCCATCGCTAGTTCAAATATGTATCTATTGAAATATAAAGTTGAAAAATATTCCAACTTAGTCTGCTAGAAGTTTCGCTCAGTATAAACCCATGCATAATGTCAGTGCTTTTAAAGCATCTCTGAGTCATACACAACAGAGAAGTTGAGCCTTCTTTGATCCTGTAGAGGTTGCACCAATGAAAAAAGGATTTTAACCTCAAAGGGAATTTTCAGTGCATTTAAATAAAAAGCAGCACGCAGTCTTGCAGGCCTTGCAAAAACCTCTCTTCTCAACAATTTAAACAAATACACCTAAAGTGTTCTATGTCACAAAAATTGGCCAGTACTTTGAATTAGAAGTAAAAATTCAATATCCAAGATCAATCAAGTCAAGCAGTCAAGTATAGCAGGACATAAGGAAGTCAGTGTGTATTTAAAAGCAAGCTGTTACAGATACACCTTACCATTTCCCTGGCATTCCTGCAGAGAGCCATATCAGGATCCAACTTGTCACGCATAAAGTAGTTTTTTTCTTTCATTTCTGATCTGAGAGTTTTTCCCTTAATTAAATATATATTAGCCATATAAGGAATATTCCATACTCCTCTGTAAAATTAAAAATTAGAAAATGCAAATAGTTTAAAGCTGTGAAAACTAATCTGTTGCCTAGTCTGTCAAATCAGCATCTCTATATTTGCTGACAAGATTGAGTAAGTTTCAAGGAAATTAAGCTGACAGGTTCCCAAGACATTTGCTGAACATTGTGGACATCTCTAACATGGGCTGTAATTTAACTTTTATGAAGTGTTATTATAAAAAAATAGAGAGGACAAATTCTCTAAAGAGATTTAACTACAAATGTACTTCATGTTTCCATAGTTAAGGCAATCAGTCAAACTCTTACAATATTATTCTACACTACCAGATGGAGAAAGTAATTCTAAAACAGATTTTTAAGTGAGTTTAAAGACTTCACTAAGACTTTGCACAGCTGGTCTGACCTCCTCAGACAAATACCTATGGACCACAGCAGGTCACATATTTATGTCAGTTGGGCCAATATCAACAAGACAGCATTGCTGTAAGAATGCTTGCTCTGCAGATTTCCTCCCTCCCAGCACCACAAGCACATCTTTCAGTGAGACTGAAAAATGAGCCAGTCCTATTCAAGCAGTCAATCTGGTTTGGACCTTTTTGTTCTTCCAGGAGAGTGAAAAGCTATCACCGCAGAGGGAGAATCAAGCTTAGAACAAATTACACCACATTCATTAAGGGGAAGAACAAAATGAAAAGGCAGACAGAAGTACTTCCCAAGAGGTCCTTAGGATATACCTGATAAAATACATGGGAAGAAATGCACGAAGACTTCTAGATGTTCAACTAATTAAACATTTGCCTCAAATAGATAAAGATGCAACAATCATTTCTTTTGACTGAAGTTCCAGCATAGAGTTTGTTATTTTTTCTGTCTTGCCATTTTCTGTATTATGCACTACTAGAGGAACCAGACACACACAAGTACTAATAACAGCTAGGTCCATTTCTAATACCATTGCATCATGTTAAACATCTTCCTTTTTTATTCAAGCTGTGAATGGGAAAACAAACACACTCCTATTGAATAGAAAAAAAACCCAAAACAATAAAACTAACTTATTCAGGAATACCAAATAGCATGAAAATGTAAGAATATGTTGCTAATAAACACATTGGGTGTCTTGACTGTAAAAATTAGCTTAAAATTACTTACACTCTGTTTCCTTGGACAATATCAACATAATCTTCTGATCGAGCGTAATATCCATCTGGGCTCAAAGCACCCCAGAAATTAGACCAAAGTTTCCCATGACGAGTTACAAGCGGAGCAATTATCTTTCTGTGAAGTGACATATCAAGTAAGAAAATATGATCTGTTATACATAGAACATACATGAAGATATACTTGCTTTCCTCAGTTTGGAGCATAGAGCAATTAAAACACCAATGACTGTCAAATCACAGAACAGCTATTCTGAATTTCAGCTGGAAGAAAGACTATCCAAGTACCAACAGCCCAAAACCAGTATCAGTGTACCAGAAGCAAAGATTTGTATAAATCTGAGTTGGCTTGATTTTCAGTCAAGCAAAAAACATACTGTCCACAACGTAAGAAAAGTCAAAACCATTTAAAAACTAATAAGAAAAACCCCACAGTGACACTTAACTTACCCAAAATTTAATAGTCAAAAGAGGAAATCTAAATTGATCAGAATAAAGAGAATAAAATTGTACTGTTTCCAATGGTGCCTATGATAAGATGCATACTGCAAAGCCTCTGTTTCTTCTAGCTATTGTCCCTTTTAGCTGCTTTCTACAACAGTAAATACTACAAGAAATATAGTGCAAAGGACCGAAAGCCATATCTTTACTTAAGCTCTGTCCCTTCTCACTAGCAGGTCAAAGCAAACACTGATAATATATCTTTCTGTGATACACCTGAGATTCACAGATTTGTTATAAGGCAAATACTACATACCTGCCTAACATGGGAAGTTACAAATTGGAAGGAGTGAAGTGCACAGCCTGCTGAAAGCTGCTGCTGATAATGTCACAGTTTAGTATGATCTCTTAAGTTTTACAAATACAAGGGAAAACTGGGTATTGCAGCTGATTCATCTCCAATACTTTCCACTGTATTATTGCATCTGTGATTTAAAAAGAAAGTAATAACACTGCACTACTAAAGTAATAAACTCTAAGGAGTTTCTGTTTAGTTTTGTTTGGGGTTTTTTATTTGGTGGGGGAGGGTGTTAAAAACATTTGGTGTAACCAACTTTGAAATCATTACTCAGTGAAAACTCAGTTGATCTAATAAAACCTGCTTACACCGTAGCATTCTCTTCAGAGGAACTTTGAAGAATTTGAAATTCACACCAGGAATTGTTGTTTGACAGGAACAAAATGCTTTGTGAATAGTTGGCTCCCAAGCCTGTTATAAACTACAGCAATGAAGTACCAGAGGTAAACAAAGAGAATCTAACTCTGCAAGAACAGACAGGATGGGCCCCAGAGAATCCCTTCAAGTTGAGGAAATTCTGTAAAATCAAGAAATATACTACACCTGTTCTGCTCAATCAGTATTCTTAAAGTTTTGGGGTTTGTCAGCACGACATCTGCATCTATACTTAAGTAATATTCACATGCTGTATCCTGGCGACAAAGGTCCCTGAAAAGACAAAAAAAGAATGGTTAACTCACATATGTGCAGAAAAGGTCTGCAAAAAAGATGAAACAAAACAAAAAATCAAAATACCTAAAACACAACAAAGCACTCTTCTCATACTCTGCATTAAGAGCACTCTGCAGTGCAGTATAGTAAGTGTAAAATAGATTATGGCAGTGTGATAAACTAAAGGAGATTTTAAAAACCATGGATCAGATGTCTTACATTGTTCTTCTAATAAATCGATATCTAACCTTTACGAAGTTCAGTAAGAGCTACCATGCACTGTCCTAATGGAAAACGGGGGCTGAGGGGAAATCAAACCACTAATTTATACAGTTGGATATCAGTATTGTCATTTGGTAGTGAAGTACAAGCTTATTAAGTGAATTTCTTTAGTAACTGCATATGGCTGTAACACTGTCTTTAGGCAAAGATACTACAGATGTGACTTGCTAATCTGAATTGTAATAGAACCTTTATGGACAGTGTAAGACAAAGTATAAAGAAATACATGTTTCAAGACCTTTTTTTAGTCATCTTGAGACCTACAAGAACACCACAGTCGGTAAAGAAAAACAGAAAACAATTACACAGGAGGTGAATTGAAATGAGAAAAAGGAATGGGATTTATCATATACACTACTTCTATCCGAAAAAAATTATTTGCATAGATTCACACAGCCTCAAGATAAAGCTTCATCTAAGCAGAAGAAACATTCTACTCTAAATATAAAAGACACAGATACATCTGTGTTTTTCTGGCAGGGTACACTTGCAACAGTAAGATCCAGGATAGTGAATTCAGCTTTCCTATGCCAAGAGAATAGGAGGCAATTATATATTAGTAAATCAAATATACTTTTAGAAGTGGAACATGCAGTAGCTTTCTATCATGTAGGTGGTATTATTAAGTTTGTCTGTTTTCACCACTATTACCAACAGAATTTGCATTAATTCCACTGTAACATTACAGTTATTTTATTTTATTGCTTTAAAGTGTCTATAAACACTGTTTTAGTTTATGTTCCACACAGTTAAATTGTTTGTGACTGTTTTCTGCAAAGGAAGAGATCTCTGTCACTTCTGAAGTTCTGATAACCAGTGGATGTGACAGGCTACATACAGGTCAAGGCAACCACTACCATTGCTTCCTGTCTGCTCCTTCTCCTTCCCCCTCCACTGCCCAACAGAGCACTCACTCAGCATTTGTGTCTCCCATAAGGATTACTACTTATCAACACCTTTTTGGTTGTTTTGTTCAAACTTTCTTCTGCTCAAAGTACTTTAGAGGTTGGAATCACAGTATAAGGTAGAATTTTTTTATTCTATAAATTTTAGGAATCCTTCCTCTTCACACCTGACTGCTAAAGGTGTAGGAATTACTTGACCCACAACACTCTTCCCATAACTGCTGAAGTCACTGTGTCTGGACACACCCCTGCAGCTTAAATCTTTGGTCAGTCTCTGGTTATGTTTTAACTGAGATGTTCACTGACAGTTCTCTATCTTATGTATACATGGGTTTATGACAGCAATTCTTTAATCAGCATTTTCTACATAATCACCCCAATCTCCATAATCAGCTGACACTGGCTTTCTTTTGGACCTAACACAACCCAGCAAATAAACCTTTATGGCATTTTCCATGACTAGCTTATCCTGTTCAAAGCTTCACAACTATTGAATACAATAGCTTTACCATTAGCATAATTACAATTATTAATAGTAACCTAACTTTTGTATTGCACTTAGATTTTTTTTCCAAACATATACAGCTCCTTTATCTTCTTTTTACTAATGAGGAAACTAAACCTGAGAACAACACATTCAATGCTAGTCCATGATTGCAGCCACAACACTGGCCAGCACCTCCCCAAAAGTAGTTCAACCTTTTGCTGATAACAAAAATATGAATAGAATTAATGGTTTTAGTTATGAAAATCGGGGGGAAGGGTGGGGAGTAGAACAGATTTATATTTAGTTGTGGGCAAACATGACTGGAAAATTGATTACAGAATTTCAAAATACATGGTTCTGCAATTTTTGCCTCCTTTACATCCAGAGCCAAAGAGTTCTTTTAAAACTGGTGCAATATGTTTACTGTTGAAAATTCTTCTGTTCTTCATCTGCAGAGTAATCCAAAACACAAAATAATACTTTAAAAGTTTTGGTCTAAGTCACATTCAGTCATTCAATCATCTATTGAGAACTCTTTGAAAGCATTATTGCCTTTAACAGTCTGGAAATTCAGCTGAAGCTCCACAACGTGACGACTCTAACTTCAACCTCTAACCAAGAATTTTAAATATATATATGTATATACACATATATTAATACATTTCAGGAGGCAAAAAGTCAAGGCTACTTACTACTCTGGCCATACTTTGACTCATTTTCCCCCTCAGTTATTTCTTTCTAAACTTTACTGAAGTCTGCATCACCAAATTGCAAAACTTCACATTTAAAACCTAATTCTCCTTGCCGTTCTGGATATGTCACCATGTCAAATGTGAAGTATAAATTTTTCTTTTGCACTTTAAGGTTGCTAACAAACATCTCCATAAAGCACTTCCAGTTTCAGATATACAAAAAATTTATAAAAGTTTCTGCCAAAATTAATAAAACAAGCCTACTCTTAAGAAATTCTCTTTAGGCTTTCAATGTTGCCTAGTAGCCCAAGGGAATAAAAGTATTCTGGATATTCTCATGCTTTAAAGCATTACCTTCTTACAGTGTATGCTAACCTGTACAGATGTAGAAAACCCAGATTTTATGTGATACTATTTATTACATATATCCAGGTTACAGCAAGGAAGAAGTGGAAAGTGCCTTCCAGCAATTCTCATATGTATATTACTCTACTACTTAATCTAAATGTTTAATCTGCTTACTTTATCTTCCACATGGCTACTAAAATAAGACCAAATATTTAAAAGAAAGTTATATTGTTGTATATAGCTTAAGCCATTTCAGTGTAACAATTAATAAAAAGCGTAGTAGAAGGCCAAGATTTTTTGCTGGGAGTGTGAAGTGAAGCTCAGCAGATCAGTTTACAGGATTTTGCAATCACAGCGATGTTTAACTTTGCTTACAAACCACAAGCCCATCTGGAACAGTGACCTCATCTGAAAAGGGAAAGTGTCACTGCTCTTCTCTTCATCAAACTTTCCACTGAGATACTCCAAGGGCCTCGTTGTTTAAGCTGTAAGACATATTGTTTATTCAATTTCTTTACCATAAAGTCGGTTGGGGGTATCAGACAGAACGTGTATTTGCAAATGATCGATATATTACTTTTATATCTCTCTCAGTCTGGAAATACAATTCCAAACATAGACTGTGAGCCTAAAGGCAGAGCACTAACACCATCTGACAGACCTCTGAAAAGAAAAGATGCCCCAGATACAAGTCAGCCACACTCACTGAAAGACTGGGTGACATTGCCTGCCATTTAGCATTACATTTTGCATTATTCCAGGCATCACAGCAGTATAAAGAAACTCTTATCACCCATCACAAAAAACAAGCAGATGTAGCCACAAAACACAAAAAGCACAGTTTAGTTTTACAACTCAGGCTTGTTATCACAGCTACCACACCTGGAAGCTACTGAAATCAGATATAGGTATGAAAGTTGCTTTTGTTCTGCAACACTTAAAATTCAAAGTGTTCCCTGTCTATCTGAGGCTGAAACACAAAACTAATCAAGTGTTATGTTTCAGAAAATACAAGTGTCCAACAGAAATCACTTGGCATCTAGGAGACACAGATTTAATCCCTGCTCCTCCTTCAACTATAGCCAAGATGCTTCCCCTACTTGAAGGGCTGAAAGGTAGTCCTCCTGCATCCGTGTCATCACTTACCAACACCAATGGGAGCTCAGAGACAGAGTTACCATTTTCTGACTTTCAAGAAGCATAGAGAAGACCCCCAGTTCAGCTCAAAATTGAATAGTGACATCAAACTCTCTGATACTGATCCCTCTACCAGTCTTACTTAAACTTCTGAAGGCTTTCAATGCACACTTTCATTAAAATATACACATTCCTGTTAAAAGTAGAGGTAAATCAAGTTTGTTTTAAAAGTTCTGAAAAAATCCTGGCTAGTTCTCTTATTAATATTTTTGAGGGAGGAAAAGAACAACCCCCAAAAAAGAATCCTTTAAGTCCTTAAGTACTGGGGGAAAAAAGATTAAGGAAAATAAGCTTATTATAAATAAAACCTCAGAGAAACAAATGAGACAAATTCCTGTATTTCTCCACTTTCTCTTATTGCTTGAGCATATTTCATATTGTTATTTTACATTTTATGTCATAACAACTTTGTAACAGCTGGCTGAAATCTTATCTCCAAACAAAGCAAAGTCTCAAATGATTTTTTTTCTTAAAGAAAAAAGAACCAACTGTAATCTCTAATATATTCCCTGTGGACAAAGAAAAAAAAATTTAAAAGATATGGAAGTGTTATTTTAGGGTTTCAAGGGATGTTCGTGAAGAGAAAAATCGAAAAAATACCCAGTGAACATACTGCTGAAATTTCTCTTTATTCTTTCTTTTCCTCTCTTTTTATTCTGTTTCAGCCCACACTAAGGAAAGTTGTGCACTCCTGTTCACCATTATTATTCAATAGTAACAAGTCTTTGCTCACTGCCCAATCTGAGACGTTTCCAACACCTACACAACTTTCATAAGGCACAGAAGAGGGCTTACCATGTCAAGATGAAACAAGAAAGTAAATGCTTCAATTATTCTTTTTTATGTGAATGAGAAAATTAGATAAAAGTTTGCTGCATGATTATGGCTACATTTTTTTAAAATGTTATTTTCTTATATATATTGACATGAGAAGTTCACTGTGACTTATCACCACTTTTTACTGAGACAAAAAGGGGGAACAAAAAAAGGAGAAAACTGACCCAACTGCATTAAACACTCAAAAGTATTCTGCTGTTAACAAACCAGATCTTCGACGCTTAAGTTCACACTCTTTTTAGTTCTATCACTAGGCACTGAACTGTACTACTTGAAGCCTGTTAAGCTGCTTCAGAAAAATAGACTGAAATGTGCAGGTGAAGAGACCAAATTAATTCTAAATCTACTGGAAATTAGCAGAGAGATACTAAAATCAGCTAATGTGGAAAAAGGGAGAAAGTAGGTATTTGAGGCAAATGGAACAAAACTTTCAGTCAATAAGGTAAAGAGAGGCAGGAGAAAATTAATCAGAAGACTGAATATATGAATCTCTGTAAATCAAGCCATTAAACAGGTTTGAAGAATCATTCTTTTCAAGTTATTCCCAATGCAGTATTAGCAAGAAAAAATGAGGTTATGTTGGAAGCCACCTCAAGGGTTGAAAGCAAATATTTTTTCTATTGTATCTGGCTTTGCCATGAACATCCCACATTTTTGGGCTAGGTTTTCTGAGGAAAAGTTGATGTTCACAAAGGCAAACAAGCAGACCAGGCGAGCAAAGGAGGAAGCAGATGAACTGAACCTGCTTCATTCAAATTAAAAGAAGCTCTCAATTTATATCTACATTGGTCACATGAGAGATCCTACTACTAACACTCATACTTTCTGGATGATGCAGTATTTTGGCATGGTCTTATTCCCCATGCATTATACATCGCATTTTCTCTACAGATCTCTTTAGGACAGAATCTTTACGAAAAAGGCCTATCAAAGCAGGAGCAACATGGGTCCAATTATCTCCAGACAATGGATAACAAAACACAGCGTAGCACATTCAGTGGTACACATCAAAAGTATGATTATCTCCCTGCCTTACATAACAGAATTTTAAACTACTCTTTCCTTTTTTATCCACAGACCAAGCAAAGACCATATATCACATGAAAACCTCTGTCAGTAGGTTCTATCAAAAGGTAACAGGCTTAAAGATCTTTGGATGAGATTTAGTAACAGCATAGAAATTGTTTAGACTGAAGATTCTGCTCTATGGTGTCTATAGAGACAAAGAGGCAACTCCAAAAATTCCACCTCAGTTACACATAACATACACTACTTGAAAATGTTTGCAAACACGGTACATTTGCTTTAGAGACTATTGGAAAAAAATAAAGAATATGAATGGCTGCTAACACTACACTGGACATCTGTAGTGTTTCCCGGAGAGGCTATGGGAGATGCTTGGAGCTCAGCCAAACATCAGTTTCCCAAGAGGCTTCAGCACAACAAAACCCCATTCAAAGGAATTTCCAAGAACACCACAGAGATTCAGGGCTAGTTCTTCATTCTTTCAGTTGATGCCATGAATAGTCTGTACTATGCTCCTAACCTCTGGAAAACTCAGAAGAAAAGAACTATGCAGGAAAGAAGGCTGCTCAAGGGCCACATGAGGTCTTGGTGGGATTCTGGTCTGTAAAACTCCTCAATCTGACTGATGGACATACTGGGAGAGACACAAGCAGCTCTATGGTAGTAGCCAGTGCTGCAGCCAATAAAGAGACCCCCTGACAGACAGGTCTGACACAGGATACAAAGTTCAGATTTAGACCTGCAAGTGCTAGGTTTAAAAGGTGAAGAGTTGGATTCCCTAGTAAGGACAAAAAAGGGTGGGGGAAAGCTAAGAAGATAGTCTGCTGCCTTTAAAAGTTTGAGGGTTTTTTCTTCCCCTGAAAGCAGAAAATGCTGCTAGACCATTTCCAAAGGGTATCCGTGTCTCTCTGAACCATAGGAAGAAATATAATTGTGAACAGTATTCCTAGGTCAAGCTTTAAGAATATTTTTACCTAAATGCAATGCCATTAAAAAAAAAAATAATAAAAGGACAAGAGTTCAATTGCTAAATGCAAGAGGTACTTCTATTCACTGAAATCACTCTGTAATAAGTTAGCTTGAAAAGGTTTTCAATAAAAAATAAAACTAAATACATTTTAGAAGATTTAGAAGATACACAGCAATTAGAATTTCTATTTACATTTGTACCAGCTTCTCCCTTTTTTATAATTACTAGTACATAGAAAGAATTTTTTATATTGTACCATCTACTTTATTTCAATGGCGTTATTTTTTTAAAAATATTTAAACTTTATGCTTATCATACTTTAATATATGCCCACGTTTGAGACAACTATAATGTAAAAATAATCTGACACCACTTAATTTCTTTGTAGTCTACTATTGGCTATGTCTTCAATAGAAGACCAGATGACAGACTATCACAGTCCAAACCAGAGATGACAGATTTTTATGTCAGACAGAAAATACTCAACCATATATATGTCTAGACCTTCTCCTTACACAAAAGTTCCCACCGTTGTATCTTAAGATGGAAAGTTATAACTGTTTAAGATGCAAAATAATATACATAAGATGAAGCAAATGTTAGCAAATGCATCACTAGAACAGATTTATAAATTAGAATTTACATTCCCATGTTCCGGGCTTCTGCTTGACTCAGATTTTCTTCAGGTCCAACAATTTTTATGTTTCTGATAATGTTCTTGGCCTTTTCCCAGAATTTCTTGATGTGCTTTTCATGGTAAACCTCCTGTAATCATGTTAACATTGTTTATAGTGAATGAAAAGTACAAGTTGCTGTGAAATCATAAACATAGCATCCAAGAACACATTGTATTCTATCCCAAACAAACAGATGGCAAACAGTATTTGAAGATATTCCAGTATGTCTGTCATTAAATGAAGCTATTCCATCCAAAATCTAAGCAAAATAATCCAACACTTCAGCAATATAAATCAAAGCTGTACCTCCAGATCAATGATACAAGATTCACAGACTGTTTATGCAATATTTTGTCAGAATATTTATGATCTTCAAAACCCATCTTACCACTTCAATGAGGGAGCTGCCACTTGTACCTAGGTGGACAGTCACACTCATTGTTTCTTTAAACCGTAGTCACAGCAATTGTTTCTATAATTTCTAACCACCCTACCTCTGATTTAAGAGATCTAAGCTGCATGCAACACTTCCAAACCAGTGCCCTGCTTTTGCATATTACTGCTGACATTAGAATAATTAAAAAATTAGGTAGGGTTTTCCCCCTCTCTCTGACAAAAAAAGTATTATTCAGTCTTTTATATTTATTTCAAATACCATATGACTTCTGGCTGAAGCAATGAAACCTAGCATAGCCTACAATTCCTACATTTGTACCATAGTTATACTTTAAATATCCCCTTACAAAAGCATGCTGAAGACTTCAAAGATAAACTCTACTTCTATTATTCACGCCTTTTGTGCTGCATCAACACTAATGCATGCCATGTGAAAAAGGGCAGAATTATATTTTCCTCCAACTTTCCTTTCAGTCCAGTTTTTTTACAAAAAGACTTACACATATCTGTCACTCATAAAAATAACAATACTAAAATCACTATGGAAGTATCAGCAACACCAGATCATTAGGCAGTTAGCAAAGAGCATTTCAAAAATATTCAAGGAAGCAACTTATTTGTACTGCCATTCAAAATGTACCTGGACACAACAGTCTTTCCCATGGTATCCAAACAGGAACACCAAGAGAGACAGAAAAGCAAATCCAATGTCAACTGTTGTATAACAGTTTATTAATAATGTGCTGTAACTTTATGTCAGTCCTGAAATGGTCAGGCAGTTGGCCTAGATGATTAAGTCCCTTCCAACTGCAGCTATTTTATTCTTATTCTTCTCTGTTGTTTTATGGTAATCAGTACTTCTCCCAGAAACATACACTTTACAATCTTTTTCATTAGTAAAAGAGAAAGTACCTAAGCAGTTTCTTTGAACAAACTCCAGTAAGCACTGCTGCAATTTCTGTTAACTTTGTGTATTTTTCCACTTCTGCACACTAAATTCTGAAAAATTATTTCTTCCTCTGTAGTTTAACTATGTACATATATAGAAGCCATATACTCCTCCATACATTTTCATTCACACCATAGTTCCCAAAACTGAAGCTTGGCATAATAGTAACATCATACTTACGTTATTATGAATGAAGATACTGAGTGCCTCCTTTGGGTAGTCCAGAGTCAACAGTCTGTCTAAAAATTTAGGTAGGAAAGGAGTGGGTTGTTCAATGAAAACACCAATTTTTACTCTTGGATATTCCTAAAAAAAATGATATTTTGACACAACCAATAAGACTTGCCTCCTAACATTAGTTATATTAAAAAGCAACTAATTTCATGTTGTAGTAACTTAGGCCACACTGCTTTCAAACAATCAAAACCAAGTAACTCAGAAGAGCTGTGTGACCCATTTACTTTCACTGACCACGAAATAAGAAAAGATAATGGAGTTCATATTGCTAGAAAACTCCCTAAATTCCAGTAACAAAAACTGGAAGCCGAAAATAACATATTATGGATTTTTATATTCTTACTTAGAAAACTTAAAACAGCAAAGTAGTATTTCAGGAAATACACCTAGAACTGCACAGCAAATTAAATTTTTTAATTAGCATACATATGTTACATTTACAAGAAAATATAGGGAAGGCCAGGGTTTGGTTTTTTTTAAGTAGTAAAGAATAAACACCACAATATATTTTACTCCTCTTTAAGCCAAAGACTGCAATACCCTTCCATACACTTACATGCACTGTATACCACTATATTCTGTCCAGTTCTGGGCTCCCTGGTATAAAAAGGACAGGGATCTCCTTGAGAGAGTCTAAAGAAGGGCTACGAAGATGATTAAAGGCCTGGAACATCTCCCCTGTGAGGGGAGGCTGAATAAGTAGGGACTGTTCAGTCTTGAGAAGAGAAGACTAAGGGGGAACCTAATTAATGTTTACAATTAGATAACCTAATTATCTTAAGCATGGAATTCAGGGGGAATTAGCCAGCCCCTTTTCAGTGGTTTGTGGAGACAGGACAAGGGGCAATGGCTGCAAGTTGGAGCACAGGAAGTTCTGCACCAACATGTGGAAGAACATTTACACAGCAAGGGTGACAGAGCCCTGGGACAGGCTGCCCAGGGAGGAGGTGGAGTCTCCTTCTCTGGAGACATTCAAGACCCGTCTGGATGCCTCCCCGTGCAATATGAGCTAGGGAGCTGCTTTGGCAGGGGGTTGGACCTGATGATCTCTCGAGGTCCCTTCCAACCCCTACAATTCTATGATTCTATGCAAGCATTATAAGATGGGCTTGCATTACTTCCCTACTCACCGATATTATCAAGACCTCTGATGAACAAACTACAGCTTCTGCACCGGTATCCAAGGATACTGAAGATTTATCCACCTTATTTCAACATTAATTCACATCCTTTGAACAGTTTGTATGTGCTTGATATAGAGAGCGTGATCACTAAAACAAGCCTAGACAGCACTTGTGTGTATTCCTAAAATATATTATTACATTATTTGAAACAAAGATTTTTAACCTTCAAACACCTTGACTCCTACACAAAAGACACTGATAAAACTAAAAAACTCCAAAACAGATGGCAGCATAAATGCCTAAGCCACTACAAGCCTCAGAGAGAAACCTTATATGAGCATAAAAGGCAGCAAGCTAGCTTTCCTTAAGCAAGCCAACACCCACAAAAGCATCTGGATAAGCCATCAGCACATGTTGAGATTTTACTGTGTTGCTGTCTACATCGGAAATCCAGAAACATACTGGCAAGCTCACCAGAGCGGAAACATTAGGCACTGATGTTTACCCTGACTACCTCCTAGTCACAACTTCATCTGCAAACCTAATACGTACTCATGCAGACATCCTAATAACTTCAAAACAGCTGATGAAGACAAGTACACTGATGTCTTTTGAAAAAAAGTGACTGTGATATTCTCTGGCAACCACTCCACTGAGGCTGGTGTCATGGCAACTGGTACTGCTGATTGCAGGCGATGAGGAAACAGCGTGTGCCATCAGGCTTGCTAAGCTGAACATGCACACGTGCTACCAATAACTGAACTGCTGCAATAATTTGTTTTGCATATTTCTCTAATTCAAAGGTATCTTCTCCTTATTCTCCAGCACAAAGAGAAGCAGGTTCAGGCTCGATCTGCAAGGTTATAGGGCCAATCAGTGATTACTAACACTCCTTTAGTACATTGAAGGGTGAACTGCTCGGCGCCAGTGTTTATGCTAAAACCTCAGAAGCATGAACAAGCCAAAATAAGGTTTTTTTAAAAAATTAAGAATAAAAATTCCTACAAACTGCATCTCCTCAAAGCTAGGAGTTCTCTGCTCCATCTCTCCCATCTCTTCTGCATCTCACCTAAGTAGAAGATTCATCAATCTAGACCATGGTTCACCATACTATCAAGAGTTGCCACCTTATAATCTGAGTCTAGGACAGAATGAACAATTCTAATACTCAGCATTTTGAGAATATTAAGTCTGCAGTTTTGATTCTTCCCAATTATGCCTCAGAAAAGCACTTTAGGAATATCCAGTCTGCACCATAAAGTTACATTTTCTCTGACACATTTTTTTCATTTTCACTAAGTTCAGGTTTACCTTTTAAAGCTTACTTTTTCACAACCAGTAGGTGAGTATATGACAAATTTTGGAAGAAATATAGGACAATGCTGTAGTAGTACAAAGTCCAGGAACCCCTGCCACAAGAGGCACCAGTGAAGTGAGAGAATGGGCAAGGTCTCCATACTGCTTATGAGAAGAACAAGCAAAATCCTCAGAAGGTACAACTGCATCAGTGCAGAAAGTTAAATAAAATATTATGGGGAGAATGCTTAGAGGCTCAGAGCTGGTATTGCTCTTTTCACTGAAAACTTCTTGTTAAGTAGCAACTACCCAGACCAGAACAGAAATCGCGTTCAGAAAATGAAGTATTACTTGTGCTCAAAAATGCCTGAAGTAAACACTTCTTCTGAGTCCAAAGAAAAGTCCTATTTTTGCTGGCAGGGTGGTGAGGTATGAAGTCCAAAAAATGAATTACAGTAAGGAAGACATGTTCCAAGTAGATATACATAAACTATAGAATGCTAGCCAGTAAATCATTACAAGTTACTCCACATTATTGGCTTTAACATTTAATTGCTCCTCAACCATGTTTTAATTGCCAACACCATTAGGAAAAACTCAGACAACTTCTTTTCCTCAGGTAAAATTGTTGAGAGTGCAAACACTTTCAGCAGAACACCATCTGAATACTGTATTTTTAAAGCAAAATTTTTATTTTTATATATATATATCTAAAGAATCTGAAAGTTATGGCAATTCCACCAGTAACTTTTTAAACTTATATCCCAGTCCATAAACTGCTTATTATCCAGAAATTCTTTCACTTTGTCCTTTCACTACAAGGATAACAAGCCACTATTTCTTTCATGCTATCCTCAACATGACCCTCTAAGACCTGTTCTCATTCAAATCTTCAATACAGAACAGAAATGAAATAGTTGCTAGAAACTGCCTGCTAATAAGCAGAATGTTCTTTCAAGTGCAAGCCTTACATTTCATCATGGTATATTTTAGTATTCACTCAGCCTAAAAATTAGAGTACAAGCCAAAATATTTGTAAAAACACTAAAGACATCATGCTTCTGGCCAAGTAAAGTCAAAATAAGTTCCCAAATATTTTATAGACAGACACATGCATTTTTATGTGTAAGTTTGTCCTATTTGAACTCTGAAGACTGAACTGATATCTGATCTGAGTTACATCAGATTTATTCTGCAATTATATATTTGCATATACAATACAAATTTTCAAAGTGAAGCCTTTTTAACTCTTTGTATCTCAGAAAATAGTAAGTGTAATCATGTTAGTTAACTATTAACCTCTACTTGTAACAGAAATTATCAAAGATGCATATTCCAGTTCTTTGTAGGTCTGCAGTTAAACTGAAATACCTAAAGAGGTTTTCTACCTTCCAAAAATTCTAACTATTCACTATTGCATGTTTCAAAAAGGATTTATTCACTCTCAGTGAAAAGATGTAAGGATCTGGAGGGCTTTTTGGGATAGGATCAACTTCAGTAATATTGGGAAAACCTGTATTAACACATATGCAAAAAAGCATTTCTAAAAGTATTGATATTTCTCATAAACTAAAAAAATCCATCTTTACTGTTACACACAGCAGAAGAAATTGTCCTGAAGTGTCTACAGAACATAATATTGCATACTAAAGCAGCTTTGCCTCAGAAACGACTATATACCTGTCAAATGCATTGAAAAGGGTTTCATTCTTCTGAAAAGTATTCTTACCGTTACAGTTGACAGGTCTAGTAAGTCTAAATCACAAACACTGCAACCAGTTTCCCGTGTCCATGCATTGGGGATATAGTTTCCCAAATAATTCAAGTGTATCTGGTAAAGAAATGAATTCACATTAATGAAACATGCTTGCAAATGGTGATTAATACCTTTATAAGAATTCAAACTTACTTATCTGCTTCCTTATACCTAAAGGCAATTGATTATCCTCTTTTTATTTAAGATTAAAAAACCCCACGAGCCCAAACATAAAAAAAAACAGTTGGTAAAAGATTTTTCTTGTTTTCATTTACAACCCAGAGACCATATTCTCCTAGCATCTACAATTATTACTTCAGTTAAACAAAAAAAGTTGATAAAAGCATAATAACTACCAACTAAATGCTTGTGTTACTTTGAAGACAGATTACAGATCACAGATCATTCAGCTCTCAAAATTGCTAGACATGATTTCAAGAATAAAAAACTGTTTCTGTTCCCAAATCTGATAATCATCAACATTTTATGCAAAACACAGAGTGACTACATGAAAAACATATAGAAAGAAAATGACGATGACTGGTGCCCACAAAATCTATTTTTTTTTTACAATCTCTGTCAAGATTGAGAAGCCAGCCAGTAGGATACCTTTTAAAGCAGCATATAGCTTCTTAACACATTTTTTAATTGGCACTGAACAAAAATAAGTACTTTTTTCTGTCAGGGCCTGAGTTGCCCTGTCCTCCTGGATTCTACTGGAAGCTTATGCAGAACTTCCTTCTTCTCTACTGCCATTTGCAATCATCAAGGGCTCTCGTGTGCCAGGGAAGCGTTCCTGACAGAAGGTATACTGACGCTCATTTCTGCTCTGTTGCGCTCAGCAAAAAGTAGAATGTCAGAATATATTTCGGCATAGAAAACGCACTCCAGTGCAATAGTCCATCTGCATTTTAGCATATTTGGGCATTAGTTTATGCTTATAGAAAAATTATAAATAGAATCACACAATCATAGAATGACTTAGGTTGCTTCTCTCAAACCACTTCATAGAATCACAGACAGGTTTGGGTTGGAAGGAACTTTACGTATCAGATAGTCCCAACTCCCTACCATGGGCAGGGACACCCTCCACTAGCCCAGGCTGCCCGAAGCCTCATCCAACCTGGCCTTGAAGACTGCCAGGGAGGCAGCAGCCACAGCCTGTGCCAGGGACTCACCGCCCTCATAGTAAAGAATTTCTTCCTTATATCTAAATCTGCACTCTTCCATAACTGATTTAGTTTAGTTTCAGAGATATAACATGAAGTCTACAAAATGAGCATTTCACAAAAAAGTCATCACACTCAAGGAGAAAAAAAAAAAAAGAAAAAAAAAAGGAATTAGATATTAGGATGTCAGGATAATTTAACATCCATTTCAAAGAACAATGCTAAATAAATACAGTACCTTTACAGTAAGCAGAAGGAGCACATATTCAAGAACTTAGAAACTAACCATGCTCCACTCCATCCTTCAGCCAACCAAAGCTATCAGAAATGATACACCTTCATACTTCTTTGCCATACAACAAAAAATTAAATTGCCATATGACCAAAATTTAGCCATTCCTCTCAGAGAAACTGCCAGTGAATCTTTTACACACAGACAAATGCTGCCAAAACAGCTGTTTCACAGTGAAGTCAGTGCTCTGCTATGACCCAAATTTCACTAGCCATAGGTACACTGCAGGCAGTGATCAATGACACTGAAGATGCAACAACAAAATATATACACACACAAAATTTTTAATATATATGTATAGAAACACACACTGAGGTCTATCATAGGATCAGATGTGTTAGTTTCATACCACAGCCTGTGACACTTGACTTGATTCTTCTGCCCTGAAAACCTATTCTTCTGATTGCCATTTAATAATCAGATAGATATTCTTCACTAGCTTCATAAATTGTTTTGTCATAGTGAAAAAGTTAACATTCACTTACTTGCATCTCATATCCCATGCTGCAATGCATTTGGAAGCAGAATGAGTTGTTTCACCAGCAATACCAAGTTACAGTGACAGCAAAGTCACATGGAGAGAGCTATTAGAATGTGAGGGGTTTATCCTTGCAATCCTTATTTTCTTTAATTGGAAATGAGCATTGGTGGTGTCCTATGACTGTTTCAGACTCTTTCACTATCATTTTTGCCTCTATTAAAATTTCTGTCTTTGCACAAAAAAAGAAGAAAGCAAGCAAAAGAAAGAAACTCACTCACTTTAGTTGGACCATTTCCATGAACTGTGACTGGTAATGTGTCGTACACTGAATTCCTTGCTCTTACTTTTCCTTCTTCAAATTTCAAGAGGACTTCATCTGCAAATCAAAGATAATACAGTAATAAGAGTTTATAAATAAGAGCTATAATTTTAGAGTTCTTGATCTCACTGTTGCTATCACTGTCAATGTTACCTATCTGGAAGCTATTGTTCATTCTGTATGTAGTTAGATCTTGAATTTTAAGCTTTTTATGCTAAATAAGTTTACACCAGAGTTTGCCCTCAGCAGCCTTCAGTATCTGAATAAAATCTGCTTTAAAAATAATACTAATTTTGTGCAAATGCCACTTATAGAGAAATCATAATTATTTCAGATATGATCTCACTATAAAAAGTTGTTCCATAATTGGAAGTTAAATGTGAGAGGAAGTTTGCACAATGCCATTTTTCAACTTAAATTCATGACAGCTGAATAAAAGGAAATTCTACATTATTCCACATTGCATTTTATCACAAACATCCATTTGCTTAAGAACATATAAAATGCAATTTTCACCACTAATCTCACTCGTGACTATGTTTGTGAAAGACATGGAAAAATGGTTCTTAATGTTTTATTTAATGTATTGGAATTTTTTTTTAATCAAAAGATTTTATCAATAGAAGGAATCAATTAACAATAAACCCAATAGACCTGTAACTGTTTATCCATCCAAATATTTCTTTAAAACAAACATATGTTTAGGGAACAATATTAATGGTTAAACAAAGAAACAGTCAATAAAACACACAACATGCAAAGCATACACTTACCAACAGCCCCATTTAGGGTCTGGAAAATGGTACATTTGTGATCCAAAGTAATGTTAATGTGTTCCTGAAAGAAAAGAAGCAAAGACATTGAGGCATTCTAAAAGCCAATGATTTTACGATTTTATGCAGCTGCATAGTAATCAGATATATGCACACAAAAACTTTATCTAAACTTGAAGGATAAAGGTCATAATTCTCTAAAGAAACCACAATTTGGTAGCATAAGTCAAAAAAATTGTGTCCTATCTTAAAAAATTATTAACAAGCCTTGGCCAAAATGTTGTGTGTTTCACAGTCAAAAATGCAAGAGCCAAATTCAAGCATAATGTCAAAAAAAAAACCAACAGTGGTTTTGAATCATGTTCCTAATATTGTATTAGTAATCCTAACCAGATTCTTACTTACAGAACCTTTTTTTTATGTTTTAACATCTTGGTCTGAGTATATAACCTTTAAAGAACATTTGAAAACCCTTATACAGATAATATCTTGTTTCGGTTTTCCAAGATTTTGTTACATATTCTACAGCATTGGACATTTCCATGCAGAGAATTAGTGCTAAGGTACAGTACAGTACCCCAAGCTAAGCACCTGGAGGCATTTTAAATCACAGTGCAGTAAGTGCACTGTGCAGAGGTACTTTTTTTTTTTCATCTAGAAGCCAATCTATTTAGACAGCAGAGTCAGCTTTAATGTGTCTACACCCTGCACTTCCAGTTGCATATCTAGCATCTGACCTAACTTGCATAACATCAGTTCAAACATTAAGGGCTGGAAGGCATGTCCTATGAGGGGCAATTAAGAACTTTGGGAGAAGGAGAAAGGGGTGACCTCATGGCTCTCAACAGCTTCCTGTGGAGGGGGAGTGGAGAGAGAGGTGATGAGCTTTTGCCCCTGGATCCAGTGACAGGATGCATGCAAATGGTTCAAAGCTGCACCAGAGGAAGTTTAGACTGGACATCAGGAAGGATTTCTTCAGCAAGAGGGTGATCCAACTCTGGAACAGGCTTCCTAAATAACTGGTTGATGCCCTAAGCCTGTTAAGTCCAATTGCCTTTTAAACACTTCTTATACAAAAGAAAATAAAAGCCCTTAATAATGTACTTTATCAGCCCTGAATTGATCCAGTAGTTTGACAGGTAGGCATAGGTCTCTTCCAATTTCTCCAATTTCTTTTTTATTTCTGTACCTGTACCTTAGCTTGATGTTTCAGGCCTAACAATGGAGAAAAATGCATTTCAGAAACGTCACATCTGCATAGGCACAGAAATGCTCAAAATCAACCTCAAAATTCTGCAGTATCAGCTTCTAAAAGTCATCAATACGTTGTTAACTTTCCTTAGCCCTCTTTGGAAGCCTCAGGGCCATGTCTCTGCTTTAATGTTGCTACACAGCAGAGAACTTTGTTAAGCTCGGGCACAGAGAGGTCTTCAGCAAAAATTTATGATGCAGCCTTACTGAATCTATCTGCACAAAAAGCTGAGGAGTCAGAGGCAGCTGCAGGCAGGATCTGAAATGGCAGTACACCAAAGTATAAAACACTGGATCAGCAAGTAGTTCAGTAACACCCTGGAAAAATGCCACATTCTCCTGCTGCCAAACTGCAGAGTACATGGGACCCTCATTGAGATGAATGAGTCCAATCATAAACCTCAGAGCTATTATTTCTAACAACGAAACACAACCTGCCTGGATCTGCAGACAGCCTGAAATAATGTATGAAGTCATGACCCTTTGGAAGCCTGTTCATCACTCCAACACTAGGAACCTCCGGAAAACAAACATGACCGTCAACACGGCACTCAGCAATAAAGAGACAGCATTTCTTTTATTTTTATCTCCTGATGTTTTGTGAGGAGCATCATGTTATTTCAAGCAGAAAGAAATGAGAAAGCCAGTCACTACCTACCCTTGCCAATGGGTCAACGTAGATTTTGGTGTAAAACAGCTGGTCATCATCATTATCCTGCAAATTCCATTGCTGCACAATACGATTTATGTACGGAGCATAACCAATAAATCCTGCAATATTACACACAAGTTATTTCCATAAAAAGCACTACTGGGCCAACACTGTTCACCAGTCAGGGATTTCATTCTGACTGTTCGGTGCCAGCAAAGTATGAAATTCATATAACTTGGCTGAAAATCCATTTTTCTTCCTGTGATATGTACCAGTTCTGTTTTAAAGAGTTCATAATTAAGGGTTATTTTTATGCTAATATAAACAGAGATCTGTCCCAAGACCTTAAAAAGCATGAGATTAGACTATCGTTGTTCCCAAGAAGCCCATCTGTGGAAAATGTTTCATTTTCATCAATCACTTCTTGCTGTCAGAGAAGCCTGAATGTGAAAGTACCAGAACTACAGAGAATTCAATTCAAATCCAATATACGTTAAGTTTAAGCCAAAACAAAACTGACAGGGCAGACAGGTGAGGTGAAGAAAAGAATTGGGGACACTCACAGACCTGCAAACTGCCCAGCTCTGTGGGCCTAACAGAAATAACATACTCAGCAGTAGTTAAACAGTATCAGTGTGTGTATTAATCAACTGTAAAACTGAAGCTGGAGCTTAAAGGAGAAAGGGCTCCAGAATTAACATGTCATTGTGATTAACAGGAGTAACCCATGCTTTTCTTGAAATGAAATGCCTAAGCTATGCTGATGGGGCAGGCAGCGCTATCAGCACATCTGCACTGTTCACGGAGATCCCCAAAAACAAAGTGGCCAAGCTGGGAAGTTCTGGGGCCCAGCTAAACTGTGCCTATAAATAGCACGTACTGATTTGACTGGGTTTGTACGCTAGTTTGCCACCAACTGAAGCTACTTCAGACACAATTTAGTCACCCCTGCGCAACATTTCACTGCAAGGCAAAGTTGCCTCTTAGGCTGCTACTTTATTTACCTACTTTTTACAAATTATGCTAAATAATGCTGCGTAAGTTTGACTGAAAATGATTAAAAGTGCAGAAGAGGAGCTATTCAAGTGAGGAAGGAGAAGGGAAGAGCAGGACAGAAAATCCAGCCCTTGATTTTGTCCTTGGGGAATTCAGGAACAGTTCCTCATACAAATGCATAAAACAGATAACAGAACTGAGTGCTGTTTAAGAGTTCAATGCATTCAAGAATTACACTTGCCTCCTGAGTTCAAGAATCGTTTTCCACTCCGGACAACAGGATACTTGTCAGCTAGCCTTTTATCCGGCCAAATTAGTCCGTCTGCTGCAAACACCACTTTATGGTTAGTTTCCTGAAACTTCTTTAACAGCTCTTCAGGACCCCCCGCAAAGATAACATCATAGCTGAAAATAAAGAAAATACAGAAATTAGTTTTATTTTAATGCTCCACTGTTCAAAACAACATTTTCAAATTTT
Source organism: Hypotaenidia okinawae (assembly GCA_027925045.1). Classification (NCBI taxonomy): domain Eukaryota; kingdom Metazoa; phylum Chordata; class Aves; order Gruiformes; family Rallidae; genus Hypotaenidia; species Hypotaenidia okinawae. The sequence goes on from BSDF01000010.1 coordinate 13,114,057, forward strand.
AAAGCCATACAACAGACCCTTTATTCTGAAAAATTACTCATTAAATCATCATTTACTACCATGCAAAAATCCTATACCCTACTAGGAGAAAAACTACAATCAATAGTGTATGTCCAGTACAGTTCCCCCTTCTATTTACACTCTTTTAAAAAAAAAAAAACCAAAAAAAACCCCTTCCACATTTTACACTTTCTTTTTCCCTCAGATTTTCTCTACCTGAAATTGATTTTCACCTTTCGTATCTTTACACAAAATACATTTGCCCCCTTTAGAAAACTGTCTATGTGCTTAGGAACAATAAAAACAAACAAACAAAATATCAAAACTTAGCAGATGAAATAGAGTAGGGCTGAAAGATGATTTAGGTGACTCACAGGGGAAGTCTAGATGATCTTGGTCCACAACACAACAGCACTGACTTTCTTCTGAAAAGCCTTATGAAGAATGTACTTAGCTATTTCTCAGTAAGTCTAGTTGCCCATAAACTTAAACCGTATCACATCCTGACAACATACAGATTTCTACTTCAACCTCTTCAATGTGTTGAAGTCTTCAGGAAGCTTTAAACTTTGCAATACCTATTCAAGGAAAACTTCATCTGCCTTGATGTGTTCATCAGATCTGACTCACAACTCCCATTGAGGACAAAGACCTAAGGGTGGAGGGCTGATCTCTAAAAACTGTAGCTTCCATAGCCAAAGGCCAGCACTACCCCGGAACAGAAAAAAGATACACAGATTTGGCAAAGGTCATCTAATAATGTATTATCACAAGCCTAGTGTTTTCTTCTTGTTAAACCATATCTAAACCAATGCCTGGGGGGAGGGAGAATAAAACAAAACCAAAAAAAATCCTTCAAAATATGTGTAAATTGTTAAACTATTCAGAGCGTAAGGTTCCTTTGTTTTTACCTGAGATCTACATACAAAAGCATTAATGTGCAAATTGATTTGAGTTTCTTTTTACACAGCATGAAACCATGACACAGTGATACTGGAATCATGTCACAGATGAATCTCTGGCTGAAGCAGCAGATTATCTGGATCTAACAGCATCATCTCAGCCTCAGAGCTTCCTTATGTGACTGCAGATATATTCTTGTTCCACACATTTACCTTAGCAATCATCAGCCCTGATATAGGACAAAGAAACAGTGCAGGTACCAAAAATCAAAAGTCTAATCTTTTTTTTCTTGCAAAGTCTTTTGCAGGGCTAAGAGAACCACAGCCACACCTTCACCTGCAGGATATGCAACTTTTTGAACTGCAACGTATTACGCAGCAGTAGCGCCAAGAGATCAACCACTGCTGACTCCTAGTAATTTTTTACAGAACTTCTGAAATTATTTCAAAAAGCTTTTCTTCAAAGGAATTTTCATGCAATTGGCCTAAGAGAACTGAACAACAGCTGGCTTACAAATGCAAAAGAGACAACTTCCACCACAGAGCAAAGTATGAACCCTGGAGAGGAAGTGTGTTATGTAGTCTATATAAAGTAAGTGGGTTTCTGAAAACTCTCACTGTTTTGTTTTTCTGTAACTTTGGCAGAAGAATGCATGAAAAAAAATACTGTACATCTTGGAGCTTCCCCAGTTCTGCAAAAACTGCTTGTTTCTGTCCAGATATACAGAAATATACTTCCCTCTCTTTTCCATTCAGTTGGTGCAGCCTGATTCAAAGCCAAAACGAGACTGAAGAACAAGCAAGAAACAGGACACAAGTTGAAGACAGACAAAAACAGAGGTTTGTCTAAGGCTTTAACTTAACAGCTTATGGCAGGTTGTGCTTCCCCTCTTTGACCAGGTTAGTGCTGCTTCTGCAATGACTTGCAGCTGAAGGAAGGAATGAAACACCCCTGGAACACTGCTTCCAAGGACTGTAGTTCTAGAAAAGAAAGCTGAAGTTGACAACATGCTGTGCTAGCCACAAGCCTGCTTGTGAGAGGGATATGCCACTTAATACAGCACAGTTTATAATAGAAAGCACAGTACAGACCTCTGTCCAGGGCTACCACACTGCATTAGCAATTGTTGTAAGCTTTACACGCAGGTATTACACAGGGGTATGAACCTATGTTTTCTACTAATTTTCACAATCCTCTGTTTTGTCAAGAGGTGGTTTACTGCCACCACACCTCCTCCTGGGCAGGACCTCCACCAGCCTTCTGCCCCTCACTGCCAGTCTTCCTATCTGCTGCTTACGATGCTCCCGCTTTTCTCTCCAGCCAACAGGAAAACTGCTGGAGTCAGACTAAAACCTATTAAATCCATCATCTGCCATGCTTACCTGCTACACCATCCAGCACACAATCTCTTCTGTAAGGGAGGGTTCACCTCAAGTCTACACTACTAAGATCATCACAAACAGGTCCCTGATAGTTTATACTGTTATTAGGGGTGATGAACATGTCTTACTTTGAACAGCGCCTCAAAATTGGAGAGGGGAGAAAAAGTGTAGAAATATCCAGGAAGAGGCAGGCTGCCTTAGCAAGCTGGAAAAGCTCAGATACTCTTTTATTTATACTTCGTAAAACCTTCCAATTAAGTAGAAAGGATGGGGGGAAGAAATTTTCCACAACTACAGTCCCATTTCCTGAAGCTCTGAGATGGCAGATGCTTGGGCTGGAATCCACCCATCCCTCCTCCTCTTTTGGAGCAGCAAAGCACCCCAGCTACGCATCCAGCATACACAATTAAACAGCAATGGTGGCTCAGGTCCTCTAGAACTGAACATGCAACTTCTGCAGCCACAACTTTTATAACAATAAGGAGATGTTACTATTGGAGCCATGGGTTAAGAGCTCAAAATACAGAGAAGAGAGAGCTTATTAGTAACCAGCAATTCAGGTCCCATCTTTCATCCTGTATAAAACTGTTCAGCCGCACAGCCATTCTTTCATTCACACTGTATCCCACTGTGATCACAGTTGACATGTAGAAAACTTAATTATCTCTCACTTTCTGACAAATATTTAAAAAAAAAAAACCCACAAAAAAAAAACCCTGAGAAGCTTCAGAAATCATCCACAATAAGAATAGATGGCTGTGGGAGTTCTGGATGAACGGTCACAATAGCAGCCATTTTATCCACCCTGCACTGGCCATTAGCCAGTTCAATCTGAAATGGTCCAAAGTAAACCAGAGGTTTGTTCTTGCAAAAATAAGCCTAATCTAAATAGTGTTCCATCTGCAGACGAATCAGTTTGCTATCTGCACCTAGACATAAACTGTCCATAAGTTCAAAGTATTTTCAGACTTGTGAGCCATATAAAAAAAAAAAGACAAGAAGCTATATTTAAGTGAACCCCCAAGACTAATATTCCAAGTGCTTTGCAATTAATATAATTGACAACATTTGAAAAAAAAAAAAGTAAGTTCACCATATTTGTCTTTTCCAAACTTACTGCAACATTGATAAACATCTGAATTGCAAACCAGGATTCATGGAAATGAAAAAGCTTATTAGAATTAAAACATAATGCTAGAATCAGCAAACTATTCTTTCTCCTATTTGGAATCAGTTCCACTGGCTTTAAATCAAAATGGGAATTATGGACCTCAGTTGGGAGGCCTTAAATCCTGTGCTTTTTCATGGCAAGGAAGATTAAGCATCTCCACTACACATGGTCTTCTCTACTTTCTCTCATCCCTGCCAGCAGACAGCCTGCCTCTTGAGAGAATATATTGTACTGGAGAAGAAACTGAGCTATACCCAAATCTGATAACAAATTTGCACATTTTACCATATAAGGAGAAAAGAGTGATGAAGGGGGATAATACAATACAAAGAAATTCAATGCAAGTAGCAAATATCTGGGAAAGATTTGATTCATCTGAGCATTTAGTAAAGAACAAAATAATCTCCCAAATTAATCTTAAATTTTTTCAGTTATTGCATGATCAGTACAGTAACATTACGAACAAACATGTAATAAATTTACTTTTAGAAAGACATTTTCTCCACTTACCAAATGCAATACTGATCATGTCAGTAAGAAAAAAAAATAAATGAAAAATCAAAAACTGGACACAACTCCAAACTGTTACTTTTAGTACGTTTACAGAGAAAACATTCAGTGTAATGTTTCCCTTATAAAGGTTGTTCATTAATTGGTTAAGACAATTTAGACACTTTCCAGCTCTAACTTCTACTTGTTATAATAGGTAAAATTTTTAAAAAAACCCCAAAGAAACAAAAGTAGCATCTTTAAATTAGCTACCAGTTTAGCAACTTGCCTAAACTCTTAATTTATGACAAACAACAAAAAGCTCTCCAATAAATACCACTGTCTGACCACCTTCCCTCTTTTGATGTCTGCTGTATAAATCCTGCCAAATCTCTAACTTGCAAAAGGTTCCCTAAAATTCTTCAGCTGTACTTTTTTTTTTTTTAATTTGAAAGTAAATTTAAAAAGCAGGTTAAAAGATCAAAGAAATTCCAGGGCAGACATTCCAACATGACTTGGTAAAAGCCACATGAACCCATGCACAAACCTCTCCCAGCCTGCACTCAGGTACCTCCTCAAGGCTGCTTGTCTGGAATCAGGGCTTCACGTTCCCCATTCAGGACTTGGGCCTGTACCTTCCTTGCAGAGATTCTTTAGAACTGTGAGCCTGCTCTGGTTAATGCTAGCATGGAAGAGCTTGGCGGCTGCTGTGAGCTGTTCTGATCATGCTCTTGTCACAGGAGCAAAAGAACAGTAGGAGGGGGGAAAAAAAAAACCACAAAAAAACCAACCCACAGAGAGAGAGACATGGAACAGAAAAAGCAGGATTTGAAAATGTTTGAGCTCCCTGTTGTCTGGGACAGAGAAAAACCTATCTGGCCTCCAGTGAGAATGTTCAAGCATAGCTGTGCTATGAGCTATAATCTGGCACCTGCAGCACCACTGTCTCTCCATCCCTCCATCACATGTACAGCACAGGCACCAGGGGTATAATTGGCACAAAATTTCTTGTTTCAGTTCTCTTAACATGCAAAAGAAGTTCTCCCACTAAGTGCTTTCCCCAAAGGTCCATTTTCCAGCTTCCTCCATATCACTGTTACTTCATCGAACAAGATCATGCTCTGGTCCCTACTGGCCACTGTATTTTTGAAGCTGCTTTTGCTCCCCCTCACCCCATTCCACACTCCCAGCCCACAGCCACGTCCTGCCCCTACCACAGCTGAACAGGGAGAGGACAAAATGCTTTTCTAAAAGCCTGTCAGTTTCCAGTAATATTTTTTTATCCCCCCGGAGGCAGAAGAACTATGAACAGCTCTCATCTGTAAATCCATTTAAAAAGTAACAATTGCTCCAAGAGCAATTTACTATTTTTATGAATGGAGAAAAATGGAAGCAAACTCCCTCAAATAAACAGTGAGGGGGAAAAGCAGCATGCGACTTTCAGCATGTTGCAGCAGCTACTTTTGCATGCCCACCAGACTGAAATATAAAGGCAACAAGCCAGGTTTGCTCACCATTCAACAAACATTACAACCAGGTCCTCTTGATCAGCATAGCTTTTTATGCCTTCTTTCAGCAGTCGAACTTTCTGCCCTCCACCAATAGAGTTCGGCAACTCACCACCTTTCCACTCTTCACCTTTTCCAAGTACCTGGAATAAGAAAAAAAAACCTTTCTGCTAGTACCCAAAAACAAGAGGCTTTTTAAAGCAGACCCTTATTGAAAACAGATGTTAAAGCAGAAGCAACACATTAAAGCATAGCAAGC